>OZ018332.1:108290085-109490085 GCA_963969495.1 Ceratothoa steindachneri
ATATTCACCTAGTCCCTTCTTTTTCTAATAATCTTGAGTTTTTGTAGGCGTAAAATAACTAAATGCGAGCCCAGTATAGGGTGCGTATATGAAATCTTCTGTACGGAATGTTCTCAAATATACATAGGGGAAAAAAGTGATTTTAACAGAAGAACTAAACAACATAAACGAGATCTTCAATTGACTAATCTCACTAGCACCTTAGTGAAATATCCTGAAAAAGAGGATCATCATAATGATTAGAAAAAACTTCAAGCCTATTATTAATTTATGGATGTTGAAATTACACAAATACTGGAAGCATTTTTCAGTTTGAAAGAAATATTGACTTCGCTTGCGCACAAAGCGTTTTGGACTCTGCTGAACTGACTCTCTCACGCTCTCGACCAACTCAACTGTACGTTTCTTGGGTCGTCATGAATGTCTTGGACAGTTGTCACTGGCTGCATTGAGGTACTCCACTGTCCCATAGTTCTCGAGGTGTTGCACCCAGTCCTGAATTCTCCTCTTGGAGGGGGCTTTTTCACATTTGAACTGAAGCACGAAAGTGTCCCGCACTTTCTTGAACGAGCCTGTCTTGCAGTAATGTTTGACGCAATATATTCTTTGCTGGAGCTCCCATTGAGATCTAGTTGTATTCAGACGCATTGCTTCTGTCATGTCCTGCAAAGTAAGGGTGATTAGTAAATGAATGAAGGATATATCACAAAAGGTGTTTGCAGGCCCATTATTTTGGTGAACATGTATATTTCTTCTACGAAAAATCATGCCATGAATCTAATATCGCAATAACATCAAAATTGTTTTACTCGCTCGCCCTTTTAACAAATCCATTTTATTTCCGATGCTTCTACTCTTTGTGTTGTATATTTACAATATTTTCAATGTATCATTTCATATGGTATTACCATTACCAGACTGTCAAATTCGAGCCCTCTCGATCATTTCCCCTACTGTATTTCCCTATGTTTATCATATTGCTCTCGACTCTGCCTGCCTCATCTCATTTTATTAGACAGACTATACGGTTACTCACCTCTATACAGACAGTTAAGACTTTTACACACTTCTAAGCTTAATGATTAAATGATCAAACTTAGCTATCCTTTCTAAGGTTAGCTATATATATATATATATATATATAAAGAATATTTGGTTAGGTAAGGGAAATAATAAGAATTACTTAATTCGCAAGAAAAGGCTTCAAACCGCAATGACTAGAATGTTATTGTTCATTTATCAAAAAAAAAAAGAAAGGACGAAGATCCGCGAGGAAATTCATATTCCACGTTTTCTGTTAAAGTTAAACGTTAGCTTATACAAAAGGCATCTTGAATTTTCTCTTTTTAGAAAAATGGATGGTTACCTAGTCGTATATGTAACGCTTCTATAGAGGGTCAAAGAATTCCATTAGACTTTTCTAGCTGATTAAGCTAGAAATATATATATATATATATATATATATATATATATATATATATATATATATATATATATATATATATATATATGTGACCAAAATCACACAGAAAAATGAAAGGCGGATTCCAAGTACTTTCGAAATTGTTCAGTTCATTCTCAAGGATTACTTGAGAATGAACTGAACGAGTTCTAAAGTACTTGGAATCCGTCTTTCATTTTCCCCTGGGATTTTTTGCATTTATTGCTCCCTTCTCACGCACTACTTTGTGAGTTTCTCATATCCATATATAAATATATATATATATATATATATTAAAAATTAATCAAAATTTTGCTTTTTGTGAGACATTTACATGTGCATACATGTATATCCTTAAATTTCTTTTAACAAATCGAGGATGTACAATTTCCAAAATTTGTTATGCCATATTTTTAAAAATAGTTTATACAAAAGGAAGTTAATAATGATTATAATTAATTATATGTTCTATAAAACATCAAATAATTTTGGAAGATTATAGCGTCTTAACTGTTCTGTGTTCTCAGAAAATAATATTTTTTATATTACCTTAGATTCGAAAATAAATTATAAGAAATAAGTAAACAAAGATGCAAATTTTTATGTGAATATATTTGTGATATTAAAGATTAAATAATAAACAAATATATAAAGTTAACTAAGCTGGAATAGGAAAAAGTAAGGGAAATTTGGCAACTCTATTTAAAACAAATCCGTTTCACAATGTTTCGAGACTATTGCTTAAGATACGAAAATAATATAGAGAAATTCATTAAATTGTATTTTAATTGTATTTTAAATGGTCACTGTCCTATCTATGTAGCTTATTTATAACTAAATGGACCCAAAACACTCCATTTTTCAATCAAATAATTTATTTTAATTGTCACTAAACAAAATGCAGCGTAAAGTGTGACATGAATAATTGTGGAGCCTGTACATTTTGTAATTCGATCTACTACTCTTCTGTGAACTGAATTTTAATGTCTATGTCATCATAAGAGGTTCGACTGGTCATTTTCATTTGTTCTGAAATTGTCATATCATTCATATTGAGTGGTTGTTTCTTTGTTGTTTTGACGTGGAGTGGAATAATTTCATTTCAAAGATGGTTTGATGATGGAAAGAGGTACCTCTGAACTCAATTTTTGAGACGGCGACTAAATTGATTCGAAAGGTTTTGAGGTAGGGATTTATTATTTACTCCTGGCAAACATTAAATTTATATTCTAGTATTCGATTTTCGTTTGTTCGTCAGATCGCTAAAATGCGAGTTTTCAATTGTAAATAGGATTTAACGACTACAAAGAACGATATCATGAAATTTTATAATTCGTCCATGAAGGTAAATTTGTTTGACTAATGAGGGAAGTTTTAAATTATAAAGAATGATATGAAGGATAGGAAGATGAAGAAAATAGTTTGACAGTTTGGATTTCTTATAAACCTGAAGGAACAATTAGCACTCAAAATCACTCAAAATTACGAACCTGAATTCCTTTCCGTAGGGACAAGAGTAAATTATGAGGTGAAATTTGATCAGCAGTTTCCACGTTTTAGCAGATGGTGTCCATCATCCCAGCTTTGATGCATCACGTCTTCTAGTTTAATAAATACTAGGTTAGATGTCGTTTAATCAGACTTACTTCATCCTTAGATAAGATAGTAAATCAATTAACCCTTCTAACTTAATCCACGTTAATATTGTGTTTTCTTTGGTTGCGAAAATGTCACTTAAGTAATTTTGAATCCATTCATTAGGATAGTAACTTCGATGTGAGCACATTCCATCTCTAATCTTTCTATTATGGGACCTATAAAAATTTCAACTAATATTTTGAGGTTATTAAATATTTATTTTTATTTTGAGTAGATACAAGCTAGGAGACTAAGCATAGTTTTTGTCTTCTAGTGTCAAATTTAAGCTGGCCAGTCTAAAAATGTGTTCGCCTTGAAAGACCGGACATATACAAAGGATGTTATTGAGTAACATCGATATGAGAAATTACTTCTAAAATAACCCCGAAACTGCAGTTCACAATGTGATTCATTAGGTGCCGTGGTGAATCTCCATGATAATTTAGTTCGGTATCTTCTACTCCTCTTGAATTTCAAACATCGCCCCCTATACCGTACTAGTGGTCTTTGCATTTTTATTTTACTTACCACATTTCACGATCCTGACTTTTGGCTTCTTTCCTTTGTTGCTACTTCTTTATTAATCTTAGTGCTTTCTTGGGCAATATGAATTTCTGACTCATCATCATCTCTTTCTTTCAATTACACTTAGGATTTTGTTAATTCATTATTGTTAATACAATTTTGCTTCTCTCAATCACCCTTGAACGTAGTAATAATACAGATAATTTTGATATTTTACCCACACGATGCCTCTCCTAATGGCTCCAGTTATTGCGTGCATAACGATGGTTGTTTGCACATCATATTGTTACAATAAATAGTCTCCAAAGTATAGAATGTTTTTCTTTTACTCACTATTCTTTGTTTACTTTGACTCAGTCCCATGCACATATATCTATTTGTATTACGCCTTCATTATTCTCCTGTGCCACAGATCTAAACAAAGACCGTAATCTTAAGTTGAGTCCATTCTTCTGTTTGATTTAGTTTTGATGATTACAGATAAGCCCCCTTGGCTCATCGCAATCAAATTGGATGATTGATTATTCAGAAGCGCAAGAAGGCAGGTGTAATCAAACAGAATCAAGCTCACTTAACGGGAAAGGGAGAGGAATAATGAACAATGGAAAATAAGTGAGCAGTAAGGAGAAAACTAGTGAAGAAGATAAAGGACAAAAATGACAGCAAAAAAGATTCTTTTATTCTAAAACCTGTAAGTCCAGGAAGAAATTTTCAAAAAATATGTACAAGCACTTGAAAGGAAGGACTTTAAGCTCCTCGCAGATACTTCATATTAGACCATATTTTAAAGATTGTTCCTATATAGGGGAGACCTGAGGTTTAATAAGTATAAGGAAAACGACCACCAGGTACCAGTTTGTTGGTTTAGACGTAGGGGTTGCAGGTTTACTGTTGAGGCAGGAAGGGCACGCTACCTTTACTTTTATAGCGTGATGTAGGGATGATCAAGGGTTACCACTCTATGGTAGGAGGAGAAAGGCCGTCCAGGGATGCCGCTTTATGGTACAGTTCCAGTTATGGTTAAAAAAATGACGCGGATATTTCGCGAGATCCATAATGTCCCCGAGGTGAAGTGATAGGTGGCGTTAAGTTTGTATCTGACTCCAAAGATACCTGAATAATATACCTCCTTGGTCGGGATTACCAAAGGCTTGTGATCAAGCAAAGACTAAGATGAATCACGTAAAAAAACAAGATTTAATTCCAAACGAACAAAACAAACAACCAAGATAAAATGAGGTTCGCGTTTACAGAGTACGGTCAGGGAAGTTTCTTACTACCAGTCAAGAAACAGAGAGTAACCAGAACTAGACTTAGGTGGTTGAGACGGGAGCTTTGCTTCGCTAAACCAAACGTAATTAATAACGGGGCGAATCTGAGATCAAGAGTTCGAATCAAGAATGAATCTGCGTTCTCCATTTTATTCTATAAGTAGTGCAGGAGAAATGCGTGGCCTCTTCCTGACTCCAGGGCACGTCATTTTTAGCTCTGCCCACAGGGCGCGATTTCCTCGACCGATATTAATCCCTTGTCCCGTGGTAACGGATCTATGGCGTCTAAAATTTGATGCTTTCTTGATATAAATCTTATAACACTTGACAAGGCGACAGCTGTCTCGTCTTAATCCCTTTTCCAGACAGGAAGTGTTCGTTTTTATTACACTGTCACTACGCTTTTATTGGGATGAATTCACGGATTTCTATTTAATTCCTGACCGGTCTACAAATGCATACACACACACACACACACACATATATATATATATATATATATATATATATATATATATATATACGCGTGGACATTTGATACAATTTTCCCTATTTGTGCGAGGCACTTTGCAGGTGCAATTTTAATGCCAGGGTCATGCTCTCCGCAGAGAACTCCCTTCCTAGTGAGGTAGTTAGAGAAAGAGAAAATTGCACATCCTGACTAGAAAAGCATGTACATTTCTAATATATGCACAGAAAAATGAAATTAACATCACTTATTTATGGATACAACTGTGCTTAGAGGGCACCTGTACCTCCTCCCCCCACCAAGGAAATACATTCCATATCGCTACATTGTGTCAATAATCATTACATTGATCAAAGTCACAAGGTAAAATTGGTTCAGCGAGGCTTGTATTTATATTTATGCCTCTTATGACATACAAGAGTGGCGATCTATTTATGATTACGCAAAGTTCAATAATAATAATAATAATAATAATACAAATTGTCGGTAGCAAAGGAGATCCTTCTCCCGGGAGCACGTTTTCTTTCCCGGTTCTCGCTGTAGTGTCTTGCGCGTTCCCAGAGATCGCATCTGCTCCTGTTGTCGGATTTCCACGCGGTAAACAGCGACTGGTCTTCCTGTGCTCATCCTGCGTCATTACGAGTCGCTGACTACCTGTAAGGGTGCAGACCCAAGTCCTTACGCATAATTCGCCAAACTAAAGTCACAGAAAGGCCAAGTTCTTGTGAACGACGAGAAATTGACTGCCTCGGATTTTCACGTATACTCTCATTTAGGGCAGCGATGTTTTCAGCAGACCTTGCGTTTCGGCGACGTATGGGTGTTGGTTGATTGCTGATCGACCCTTTTGCCTCAAATGTGGCCACCAAGCGTCGAACAGTGGACTCGGCAGGACGATTGTGGCGAGGATAGAAATCACGTAATGCGCGGAACGTTTGTCGAACGGAGCACTGATTTTGATAATAACATTTGATGATTTGCACACACTGTTCAACGCTATAACCTTCTACTGAACAGTTCACAGTGAGGTTGCTAGATATCACTTTAATAAGATGGCCTTTATCGCCTGACAAAACTCGAGTGTCCTTATTGAAAGGCCATTATATATATATATATATATATATATATATATATATATATATATATATATATATATATATATATATATATATATACGCGTGGATATTTGATACAAATTTTCCTATTCCTGCTAGGCACTTTGCTGGTGCAATTTTAATGCCAAGGCCATGCTCTCCACACCTACTTTGAAAAAATAAATGAAAAACGAGTCTATCCTGTTACTCTCTTTTTTCTAAACATCCCTTTTTACCGACATTGCTTAATAATTTATAGCGGGAGAATTTAAGAAACTTAGCTTAATTAAAAAATCGATCGTTACACACAAACTTTCTTCGATCTAACGTTTTCGAGCGTCGTTTTTTTTCAGATTCTTGGAGATTTTCTTTTATAGTTTAATTACTGTGCTTACCTATTTTTTATGGAAAAAACGTGCCTAAACAGTTTAACAAACGAAGAAAACAAAACTTAATACTTAATCGCTAAGAAAAACATTAATCATATCTGCCCTTGACGAAAAATTAATACAACCAATCTACGTTTTAGCTCGTTACAAATCCCTTAAATGCTTCTAACCTCAAGAAATATTTTTTTTTAAATGATTCGAGGAGAAAAATATGTAGAGGTAAACTAATGCTAATGACTACCTAACTACTTAACAATTAAATGAAATTTTTCTTCTGTGAAAAGATTGATGAAAAAAGACTATGGCATTTGGTCAAATAGAAGAAGTGAAAGTAATGGTTATCTTGCGTTAGCAACAGCAGATTTGTTTTTAGTTTTGTTAATATAATTCATATCACATGAAGGTTATCTTGATTTAAACAGCTCATACGAGCAATTATTAGAGCAAAGAATACCATTCGACCGCCGTTAGCTGCATTCAAATAGAACTGGAGCTTGAATGATTTAAAAGCATAAGTCGATCAAGTTCTGACTATAAAGTCAAATATAGTAGAAAATATCCCTGATAGGAAATAACCTAATAGATTTTTATCTAATATCCCCTCTCGACCATATTTTTTATGCATTATAAAGTCTCAGGTATGTGATTTTGAACTTTAACCTTTTTGCAATATAAAATTAAATTTTGATAAGGACAAAAAATTTACTTTTATTCTTCGAAGTATGAGGTTGTTAAGAAATTAATGTCTTTATAATAATGATATACAATTAGAAGTTGTCGTACAATAGGGTCAAGTTAACCCTTTTTGCGTTTCGAGTGTGTGGAAGATTTATAATATAAGCAGAGTGTAAATTAACCGAATGTAGGTTGACCAACAGTCGACTATCTTGGACGTTCCGGGATAACAGAAAAATCGGTACAAAACTAACTTTACTTATATGCAAATTAATATTATTTTACAAGGTTAAAAAGAGTTTTAAAACAAGCTATATACACATTAGATGTACGCGGGTCTCTGTGTACTTCTGACGGTGGGGACGATCACCGTACAAACAAACGAACAATATTGACCATGGGGCGCTCAAATGACCTTGAGCGTATACGAAGCCTACGATGAAAACTTACATTGGGGGGAGGGGTTAGAGAGAGCACTTGCACAGGAGAGTTGTACGTTGCTGTTACCTTGAAGATTTGGTCCGAGTCAGTAATAGTCCATTAGCGCAGCCAAAAAGGGTCGCTTAGGGGTCTGTTGTCGCTCTTTTTATTGAAGGGCAAGGCGGCGCGTATCTTCATCTCTCTCTCCGTCTCTTTTTCTCTGATCTCTGAGAGAAGTGTTTAAATAGTTCCAAATTTGCTGCAAGCTACCTATTTAGAGAAAATTGTAGTAATGTCCTCGCCGTTTTGAAGCTAGTAATACGTTAGAAAAAGTCGGAAATAATTGTTTTTTGGTGCCATATGAACTGTCTGACGGACAACGTTAACAATCTGTAAATATTGCTTCAATAAGCAATTCTTGGCAGAATTTTTTCTGAAAATGAAAATGGGTTCTTTACTACAATAGCAAGAACTAAACAATGGCATGATCGTAAACCAAAAACAACCCTTCCTCCTCATAGACGTGACCTCCAGCAGAAGAAATATTTATTTTGCCTTTGCCTTTGGTATGATGTGAAAAAGGGTTGTTTACAATGAACTCCTATATTTTAAGTATATTAGTGTTGCAAAAATATATGTGAAAACAATAGCAGTGTTTAAATCAAGCTTTTGAATAAAACGTCATTAACTGATCGACCGAAAGGGTAAACTCCTTATTCCTGACACTGCAAACCAACACCTGTCACGTGCCACAAAGAAAAATTATTGCGCTAGGTAGAGAAGTAATAGTACTTGCAGTGGTCTTCATCCCCCATGCCTCGGGATGAGTATCGACAACGACTGAATGAGCGGCAACAAAGGGGAAATCTTGGACAACCGCGCTCGGGTGACTCGGACGTAGAATTTCTCCAAGAGAAGTTTGATGTCGCGCCTTAGAGCCTCGCTTCTGCCCTTCTTGGGAGAAAGGTTAATGGAGAACACCGCTATAGAAGTTTGGCTGAATGTGGTGTGGCCAACACATGCTACATTCGAAGCTGGCTCGCTGTACAAATAAGTCCCTGAGGAAATCGTCACTGATGGACGCACTAAGTTTATCTGCCATGGTCTCTATCCCACCGAAACTTCGTAGGTCACGTGCCGGCAAGCGTTTCCTGCGTCAAGAGCTGATGGAATCGTTGTCGAATCTGTGTTCCTGCGCGCGTTAATAAACGCCTCAATGGGAGCCTTATATTGCCTAGTAACTGGAGGGGATATGATTAAATTGCCTATGATCGCAACATACGAGGCTAGAAATTATGAGATTGTGGGCTCGTATTTAACCTTGTGGCTCACGTCTTTTTAGATCTCAAAGGCGGCCTTGCAATGAATGATCGATAACTCACGGCCGCTCTCCTAGTATAAGATTTTCAATTTGTGCATCTACTGGATTGGAAAGGAATTAGATTCCAAGATAGTTGCCATTGCACGTGATTATTTTTATTATTCCCAGGAAATTTGAGTGAGTTCAGTGTAAACAACGTTTATTTCCAAGTTCAAAGAAAAGAGAATATTTTTGCAAAGCAGTAAACTGAAAGAGCTCCTATCTATATGGCAGTCGAACGTATTCGCTTGCCTTGATTGCTTCAGGCTTGAAGTGAATTTTTCATAACGTTCAAAGCATATTTAATCCATATATTTTGATATTTAATCAAAAAAATACTTATTTCACCATCATTATTTAAATATACAAAAATATTTTTGTAACATAAAAGATGGCCCTCACTTCAGGTAGAATTTCTAATAAGAAATAACTCGCTCCTAATGCACTAAATTCAATAGTTTCGCTTTTATAATTATAATAATGATAATAAATTTCTTATAATGCGCTCTTCAATACCAGAGGTCTTCACAGAGCTGACCTTCGGCTGTGGGCTAAGATCAGGTGGGTGAGTAGGCAATCCTGAACAGATGCGTTTTCAGGAGTCGCTTGAAAGTGGTAAGTGAGGCAGCAGATCTAATTTCGGCTGGAAGAGCATTCCAAAGCTTGGGGGAATAGACTGAGAATTAGCGGTCGCCTATTGAGCAGAGGGACGAGCGAAGAGTATTTAGAAGAGGAGTATGAGATGACCGAAGGGCCCAAGGGGCGAGACGTTGGGAAAGGGCAGAGGAAAGGTAGGTCGAGGCCTTTTGGTGAAGGACCTTGAAAGTGAAGAGAAGAATCTTGAAATGAAAACGATATCTGACAGGTAACCAGTGCAGTTCCTGAAGCAGAGGCTTAGAAGGGGAGAAGCGAAAGCGACAGAGGAGTAGTTAGGCAGCGTAGTTCTGGACTAGATGAAGGGGATGTAGAGACGAAGATGATAGATTAACAAGAAGGGAGTTACAGTAATCAAGGCGGGAGGTAATGAAGGCGTGGACAGCAGTCTCAAGACTCTGGTGATCGAAGTAAGAGTGAATGCGGGAGAAGTTACGGAGGAAACAAAGGGAAGATTTACCAATATTGTGGATGTGGGGCTTGAGGGAGAGATGCTCATCGAACACAACGCCCAGAGTTCTGAAATAGTCAGAGAAAGCGACAGAGTTTCCACCCAGAGGGAGGGAGGGAAAGAGGGATTTAACTTTGTATACTAGAGCGGGAGTACCAACCAGAAGTGGTTAACTTTGAGGAAGTTAGCCGATAGTCAGTTCGAGATAGAAGAATAAGAAGATAGGAGGTCACAGATTAAGTGGGCACTGGTCGAGGAGGAAATAAATATTTAAGTATCATCAGCATAGAGATGGAAGAATCGACCGATATTACGTAGGAGGGAGATAAACGGGAATAAGTAGATAGAGTAGGGTCAGAGGAGACATCGTTAATCACTACAGATTGGGTGAGAAACGAAAGGTAAGAGCGGAACCACTGGAGAGCAGCACCAGAAATGCCAAGGAAAGAGTGGAGGCGATCAAGCAAGACGGAATGGTCAATAGTATCAAAGGCAGCGCAGAGGTCAAGTAGAATGAGGATGTAAGCCTCATCAATTAGTAACATTGAGTAGAGTGGTTTCA
The DNA here is from genome assembly GCA_963969495.1 of Ceratothoa steindachneri. Taxonomy (NCBI): domain Eukaryota; kingdom Metazoa; phylum Arthropoda; class Malacostraca; order Isopoda; family Cymothoidae; genus Ceratothoa; species Ceratothoa steindachneri. Next base: position 108,301,035 of record OZ018332.1, read on the forward strand.
GTAGAGTTCCCAGCTTTAAAACCTGATTGGTAAGTCTCATCAATATTAGAGGCAACGATGTGGGAATTAATGTGCAAAACAACTACTCTCTCAAGGACCTTAGAGAGGAAGGGAAGTTGCGAGATCGGGCGATAGCTAGGTGGGTTGGAAGGATTAAGCTTCAGCTTTTTGAGGATCGGACGGATTTGGGCACATTTGAAGGAAGAAGGGACAACACCAGTAGCAAGGGTGGTATTGAACAGGTGGAGGAGCATTGGGAGTATGACAGGCAATATTTTGATTAATAGCTTGGGGGGAGGACAAGTCACAAGGGGAGCCAGATTTTTTAGAGCACGAGAGTAAAGCAGACAACTCAGGAGCGTTTACGGCAGACAATACTTTGAGCGGCTGGGGGGGGGGATCAGGAAGAATGTGAAAGGCTTGGCCAGGCAGTCGGGGGAGGGAGGCACGAAGGTTGATGACCTTATCAGCGAAGAATTTCGAGAATATGGTGGGGCTGATGGGGGTGGGGACTTGGTGTGTGGAGGTGAGAGAAGAGAGCAGTCGGAAAACAGCACGGGGGTCATTCTTATTGTCGGCTATCAATTTACGGGAATGGGCTTCACGAGCAGATTTCAGTTTAGTCAAGTAGAGAGATGTGGCAAGACGGTAAGTGAGCGAAAGAGCATTTGTATCTTGCCCACGGGAGCGAGCTTTACGAAGAGCTCTTTCATGCGCACGTAAAGACTGTCTCGAGCATAGGAGTTCCAGCGAGTACCATTGGGCGTGGTGACGGCGAGAGGACGAAGGATTAATAATGTGAGAAAGGGCATTAAAGCAAGTTAAGAGGGATTGCTCCAAGGATAAGAGGATTTGGTCAGGGAAGGCGATAGCGTAGGGAGGGGGTAAATTAGAGGCAATATCATTAAGGAGGGATGGGATGTCAATGGAGGCTAACCGTCGATAAGGTTTTGGGAAGGGAGAAGGCTGAGAGGGCAAAGAGTGGGGATTAAGATGTTGAAGTTAATAAGGTAAGGGTCAGCAACATCATTAGACAGGTAGATTAGGGTTAGTGACTGGAAGGTTGAACTCCTCCATGATGAAAAGATGACTCGATGGGGATAGACTAGCAAGAAGGTTACTAAATTCGTCACTGTATATTCAAGTTTTGAATGCGCACAATAGATAGAATAGTACTTAGGTTTGGTTGAGTAATGGAAAATAGAGTGTAAAACTTGTCAGGCAAAAGGAGATGTTGACTTTGATGCGGCGATGATATAGCGAAGAGAGTCATTCAACGAGTAATCAAGGAGTTAAGTAATTAACTAATACTTTGACCTTGAAATCCAGTAGGGCGGCGGTTAGGAGCGGCGCATTACCATGGTTACTAGCTTGGGACATGCCAGAATCTCCTAATTTGGGGAAGTATAAAACAGGCTTGTCGAAAGAGATTTATTCAGTTCAGGCGTTGACTTCTCAGCACTTTTTATACTTTTGCAAATTGGGGAAATCTGCTATTATTAAGCAATTTTTCTTCCGGCAGAAAGAGAAGTAAGGCTATCAGCGCTTTTATCTGGTGAGATGCAGAGAAGGTTTTTTCTCTTTTCCTCTCTCTTCCTCTCTCTTTCTCTCTCTCCTCTCTCCATTTTCCCTCTCTTCTTTGGCCAGAATATCGGCCAAAAGTTCCCTTTGATTGCACAGAAAGGCCCTTGAAGTGGATGCAAGTCGTTTGAGGAAAGCCAAAGGGCGAGGTCCACCACATACATTTCATTTCCCATAATAATTATGTCCAGAAATTGCTCACTGCCATTTAGGATGAGAAAGGATAACGTAATATTCACTCGAATTAAACCTGGTCTTTCAGGCAGTTTAGATGCAACTAGCACTAAATAAGAGGATATTTTCTAAGGTATTACTATCTTACAATTAGGCTAGGCAGCGCGAGTTTAAAAAAGGCTAACGAATTAATAGCTTAAAACGGTTTAGGGATTAGTGCAGTTATTTTTAAATAGGTGCCACAAATTTAGAAAAATTTGAACAAATGTAACAAGCATTCTTAAGTCGTCCCTGAATGATATTAATCTCTTCACAACCTAAAGAGTAATTAAAGAAATTGAATAGTGCAAAAACTTTATATTTACTAAATATTACGTTCCGTAAAAAGTGAGGGTATTTTCATTGATTTGATAAATGTAAAGCAAATGTCAATAGAATATCATAATGTTTTTTTTTAAATAAGTTCTTAAAGAAAGTGGATTAGTTCGAGAAAGTGAAAAATCTCTCTACTACCTACAGCTCGAGTAGGCTAGTTGGACTTCTCTAAGGACCAGTGCAACAAGCATCTCTTTGAGAATAAATATTTTTATGAGTATTTAAGGCTCACTATCAATTCCTCTAATAGCTAGAGCTCGAAACAGCTACTAATGACAAAGTAAAACTATGAATTTTGTGCAAATTGTTAATAAATATACTTGGTTATAATTGAGAGTAACCAAGCATATATCTTAAATGATGGAATCAAGTTTTTCCTGGATTTTTTTATTCAGCTGAGTCATTATTCACTAAATCCATTGATAGAAATACTTATTTTTACCTATTTCCTCAATGACAATTAAAAGAACAAGGTCTGCTGACCAAAAGTCGTGTGCTCTCACTTATTGTGATTTATGACCTTACAACATTCAAAACTTTCAATAATTCTCGGACTAACTTTGGGAGCACCTTGGCAATTATATCATCGAAAGAGGATGTAAAGTAACATAAGGATTTTAAATTTCGCTAGAATCGGGCAAATATTTATGATGTAACTGGCAAAACAAAATAATTCCCCTGCTATCCTTGGAAGGACTTTGGCAGATATATCATTAGAAAGAGAATATAAAACAGCATAAGGGTTTCAAATTTCGTTAGAATCGGCCGAATAGTTATGGTGCTATTGCCAAAACAAAATAATTTCCGGACTAACTTTGGGAGGGACTTAGTAATTCTATCATTCGAAAGAGAATGTAAAATAACATAAGGTTTTTAAATTTCCTTAGAATCGGCTGAATAGTTACGGTGTCATTGCGAAAACATAAAAAAAATCAAAACGGGAACCGATCAACCGACATCGTGTGATGTAGAGTCGCCCGCGACTCAAAATGATTTTCAAGAAGAAATACTCTCAATTTTAATTTTGCATTTTTTTAATTCGCAATCATTTTTTTAAATTAAAACTTTAAACCCTTAAACAACGAGAGGATCTTCCAAATTAAGATTGCAGAAAGAGATCTGTAGAAAAAGTGGTGAAGATAAAAGAAATGAGAATATGTAGAACCGAAGAGTCTCGGTGGACGTTGAGGCGGTAAAGAATTCAATATGCTGGATATTGACCCACATTTTAGAGTACGCACTGGGGATCTGAAGGTGTAACGTTCGTGCAAGGTTAACTTTTCTACACCATCCACCTCAATGCGGGGTTTGACAAGGTTTATATGGAGGGAAGAAAAAGAATGAAATATGGTACAAATTTGTCTAATTAAACTAAAACCGGGGAGTAAACGCTCAATACCAATAGTGGAATATCGCTCAACCTTTCTTTGTCTAAGTTAAACAATATTAACGATTAAAATATTAAGAAGGTATCATTCGAATTTTCAATTACTTTTCTCCATAGTTTTTCACACTTCTACTCTCCAATTTACTTTTCAGACTAATCAACTGACGCTGTTAGTCATTCAATTTGCTATTTTGCTATTCATTTACCCTAGTTATTTTTTGGTTTCCTGACGGGTCATTTATAATTTCAGGTAAATTAAATGATTCAAGTATTCCACCAGGTTAAAAAAATAACTATAATGACTGTTTCCCAAAACGCTTTATGACTTTACGTAATTATTTATGTTTTTAAGGAGTACGAAACCAACGAGGCTCTTCCACTATAGGGCTTTTGAATAGTGATAAATGAAGAAAGAGATGAAGCTAGGTGGAGAGAAAATGTGTAAAAGATACATAGCACGATTAACTAAAAAGGAGATTATCAACAACTTGGAGTAATAGATATATAATTCATATTATATATTGTAGAATCAGAGACAGTTCGGTATTAGACTCACAAAAGAAATGGTTTGCAACCCTGTCTAGTATTTTACTCTTTTATAACCTTGTTTTTCTGTCGACTAAACATCTTGCTTGAAAGCAGAGCGAAAACAGAGGCATTAATCGGACTGCTCTTATGAGAGGACTGGGATGCGTCGAAAGGCTTCTATCTTCAAACGAAAACCGATCTTTGATGCATGTGTTTACCTGCGGTCGAGAGCTTTTGTCCTCGGGTATGTATCAAGCAATGTTGTTATCCTAACTTTTATGACTATGTTTTGGTGTGCTTAGATTTTTATAAATGGTAATTATTTATACCAGAATAAATGTTTATGAAAAATATGTGTCACTTTTAATTTCTTAGGACAACGAATCCATATATCTTCGAAGAAAGCGAGGGTAGATGAACTTTGGGCATTCACGCCAGAAATGACGAAACGATTGAGAGTCAACTGTGTTTCATTTGTTAGTCAATCACCTGTAAGTATTTTAAAAGGTTGAACAACATCTTATTAATAATAATTTTTCCTAGTCGTTCATTCTTACTCAGTTTTTTTAGTTAACATTCTATTTAAGTTAATATTGTTGTTGTGATTCTGAGTAATATCTTTTCATGAATCAAATTTACAATTTACTTTTTGGTACATATGAATTACATCTAAAAAAATCGTATATGAATTATTATTTCATAAATTAATGAACAATCTCAAATCATCTCGAGACTATCAGAGTGTTACTAGAATTTGCGCAAGACTTTCTTGACTTTTCTCTTCATTTGAGTTGTTTAATTTTATGCACGATCTCATATAATGTTATTAAATTCCTATCCTTTCAGCGAATTTTCATAAAGTCTAAGAAAGAAGTGTATGCAGAATATTTAAATTTTCCAATACTAATTCGTTAATGCTAAAAAGTAACTTTAAAAATAAAATAAATATAATTTCCGTATAAAGAAAACTGAATACTAGAGTGCAAATGAAACAAACAGATTGTGACAAAAAAAAAAAAAAAATTAACATTTGAGGTTAAAATTTGAATCGGAATCGCATCAATGTATTTAGAATATAAAGGTAAATAAATATTTACTGATCTTCAATGATACAAAATTAGTTTTTGGTCGCAGACAATTGTTAGGTACATGACCTAGATGAAACGATGTCGACAAAAGGAAGTACTATAATTTGATTAGCACAATAATTGTTGACATAATGATAATTAAAATCGCTAGAAAATGTAGTAAATTATGAAAAAACTCTCGATGGTAAGGATTTGAAAAATATTAGTCCTTGAAATAAAATAAAAACCGGAGTCGGAGTGGCAGACGTTAAAATATGGGCTGTTTGGAACTCACGACTTGTCAAAAATAGATATTTAGGTTGCTGCAGGAGAAACATGTTTAGGAATGACGGAATGCCATATTTACGATTCATAAGTTTAGTTAGATTGAAATCAGCCCCTCTTCCCTTTCGGTTGTTGTTGCGAGGGGAACGGGGAATTTTAAACACATGTCACCTTTACTAGAGCCACGTGGCCTTACTGTGTACAAAAGCAGCGCTGTATTTGAGAGTAAGAGAAATATCGCATTTATGCCGCACCGCGAGGGCGGAGAGAACGAGCATGAAAGGAAGTTTCGTACTCATGAGAAGTGTCGCGTGATATGTATAGACATAAACATTAGTCACTTGAAGGAATAGCAATAAGAAAGATATCAGAATGTATTCGAGACTTAGACGGCCTCGATTTACGCTGCGATGATGACTGAAGAATCTGGGAAGGCGTTTACGGATAGGATTCAGTGTGATGGCGAATAGTACGCTGTGGGAACACATATGAATGCCGCAACGATAAATCTCATGCGATCAGAAAAAATGGAGCAACTACTCAGAGGTGGAATACTGCATAATTCCTTATACCAGGGAATCATGCGGGGTGCATGCACGTAGTTATTTGTAGGTTTTTAATTAATTCATGTACTCGTATTTACTATCATTTCTAGGTACGTTTTTATTGTTCCCCAAATTTTACTGAAATCACTGAAACTCTGAGAACGCTTTTGATCACAGAGTTCGGTAATGGAAAACACATGCATTTCCAGGAAGTTTCTATCTACTTTTTTAAAAATTAAGCATAATAATTATCATAAATTTGATTTTTTTTTATTTATTAGAAACTTTTGGTATTGGGAGAGAAGTTGGAAAATATTTAAAACGAGGTGTGTATTGTGTTTTCTTTTTGTTGTTTTCCATAACTGGGTATATGTTGAGAAAGATTATATACCTTAATTAAAAAAAATCTCTTTTTGTGAGAGATGTTTTAAAACCAATGTGTCACGAACGTTTAAATTAGAAAAATATATTAAATTAATTTTGCATTTTCGATTTTTTTTCGTTTGCAGTTGGATACAAAAATACGAAAATATCGAAAATCTCTTGTTTTTTTTTATTTTTCGCCTCTTTGATAACTTTCATCATAAACCAATTGTCTTTTATTTCAACCTCATTCTTTACTTTAATTTTAACATATGATTTTTATTCCACATCGTTGTTAGCCTTAAGATTTGGGCCAAAATTCCCTGACTCTTCCTAATATGTTGATGATGGTAAATTTTTCCACACACAGATGTAGTCTCAACTTTACTATGTATATTTGTAAAATAAACACTACTTCACTGCTTCGAAATCCTCCGTTGTAGAAGTTAATATCCATTAAAATATTACAGATAATTTAACATACCTAACCATATGTTCCATTTATCCATTTATATCTGAATATCTCTGTTTCTTAACTAAGATTTTAGGTTAAAGTAATCACTAACATTTAACAAGGATGTCACCAGAATGTAGCCTCGATTGAGGAAATAAATAATGGTTGAATGTTGAGAAGTGAAATTGAAAGTAATTGATATAAAGTGAGTTTTCATGTCCTTAGAAATAGATGCAAAGGCATAAAATTAAATAAATTTCTATGTTATAATTAAAAAAAAGTTATATAGAAAATGTTCTGAAATTTTACAAATTTATCCTTTTTCCAACTGTGCCAGAACAAGACCTAATTAATTTTGATCCTTAATGTTAAATAAAGATGATACTTTTGTTTTAGTTAATTTATTCAAAATTATCATTACTCATGCTTTCGGGATAACTTTCTTTAATGGTAGCAAATTTATATTCAGTCAACTTGTCACGAGAAGTAAAAGGATTTCTCATAAGGCACAAAATATCAATATAATACTTATCCAAGCGCTTATGTAAAACGTTACAATTCTCCTCACAATTTTTTTTTTTTTTACCAAACTAAAATAGAACATTTAAAAGGACAATTTTCAAATATTTATTAAAGTGAATTTTTAAATAGTTCCACTTCACCCATTTTACTGATTCGGTTGGATAAAAATATACACTCTTAGTAATAATTACTTCAGCATCTCTACCTACCTGTAGATTTAAAGAATATTTACTATAGTTTGGTATTGTTCTTTTATAACTAGTCGGAACATTTAATTATTTAACTTGAATTAAAAACTCGTTATGCTTTTGAATGCATAAACTCATCAGAAATGTCATCTTTTCCTCTCATACAACTTTATCAACCCACTTTTCGCTTGATACAAGGTAATTGAATATTGCATAAATAAACAAAATTCGCAATAACCACATTTCTAAATTTGGCAATTTGGTTCCCTTGGAGATAATTAGGTTAGGTTTTTATTTCTTAATAAATAATAATCGGATTTAGGGATAGTTACATATGAAAAAATATAAAAGGGACTAGTCTTCAGCAAAGGGGTTCTCTATTGAAACCAATAAATATATCATTAAGATAAAAGTAAAAAATTGAATAATGAAGGGAAAACACCATGCCTACAAATATTGCCGTTGTCGTATGTGTTCGGGCAGTTTCTCCTTAAATTTGAAGTTATTGGTTGTTTCCTGTTTTTACCATTCATTACCACAGTATTAAATAATACGACCCGAATTGGCGAATTTTATCCTTGTCAGACATGAGAGAAAGAGAGAGAGAGATGCGCGCGCCCGAGCCTTTCAAGGAGAGAGAAGAAACACCTGGTCGACCCTTTTTGTCTGCGCTAATGAAGGCGTGAAATCACAAGAGACCATAGTGGCCTAGAAGCCCGTAATCGCGGAAACTTGAAGGTCCCATTGGGAGTCGGACAAAGTTTCGCCTCGCCGGCTTAGGAACTTTCTCGCGATCGTGCTAATAGGGCGAGATTACCATCGCCTGGCAAAGGGTGGGACCCTGGAACCCTCCCCTCTGCGCGGAAGGGAAAAACCCCCATTCGGGCTCACTATAAATCCTCCGGCGCGAGAGTCGGAAGGCGGTATCCGCCGCATGCCCGCCCCGTCAGTATCTGATGTCTGCCTTCATCCATCAGTACCTGCCGTCTGCACTTCTCCGTTCGTAACCACTATTCGCCTCCCGTTGGACTCTGCACAGTTCGTCGCAGAATCCCTCAAGCTCCGGGTATTCTCGTCTAATTCGCGCGAGTCTACCCCGTACTCGTTGTTACCCGCTCCTCGAACGCAACGCTCCCAGTCTCGATTTGGTATTCTAAACTCGAAGGCAAAATCTAAGTTCACCCTGTTAGTAGTCATTATCAAGAGACTATTATTTGAACTTTGCGCCAAAGCAAGGATTAATCCTTCGGACCAAATCTTCGAGTAACAGCAACGCACAACTCTCCTGTGCAAGTGCTCTCTCTCTACCCACCACCCGCTCTCTCCCTGTGTAAGCCTCCATTGTCGGCTTCGTGTAAGCTCTACGTTATTCGAGCGACCCTTCGGTCAGTATTGTTCGTTCGTGTGTATGGCGACCGTCCCCGTCTAATATGTTGTATAACCTGCTTCAAAACCCCTGTAACCCTTGTAAAAACAATATTAATTTGCATATTAGTAAAGTTATTTTTTTCTCGTTTTTATATTGTCCCAGAACCTCTCAAGATAGCTGACTATTTGGCCAACTTACAATTCGGTTAATTTGCACTCTGTCTGTATTATAAATCTTCCACGCACATAGTCGTCATCTCTCTCGACTGAGAAACGCAGGCAGGGTTGAACTCGACCCAATTCTACGATAATCCTGTAACTTATCATTCGCAATACATCTTAACTACTCTCAAAGCGGGAAGTATATTTGAAACTCAAAAGTATGAATTGACAGTAAAAAACAGGCAGAGACTAACTAGGACACTCTAACGCTTGTTTATACTATGGTGATCATTCATCTAATTTCTGAATTGGTCAACTTACTTGCCGGCCCCTATTTCTCTTCTGGCAGATGGGAGCCCCTAGAATGTCATTACGTTCCCTGAGTGGGTGACAGGTATCTAAGAGAAGAGATATTTTGTGTAGTGTGTGCTTGTGTGAGGTTGAGTAGTAGCTGTTTGGTTTGGCCTTCGGCAAAATTACAATGCAAATCAAAGGCAATTGCTATAATTTTGTTGGCATACCGCTTAAGCGAATCAAACAAGGTGCCGAAGCAACTGGGGCTGGATTCGTTGTCTGCTAGACTAACTCAGAGACAAGGTCGCACGCTCTCTCATTCTCTCTTTCTCTCGCCATTCGCTGTTCTCCTGGTTCGGAGAAGCGTGTTCGTGGATTTAGGGATAACTGAACATTCATTTCAAAGGGTACACATGTAGATAAGTATGTACCGTAGAATAGAAATGGTTATAAAACAGCATGTTAAAAAAAAACAAATGGCACACATGTAGATTATTGTGTACCATAGAATTGAAATAGTTAAAAATTAGCATATTAAAAAAGTAGTCTGATGTACTAACATTGGATAGTAGTAGTTTAACACCATCTGTAATCAGACTGGCTTTGAGGGGACCTTAGGGGTTTTGCTGGCCCTTGTTTTTGTAGTTTTGTAGTGCAACAAATGAATTTAGCCCTGGGAAAATCGAACTGAATAAATATACATACCATGTGCATCTATTATTTCACCTTAACGATGGTCTGCATCATTACACGTATATTTTACATGGATTGAGACTGATAGGAATTTCTACAGAAAATCTATAAATTGATACAAACAACCAATTAGTCCTTCAAAACTTACTGGGTGTCACAAAAGAACGGATACTCAAATTTAAGAAGCGATAATTCTTCTCGCAACGAGGAAACCGATCAATTGTCGCTAGTATCCCCAATCCTTATCCAGTTTTATAAAAATACTATTAATCAATACTCTTAATGATTAACACATAAATAAATTTTTTTAGGGTGATCAACTTAATAATGATTATGAAGTACTTTATTTCTAAAATTAAGAGGGAGTTTATTAAGCCAATATTGAGTTTAGACTGAAGAATACAAGATAAATAATTTACTCCAGTCAACACGTTCAAATCAATCAATAACAAAAATCTAACATCTTCCAAAGGTTTTAAATTACCTCAGGGCTGACAATACAGGCGTAAGTCTCAAGGTGAAGACAACGATTAAATGTAACGGCATGTATTTATCAAACAGAGCTTGATGCTGTGTTGAAATCATATTTTTTATTACTGCTGAATGATCTTATGCATGTGTAAAATAAAAGATCTGCTGAGGAATTATCCGCCATTTAGCAACATGAGATAGACTGTCACAGAAGTACTGGCCAGCAAAGATGACAAGATCCACTCGAGAATATGCCCATGCTTCATGCAGTGTTTGTGATGATATTTTCTACAACCATTCCAGTTGGAAACCAAATGACAAGGGCACAAACACCCAAGTGGATGATCGGAGGTAGATATCAAATACGGAAAATACACGTCACGGGTTTAGGCATTCTGATTATTTAAATGATTATCATTTAAATATTTTTTGTTAAATAGTAATTGTTGCATATTCATTCTAAGCGTAATATTAAAAACTCAATATAAAGCTATCTGGACTACAAAAGAATTTATTTCAGCAAATTACAAAAGTAAGCCCCAAAAAGGGCTTAAATGCAAACGAATATTAATAATTAAAATTGTGTTGGATAATAAACGTTTGAAAGCTTTGATTACTAAAGTAATTTAATCATAGTTTTATTTTGAAAATTTTTCACTAGGTATTTACTAAATTCCGCTTTACATTTCATTTACAACTTGTCACCATTCGTCCGTGTCTTTGGTGAAGGCGCATTTTTAATTTCTGATTATTTTCTATCGGGCTCACGTCTGAATTTTGTGATGGCCTTTAAAAATATTAATTTTGCAATGTTCATTCTATTTCTCTACTAACCAATCTATATATTTTATATCGATTTCCTTTGGGAAGTCAAAATTCCTGCACAACTTCAGGTTTCATGTTTATAGTAGAAAGATTCTTTCAAAATAGTTAAATATTATGATATTCTCTTTACTTGTCCATCTATTCTAAGAAAAACACTTCACATTTCTCCATCAAACATTCATGTCCTCTGAAAGTATGACTAAGTAGTTATATTTTCTGCTTCCACGTTTAATAAAATGTTAGCTTTTGGTACGGAAGCGTAAGTTTAACAAAAAGGGAGCTTTTTTTATCCCGGTAAGTGCGTAGTTTATTTCTGCGTGGGAATTTCATTATTTTTGTTTCTGAAAGATTTACTGAAGCGGCCACCAGAAATTGTCATATTTACCCTTAAGTAGAAGGTGAGTTCAGGAGTGAGCTTATAGATGCGAGAAAGATCTCCGAGGAACTGCGTCTCATTTTCTCTTTCCTACAGGATAAATATCAATCACAAAATTATCTTTCACGTTTCAGCAAAATTTACACCAAGGAGGTGTGTCTGTAATTGCGTAGACGTGTCTGATTGGATGATCTTTGGATGTTCATTTGCTACATAGCTTCATTCATCTTTTCAGCATATTTAAATGCAATAACACGCCTTCTTATGCTTTTATTATGTTTATTGCTTCTGCCTATTCTGAGGAGATGTGACACGAATGCAAGTTAACAATTGTATGATGAAAAGCGCCTTTGAATAATGAATTCGATTTCGTAGCTTATTCCCAAAAGTTATGCTGAATCAAAAAGTTTGCATAAACGGTCTGGAACAAAGTATTGGGTAGTTTAATTTCAACTGAGCTTGGCAGATATTTAATAGGTCTATGTATACATCTGAAGATGTATGATCATATTATTTATGATATACTAATATATATTATATATATATATATATATATATATATATATATATATATATATATATATATATATATATATATAAATGCAATGTCCCGCAGGAAAAAATGAAAAGGTGTTTCCAATTACTTTCGAACTTTATTAAATTCCTTATCAAGGATAACTACATGAAATAGTATTACATTAGAGGTATATATACGAAAGAAAAGTATGAAAGACCGCCTCAAAAACAAGAAATCACCAATGAGGAAGAGGGAAGGGGAAAGGTAAAAAAAACACATTAAGAATTACAAGAAGCAGGTAGTAAGATCAAACTAAGTCGAAGGAAAGGGTAACAGATTCAAAGAAATAGAGATAGCCTAACGAGGGAGATTATAAGACAAGATGAGCAAAAGGGGGGAAAAATACAAAGTACAAAACAGAGCAGTGACAATTAAAAAATTAAAATGATAATAAAAAATTAAAATAAAATAGGGACCACATAACTAAAGAATGTATATAAAAAAAAACTAGGAACGCAAGACAAAACTAATTTCTTTGAGTATTAATCTTTTAATTTTAGCATCTATTTTATATAAACCAGGGGAAAGGTTAAAGTTGTCACATTGGCTTATAAAAGCACATTCACTGATATTTCTTTTTATATGGTCATTGGAACGATAAATAAATTTGGCCGAGTTCCAGATAATTAAATGGTTCTTCTCTGACATATGGACAAAGAAAGCACTGTTATCTTTCCCTCTTCGGACATTATATTTATGTTGATTTATGCGAACAGAAAGTTTTTTACTTGTTTTTCCGTAATATTTACTTAGACAACCAGAACACTCATCTGAATAAACTCCCCCTCCTTCCAAACTATTACCATTATTACGTACTAATAAATTCTTAATGGTCGTCTCATATTTAAAAGCAACAGAAATGTTAAAGTTATACTCACCTTCAAAGAAGCTTGCGCAAGACGTCACGCCTTTACAGGTATCATCCCTTCTAACTGGTCTAATGTGTTACAAGACTCTATATTTGGCACACTAAGAATCAAGTCTTCCAAACTGGATCATAAACTCAGAAAAAAACTTCATAACCTTATCGCCGATAGCGGTTGGACTAAGAATAGCCGGTCTGAAACTGTTAACAACCTCTCCTCCGTAGTTTTGGATGAAAATGTTGCCACCGCTTTAGGATATGGTTTAAATTTCTCTATCCCATCTCCCCCTTCAAGTGTTTCCATTGCTAAAAGTTTTGCCAATTTAGAAAAATTCAGTGATGTACCTAGTGATTTAATTTCTATTGTAAAAGGTTGTGTTTATCATGCTTGGCTAAGCCTGTCCACCTTAATTATCCCCTTTGTTTTCGTCATGCTTTATCGACTCTTCGAAAAAATTCTTCCCTGCATTTTACTAAGGCCGATAAATCTGGTAATATCGTAATCATGGATAAAGATTCTTATCTTAATAAAATGAATGTAATGCTTAATGACCAAGATACTTACCTACCTGTATTAAAAGACCCCACTCTTCAAGTTAACAGTGACTTCCATAAAAATGTACGGCGATTACTTAAAAACTTTCCTGATTTAATTTCAAAATTCAAGTCTAGTAACGCTACCCTCCCTTATTTGTACGGCTTAGTTAAAACTCACAAACCAAATTTTCCATTACGCCCTATTACACTGGTTTGCGTCAAAAATTGTACCTTAGGTTTTCTGTAGTGTTTCTTAATAAAATTGACCTCCTAAATCCGAATCTGGCATCCGTTTTTCTCTATCAGGTCTAGTTTTTGCGATACAGGGAGTGATAATAATTTTATAGTTTATACATGGCCTATATTACATCAAAATTTCAATAGTTTTTGCACTACTGTATTCGCAGTAAATTATGTGTTCATTTTAAGTAATTATGTCAATAAGTTTATATTTTTGTAGGTTAGGAATTGCTCAGCATTATAATAAGAATAATAATAATAATAATAATAGTGGTTGAGTTAAAAATGAACAGAAAATGTAAGAATAGCTCCGACAGATTTTGCTATGTTTGCGGCAAAGTGACTTTTTCCGAGCAGCAATGTACAATATCTCCTGTAATTAAATCTTTGTATCAAGCATAATTTGGAGTTAGGCTAGGAGATTAAGATAAAAGATTTGCACCACATATCTGCTGCAAGGGATGCTACATAAGTTTAAGACGCTGGAGTCAGGGCGAACAGAAGTCTCTCTCTTTTCGTGTTTCCATGGTGTGGAGAGAGGGCGACGACCACACTACAGACTGCTATTTTTACATGAAAAATCTTAAAGGTGAGCTTTGTATCAAGTATTTAAACTTTCTGTATTACCCTGCCTCCTGAAAATGTCATTATTATGCCTAGACTTAGCATAAAATTAAAAAAACTAACATAGTTCACTTCAGCATGAACATATCTTTTACTAAACATTTATGTACTATCTGCAACTCTAAATCAATTCCTTTATGTAATATGCAATTATATTTTCCACAGGTATAAATAAGAAGAATCAACATAGTGTGGCATATCCGGATGTTCCTTCTGCCATCAAACCCCTGCCCCATGGTCCAGGAATTCCTATACCTTCTACCCCTGAACAAAAAAAGATCCATGAAGAGATTAATATGGAAGTTGATCAAGATTATAAAACATCTGAGTCTTATCAGGTTTCCACACATGATATAGGCGCAAGACCATTCACTCAAGGTTAGTTAAACGACTTGACCAGGAATCTGGGGCTTTCAAGGGAGAATGCACAACTCCTTGGCTCACGTCTTCGTAAAAGTAATCTTCTCGCTAAAGAAACAACATTTTTGGTACAGAAATAGAGAACAAGAGTTTCGAAGCTATTTTTTGCAGCATTCTTCCAGGTCTTTAGTATACTGCGCCAATATTAAAGGACTTGTTGATGCCCCTGGAATTCCCTACAACCCATTAGAATGGAGATTTTTCATAGATTCCTCCAGTTGAAGTTTAAAAGCTGTGTTACTGAATATTGGTAAAAAGATAGCTTCCGTTCTTATAGGCCATTCAATCCAACTTACTGAAAGATATGAAAATATGGAAATATTGCTTGATGCAATGAATTACTCTACCCACAATTGGAGGATATGTGGTGACTTAAAGGTAAGATCATTTTACACTTGGCATTTCTAAGCTCTTTGATATTGACATTTTCATTTTTAATTGTTAATACTTGTATACACACACCTTTTGGTCAACTTACATTTTACAAGAATGCAAATCTGGAAATCATGAGTCATTTTTTAGTTATATATTTTTTGGGAAGTGTGTCCCTATAGGTTAATGCATCTTTTAGGGTTAATGGGGAACTTATCCTAATTAAGAAGGTATACAACATAACTCAATAAACTCAAAATAAGATGTACATGTATCCAATTAGTTCCAATACAATGATTTAATGCATCGACATACAAGATTTTTCAGTGCATATTCATATTCTTATTGTTTAAAGAAATATAACTTGGAATTTGTTTTTAGAAATATTACAATTTGAATTTACATACCCTGCTAAATTTCTTTTCAGGTAGTATCTCTTATACTTAGGATGCAAACAAGCTACATGAAGCATCCCTGTTGCCTATGCTTATGGGAGAGTCGTGCAGAGAGTATGCACTATGCTTCTCCATGAGAAGCATTTAGAATTGGATCAAACAATGTGATAGTTGAACCTTTAGTTCCTCCTCACAAAATACTGCTTCCTCCACTGCATTTAAAGCTTGGCATGATGAAAAATTATGTCAAAACCCTTAATAAAGAAGGCCAAGCTTTTAAATTTCTTCTTCAAAAATTTCCACAAATCAGTGACGCTGAGCTCCATGCGGGAATTTTTTGATGGACCTCAGATCAGCAGTTTTAGGCATCAATGATGTAGATAGAAAAAGATGCCTGGAAAGCTTTCAAAGCTTTAGTTAACAATTTTCTAGGCAATAAAAGAAGCCCAGAATATGTTGCCCTGGTCAATCAGCTCCTAATAAGTCTCAAACATTTGGGAGCTCGAATGTCTATAAAGATATACTTTTTACAGTCCCATCTCGATTATTTTCCCGACAACTGCGGGGATTACAGTGAAGAACAAGGGGAAAGATTCCACCAGGACATAAAAACAATAGAATCCAGGTACCAGGGTAGATGGGACGTAAGCATGCTTCCTGACTACTCTTGGTGTTTGAAGCGTGATGAGAGACAAAAGAAAATCGTCAAGGTCTTTTCTTGGAAATTAGAATTATTTTCTTTATTATTTTGCATTCTTTAATTTTTTGTTTTATTAAAAGGATCATAGTTTAGATGCGTTTATTCCTGTTTCTATGATTAACAATAATAATGTAACAATAATAAGGTTTCTGAAAAAAAATTCAGGAAAAATGAGGAAATCTCAATGAAAATGGTGTATGCTTTACTGAGAAAATCTGACCTGATTAAACCAAAATACATTCATTTTTAAGCTCAAGAGGTTTGATTCATTAAGAAACCCCAAAGAAATCCTGGGGAACAGAATTTTTTTTCAAACACAGGCCTGTGTTATAAGTTCTGTTGAGGCTGTTTCATATTCCCTGTCTAAATGGCTTACTTCATTTCTTACTCCACTAGTTGGTTCCATTTCTCATTCTCATGTCATTAATAGTTACGACCTTATTTCTAAACTTAATGCTATTCATTATTCTAATGATTTTACTCTTGTTAGTTTTGATGTTTGTTCATTATTTACCAAAGTACCCGTTGAAGACCTTTTCAATTTCCTTAATGATTATTTGCAAAATTATGATTTGCCGGTACCCGTTACTACTTTCTTGAACCTCATTTCCCTTTGTACCTAGAACTGTAAGTTTTCGTTCGAAAGCAAATATTTCCTCCAAAAATTCGGATTAGCCATGGGTAATTGTCTTTCTTCTGTCCTTGCTAACTTATATATGGAGTTTTTTGAAACAAAACTTCTCCCTACTATCCTTGACGCTCCGATCGTTTGGTACAGGTATATTGATGATGTCATTTGCTTGTGGCCTAATTCCAAAGATGTTAATGTTTTTCTTACCAGACTCAATTGTCTCGTCCTTCAATTAAATTTACCCACGAGATGGAAAATAATAGAACCCTTCCCTTTCTTGATCTTCTTATTCATAGAACTTATACATGTTTTAAATACTCTATCTTTCGTAAGCCTACTAATTTAAATTCTTATATTCATTTTTACTCTTCTCACAGCCCTAAAGTTAAACGCTATGTTTTTTCTTCTATGTTTCTACGGGCATTACGTGTTGTGAGCCCGGAATATATGGATTTGGAATTTTTCAATATCTTTGAAATTGGCCATAAACTTTGTTACCCTTATCCGTTTCTTCAAAACTGTCTTTCTTCTGCTAAAAAGACATTTTATCAAACTGTCCCTACTCTCCCTTTTAATAGTAATAACAATTTAGTTCTACCTTTTTCTCTTTGTTTTAGTGATCTTCCCCGTCTTTTGAATAACTTTAACATTTGTGTTGCTTTTCAATATGAGGAGGAGGGGGAGTTTATTCAGTTGAGTGTTTTGGTTGTCTAAGTAAATATTACGAACAAACAAGTAAACAACTTTCTGTTCGCATTAATCAACATAAATATAATGTCCGAAGAGGGGAAGATAACAATGCTTTATTTGTCCATATGTCAGATAAGAACCATTTAATTAACTGGAACTCAGCCAAATTTATTTATTGTTCCAATGACCATATAAAAAGAAATATCAGTGAATGTGCTTTTATAAGCCAATGTGACAACTTTAACCTTTCCCCTGGTTTATATAAAATAGATGCTATAATTAAAGATTAATACTCAAAGAAATTAGTTTTGTCTTGCGTTCCTAGTTTTTTTTATATATATTCTTTAGTTATGTGGCCCCTATTTTATTTTATTTATTTATTATCAATTTAATTTTTTAATTGTCACTGCTCTGTTTTGTACTTTGTATTTTTCCCCCTTTTGCTCATCGTGTCTTATAATCTCCCTCGTTAGGCTATCTCCATTTCTTTGAATCTGTTACCCTTTCCTTCGACTTAGTTTGACCTTACTACCTGCTTCTTGTAATTCTTAATATGTTTTTTTACCTTCCCCCTTCCCTCTTCCTCATTGGTGATTTCTTGTTTTTGAGGCGGTCTTTCATACTTTTCTTTCGTATATATACCTCTAATGTAATACTATTTCTTGTAGTTATCCTTGATAAGGGACTTAATAAAGTTCGAAAGTACTTGGAAACACCTTTTCATTTTTTACTGCGGGACATTGCATTCATTTGCCACCCTCACGTGATACTTTGTGAGTTTTTCATTTTATATATATATATATATATATATATATATATATATATATATATATATATATATATATATATATATATATACATATATATATAAATATATGGGGGGTTTGGTGGTCTTCCTGACTTTGGAACGAATATTCTTTCGGATAGAATATAGTTATCAGGGAAGTAACTGGTGTTTGAGCGCGCGTTAAAAATATTCTTCAATGTTCTGCTGATTATGTTAAGTTCCTTGGTAAGATTAATTCCGATTATTCCTGAGGGGCCTTGCGCTTTCTGCTTGAATGATTGTATTACACCTTTGATCTCTTCCGTTTTTATGCAGGCCCCTCTACCCAGAATTTCCTCCCTTTCTCACCCTACACTTGGTGCTGGATTGATCTTTTCTATGTTTTCTCGCAAGAATGTGTGGACCATTTCGTCTATCTCTGGTTTAAGTTTTCGTCCTTCCCTGGTGTTATGGAGAACACTGATTTCCAGTGATTACGAAAAGGTTCTTCTGTGGTCCTCTCTTCTTGGATCTTTTTTCCCCGTTCATTCTTAATTGTTATTTTTCCTCTCGGAGGTTTGCCTTTAAATCTATTTATTAGTCTCCAGTTCTCTTTTGGTCTTCTTTCTTCGACTATTTTCTCTATTAGGCTATTCCATATGTGGCTTTGCTGTTCTTCTATGAGATGCCTCAGTTCTTCTCTCCGTTTTCTGATTTCTTGGTATCGCTCTCTATTTGTTCCATGGAGAATTATTTGTTATAGTTATCGTCTTAGTTGCATATTCTTTCTCTTCATTTCCTTTGTCCATCGATTATGTGGAAGAGTACGGTATCTTGTCTTTGGTATATATCATTCGTCCACATTAATGATCATTCTTGTTAATTTTGAGTTCTCCTCATCAATACCTTCTAGGTTGGCGTCGGTGAGATCATTGGGAGGAAGTTACTAAGATCTTGTGTGTAACTTGCCCAGTTTGCTCTCTTGTAATCCTTCCTCGTCGATACCGGTACCTGTATCGGTTATTGATTCATGAGCAAATATGTTCCAACATGGTCGCTACATGCAAAGGTAACTGGTTGCATGTAGATGGTGCATGGCATATTGAAGCTACTTAGCATAACGTCTGGTTTTGTAGCTGTATTGCCTGTAACATATGTTGAAAAGTCTGACCCTATTCTCTTGAAAATGTTTCTTTCCAACATCATTGCTGAGTTGGCTTCTCTATTGTTTCTGGAGCGGTATCCATTTGCGCTGCACCTTGCATTAATGTCTCCCATAAAGATGGTTGAGAAACCTGTGCCAAAGATTTTAATTAGGTTGTTCAGGGGGAGGTAATTTTTTCTTGGTGCTTGGTATCCCGTGGCTACTATTATTGGCTTTAATTCCGTTTTAATTTTCATGGCCAAGTATGCCTCATCCAAATTATTAACTTCTTTGAACTTCAGTCCTCTTTTTATAGCTATTTCCGCCCGTCATGACATTCGCCTCAAGGGTTCGCATTTATGACGGTATAATCGAACAATTTCATTGTTTTTACTTCTAAATTCACTTCGTGTTCTGATATTAATATTATGTCTGGATCGATCTCTCTAAAGTTATTTTAGAATGTTGATGTTTTACCGATCCATCTTTGAGTGCTTATTTTCAGAATGCTGAGCTTTCTTCTCCTTTCTGGTTCCATTGTTTATTAAGTTTGGTCGTCTAGAGATCTTTGGACTTCTGGCGGGTCGATCGCAGGTTGGGTTCTGCTTCGTTGCCTTTAAACTTACCATTCTTCATGCTTTGAAATGTAGAATGGCAGAGAGTAACGCAGTCGCCAGGGTAGATTCGAATTTTATCCTCTATTAAGAGTTTTTGTACTTCTTCTTATTCTTCTCCTGTCTTTCCTTTGAATGTCCACTTGCATTTTCCTTCTTTAATTGCCTTAATGATGTCTCCCTGTTTGTTGCTTCTTGGGAAGAGGGAGGAATCATCGCTGTAGACTTTAAGTTTCATTTCCTGTGCTTCTATGCGCACTATTTTGTCCTTAAAATCACTGTTGCTGAAGCGACCTTGATTTTAAGGATTTCAGATGAGGGGGGGTTGTCAGGGAACTACATCTTCTTCATTCAATTTTCTTCTAGCATTGTATCGAGTGTCGTAGCGAAGGTGCCCAGTTTCCTAATATTCATCACATTGACATTAATTAGGCATGTGAGCACTTCTGTCGACGCCCTTTGTGGCACAGTTAGATGGGTATGTGCCTTCTGCATTTGCTTCACAGTTGCTTTAGCCACTCCTGCGTATGTTGCATTTCTTCTAGTTTCTTCTTCATTTATCGCTTCTCTTTTCTTTCGCCCTATTATCTTCCTTCTTTGGGAGCATGCCATTACCAAGGTCTTATGCGGCCCATGACAGTTTACGCATTTCTTAGTACTTTCCTTGCACTCTCTCCATTTGTGGTTCTTCTGTCCGCACTCAGAACATACTGTAACTTTCTCAGTTCAGTCATCCGTCAAGTGGTCCTCCATCTTATAGCAGTTGAAGCACAGTTAAATATTAATGTTTCTCACGCCCCATGTTCTCTAGGGGAATTCTCATGTTAAACATGAGCAGTCCTCGTTGAGATATCTTTGCTGCCATATCTGTTGTTACACACACAATTTTAAAGACATGCGTGTGGTGGCCAAATTTAATTATTTCATTTATTTTTATGTCTTAATAATTGTTTTTCTATTTCTTCTTTCATTTTCTTTCCTGCATATGATACTTCTGTTTGCAGTTATCTGGGGCGGGATTTTAAGCGTTAGTCCTATTCCCTTTAGTGTCTCTATTCCTTCCTGGGATACTAATTTTCCAACTTCTTTTTCCACACTTGCAATTACTACGTAACCATTTGGGATGTCGATAATTTTGACGAGGGCAACTTTTATCTGTTCAAATAATGTCTCGCAGAGTTTTCCTTTGTCCGGCTAGATCTCCTGGTCAATTTTCCATAGAGGTACTCGTAGGCATTCCAGGCTGCCTCCTCGCCCTAGAGGGGGATGATCCCCCATCCTTTTGCTAGTCGAGTGCTAAGGCGCTCTTTTCTTTGTTCCTTCCTCCGAAGCTTATATTTGTTTTCTTCCTTCATCTCTATTTTAACGCTTTACGAACACCCTACCTAAATAGGACTTCACAGAATTTGAGGCTCGTGGATTAATGATCCCCCTTCTTCGCACCCCCAATTGGGGCTTCCCCCTGGGGTTCACTATACTCTACTTTAAGTGGCTCTGGACGCAGCAGCGGTCGTGTTATGTTGCTTTTAGGTGGTGAAGTAAGTTGAAGTCAAAGCGTGGACTAAGGAGGAGTTAAGGATAGGAATAACCCCTTTAGGATAAGCACTTCGCCCACTGGAAACAGGAGGAATCTCTTTAGGCGCGCCCACAGCTCTCTGTTGTAAAAAAAAATCCAAATTCAGTACGTCCGAATGGTGAACGTGATATTATAGGAAAATATATTGAATATGTTTGACCATTACAGTAAGAAAAAGGACCAATCAACTAACTTGAAAAATACATGGATAAATTTATGTTCAAAATTATTTTAAACCTTATTGTAAGGAAACGGACCAATTAACAAACACGAAAATACATTGATATGTTTAAAAATATGTTCAAGAACAAAAAATTGAATTTGGGTATAAACAAAAGGAGGAAAGCTGCAACCAAAAGTAAACAATGCAGCCGTTGCTGTCGACCTCAATGAATCACACACACACACACATATATATATATATATATATATATATATATATATGTATATGTGTGTGTGCGTGTGCGTGTGAAAATTAACACACAGGAAAATGAAAAGATGAATTCAAAAAACTTTCGAACTATATTTGTAAGTTCATTTTAAAGAAATTGCATGAAAATAGAGAAGACAACCTTATATAGGGTACAAAGATAGGAAATAAAAGTCAATTACATAGTACAAACGAATGACAAAAACACAAAAATAAGACAGAAAAATACTAAGAAAAAGAACAATAGGCAACTAATAACAGACATATGCATCCCTAAAACGATATATACACAACAACGCCATGTATATGAATGGAATATGGTGGGTGAAAAAAACCCCCCCAAAATAAACATTTTAAATGATTATTATTAGAGCGAAAACGTTTAGGACTAAGAGTTAATCCACAGTCAAAACAGAGACACGTAATGGGGGAGGCAATGTGAATGATAATACACTAATAAAGAGTGACAACACGCTGCTTTATGAAGTTATTTCATTTAGCACAAGGTTTTTTTTAAAACAGATCGAGTTTAAATAAGCCAGGGGAAATATTTATATTAGGTAAGATGCCAATTAATAAACACTCGACGATATTTTTTTTGTGAAATCAGCGGAATGATAAAGGAATTTTGCAGAATTCCAGGCAATGAGATGGTTATTTTCAGATAAATGTAAAAATAAAGCGCTGTTTATTTTACCTCTTCTAATATTATACTTATATTGGTAAATTCTAGTAGATAAAGATTTTGCAGTTTGCACGAAGTAAGGTAAATTTCAAATAGAACATTCTTCAGAATATACTCCACCTTTTTTCCTTGTATTATTGTAGACTAATATTTTATATAAAGTGGATTCAGATCTAAAATTTACAGAGATATTAAGTTGCTCAAAAATAATGGTGAGACAAAAAAATGGTTCAAAGTATGGCAAGATAAGACAATTCTTGTAATTGAGAACCAGGTGGGTTATCAGTCCTATAAACTTTGCTAATCGAACTTATTATAGAACTGATAACCCACCGGATTCAATTACAAAAATTGTCTTATCTTGCCATACTTTGAACCATTTTTTTGTCTCACTCGTATTTTTAAGCAACTTTATATTTCTATAAATTTTAGATCTGAATCCACTTTATATAAAAGGTTAGTCCACAATAATACAAGGAAATAAGGTGGAGTATATTCTATATAATGTTCTATTTACAATTTCCCCTACTTCGGGAAAACTGCCAAATGTTTATCTACTAGAATTTACCAACCTAAGTATAATTGTAGGAAAATCGACCCTCTCCCTCCTCTCTCAATTGAAACAAGGGACGTTGACCACAAAACATCCAAGCCGTGTAGGCACCTTGGATCAATCTCGTAACCACAGTCCCTCGCCCCACGTCCCTATGAAAAGCAGAACAGGTGAAACTACAAGATCTCCCCTACGAGTGTGTATTCCATTTCAACTCAAGTATAAAATTAGAGACGCGTTTCGCTCAAGCTCGAAGGCCCTTCAAGACCAGAGGTAAGACGGCCTGAAAAAAACTGTTGGAGTAAGAAATCTCTTGCGGCTCCTCCACAAGCCAACCCCCCCTCCCCTACTAACCCTACCACAATGGGGTGACGAGGTATAAATAACAAACATATATACAAACAAGGTAGATTCGGTTAGTCATCAAGACGACGAAGTTCCCGACAAGAGGCCCGGGCTACCAAGAGAAGGGACTAAGAATCAGCTCATACTCGAGCTAGTTCCTGTTTACCAAACCAAACTTTAAGTTAACTTGTCCAAGTTAAACTTATTCTCGTCAGAGCCCCCTCCTCCTATCCTGGGGTAGTGTAAAGCACCGAGATAGTCCTCCTCCTTGAGGAATTCCGAAACGAAGAATAAAAAGCTTCTCCTCGAGCCCGTTACCCGTTAATCACACTGAACTCTAAGTTAACTTGGTTTAAGAACCAAGTTTAACTTACTATCGGCAGAGAGACCCCGCCTATCCTGGTGCATTCTTAAGCACCGTGATAGTCCTTGCCCTTAAAGAAGACCCCTCCCTCCGAGTACCATGTGGCCCCTCCATCTGCCACACTCGCCAAAGTCCCTTGTGACTGTCAAGTTATTCCGTCCGCCGTCAACCATCTGGCCGAGGCACGCGGCAAAGAACCTAAAGGATTCTTGAGTTATCTGGGCTCATTGAGTTTAAGGTCAGACTCAAACATGTCACAGGAAGGACCAAGGTATTTAAACTCCAGTAAAGACAGTTAGCATAATTTTATATTAAGGTGAGTGGTGGGTTGACCATTACTATATTGTCAAGTAGGTCAAGTTAAAAAGCCTTCCCTTAAAATTATTGAAGTCCTTATTGTGTATTTGAATTCGTAATATTTCTGTGGTTCAGGTTTATTTTTGTTTTTGTCTTTTAATTAAAGTTTTAGTTTGTGTTAACAATTTTTTTATTCTATCCTCGAACCGCTACATTGGTAGAAGGAACCTTAAAGTTTAAAGGAGTCAAGGCAAAAGATAATAATAATAAAACATATATAGCACTCTTAGAGAGGTATAACGTTAGTCGAAGAGTCTTCTTTTTTGGTAGCACGTAAACAACCCAAACGTAACAACTCCTTCCATCACTCGATGAAATAAATAACGCTTTATTTTTACATTTATCTGAAAATAACCACCCCATTGCCTGGAATTCTGCAAAATTCCTTCATCATTCTGCTAATTTCACAAAAGAAATACCATCGAGTGTTCACTAATTGGCATCTTACCTAATATAAATATTTCCCTTGGCTTATTTAAACTCGACCCTGTTTTAATAAAACTTGTACTAAATGAAATAACTTTCTTAATGCAGCCTGTTGTCACTCTTTATTAGTGTAATATCATTCACATTATTTCCCCAACCACGTGCCTCTTTTTTGACTGTGCATAAACTCATAGTCCTAAATGTTTTCGCTCTAATGATAATGTTTTAAAATGTTTGTTTTGATTTTTTCTCCCACCATATTGCATTCATATACAAGACGTTGTTGTGTGTTTATAGTTTTTAGGAGGCATATCTGTTATTAGTTGCCTATTGTTCTTTTTCTTGGTATTTTTCTGTTTTTTTCCATTGGTTTGTACTATGTGATGGGCGTTCCCTTCGTATCTTTGTACCTTACATGAGGTTGTTTTTTCCATTTTCATGCTATTCCTTGAAAATGAACTTGCAAATATAGTTCGAAAGTGCTTGGATTCATCTTTTCATTTTTCTGTGGGTTAATATATAAATATATATATATATATATATATATATATATATATATATATATATATATATTTATATATATGCTCATATCATGTCACTGCCACGTGCTTAGAGTGTGCAAACCATTTAGCCAACAATTTTATCATGAGAATGACTATAAAACTATCCAAAACGTTTTAAAGATCAGCAGACTAGAAAATAAACTGGTAAAGATAGGTTACCCCGAGAGTTGTCTATTTAAATGAAATAATGAAAATAAAACCTTTTAACTATAAATATCTTTATACAAAATATAATATTGTAATAGACAGCACAATCAAAGGAGAAATATTTTCTAAAATTTAGTTGAATTGATGCATACCAGAAATTTTCAAATAGAAATCATGAACAATGTATTTTTATTTCTTTCTCTCTTAATCTAAACTTACCTGAGTAAGCTTGTAAAGAAAATAAGCCTTAAAATTAACTTAATAATTAACATTTGCCCTCTGGTATTATGCTGCTTATTGATCTTTAAAAGGCGCCTACTCAATCGGAGACAAATGCTTATGAATTTAAACATCTCATCCATTTCCATGTTCAACCGTCAATTGAGAACCAACGCCAATTTTCGGAGCCATCGCTACAGAAAATTAAGGCAAATGGCAACAGTAATAAAAACTCAATCTATCCCCTGTCACTGACTCCTCCTGATGTTCCAGTACCAAAGGCAGGGCTTAGCTCATAAACTCCAGGAGAGTTCATAAATTTACCAGCAACATTAATCAAGATGGTTACCAAGTATTTATGAATATTATATCGCTTACAAATGCTCCGGTTATGTCATACCTAGGATGCTAATATTGCTTCCATTTTATATTTAATTTAACTATCTGATCTATGACTTCCAACAATAGTTGTCATTATTTGATGCACCTAAAACAAAGAATTGCTTTTCGTGTGGAATCAATTTATCATATTACTTGACCAGAGAAACATTCAAGTAATCATAGGATGTTCTTTCGTGTGAAACCCAGTGAATAGATCATTTAGTACAGTCATAAAGGGATAAAATTGACTTCATTACAGAACAAAGACGACAAGTTTAAGTAATTTTCACACTTCCCTAGTTTTTAATACCAAAATATTCTCGTCCTTTGGCACCTTTGTCATGTACCATCTACAAATTTTCACTTCTAGGTTTCTCACTTTTCTTACCAATATCACTTTTGAATAACATTCTGGCAGAGCTGTTCCCGTAGGCTTAAGTATATATTTTGTATAGCTTAATATGTATTATTTTGTCTATTTTATGAATGATATCAGACTATTGAGTTTTAGAATAGTTGCTGCTTTATAGTTTAAATTGACGTGTATCAGTGTTTGGTATTGGTAAAAATCTCCAGCTACTATTGCAAATGGACGGCGAGTTAACTTTGGTAGCCTAAATGACCTTCTAAGACACTTAGGGAAATCCTACTTTGCCATTTTTCTATTAATAAATTAGGTTAAAGGTCATTTAAACATAATCTAAGTTGAATAAGTGGTAAAAAATAAGGAGTAGAGAAGACATCACTCATGAGCAGACCCATCAAATTAAACTGATCCGAGCTTGAAATTCACGAGCGAAATCAATGTACAATCTCTGTTCTTTACAGGAAAAAATAACTTTTTGAACATTAGTTTCTCCTGAGACATAGTATCTTTAGATATATATTTCACATTTGTGCTTTTCTAACTGCATCTTTATGGATGTAAAATGTCTGGGCAGCTCTCTAAATATATAAAAATAATGAAATTTATTTAATAATATATTGAAGTTTTAGTTCCGAGTTTATTTATGTTTTGCTTAAAAAAAACTTTTAAAAATTGTAGTGCAGGAATGATTTTATTTCTTCTCATGAAATGCCTTGAATATATTTGGAGAGTGCACTGAATATTTTCATGTTTAAAGCACGACAGATAGTAATCGTATGTTAAGTTCTGATTGTATCTCTTCAGTAATAAACGTACTGCAAATTCGAAATTGCGGTGGCTATAAAAAGATAAATGGTCACATATAAGCAATCGCGCTTTCTTACTTCGTTCATATATATTTACTTACTTCGTAATTGCCTTCATTGAGATGAATGCTTAGACACATTCAAGCTCCCCTTTGATCCTTTCAGTGACAAAATTCCTGCACTTTTATTTCTTAGATGGAAGAAAAAGAACAAAAGTACATGAACTTATAAAAGAAAAGAAGGGAGCGGGAAAGTTAGATTTATAAGAGACCTTGAATTTAAAAGTCATAAGGAGAGAATTTCGTTATACTCATCGATTTCTATTATGGTGTGAGTAGGTGAGGTAAATGAGAAAACAGCTATCGTAAAAATATAAAAACGACTACCATAAAACCCCCTTCCCGATAAATTAAGGAATTTATCGGGAGTAAAAGTAGGGAAAAAATGCAAACTTTTTGTCCTAAATTAAATACTTACCTTTATTTTGTTTTAATTTGAAAAGCTTAGCCTTTTATTTTTTTACTTTGCAGTGGTTGATTGTTTGTGGTTATGGAGGAATGAATTTTGGCGAAAAAGGAGCTATGGTCGGATGGAATGTTAAGCGAATCACACAACCGGAGATATGGTGAGTAAAGCAGATTTAAGACAACATAACCAGTAAACGTTATATTTATCCAATTTATTTTTTACAAGAGTATTCTCACATTGAGTGGTAATATTACGGTGCCTACAAAGTAGAATATGTAGTCTTTCAGCAATTCAGATAAGCTTATGATAGCCGGTCATTTTTCTATAAGCTATGAGAACACAAGAGATACAAAGGATGAACATTTTCATAAACAGTAGAACCAGAGTAGATATATAAGGCAATTATTTTTTCACCTTTTCACCAGGATCCAGATGCCATCCTCAGTCACGGCTGTCTGCACGTGTCCACACGCTCCGCAATTTTGCGCGCTGGCACTTCTGGATGGATCTTTGCGAGTCTACGAGATGGGCTCCAATGATTTTTCCCTTCTGCTCGATACCTCGTAAGAAAGGGGAGGGTTTTAGGACTTAATCGCGAATAAAAAGGTCATTGGTATAATCAAAGAGGTCAATCACTGGGGAAGACGCATGCGACAGACAGAAGAAAAATAAATGAAATCAGGATTGAGAAAGTTAGCCATAAATGTTACAGCTCGGAGGACCTTCTAATAAAATAGTTCGGTTACATGCAAAGTCAAATTTGACTCTATTAACCGGGGCTAACTCTAAAACAAAGAAGATAAACAACGACAGCATATATGATAAGATAATGACAACGAACAAAATTCAATGATCCACTGCAGACCAGTCCTTGAAATATAATAATGAGAGATAGCTCTAGCAATCGCAAACTATATCAGTTGACTAGCCATACTAGTTATCTTATACAAGCTTTCTAGAAAAACTGAAGTTCACATTACGAATTGTTGACCGTCGTGCCTCATACAAATATCAAATGGGTGACCCACTCATCGAGAACACGTCGTAAGGTGCCAGTAGTTATTTAGGGGTACTGAATGTGGTAAGTCGCACAAATTTGCCGTCTACATGATTTAGGCCACCAGTCGTCTTACCTTGGTGTAAAATTGAGTTTCCATGTGATTAAGTTCGTCTGCTACCTCTCTATTTCTTCGCCACCCATCAGTAAGATGACCTTAATGCGTTGCTCTTGGGTCAACATATTTATGCAGATTTGTTATAAACTTTTCAAAAGAAAAAACCATTTAACTTTTTTCGCCTATGGTGCGTGACTTGGTTCCTCCCTTTAAAGGAACATACATGCAGATAACTCTAATGTTAGACAACAGTTTATATACACCTATATAACGGGTGGCCCAAAAATTACTTCACATATTTAAAAATTAATAACACAAAAACTACTCAAGTTATAAAAGTGGGTGATATAGAAAATGAAAGAAGAGATCTTGGATTTTTATTATTTAAATATAATATCCTTCAAGTGTTGTACATTATTGTTAAAACAAAGGCGGATTCTTTGCCTCATATTTTCCATGACATTTTCCAAAACATCAGGAGTGATTTTGGCGATTTCTTCAATGATGTTTTATTTCAATTCTTGAAGATTCTTAGGTTTATTTACGTATACCTTTACTTTAAGGTATCCCCAAAGGAAAACATCTGGCCGGGGTAAAATCAAGTGATAATGGTGGCCAAGAAATCTCACCTAAACGTGAAATTAACCGACCAGGGAATGCTACCTAAAGGTGGCTTCTAAAATAAAACACCAAAAAGATAATATCGCGACTTTTAGAGACAAATTTCAAAAGCTTTCGTATGAAAATGAGACAGGTTGAAAGGATACAAGTACTCTCTACTAATAGTATTGCTGCGATGTACGAAATGTTTTAAAATATTTATTATGCCCGATAAAGAAAGCGTTCTAATAGAGGCAAGCACTCTGACTCGAAATAGATGCTCGCTATGGATCAATATTTCTGTGAAGCTTGTTATCAGAGAAAGAAAACACCATTAGTCCTTGTTAGAAGAAAAAGCACCAAAATTAGGCTCATTATCGGCGTCGAAGAAAAGGCCAAGTACAAAAACTCACTCAAATTATATAGACAACATGAAAATTTCAAAATCTTCGGGTCCAGATAAAATAATCCAAGGCAGAACAAAATTAGTTTTTCTAAAACGCAAAAAGAAAACCCCAGTTAGTTAATTAGGTATATAAATAATAGGCAAACGATTCCAGATCCAATAGGCCTAATTAAAAATGACGAAGAAACGCTAGCTAGCGACGCAGGATGTATCGCTCAAAACCTAAATCGGAAAGTTTCTGAGTCGTTTGCGCTGTTCTTCCGATGTAATTGAGTTCGATTAAAAACCACATTTGCCAATCTTAACTGCACTAAATCAATTTTTATAAAAACCAGGCAATGGCTTCGCCACTCCCCCCTTACGGGGGAGCTTGCACTTCGCTACTAAGATTAAAATTAAAAATCTAAAAAAAAGCAGCCATGGTTAAATTTGTCTAAATTTTATGAACTTCGCCAATTATAATAATTTTTAAAAGGAACTCTAAACTAAATTTCCCCCCATTCAAAATATCAGGTTACTAAAATATAGTTATAGGAGAAGATATATAAAAATAAATTTTCTGAACTTCACCATTTGTAATTTGTTGGGTTTTAAAAAATTCCAAAATTTAGATACTTATATTTATTTCTGAACTTCACCAATTTTTTTTTTTTATATTATAAAAGAATTATTAGAAATAACTTTGATAAAAAAACATAAGTCATAACCAAACTAAGATGAAATTATTATTCAAATACTCAAAAAAAAACCCTTCTTAAATTATAGAGTTAGTGATGTAGTGATGATGAAAAAATGGAAATTGAAAAATATGTGGGCCCAGATAAAATTCCTTCAGTGCATAATAAAAGGTTAATGAACGAGATCATAGCGCCAATCACAATAGTTTTTAACAAATCTCTTAGTCGCAGTGTTGTTCCTTTAAACTATAGGTTAACAAATGTTACGAAACTTATTAAATAAAGGAAAAAAAACGTAATCCACAAACTATAGACCTATTAGCTTAATATCAGTTGTGGGTAAACTTTTGGAGTCACTTTTGAGGGAAGGAATCCTAAATCACTTGGATAAACATAATTAATTAAAAATAGTCAACACGAATTCAGAAAAGGTCGCTCGTGTTTAATGATTTTCCTAGAATTTTCTTGTTCTGACAAAAAAAATTATGACTGTCATAAAGCGGTAGATATTATTTATCTTGAATTTTAAAAAGGCGTTTGATTTAATTCTCCTTAAGAGACTTTTAACAAACTTTAAAACCCATTGCATTCGATCGAAATCATAGGCAGAGAATGGTAATGAATTTCTAATCATCTGATTGGGCAAAAGTCACTAGTGGCGTGCCTCAGGGGGTTTATTTGGTGCTGTATCACTTGATATCTTCGCAAACAAATTAGATTCAAGACCAATTAGCAAGATTACCAAGTTCATTGACGATACCATACAAGGTCATATAGCAAAATACGACTCAGATTGAAAAGAAATACAGCACCACTTAAATAAGATATTTGATGAGTCGAGTACATGATAGTTGAATTTTAATCCAAATAATTGTAAAGTTACGCTAATCGGCTCTGAAATGGAAACGGATTATACGTTAGGCGGTATTAGATTAGAAAATGTAACAGAAGAACGTGATCTCGGCTCGGCGTATTACTTTCGAGAGAGTTCAAGTTTTCAAAGCACTGTTCCCAAATAACTGAAAAACAAACAAATAGGCCACTCGGTTTTATTTGGAGAAAGTTCTATATAAGTGCAGAGAATGAGTAGTTATATGTAAAGGGTGTTCCAATAGCTTGGACCGATTTTAAATGTGAGTTAAGTTTAAGCCTCTAATGATTTTTTTCTTTTTCTTTCAGATTTAACAACTGTAGTCTTTGGCAATTTCAACCATGGAAAGATTAACAATCGAACAACGTGTTAAAGTTATCGAAGGCTATTACGAAAATGGTCGTTCAGACAGAAACACATTTCGGCCACTTCGCGATTTTTTTGGTCATCATAATCGACCAAACGAGAGTGCAATTGGAAAATATGTTTGTACATTCAAACAAACGGGGTCGGTGGCAGATATGAAAACGGCATTGCGTGCTCGTTTACGCCGTTCAGCTGAAGACATTGCTGCAGTGCGCGAGAATGTGGCTGAAGATCCACACAACTCTTTGCGTCATCGCGCGCACGAATTGAACCTCTCCACAATAACGTTACATCGAATTTTCAAAAAAAATTTGTCTCTTCACGCTTACAAAATTTAATTGACACAAGAACTGAAGCCTGCTGACCATTTGAAGCGCCGTGCATTCGTCAATTAGATGCAAGAGCAAAGACAAGCTGATGATGATTTTTCGCAAAAAATCATCTTTAGTGATGAAGCCCATTTTTATCGTGGTGGATTCGTTAATAAGCAGAATTGTCGCATTTGGGCTGATGGAAATCCTAGGAAGATTGTTGAAAAGCCACTGCATCCACAAAAGGTCACTGTTTGGTGTGCATTTTTTGCTAACGGAATCATTGAGCCGTATTTCTTGGAAAATGATGTCGGGAATTCTGTTACGGTGAAAGGCGAGATATACCGTGCCATAATAACCAACTTTTTATGGCCTGAATTGAATTCTAGTGAGGTCGAAGATTTGTGGTTTCAACAGGAAAGCGTCACATGCCACACAGCCAATGCAACAATGGCTTTATTGAATGAGAAGTTCCCAGGTCGTATCATCTCTCGAAACAGCGAGGTCATTTGACCACCACGATCGTGTGACTTGACGCCTGTAAGATTTCTTCCTTTGAAGTCATCTCAAAAGTAAGGTTTATGCCAACAAGCCAACAACAATTCAACAGCTGAAGGATGAGATAATAAGCCATATAAGTGAGATCGAGAAGCAACTATGCAAAGACGTCATCAAAAATTTTGAGCATCGAGTGGAGGTGTGCCGCCAAAGCCTTGGCGGACATTTAGGCGATATTATTTTTCACACATAATTTCCATGACTCAACGAACATGATCCAATACTGAAATCAATAAATTTTCACCAATAACACTGTTTTATTTACTGCTAACTTTGATCCAGGCTTAATGGAACACCCTTTATTATTCAGTCACTCTTGCCTATACAGCTCAAATAAACAACTCAGTTGTGGTTTCATCATATGTCAAAGGGCTTCGATGTATTTGAGAGAGTAGAGTATAGCGAAGGGCGACAAAGATCATGCTGAAGCTGCAAAACAGACCGTATGAAAAGAGACTTAAAGAATTGAAATTGCTCTTGCTTGAAGAAAGATGCTTTCGCGGCCAATTGAAAGAATTCTTCAAAATTATGAATGGTTTCTCTAATATAAACTTTGATTCACTTTTGAACGCACTGCAAACACTACGCAAACGAATAGACGTAAATTGAAATTAAATCGTCATCAGAAGAATATCTTGGGTGAACCTTTTTACTTATAAAATCGTCTCAAATTTGAATTCTCTGTTAGCATTTGTAGTTCAAAGCACATCAATGAACATATTTAAAAATAAATTGGCTGAATCCATATTTACATATTAAGCGGATGAAATAAAACAATATATATTTTTTAACTTTCTTTAACTCTTAAGGGCCTAGCAACACCTCCCTATCCTACCCGACACATCTTTCATGAATAACGACAGGGCAAGATCATATGGTCCTTGTAGGCCTTGATTTAATAATTTGATATTCCGTTCACTTTAAGTTTCCGTAACAGTCTCTGAATCGGAACAACATCTATCACAACGTTTTTGGAAGCCTAAGTAAATATTATCTATTGTCTTTTGCTCATTGTAGATACTCTTAGAAATAATTTTCTGAAAAAAATTACATTAGTTTAGTTAGACAAGAACGTCTCCTGTAAAATCCATGATGTCTTTAAATAAATTATTGATGCCATATAATCCAATGGTTCCCAACCGATTTTGGCTTATGGCCCCCTTCGGAACCTTATTTTTCCTGTGGCCCATAATCATTATTTTTAGTAGTTAATATGCAGTTAAACTCTACTTTAAAGGATAAAAGATATTAAAACAGCTATTTGCATTCAGGTAAAATTATATTTGTCACACATATAGGACTATAAACATAGCAAAAATTAAACAGTAGTTAACAAAAATGTAATACTCTTTTAAAATAAATAATTAGTCTTACAAAAAATAAAATCCTTTAGCAAAATGAAATAAATATATCATCAACTCTTTATTCATTCAATGCGATCCTTGTGCTTCATGCAGTTTCACAAGTTTTTCAACATCAGGGTCTATAGTTGTTAGAGACAGACGAAGATCACCTCTTCTTACTATTTCTAAGCGGCTGCGAGCTTTTGATAGGAGGTGTGACACTTTACTAAAACCCGACTCAACCAGATAAGAAGTAGGAAAAGCAATAAAATATAATTTTACTTTGTCCTAAAGCAAAGAGTATTCCATAGCAATTCCATGACTTATCCATAAGTTCCTGACACTATGCTTAAATCTAGCCAGAGAAGTTTGATCACTCTGTAACTCAATGATGCTTTCTTGTAATCTGATATCAACATCAGCTGCATTAATTCCAAATGGGTCTATCACCCAACCTGGAATGTCTAGTTGTAGAAGATCTCTGGACCTAACTTCCATATCACTATGCAATTTCTCCAAATGATCAATGTATACTAAAATATCATCTTCTTTCAGCTCACTCTCAATAGTGCGGAGGGTTGGAAACTGTATCAACTCTTTTCGCCCTATATTTGTCTTAAACAGCTTAATTTTCCCCATAAATGCACAAATAGACTCTTTGCAAGTTAAAATATTTGCATTTTTACCTTTTAGCTGTTTGCTCAAGATATTTAGCTTTTCAAATATATCTGTAAGGTAAAATATGTCACATTTGGCACAATGATTCTAACTCCGAGCTGCTTACCATCCAGAAATAACACAACACTATTCCAAAGTGCAATAAGGCGATTCAGATAATTGCCCTTACAAAGCCATCGCACCTCTGTATGCAAAAGTAGGCGTTCAAACCCTTCTTCATTGGTAGCACAGAGTTGTCGGAAAAGACGCTCTTGAAGTGGATTTGACTTGATAAGGTTGACTGTCTTGATTGCACTATCAAGTGAATCTTTAAGTCGTCCTCCTAGGTTTTTTGTAATCAGATGTT
Organism: Ceratothoa steindachneri; assembly: GCA_963969495.1. Classification (NCBI taxonomy): domain Eukaryota; kingdom Metazoa; phylum Arthropoda; class Malacostraca; order Isopoda; family Cymothoidae; genus Ceratothoa; species Ceratothoa steindachneri. The sequence goes on from OZ018332.1 coordinate 108,336,226, forward strand.
GACGGCGGACAACACAGTGTATACAAAAAACTTTCGATACAGCCTCTTTTAAATGTGCAATAATTCCCTTATTTCTACTTACTATAGCAGCGGCGCCATCAGTTGCAAAAGCCATAATATTCCCAAGTGTAATATCATTTTCTTTGAAATAGGTCACTACTTCTTTAAAAATTGTTTCACCTTTAGCATCTGTCACAAGGCAGCGGAAAAAAAGCATTTCTTCTCTTAGTTGATCTTTAACCAAAAACCTAACATACGCCATGAGAAGAGCTGCGTTATCAGGTAATAACGTTTCATCAATTTATAATGCAAAGGTCTTTACTTGTAAATGTTTAACGAGTTTTTTCTCTACATCCTTTGCCATTTCGTCAATACGTCATGATACTGTATTGCTGCTCAGCAGAATGACTTCAGTGATTTTGAGGGGATTTTGTTGCATGGAAGTTGAAATAACCACAGATACCGAAGGCAAAATCAATTCTTCGTCAATAATATGAGGTTTTCCCGATTTCTCTATTAGCTTGGAAATCTCATAAGATGCAATTAAACCTTTGTCTAGTTTTGCCGCTGTTTTTCTAAATATATCTTAAATATGCTCCTTGCTTGGAAATCATCCCACAGCTTTTTAAAGTAATCTAATGTTTTGTCTTTTTTGTCCTTGTGCTTATTCTCCAAATATATTTTAAGCTTACTTGGTCGCATACTATCATTAGAAAGTGTAGCCATACATAAAGGACACAATGGCTGTGTTATATTGTCTGGTAAATGTATAAAACCAGAAGCTAAATACTCACTGGAGTATTGTCGACATATTTTCTTCGTCGCCGTAGACATGGGTAATCTGTGCAGAAGAAATTTAATATATTAATGATATATATATTACATTTTAGAGCCGAAGCTCACCGCAACAGAATGAAAGGCGCTTATCTCAGCCGCGAAAAAGGAAGAGTATTTCTGAGAAAAGACCAAGAAACAACCTCCATTCCCTGTGCAGAGCACCGAGTCTGTGCCCAACACCAACTCCTATTACAATCAGCCACGAAAGTGATTTCAACCTTCCTGGACACAATCCTAATTTCAAAGCCTTTTCTGGAATCCTTGATCTCTTTTCCCTCACCCAACACGTTTCTTCCCCTACCCACTCTCACGGTAACATTTCAGACCTTGTAATCTCTGACTGTCTTATTTCCAACCTGACGACTACAAATTTGTCCAATGCTATATCTGATCACTTCCTTATCAACTTCAACTTCTCTATCTAATTCCATATACCTCACCAGCTGTCTCATAATCCTAAGCCTTTCCTTCGACTAGCCTCAATTTATATTCCCTCTCTATCTAATAATGTAGCCTCCAAACTTCCTCCCATTGATGCTTCTGCCTCTCCTGACCAGATTCTCTTCTTTGGAGCAACCCCTTCTCACTTTTCTTAATGCCCACTCTCCCCTTATCACCCTTTCGAACTCCCGTTGTCACCCTGCCCTTTGGTACTCTATGGAACTCCTCCGGGCTAGGTAGTCCATGCGTGCCCATGAAAAAGTCCTTAGAAAGGATCGCACCCGTCGGCTAGACACGAGCCCTCTCTTGCTGGCGTTCCGACTTGCAACAGCTTTTTACGTGGCGAAATTAAAATCTGCTCGTGAAGCCTTCTCACGTAATCTGCTTACTGATAATAGGAATGATCGACGTACCGTCTTCTGCCTGCTCTCCTGTCTTACTTCCCCAGCCCAGGTCTGCCCACCCATTAGCCTTGCTACTCTCTCGAATTTCTTAGCGGATAAGGTCACTAACCTCCGTGCCTTCCTCCCCCAGCCTTCTGTCCCGGCTCTTGCCATTCTCCCTGACTTTCCGCCTCAGCTGCTTATCGTTTTCCCCGCTGTGACCGCGTTGGAGCATACAGCCCTGCTCTCAAGTTCTAAGAAATCGGGCTCCCCAAATGAAATTTTTCCGCCCAAACTGTTATGTAAAATTCTGCCTGCTATCCTCCCAACGCTTCTTCACCTGTTCAATACTTCACTTGAAACTGGTCTAATTCCCTCTTCCTTTAAACGTGCCCACATCCTCCGATTCCTAAAAAGCCTCAACTGAACCCCACTGACCCTTCAAATTATCACCCGATTTCGCAACTTCCTTTCCTCTCTAAGGTTCTGGAAAGAGTGGTTGCTTCAACATCAACAGTCACATGGTGGCGTGTAATATTGATGAAACCTATCAATATGGTTTCAAGTCAGGTCACTCCACAGAATCCGCTCTTCTCAATGTGTCCGATTGCTTACGAAGAGCCGCAGACAGGCGTTGTGCTTCCATCCTGGTTCTACTCGACCTCTCCTCTGCCTTCGATACTATTGACCATACCGTCCTACTTGATCGTCTCCAATCTTTCCTTGGCATATCAGGCACCGCGCTTGACTCTAATCCATTCGCTTTTGAGTGCCACAAGGCTCTGTCATTGTTCCTCTACTATTTTGTATCTACCTTCTCCCTCTTAGTTCCCTTCTCCGTAATCTCGGTCTATCATTCCACCTCTATGCTGATGACACTCAAATTTTCGTTTCCTTGATCCCCCGCGTCTCTTGCCTACTCTATCACTGACCTCCTGGCTGCCCACTTCTCCATTTCTGACTGGCTCTCTACCAACTTCCTCAGGCTTAATCACTCCAAAACTGAGGTCCTGCTCGTCGGCACCCCTGCTCTTGTCAAAAAATCTAAATCTCTCTTTCCCTCGCTCACTCTGGGCGGTAATACTTAATTTTCTCTGACTGCGTTAGGAATCTGGGTGTTGTTTTTGATGAGCATCTCTCCTATAAGCATCATATCCGCAATGTCAGCAAATCCTCTCTATGTTTTCTTCGTAACTTCTCTCGCATTTGCTCTCACTTTGATCGCCAAAGTCTTGAGACTGCTGTTCATGCCTTCATCACCTCACGCCTAGACTACTGTAACTCTGTGCTTGTGAATCTGCCATCCTCCTCTCTCCACCCCCTTCAACTTGTACAGAACTATGCTGCCCAGCTTCTCCTACGTCGCCTTTGCTTCTCTCCCTCGAAACCCTTGCTGCATAAACCTCACTGGCCTCCTGTCAGATTTCGTACTCACTTCAAGATACTTCTCTTCACATTTAAGGCCCTAAACAACAAGGCCCCATCTTACCTCTCTTCTGCCCTCTCGCCATGCCATGTCCCTCGGGCCCTTCGGTCATCACATGCACTTCTTTTGAATATTCCTCGTTCATCCCTCTGCTCAATGGGGGACTGCTCCTTCTCAATGTGCACCCCTAAGTTGTGGAATGCTCTTCCTGCTGAAATCAGGTCTTCTCCCTTTCTTACTACATTTAAGCGTCTCCTGAAAACGCATTTTTTGAGAATTGCCTTCTCTCCGTCTTGAATTTACATTGAATTTCCATTCTCATCTCAGCACAACGTGAGCTCTGGGAAGGCCTCAGGCATTGAAGAGCGCATTACAAAAGACTTATTATTATTATTAATAAATAGAAACGCTCATAAAATAGCTGCATCGAAAATTTTGTTTTATCTTTTTTGTGCTAAATACGTGCCCTTGATGGTAAATATTTGACACCAAATAAAGAACCGCAAAACAATGCAACTATTTTTATGAGCATTTCTATTAATTGGACATGTCCGAATTTTTCGTTGTTGATTGTACACCCTGGTACACTGTACCTGTATCTAAATGCCAAACAGCAGAAGTGTACTCTCTCAGGGGAGTAGATCTGCATTAATTTTAGTAATATATTATATATACATATATATTACTCAAATAAATGCAGATACAAAACGATAAGTAAAATCATCAGAATCTAAGATTAAATGCTAATCTCGTAAATAATCCCTAAGTGAAACTGAAGTGAAAAAAATGATTTGGTGTAAGCCTAGCAATGGCACATTTTACTTACAAACAAAAATGTTTAGTTATTTTTATATAAAAGTCTTATATTATTGTACTTGTGGCAATCTATTATAATTTTAAAAACTAGTAAAATTACTACAACTTAGCAGTATTAGGGTAAACAAGTAAAAGCTACTTACATACTATAACGCCGAACCACTTGATAAACAGACTGTAAGGATTTAAAGTTCCACCTGAAGTATTTTTATTAAGCCAACAACGGTGCCAGGCGCATAACGATCAAGCGCACAATAGAGTGCGCCGCAGAATAAGCTTATAAGAGGCAAAATATTTGTTTACAGATTAATATAAATCCTATTATGCATTTAAAATATGTTAAAAAAGAGAAAATATATGTATTAATATTTTTAAAATGTAATTCAACTGCAAAAAATAAAATTAGGTAATGCCCTAACTATAATTCAGGTTTCAATAAGTTGAGTCCTGTGGCCCCCCCTTCATGGATCTGTGGCCCTTTTCAGATGTGCCATGGCTCCCGGTTGAGAAACCCTGATATAACCCATTCTTCTATTTTTAATTATCGATCTTAAGGTTTTATCATTAATTTTCGTAAAATACTAATAGTAAAATAGTTACTAAGACACTTTTTTCTCTATTTATTGTTTCAGCGTGACATAACCGTTATAATGAATCTGTTAAAATTCGTACACAACGCTCTAAGTCCTTAAGCTCGCTGGTAAAATCAGTCAGGCTCCAGTGACTTTGACTGTTTCATCTTAATTATTTATGTAATTATTTTTTTCTTCCTTACTGGAGGGTAGGGGGGGGGGGAAATTGGTCGGTCCCTCAAATGTTTTGTTTAACCCTTTCAGGTCCAGCGGGACACATATGTCCCAGGAAATCTTTCAAGGGACTTCTGGCATAAATGTGTCCCGAAAAACAATAATTTTAAATTTTTCCTCTTCTTCTATTCGTACGTTGCTAGGCGTAAGATAACCACTCAGCTGTTAGTTGTGATATTCCACTGGTAGTGCCATTTAATTTACTTTAATTACGTGCTGTAAAGTTAAGTCAATTTTCTGTCATATTTACGTTTTACATGTCATATATTTTAGAATTAGATTAATAATTACTTACATATAAGTTGAAAGTTTATTAAAAAGTAATAAACGTCATTCTTGGCTATTTTTTTTTCAATTTGCGCGATTATAATATAGAAATGGGATAGAGCTGTCCCAGTAATCTTTTTCAGTGGGATGAGCTTGTCCCATTAGTCTTATAACAGCCAATTAATTTGAACTTACATTTTCCCTATATTTTAAATGCAAAAGACTTTTGTCAATGAGCAAATATAATTAGTGAAGTACTGCTCGTTATTAACATCATTTTGATAAATATTATTTACATCCTTGTGTTAATATAGAGGGCTGTGCTTTTTTTCTGCCTATCTCACTCATTCTATCTCTATCTCTCTCTCTCTCTCTCACACAAAGATAGGCCAGACAGAGAGGGTGGCGGTGTAATGTTGTATGTCAAGGATACAATCAAATCTACGAACTCCAACATTATATCCGATCACGAGCTCCTAGGCGTTGACCTAGAGATAGGTCCTGTCAGATACAGGACACTGGTGCTTTACAGACCCCCTTCCCAACCCGTTGAGAAGGACAGGAAACTGTACCAGCTGCTGGGTGAGCTTGTTCAAGGCAGAGTGTGCATCGTTATCGGCGACTTCAACAGACAAGTTGACTGGGAAACCAGAGCAGCCTGTGGCGAGAGCCCGCTACTCCTGGAGTTTGCCAACAACGAGTTCCTCACTCAATGGGTCAGAGAACCGACGAGAGGAGACAATATCCTCGACTTAATCCTTACCTCTGAGGATGATATCGTTGAGGATGTATCTGTAGGCGAAGAGCTCGGTGGCAGTGATCACCAGCTAGTTAGATTTACCGTCAAGATCCCGAAGATAAGGTCTGTTGCCAGTCAATCAAGGAAACTTGACTTGAGAAGAGCAGACTTTGCAAGCCTTCGTGCTGGGCTGACTGATGTAAGGCTAGCGGTATGCGAAGAGGTTGAGGATTCGTGGAACAATTTCAAAAATAAGTTCATGAGTCTTCAATCAAGTTGCATCCCTCTGAAATGCCTCCGTCGGTCTTCTGTTCAACCAAAGTGGTTTGATCGAGAAATCGGCCAACTGCTTAGGGAGAAGAGAAATGCGTACCGGCGATCGAAAATTTCGGGTGCCTTTGACGAGTACCGGAGGCTAGCCAGGAGAGTGAAGTCCAGCATAAGGGCGGCTATGCGTACTGAGGAACTCCAAGTGGCGAGACTCTGCAAGGAGAATCCCAAGGAGTTCTTCGGCTATGTAAATAGCCGTAAACCAGTCCATCGTAGGATTGGGCCCTTAGTGGACGAGGAGGGTGCATTAACTCACTCAGATGCAGAAAATGCTAACCTTCTCAATCACTACTTCTCCTCAGTGTTTACTAAAGAGTGCGGTCCCATCCCCCAGCCCATGTATTCCTACTCGGGGGAAAAGCTGGAGGCAATGAACTTCACTGAAGGAGAAATAAAGAAAAAGATCGCTGACCTAAAGACGAATAAGTCCCCTGGACCGGATGGGTTTCTACCCAAGGTGTTGAAGGAAGTGTGCGATGAAGTATCACGACATCTGTGCGCTATCTTTAACATGTCAATCCGGACCGGATGCGTTCCTAAAGACTGGCGTGAGGTGGAGGTGACTCCGATCTTCAAGAAAGGAGACCCCAGCCATCCGTCAAACTACCGACCTATCAGTCTGACTTCGATAGTCGGTAAACTCATGGAAAGCATGATGGTGGACAAAATGACGTCATATTTAGAGTCAAACCTGCTACTGAGGAGTTCCCAGCACGGCTTCCGAAGGCAACGGTCATGCCTGACGAACCTTGTGGAATTCTTCCACTTCGTTTTTAGTGAGCACGATCGGGACAAGGCGGTGGATGTGGTTTACTTAGACTTTCAGAAAGCCTTTGATAAGGTACCACACCGCCGCCTTCTCCGGAAATTGAGAGCGCTGGGTATAGACGAAAAAGTAGCCGGCTGGATCGAGAACTGGCTAAGTGGCAGACGGCAACGGGTGGTGGTAAATGGACAGGCTTCTGAGTGGGTGCCCGTTACTAGCGAAAGGCCTCAAGGTTCTGTCCTGGGACCACTACTATTCATCATCTACATCAACGACATGGACGGTGACATGGTTGCCAAGATTCGCAAATTTGCCGACGATACTAAGCTTGGGATGAACGTTGCAAAGGATGGAAATACTGACCGCCTGCAGGAAGATCTTGTGAAGATTGGGGAGTGGTTGGACACGTGGCAAATGCCTTTTAACGTGAACAAATGCAAAGTAATGCATAACAGCCACAGAAACCCCCAATCTCATTATATCCTTAAGGGCACTGCTCTTGAATCGAGTGACACTGAGAAGGACTTGGGTGTTACTATCACTAGTGACCTCAAGTTCTCGAAACAGTGCATCGAGGCAGAGAAGAAAGCCCAAAAGATGTTAGGCTACATAAAGCGCCAGTTTGGATACAGTAACAAGAGGATAGTACTTTTTCTGTACAACTTCCTGGTTCGGCCACACCTCGACTATGCCGTATAATGTTGGAGTTCTTCGTTTCGAAAGGACATCGCAAGGTTGGAACGCGTACAAGCTAGGGCAACCGAACTGATTCCCTCTATCCAACATAAAAGTTATGAGGATAGACTAGGGAAATTAGATCTGTTCTCGCTGGAAACCCGTAGACTGCGTGGTCAGCTCATCGAAGTTTTCAAAATAATTCGAGGGTTTGACAATGTTCACTACGGGGATATTTTTAGACTGAGTGAGAACAGAACGCGCAATCACGGCTTCAAACTTGAACTGGAGCGTTACAACCGCAATATGTGTGGAAATTTTTTTTACCTACAGTATCTGCGGTAAGTGAAACGCACTTCCAGTGGAAGTTGTCAACAGTGAATCTGTTGACCAGTTCAAGTCAAAACTAGACAAAGTCTTGAAAAGTGGCCGTTTAGGGACGCAAAACAATTGAGCAGTCATGTGCCTGCTCGATTGCTAGTCCAAAGGTACCCTCTTTGAATGGACCGTAAGGTCTCCTAGGGTACTTACTTTCCTTGTTACTTCTTGTTACTCTCTCTCTCTCTCTCCCTCTCTTTCTGTCCTTCATTGCGAAAGGACATCGCGAGATTGGAACGCGTACAAGCCAGGGCAACCAATCTGATTCCCTCTATCCGACATAAAAGTTATGAGGACGAACTAAGGAAATTAGATCTGTTCTCGCTGAAAACCCGTAGACTGCGTGGTCAGCTCATCGAAGTTTTCAAAATACTTCGAGGGTTCGACAATGTTGACTACGGGGATATTTTTAGACTGAGTGAGAACAGAACGCGCAATCACGGCTTCAAACTTGAACTGAAGCGTTACAACCGCAATCTGTGTGGAAATCTTTTCACTTACAGTATCTGCGGTATGTGGAATGCACTTCCAGTGGAAGTTGTCAACAGAGAACAGTTTCGGTGTATCTCACACCTTTTTTCAACTGATACTGGATAGAAAATATAAGAAAAGTGCATATGAGCATAAACCCAAGGTCTAATCGTGAAAGATCCCCTCTTTTTTCCCCCAATCCCCTACTTGTGGCTAATCTGGGGGGGCGGTTAAGCCTAAACATATTGAAGGGCTGACATTTTACTATTTTGTTTATTTGCTTTCTTATTACAGAATTAAAAAAAAATTGACCATCAGATAGATTTAAATTAGGAACTTACGATATCAAGCTCTATTCTACGATTCTTCTCTTAACATAGTTAGCCGATTTAAATACCATTCTACTTCCATTGAAATCAATCGTATGATTCTTGTCTCTAACATGGCAAAATATTCCACTGCTTTCGCTGCCCACTCTAATATCTCTTTTGTGTTCGTACAATCTCTTGTCTAGATTTCTCCCCGCTTCTCCTATATAAACTTTATGGCAATCGTTGTATGGTATTGCATATACTCCTATATTATGATGTTCTTTGGGTTTCCTGGCAATCATCAATTGGTTTAAGGAATTATTATATTTAAAGGCTAGATTAATACCCGCTTTTCTAAATATGTCCTTTAAACTATTTAATTTATTATTAAATAGCAATGTTATACATTTGTTGAAGTCATTAGTGCGGGAAGGCTTATTAGCATAAAATGTTTTCATAGCTGCAAAATGGGCAGATGTTCTGAACCAATCGGGGTAATACAAATTAAAAAAAAATGGTCCTGATAATGTCAATTTCTTCATCTAAATAGGAAGAATGACATATTTTGTATGCTCTAAGGAAAAGGTTAGAAATTATCGATTTTTGAACAGTATTATCGTGAAACGAAAAATAATGTATATAGGCATTCGAGTGGGTTGGTTTCCTATACACGTTAAGTTTTAATTCATTGTGATCTTTATTAATGAGGACATCTAAAAAGGGTTATCTATTATCATATCCCCATTCATATTTAAATTTGATGGAGACATGCAAATTATTCAAATTATTAAAAAAGGTATCAAAATCAAGGCTATTAGGCCCTACAGAAAATATATCGTCAATGTACCTTAACCATATAAAGTTAGGGGGAGAAATTGTGGGAAGGAGTTCAGTCTCAAAATATTCCATAAAGAGACATGCCAATATCGGAGATAAACTATTTCCCATGCTAAGGCCAAATATTTGTCTATAAAACTCATTATTTACTCGAAACACATTGTCAGAGAGACATAATTCAACTAAATCGATAAATTTACTCGTAGAAATGGGAAGATCCAAATTAAGTCTAGGCATGATTTCCCGCAGAAGGCCCATGGTGCGGTCAACCGGAACTTTGGTAAACAAAGAGTTTACATCAAAGCTCACAAGTTTTCCATCCAGTAATTGCAAGTGGTTAAGGCGGTCAACGAAATCTTGAGTGTTCATAATGTGTGCAGATGAGATTCTCCCAACTGCTTGAGATAAATGCTTGGCGAGCCATTTGGACAGCTTATAAGTGGGAGAATTAATATTGGAAATGATTGGGCGTAAGGAATCTCCCTCTTTGTGGGTCTTTGGGAGCCCATAAATATAGGGAAGTGAAGGGTTTGTACTCCTGAATTGTTTAATTAAATCTGCTCTTTTCAATATTCTCTTCAATTTGTTTTTGAAAATGCTTGTTTTGTTATTGAGCGGATCACTGTGTATCTTTTCATATGTGTTCACATCATTAAGAAGTTCATTTAGTTTATCATCATGACTATGTTTGCACAAAATGACTAACTGATTCGTTTTATCGGATTTGGTTATAACAATGTTGTTATTAAATTTAAGTTTATTTAACGCAATCTGAAATCTTTTGGGAAAACCAATTTGGTCAGATTTTTCAGAATTTAGGGAACTAAGCATACAGCCACTAAGAAATTCACCACTTATTTGCTCATGTGAGGATTTGGCTATTGATACTAAATGGTCTAGTGAGAACTCATCGCATGACTAAATTGAAAAGCTTAAACCGTATCCTAACGCAAATTTTTCATCATCAGTCAATACATGGAATGATAAATTCAGAATATTTTTATTGGGGTTTGAACCTTTAATCCAAAGACTGTTCATAAAAATTCGGTTAAGTTTCCACTTGAAATAATTGCTATGATGAAGGATTTTATCCTGAACACTTGATTCAATCACAGAAACTGCATGATGCCCTAAAAGTTCACCGCACTTATCAAACAGATTTCTTCTTCACCGTCTCACTTTGAATAGGAAAGTGTTCACTTCTCGCTTGGCGTTTTCTACCACTTGCAATTACCAGATGGAAAACTTGTGAGCTTTGATGTAAACTCTTTGCTTACCAAAGTTCCGGTTGACCAAACCATGGGCCTCCTGCGGGAAATCATGCCTAGACTTAATTTGGATCTTCCCATTTCTACGAGTAAATTTATCGATTTAGTTGAATTATGTCTCTCTGACAATGTGTTTCGAGTAAATAATGAGTTTTATAGACAAATATTTGGCCTTAGCATGGGAAATAGTTTATCTCCGATATTGGCATGTCTCTTCATGGAATATTTTGAGACTGAACTCCTTCCCACAATTTCTTCCCCTAACTTTATATGGTTAAAGTACATTGACGATGTATTTTCTGTATGGCCTAATGGCCATGATTTTGATACCTTTTTTAATAATTTAGATAATTTGCATGCTCCATCAAATTTCAATATGAATGGGAATATGATAATAGATTACCATTTTTAGATGTCCTCTGTCGTAGAATGGACTCTCGACGATATACCATATATAACTCTTCGTTGAGGGAACTTCTTTAATTATCTTTAGAGTGCGTTAATGTCTGGCGGGCCAATATTATGTATCTTCGATATGCTTAAGAATTGGAACTGATCTCAAGGATAATAATATTGCTATCATTAATAAAATAGAGTTTTATTAAAAATAACTATTAACAAACACACAACGGAAAAATATTGACATAAACAGAGAATGGAAAGGGTCAAAAGGGCTCGGGCTAATCCGAGGATTGAAGGATTTAAAAAGGTAAAACAAATATAGAGTTAAAGGGATGGGATGGTTCGCTAAACCATTTAAAGCACAGAATAGAATTAACAAAAGGGTTAAGTACTCAAAGGTGACGTTTGGCTTACGTAACTTTATACTAGTGGTGCCGTGGAAGGCGACGTGAAGGAATTTTCGGTCCACTGGTGAGTTCCAGCCGAAGGGGGGTGGGGAATAAAAGGATCCTGACGTGGCGTCTTGGCAATGAGAACCGTTCTCGACGAACGGCTTGAAGAACAATGGCTGTTCTACGTTGTTTTCTTCTGAACAACAGGGGGGGTGAGAACCGTCTCTTGTCTACGGGCTCAAGGAACAATGGCTGTTCTAATGTTGTTCTCTTCTGAACAACAAGGGGGAAGGGTGAGAACCGTTTCTTGGCAAACGGACTCGAAAGAACAATGACTGTTCTACGGTGTTCTCTTCTGAACAACGAGGGAAGGGTGAGAACCGTTTCTTGTCAACGGGGCTCGAACGAACAATGGCTGTTCTAACGTTGTTTTCTTTTTGAACAACGAGGGGGAAGCCTTTTGGACTCGGCGTCGCAAAGGCTCGAACTTTGGCACTCAATGGATTTTGTCCTCCTTCTGGACAAGTGATGGTGAATCTCGAGGTCGAGGTACCTTGGCGCACAAAGTGAGAGAGGGTCGTGGTGATGTTTCGCGACGAAAATCTGGATCTCCAATCTGATCTTAGTGGTAAAGTTTTCATCTAAATAGTCGAGACACTCCCTTGGCGTGGGGGGTGGGGGGACAATGGAGTGGGAGCTTCGAGGAAATGCACACCGAGGCTGGAAACAATGCCTTATCTGCCTATAAGCCTAACTCAATCTGGCGAGGTCGGCGTATGGGGGCGAACGGAGGGACGATAACCTCCTTGTTTAAACATTGACATCCGGTGACTGCGATAAGATGCCAAGCTTCGAAGTGAAGATGCACGTGGGAGCATCGGGGTTTTAAATAATATGTGATAGGAGTTGAAGCTAACGCTGCCTCAACCCGTTATATCACACCCCTCCATTCCGGGGGGAAGTTGTCACTTCTAAAAAAAGAGCGAAAGGACAACGATAGAGCTCTGTTGTGGGGAACTGGTCTTCTTGTACCAACCGTACCTTCCTGCACCTAACTCGTATTACCTCAATAAATATAATTATTTTGATCTTTTGATTATAACGGAAAATAACCTTTAATACAAACTTAATAAAAAAAAAGGCATGGAACAATGAAATGATATAAATATAGTACATATGGGACAAAATAATTTATACGTAATTAATGGGTACAAATATATATACATACAAAAAAAATAGGCATTGAGCGTTACAAAATTCAGACATATACATTAACAAATTATAATACAAGAGAATCTTAATTTAAGTCGTACAAGACGGTATATACCTACATGGAGATACTAATCCTATAAATACAATTATTCTACGCTATTCGGTAACGCATTCCTACTGAGTGCGTCAGCGACCTGGTTATCGGAACCTTTTATATAATTTATTTTAAATTGATACTCTTACAAGAGTAAACTCCAGCGCATGATTTGGCCGTTGGAGTGTCGCACATTCCTAATATAGGCGAACGGACGGTGGTCGGTTCCTATCTGAAAATCTTTACATATCAAGTACAGCTTGAATTTGTCTATGACCCAGATAATGTATAGAGCTTCCTTTTTTATAGTGGCATATCCCTTTTCGCGTGGTAATAATTGACGACTAGCATATGCAACTGGATGACTCGTGCCGTCATCCTCGTATTGAAGGAGTACACCTCTAATGCCCTCGTTGGATGCGTCTGTCTTAATCCCAAAGGATTTTTCCGCGTTGGGCAACTTTAAAATGGGGGCAGAAATGAGCTTACTCTTGAGCTGATTAAAATGGGAATTAGCGACATCATTCCAACGTAGACGATCGGGTGAATTCTTTTTTAAAAGGGAGCTGAGGGGCGCCAAAATTGCAGTGAAATTCCGAACGAATCACCGATAGTACGAAGCTGATCCTAGGAACGATCTTAATTGCTTCTTTGTAATCGGGAGGGGCATGTTGGCGATTGCCTTAATCTTATCCTCTTAGGGACCTAACTGGCTTTGTCCTATTTTGAAACCCAAATATTTTATGGTTTCGTGGGCAAAATGGCATTTTCTGGGGCCAATAGTGAGGCCATTTTCGCGCAGTCGCTCGAAAAGTGCTAACAGGGTGGTTAAATGGTGACTCCATTTAAATAGTTCTTGTAGCTGACTCTTTTGATGTAGTGTCAGCTGCTCGTCAATATCCAGGTCAGAGGGTTCCAAAGACTCGCCTGGTAGGCCAGGAGGAGGGTAATCGACATCAGGTTGGGTGCACACTATCTGTATTACATTAAGGGACTCCGTGGGGTAATCTTCTTCAAGCGCCGATGTTTCGTCCAGTTCTACGAAGGTATCTCCATGGGCGCGTTGGGGGTTCTTTTTTTCTTGGGGTCCACGGACAGTCTCCGTGTCCTTGACATAAACAGAGAATGGAAAGGGTCGTGGGGGCTCGGGCTAATCCGAGGATTAAAGGATTTAAAAAGGGAAAACAAATATAGAGTTAAAGGGATGGGATGGTTCGCTAAACCATTTGAAGCACAGGATAGAATTGACAAAAGGGTTAAGTACTCAAAGGTGACGTTTGGCTTACGTAACTTTATACTAGTGGTGCCGTGGAAGGCGACGTGAAGGAATTTTCGGTCCGCTGGTGAGTTCCAGCCAAAGGGGGGGGAATAAAAGGATCCTGACGTGGCGTCTTGGGAATGAGAACCGTTCTCGACGAACGGCTTGAAGAACAATGGCTGTTCTACGTTGTTCTCTTCTGAACAACAGGGGGGGTGAGAACCGTCTCTTGTCTACGGGCTCAAGAACAATGGCTGACTAATGTTGTTCTCTTCTAAACAACAAGGGGGAAGGATGAGAACCGTTTCTTGGCGAACGGACTCAAAATAACAATGACTGTTCTACGGTGTTCTCTTCTGAACAACGGGGGAAGGGTTAGAACCGTTTCTTGTCAACGGGGCTCGAACGAACAATGGCTGTTCTAACGTTGTTCTCTTTCTGAACAACGAGGGGGAAGCCTTTTGGACTCGGCGTCGCACAGGCTCGAACTTTGGCACTCAAGGGATTTTGTCCTCCTTCTGGACAAGTGATGGTGAATCTCGAGGTCGAGGTCCCTTGGCGCAGAAAGTGAGAGAGGGTCGCGGTGATGTTTCGCGACGAAAATCTGGATCTCCAATCTGATCTTAGTGGTAAAGTTTCCATCTAAATAGTCGAGACACTCCCTTGGCGTGGGGGGGGGGGACAATGGAGTGGGAGCTTCGAGGGAATGCACAGCCGAGGCTGGGAACAATGCCTTATCTGCCTATAAGCCTAACTCAATCTGGCGAGGTCGGCGTATGGGGGCGAACGGGGGGGACGATAACCTCCTTGTTTAAACATTGACATCCGGTGGCTGCGATAAGACGCGAAGAAGCACGTGGGAGCATCGGGGTTTTAAATAATATGTCATAGGTGTTAAAACTAACGCTGCCTCAACCCGTTCTATCATATCCTCATTAATAAAGATCACCATGAATTAAAACTTAACGTGTATAGGAAAACAACTAACTCCATTGCCTATTTACATTATTTTTCATTTCACGATAATACTGTTCAAAACTCGGTAATTTCTAACCTTTTCTTTAGAGCATACAAAATATGTCATCCTTCCTATTTAGATGAAGACATTGTCATTATCAGGACCATTTTTTCTAATTTGTATTACCCCGATTGGTTCAGAACGTCTGCCCATTTTGCAGCTATGAAAACATTCTATGGTAATAAGCCTTCCCGCACTAATGACTTCAACAAATGTATAACATTGCCATTTAATAATGAATTAAATAGTTTAAAAGACGTATTTAGAAAAGCGGGTATTAATCTAGCCTTTAAATATAATAATTCCTTAAACCAATTGATGATTGCAAGGAAACCCAAAGAAAATATTAACATAGGAGTATATGCAATACCATACAACGATTGCCATAAAGTTTATATAGGGGAAAAGGGGAGAAATCTAGACAAGAGATTGTATGAACACAAAAGAGATATTAGAGTGGGCAGCGAAAGCAGTGGAATATTTTGCCATGTTAGAGACAAGAATCATACGATCGATTTCAATGGAAGTAAAATGGTATTTAAATCGGCTAACTATGTTAAAAGAAGAATCGTAGAATCGAGCTTGATATCGTAAGTTCCTAATTTAAATCTATTTGAGGGTCAATTTTCTTTTAATTCTGTAATAAGAAAGCAAATAAACAAAATAGTAAAATGTCAGCCCTTCAATATGTTTAGGCTTAACCCTCCCCTCCAGATTAGCCACAAGTAGGGGATTGGGGGAAAAAGAGGGGATCTTTCACGACCAGACCTTGTGTTATGTTTATATGAACTTTTCTTATATTTTCTATCCAGTGTCAGTTGAAAAAGGGTGTGAGACACACCGAAACTGTTCTGAATTAAATTATCAACAGCCGAATGGAAATGCAGAATCTTAAAGTGAAGAAGAAAGCGAATGTGAAGACGAGGATGTAAGATTGAAGAATCTTCAAACAACGTATAGTGTTGATATAGCTATAAACAGGAATGATACCAGTAAGGAAAACTTTACTCCTAGACTTCAAATTCCGGATGAGAAAAATGGTATTGTTGTGTCTAATTTGGATCGATCTTCAACATCTCTAGATTGTCTCCTCAAGTGTTTTCCTAAGAGTTTATTAATTTATATTGCACAGTGTTCAACTAAGAAGTTGGAAATATTTTAAAGAGAAAAAATAAGAAATATTTCTCCAACATATATGAGTGAAATAATGTTGGTCTTAGGATGTTCCCTTGCGATGTGTTACGATCTTAAGCCAAATATTTGGTCGTATTGGTCTAAAAGAAAATTTTTAGGCAATGAAGCTATTAAAACTGCAATAACTAGGGATATGTACAAGGTAGTTAGCTCAAAAACTACTTTGCTCCACCAGAGAAACCAGATGAGTATGACAAAACATATTACGTAGATAATGTTAATGACTGGCTGAAAAAAAATTTCAAGCATGCAGAACTGACAGCTCAAGACAGAGTATTGACTAAACGATGGCAAAGTTCAAAAGCAGGAGCTCATTGAAGCAATATAATCCGATGAACCCGATAAAAGTTTGGGTTAAGAGTTGTTCTCTAACAGGATATGTATATGATCTAGGCATATATCGTGGAAAAGAGCTTCAAGCAAATGTACTAGGAATATTAGGTGAAAGGGTAATTAATAAACTATGTTCATCCATAGTCAAATGAAGTGGTTCTTTGCTTTGACAGATTCTTTTCAATTATGAAGTTATTTTCCTCATTGCGTTTCCCTGCTGTAGGAATTTACATGGAAAACCGAAAGGAAACACCTAATTTTACTTCTGAAAATTATTCCTAAAGGTAACAACGTGTTTGCAACTAAATAGAAGGATACCGAGAATGTTCTTGCCATGAGTACTTGTCATACTGTCTCAAATGTTCAAGCTTCAAGAAAAAGAAAAAATGGTACCACTATGCGTTAGAATTGTCCATAATTGATTGATTTCTATAATTCATTCATGGGAGGAGTCGATCCTTCTAATAGATTGATTAACATCTATAAATATGACAGAAAGTCTAGAAAATGGTGGGAAAGAGTTTTATTAAAACTTTTAATGGTATCTGTTGTGAATGCAAAGATTATTTATGAGGATACCAATTATATGAAGATTCCTCTTTTTGATTTCTTAGTTGATTTAGCTGAAATCATGATGTAAAAGAGAAGAAGACTAACTGCAACGAAAAGGAAAAGCATTGGATCTTCAGGAGGACGGCCTCTGAAAGGACCAAAGGACCTTAAAAATATTCTTGACCCTTTGCCAAAGCAAGTCAAGAGAAGAAGAAGATGCAACAAAGGTGCTAGTTTTAGGAAGGAAAAGAGGACTCACACAATTTGCATTGCATGTCAAATTCCATTCTGCTTACCTTGCTATACTCTACATCACTTATAAATAAAATCTGTAGTTTTAGATGTGAACAAAACTTTTTTTGTTTCAAATGAAGTTATTTTAATTTTTTAATTAAAAATGATTTTTTTTCTTACATTTTCAAAGAATATTTTACTTATTTTGTGAACATATTTTATAAAATGTTAAAACTTTTTCCGTGAATAAAGATATTCATAATTATTTTTGTTAATTTTAATCTTTAATTTTAGCTTATTAATTTAATATTAACTTTTAAATCTTATTATGCCGTTCACTGAAAAACTAGTAGGACAAATAATCCCAGTCATAAGGACAAATGAGACATATAATCCCACTCCAAAAGACTATTGGGACATATATGTGCGATTAAATTTAAGGCCTTCGCCGTAAACAATTTTTCATAAAATGAATGTATATCTTTAAATATATCATAATAAACTATGAAGCAAAAAAATGCATTATTTTTTTATTTAAACCTGTTCTCGAAAGGGAGAGGATAGTAGTGACATGTCCTCGAAAGTAAAGACACCTAAAATTGCTCGTTTTGAGTCATTACTCTGTATGAGTTCAGGTTTGTAATTAAAAAGTTCTCTAAACTTAATCTTTGCGGTCCTGTCTTATCAGCATTCTACTGTTAATGTAAGTAGAGAAACAGGATCTTTTTCTATTAGTCATTTTCGCTTTCCTGACGTTTCACTTAATCAGCCTCAGATAAAACAAAAAATATATCTTACTCGATTACTTCTGAGTTGGATATTTTAAAAGCTTAATTGTATCTGTTTTTCTCCCTAATATTTTTCTCTGTTAATCCAATTTTTGTGTTCACGTAGGTGCTAAATTCAGAATATGCAATAGGCCCAATTAACAGCAACTTTGAATACAAATCTTAAGCATTCCTTTTAAAAAAAACTGCCCTATTCAATTGACCACAAGAAATGGCCATAAAAATAAAAATTTTAGCTTCTTACAAAGTGGTATTAACTGTTTGGTCACACTTGCTGCCTTCCTTGTCATGAAAGAGTAGGAGAACATTTTGGTCTACTAATGAAAGAAGTTATTTTTAAGTTATATTTAAACGTTGAAAATGTTGAACATATGTATCTGTCTTCAGCAACTGTTTACTTATTAGTAAGCTCATAAGGACTAACTCCTGTATGTTTCATTAAAATAAAAACAACTCCTTTTGCTGTTTCAGACTGCGTCTAGGAGAAGGAATGAGTTTTTGTTTACGATCAAACCATTGTGTTTGTAGTTGATACGGTAAAAAACCCACTTTCCCTCTTCATAGCAATTCTGTCCAGAAATTGTTTGGTGTATTTTGAACTAATAAAGATCAAACAGTATTCACACGTCCTTTCGATAGTTCTCTAGGCATTACTAGTTCACATTTAAACAGCAGCCAGCAATTTTGAACAATTTAGATAACTCTTAGAAGCATTTATTTTCGAATTTGTAAAACGATATTAAGTCCTAGAAACCTAATATATGGTGCAATTTTCGGTAGCCATGTAGGATGAAGAATAACTTCCAAACTAATGTGTCATTTTTCTTAGATAAAAGAGGCAGGTGTGATTGTGTAATGAAGGAGCAGGACACAATTTATGTTGAAAACTGAAGCAGATTTTTGTTTAAGAGCTTCATTTAAACGTTAAAGTTGTTGAACATATACAGGGTCAACCCCCTCCCCCAACGGACCTGCACCACTTTTTGTGATATATCCTTCATTCAATAACCACCCTTCCTTTGCATGACATAACAGAAGCAACGCCTGTGAAGACAAATAGATCTCAATGGGAGCTCCAACAAAGAATATACTGCGTCAAACATTACTACAATACAGGCTCGTTAAAGAAAGTGCAGGACACTTTCGTGCATCAGTTCGAATGTGAAAAGGCCCCCTCTAAGAGAAGAATTTAGGAATGGATGGACCACATCGAGAACTATGGGACAGGGGAGAACATCAATGCAGCCAGTGACAACCGTCCAAGACATTCATGATGCCCCAGGAAGTGTACAGCTGAGCTGGTCGAGAGCGTGAGAGAGTCAGTTCAGCAGAGTCCAAAACGCTCTGTGTGCAAGCAAGGTCAGTCCCTCGGTATATCCCGTGAGACTTGCAAGGGAGTGCTAGTAATGGATGTAAAGGTCTATCAATACATAATACAGACAAAGCAGACCATTACAGCCTCAGAAAGGAGCAGAAAAAGGCTATGGCATTCAAGATACTGGAGAAGATTCAGGAGACCCCAACTTTCCTTAACCTCCTTTGTACCTCAGATGAAGCTCACTTCCATCTTGAATGAAAGATAAACTCGAATATAAATGTCTTTTGTGGGAACTCCAGATCAAATGAGGTAGCCAGCAAGCACCTATACTCCCCTAAGTGCGCGGTATGGACTGCAATCTCAGCCAGAAGCATCATTGGACCATTCTTCTTCGAGGAATCTGGCGCGACAGTGACATTCACCAAGGAGAGGTATGTTGACGTCATTAAAACTTTCAAGAGGGAGCTGCAGACCCTGTACCCATCGCTTATGGGGAAGTTCTGGTTCTAGAAAGATGGAGCAAGCTGTCACACCTAAAATCGGTCCTAAGATTGGCTAAAAGAGAACTTTGGTGGCCGTGTGATCAGTCTCAAGACTGATTTTAAGTGGGCACCTTACAGCCCAGGCCTTAGCCATCCAGATTTCTTTCCCCGGGGCTACCTTAAAGACAGCGTGTACGCAGGGAGACCCAGGACCATCAAGGAACTCGAGAAAGCCATCAGGGATGAGATTAGAGACATTAGTTGGTCGGTTTGTAAGGACGTCATGGACAACTTTGTGCTGCGTCTCAAGAAATGCACAGAGCTAAATGGAGGTCATCTCGAACACATGCTCTAGAATAAAGAAGAAAAGTCCCAAGACTCTCATGTTTCCATATGATATTTATAAACGCAATAAACTAGTTACCACCAAAGTTTCATTCTGTCCTTACATAAAATTAAAAAATGAGGCCTATCTAAAGTTAGGGCCGGTTTTTGGGGGTGACCCTGTATGTCTGCAGAAACATTTACTAATTATTATAGAATTTAGAATGAATATCTTTTTTGCACATCTTACCAAAGACAAAGCATAGTTTTTCTCTTTTGAGGACAATGTCTAGGAGTGATAAAGTTTTTTGTTTGTGATTAACTCACTGTGTTTGCCGTTAATATTGCAGTAATTAACCGACCTATCATCTTCGCTGATAATTATGTCCATTATTAGCTCCATGGAATTTCGAACCAATAGAGATGAAACATGATTTGCACATTGTAAATAGACATTGTCCTTCAGATATTTTGTGAGACACTCAAACATCATTTTTTTATTAACATTTTTTGTTTATATATCCGCATTGTTTGATGATTGCTATTCAAAATTCTTCATTTCACGCGTATCCTATCAAAGTTGGATTCAAAAAGGATCTTAAGATGATATGATTAATAGCAATATGGCGATCTCTACTCTCTGAACTCGCCTGATCAAAATTATTATGAACCAACGATGATATTTATGAATATTTAACACATTTTAATAACATTCTGCGATGCTTTTACTGCTAATGAAATACTATTACCCCTTGTTTATCCATCAAGTATGACATGTTTTATGTGTCTTTCCTCGCTTCCCTCACGAATAAGGGATTTTAACAAATATAGTTAAAAATGGGCTAAGCATTACTAGCTTAAAAGGGCATAACCATTACTACCGTTATTAATAGTGAATAAAATTTATGCAACCCAAAGAAATCTTTTTTTTCGTTTTTCTTAGATGACTTTCTTGATTACCTAATGTCTTACAAATATAGAAGCCAGAATTACATGCTGTTGATTCTAATCGTAGGTCAAGATCTGCTAATACACACTTATATACATGTAAACACAAAATTCAAGCATGCATTTTATTGATTTTTATGCTGTCTATAACTATGGCATATATACTTGCGTATGCACCATGGAATCATGTAGGTTTAATCTAATGAAACCCAAAGTCAGTTTGAATAGAAATTCAACAAAGGAAATAATAGGAAATATCTTCTTCCCGTAAGTCATCGCTTGCGAAAGAAGAATTAACAGAAGAAGAACGTTAAAAAATTAAGAAACTATCCAGTAGAAATTATTATCAGTCTTAAAGCCATAAAAGATCCAGAAACAAGTACATTTTTTATGATGCTTTAGGATAAAGTAAGAGCTTTAAAAGATTATGGTACTATGCCTAATTTTAAATTTTGAGGATTTGTATGCGTTTGAAAGATTAAAGTTAAGATTTTGAAGAGCAGATAACTCTCTCAGTTTACATATTAATTTTTATCTCTTTTCTAATTTTAACAATTTAAGTTTAAAGCTGCATTGCACTCTCTTTTGTGTTCTTTCGACGTCTCCTGCTTTAAATCCTCTTTATCTTATTCCTATATATCGCTAGTAAGAGCAATGCCTAAAAGTAAAATTTTACTATTATTCTTGGTTGAGTAGATGGTGAATGTGACTTTTTTAAATGTTTAATTTTGTGCTCAAAGAAAGCCAACGTCGTCCAAATAAACTTCGGGTTCTCTCCAACTTCTTTTTATCGATGTCATTATGCTAACTTTTAAGCAATTGAGTTTAACTTTAAAAAGCTAAGTCTAGGAGAATTCATTAAAACTTTTTTGCCGATTAAAAATCTCAGCTTAGTCGTGTGTCCCTGCACTGCTCCATTATATTTTGTATTAAACATTATTCTACTAAAAGTTAGGACTGATATCCTTATAAATGGTGTTCAGAACGTCACTGCGCACTGAGAATGTCTTTAATGTTATTATAAAATCTGTGGGAAATTTATTAAATGTTATTAAAAAATATTTTAGAAATAGCCTGCTCTTACGTTCAGATATGCCTGCACAAATTTGCATATTTGTAAAAACTTTTCCCACTGTGATATTTTGGATGTTATTCGTTATTTCTAGCCTTTAGCTCCTCCAATATATGTGTATTCCCCCTGTAGACAGAAAAAAAGCATCGTCAGGGCCGCTGACTTGGCAACTTTATTTCCCTGGAGATGATTTACTTCCGAAGTATTCCTTCAAAATCGTAGTGATGCGCTAGCGTTATGGGCAGTTTCACTTTCTTGCTGGAACTATCCTTCGTTAAGTTCACGTCCCGTGAGTTGCGTAAAGAATTCAAGGAAAATGGGCTCAATAATGCACGTACGAATAACGACACCAAATACCAATCTTCTTGTCGGGAAGAGTCACTTCCTTTCATTCCTGTTGCTTTTTCATTATTCATCATCCAATTGATTTGGCGGTTGACCTACCTAGACAGATAGAGCCATGCCTCGTCTCGTTCACAATGTCCTTACCTTCTTTAGATAGGAAGTACAGAAACGAGTCTCAATATCAAACACGTTTTTCGTGGTCGGTGTCTTTCAGCCGATTCGCGAAAGACACTTTGTATGGATAGAAATGATACTATTTGTTATTCTAACTTCTTGAGACAACACTCTTACAAACATATGTGGACACGTCAGTCTCCTGTCTCCTGTCTCTTCTGTCGTAGATTCACTACTGGGGTATAAGTGTACGTTCAAAAAATGCCACTTCCTAAAACTTTGCTTGAATTTACGTAGCACATAACGGTCAGGAATTCTACATTAGTAAATGCCTTACCGAAATGTTTTTATTTGCCGTTATATCTAAATAGAATTCCACTAAACACACATTGTTTAACTATCAACAACGTTGTTTTATACCTAGACGAGTAATTATTTACAATAATTAATTAGACGTATGCAACCGTAGACTTATGCTACGTATGACAGTTGCGCGCATAATATGGGGAGAGGGAAAGGAAACTAGACACATATACTGGAATGTGGAGCATCAATTCTATTTCGTTCAAATTTATTTCAAAGTTTCTGTATTATTTCAGAACTAAAATTAGTATATTTCCTGCACTATACCTTTTCTAACACAGTGTAACAGCTAACATCCTTGATAGCTTCTACACCAGTATGAAGTTAATTGCGATATAATGATTAATGTTTTTAAATTCCTCGGATACGGTTTCATGGTGCCGCTAGGCTTTGCTGTGTTGTGGTGCCAAGTAATCATATTTTTATTCACACATTAGTTAGAAAAGAATTAAAAACAAAAACATATTGTTAAAACGAATATTTTTGTGATATGCATGATTCAAAATTTAATAAAAAAATAATTATTATATAAATATATAAACTAAATTTGCTAGGAAACCTTTATTTCGGGAATTTGGCATCCTTGTTTTGAAACAAAACCATTTCACAATGCGTCGATAATAATACTTGAAATACTGCACTACCCTACAAAATTTCACTAAATGTAATTGTGAGGGTATGGAACGTACATACTTGCATGCCGCCAGACAATCGTGGGAACGAAAGAAATTTGTCGTTTGAGTTGACCTTCGTCTCCTCTCTCCCCCACCCCTTCCCCCAACTGGCGGCAGGAAGTCTGACGAAAGAAGGCCTATCTCACAGAGAAGCCTAAATTCTATTTGCCTTCTTTATGATACCATGGAGATTGTCCAGAAGGCGCTGCGATAAGCGAATTGTAGTGAATGGAATCTCTCTCTCGATTTCCCCAAATCCTCGGTATAAATAATAATGCCGTTCACCCCTATAGAGCAGGTATCCCAAACCAACTCACGTAACGCGTAACTCTCACGTTGAACGAGAGTCGTTGTCGTAACGTATCGACTGTCAACGCGTCGCCAAGACAACTTGGTCGCTGTCTCAAAGTGTTCCGGAAGTAAATCCCGCCCCGCAGAGTCTGTGACTAGAAGAATACGCTCAATTGCACAACGTAACTTGAGAAAGAAAAGGAACATCCAAATAGTTACTGGAAGTTACTATTTGTTAGTGTCACATCCAGTTAGGAGTGAACTAACCGAAACTGCAGTCAGCAGCCCCGAACTCGTCGTCTTATCCCCCATCTCCCCGAGAACTCGTGTTAACGCCACCCGAACGACCCCGTCTGGACCTAAGTAGTCGTCTCTCCAATCCATCACAATTAATGGTAATCTGTAAACCCAGTGTCCCTCTATTCTTAAATTACCTATTTAATTAACAGTGATTGATACTCCCATTGAGTCATTATAAATCTAGACGCTTAACGTCAGTGTTTAATATTTAATCCTTAATTTTGCCCGTTTAACTATTGTTAATTATTATATTTGTGTAAAGTAAAGTATATTTTTTGTACGTGTGTTTATTTTTGGCTTCTCCTTTTTGACGTACCCTTGGCCAGACTTTAATTAAGAATCCCTTCGGCTTATTTATTCAACCTGTATTATGCACTCTTAGAATTCAACAATCACAAACCTAACCCCGGTAACAAGTGGGACTTTTATAGTTAGAATCCTGGCTATGGCAGAACCCGCCTCTAAACAGCTTCCGCACGTTCAGTAGGAATTAAAGCCTACCTGAATATATATATATATATATATATATATATATATATATATATATATATATATATATGATCGTAGATTGAGTCATAGGGTCAATACCATCGACTTAAACAAAAGCGGTGTGTCCAGATCAAGGACTAGAATAATTATTGGACCAGACTATGAGCAATTCTACGACAGTAATTAAGTTTATTTTTAAGTATCATATCTAGTTCATTTACAACTAAATATACCCCAACTACTCTAGTATAATCAAATATTATTATTTAAAAATGCCTCTCTCTGAACACGCCTCAGCGTAAACTGTGAAAAGACTAATTGTGATAACTGTGCATCTCGTTAAGCAGATGATTAAGGTGTGTGTTAAGCTTCCCAACCATAATACATAGCTTCCCCTCCCTCATTGGGCTGGAAAAGTCTGAAGGTCATATCTCTCAACATATTGAGCAAAATCTTGCTGCTATAGATTTACACCTTTGTAAGAAAATTGTTAGATGCTATCTTGTTTCCCCACTCTCAATCTGTCCACGACACTGAAGGAGCTGAAAAGTTGCCATGGGTTTTGCGGCCACATTTCTGAGCCGTTTTCGCTGAGATTTTGCACAAAATGTACATCTTTGTAAGGTATCGTTAAAGTCTATGTTAGGTTCTTTCGTCTCATGAAGATGTCATGAACTAAAAACTCATAAAAGGAGAGAGAATTCCAAATTCCTTATCTAGTCCAAAGTGGTATAGCACCCCTGAAAATGGGGCACCGGATAATGTACAATCTGACTGCCGAGGCCACGCGAGACCACTTGAGTCCTAAACTACAACTCGAAAAACCGGAAATATATATTTTTTATGAATACAACAGTTGTAGAAAATGGCTAATCAAATTAGTCTGCAAAGTTTCAGAGCCATCTGGAGGACAAATGAGTTTATATTTATTTCATCGTTATAAAACCCTAAAGTTTGAAATTAAAATTTTAAAATAATTTTATAACTAGCTTTTACAAGAAATTTAATGATGCTATTTTTTTTATATTTTGTGCCGTATTTAACTATGAAATTAAATATTATTTTTACAGCTAACCAAGAAACGCACTCATAATGGAAAGACTTCTATACCTAAAAGAATACGAACACAAATAAGAGTGGAATCAGACATTAGTACAAAATAAAGCGATATTTTCAGTCAAGCAGAAGAGCAGGTTACTCAAAGAGAGCAAGAAACTGTTCAACACCGCCAACTCAGAGTTCTGACAGATTTATCAAGGCATGATGGAAACAACAAAAAACTTCGGAACAATTGCAAACTAGACTTCAAGCACAAAAATCTCAGACATATAACTTACTGAGAAAAATAAAAAGAAGCGCAACATGATGTATGAACTAAAGCTCAACTAATAAGACAAGCTCCAACATGATTTAAACATTAAATAATTAGCAGTTGAACTTAAGACCTTTTAATTATAATCCAAAAATATAATTACGTACTTGACAATGTAATAAGTAATGGAATAATGTTTCAACTATTTGATACGTGTGGTGCTAAGAAGTGGGATAAAGAATCGCCCATAATGTGTTGTAGCAATGGGAAGGTAAATTGACAGCCTTCTTTGAACCTCCAGGATCTTTGAAATTCCTCCTTAAAGGCATAACATCTTAATCTAAATACCTTCTAAAGAAAATATAGTATACACATCAGCATTTCAAAAACCTTATTATTGAAGGAGAATTGATTTTTACATTTAAAATTCAATATATCACAGAATATATTACATAATAAATTCATTACAACTATTAACTCATGAAAAATCAAGATAATTTCAATATTATTTTGTTGAAGATTCGCACAATTAAGCACAGAATAGATAAAATGGCAACCCACCAACAATATCAATGCAAATTTTTAACATCCAGACTTGTTTCATGCTTCAAATAATTACATTTAAAGTTTAAAATAAGGTGTATAAAATGTACCAGCTGAAAAATTTCTAAATCATCATAGATGCTGTCAGGACACTTCCTACTGAATAGGCTCAGATATTGCACTTCCCACAATGCAATGATGTAGCTGTGATCATAACTGGCCAAGGACACAAAAAAAGAACTTGCATAGATTTTATGAGGCATTGCAATATCCTTTACTTCTTCTGTAGTCTTGGGTGAAAAGAGTTTCCTCCATTTGCTTCTTGCTCACAGATTTATCTCAACTTCAGCTGCCTAGAAACATTTTGATTCAATATATATATATATATATATATATATATATATATATATATATATATATATATATATATATATATATATACGTACAAATTAACCGCACTAATTTGTCTTTGAATTTTGTCTTTGAAGGGGGATACTTTGAAATGTGGTTTTTAGGGCACTGTAGAAGGATTCCCAAGGTGTTGTCTTCCAGTTCGAGGACGAAAGGTGTCACGCTGGACCTGAAGTAGAGTCAGTTGTGTGAAAATACAAATACATTAACCGCACAATATATATATATATATATATATATATATATATATATATATATATATATATATATATATATATAATAAAAACATCACAAAGTGGTACGTGAGGAAAGCAATGATATGAAAATTAACCCGCAGGAAATTGAAAAGATTAATCCAAGCACTTTCGAACTATATTTGCAAGTTCATTTTCAAGGAATGAAAATGAACTTGCAAATATAGTTCGAAAGTGCTTGGATTTATCTTTTTATTTTCCTGTGGGTTAATTTTCATATATATATATATATATATATATATATATATATATATATATATATATATATATATATATATATATATATAGTCATTTAGGAAAGTTAAAAAATTTATCAAGAAAATTAAAAATACCTATTCTGCTGTAATATATATATATATATATATATATATATATATATATATATATATATATATATATATATATATATATATATATATTCTCGTTAATCCGAAGTCAAAAGGACTAAGCAAATTACTTCAAATTAACCGAATGTTCGAAAATGTTCAATTTAGAAAATATGGGGGGGTTTTTTCTTTTTATTTACTATGCACATAAGAACAAAATGTAAAGAGTGTATAAGAAAACGATGCTTTGTTAAAAAAATTAAGTTTACATAAAAATGAGATTAGATATACATATATATATGTGATCATTTATTAAAAATTAAAATTACTCTCTTAGATTGGCTTTGAATTTGTAAACTACAGTATTGAAATTGTAGAAAAAGCATGTAGAGAACATGTATAGATTTTAATCTAAAATATAAATACAGTAATAATACTGTAGTAATAAGCTTAGAAAATAAGGAAACCTAATAAAAAGAATCATATTTACAAGAGAATTTTTATGCAAAATAATTTTATTTTAATTAAAATCTCTGCCATTGATTTTTGATTACTTGAAGCATGAGATATATGACGGATAAAATTTTCAATTTTGGCCAAAAACAAAAGGCATTTTTCGGCTCCTTCATGTGCTTGAAGAAGTTTTCTTATTTCATTACACAAGAAAAGACCTTTTGTTGTATTTAATACAGGTGAAGGGAGAGGCGTAGCCCTGTGTCTATCGCCGGATTTTGTTCAATAGGCATTCTAGGCCTTATGAATGAAAACAACTCCTCAATGCATCTTCGTCTGAGCTCGTCTTTAGCCTCTCTTTAGGTATGCCAGCACCCTTCATAGTTAAAATTCGAGGATGTCAAAATCTTCGTGTTATTGTCACAGAGTTAAAACCTCCAGGCTTACGAGTAATAATTTTATAAAATAAAAGGTTCTATTAACTCTGGCTACAAATCTATCGCTCTTATAGACTTTAATTTTCTTTGTCAAAAATATATATCAGTAGAGAAAAAGGTGATAATTAAATTTATCATCCAACATAAACTGCGGAATGTTTCAGGAGATCCTGTTTTTTAAAAATAAATTAATACAGTGGTGATCACAAAATGAAGTTATCAATTATTATATAAATGATCTCTAAATTTTTTGCAACATTCAAGATTGCCATCTCAATAACCACAACTTGAATTTCGAGCTTCTCTTACACATCTACTTGATTTATAGCAGCAGGAAATCGGCAATAATAACAAGTTAAGAAAAAAGGCATTAAATCTATTTCCTTTTATCGAAACACAAATTCAAACTGGCTGTGAAAATTGTGAGGAGACCTGAATTCATAGGATAACTTTAGTAGCATCCGAGATGACGTTTCCGTTTTGGCGTTTATAGTTCCCTGTAACATTGAGTTTTTGGCTACTATAGCATTAAGGGAAAACTTTTATACGGCTACAGGCACACCTGTGGAACGCTCCTCATCCACAACAAGGAAGTGTGTATAAAAAATAGACCAATCTAACACTCACTTGTTTGGAAGGGATGAAAAGTGTTCCCAGGCGTGCCCAACGCAGTGTGAATGTGGGTATCCATTGTTATACTAACCTTATACCATACTAACCAATTTCCCTAATGCAACATTCAGTTTTTTCATGTGGATTAAAAAATAACAGTGATAAACTCAAATTTGTTGGGCTGCAATTACAACTGTATTTAGGATGTTATAGTTTACTATCTATTTGGAAAATATGCCATTACAATTTTTGTACATAAAAATGAAGAAGTATCAGGTTGAAACGAAACTAATGTCTAATTTTCTACAATAAAGCTTTAGATAGTATTTATAAAAGTAGTGCGTCCTTTTATCTTTTAGGAAAGCTACAATGAGCAATTTATACCTTTTTCTTTCAGGTTATAAAAATATTGTTCATAATCTTCTTGGGGAATTCACCCCTATGTTGTCCCATCTGAAGATCACATCAGACATGTTTACTCAATGTGTTCATAAATGTGTTAATGTAAGTAAAGCGGCAAAATCCATTCTAAGTAGTTATATGGATGATGCTATTAATGAAAGACGTTGCAGTAGATGTTTATGTCCGCTTCTAAACTTGGAATTTAAGTCTAATTATTGGACCACTAGAAGGACATCCAATAAAACTTGATCCTAAGAGTTAGGAGATATTGTCACAGCAAATCCTGCTACAACTTTTGGACAACTGGCAGAACAATTTGATTAACCTATAAGAATGCACTACGTCAACTGAAAATAAATGAAAAGAATTGGAATGGGTCTATTACGAACTGTCAACGGTGAATCAGCAGCAGTGTGTTGTATGCTATAAGTCATTGCTTTCACGACAATGTCCAGGCACCATTTTTAGGAAGTCTTGTTCCTGGTGATGAGAAGTGCATCTTTTATCATAACGTTAAAATACACCACCATTCGTGGATCGGTCGAGGAAGTAGAATTTCTCAACAACCGAGTATTAAACTTTCATCCCCAAAAGATCATCTTGAGTGTATGGTGGGATATTAAAGGAATCCTCCATTATACACTGTTAGACAACAATTATACAATTAGTGCGAATCTCTACTGCAATCAACTTCGTCGTTTGAAAGCTGCTTTGGACCAAAGGTGATCCTCCTTAGACAATAGCAGTGGTTATCACCCTCCATCACGATAATGCCCGTCCTCACAGAGCTCGAATGACCAAAGATCTCTAGGAGGAGCTCGGTTGGGAAATATTGCTTCATCTTCCATATTCTCCTGACTTTTATCCTTCCGATTATCGCTTGTTCAGGGGATTACAGAATATTTGATGGTTATAAGTTGACACCAAGAGAAAAGGTTAAAAACAAGCTTGACTCATATTTTGCATCAAAATCTAAAGTATTTTACAAGCGTATATAAGCTTGTTGACAGATGGAATGAGCTTCTAGAAAACAATGTAAGTTATGTTTATGATTAAATATTACCATAGTCAAAAGTCTTTTTCATTATTAACATATGTATGCCCTAAAATCAGACATTACTTTCGTTCCAACCATATATTTTAAATTTTAATGCCAAATAAAGCCTTGTTTCATTAAATATTTGTTTATTTCCCCTTTCTCAGCTCTGATCTATCTATTTAATAATTTCTTGTCATTACTTCATTTTTCTTTCCTTATCGTCAATTGGAAAAATGTCTTCAACAATTTGGAATAAAATCTAGACGGCTAATGAATACTGCTCAATAGTACAAGGATTTTTCGATAGATCTTAATATATTTACCCTTGGTAGAATGACACACATTGAGTTACTTTTGCAAAGAGACTTTAATATTACAGTAATCGTAATTTATTTATCATATATGCTATCTCAAGATTGAGTTCTTGGGATCCGAGTAAAGACAAAAAGTTAGCAACGAAATTAGCTGGTCAGTTTGGCTGTTGATTCAAATCTGTAGAAGCTTGTGTCTTGTACTAGAGATTCGGGCAGAGACTATCTTGTCCCATGAAGTTTTTCGTTTTAAATCGTATTATTTACGATTGCGAAGTGGTATGCAATTGTAGTAGACTTACAAGAAGAGTTATAGAAGCTTTATAGCCTGGGATAGATAGCATTTAGGTATTTTTTAAGGTTTACGTTTATTTATTCACTTAATTTTAGAGTCGTAAGTCTTGATCCATGGAAAGAAAGAGGACTTTCTTGGGTAAATACCCCGAGCTCTTTCAAATGAATCAAAACTGATATTTAAATAATTATATTTTCAAGTAAATTAATAAATATGATCCTTAATCTCATATGATTCGCTATGATTGCAAATCTATGGCGTTATGAAATCTTTATTACAAACGTCCGGTTAATGTATAAACTTTCCATTACGTTTTTGACTCCTTAGAGTTTTAAGATATCCACTTTGATCACTTAAATAAAAAGATGTTAAATAAAGGGCGCCAAATTCGAAAGGTGAAAAATTAAAACCAATTTTGATAAACATTGTGATTTTCAACATATCTCTAATGAATTATGTCTCACGTTCAGGTATGGAACACAAAATCGGCCATATGTCCACCTGCACTGAAAATGCATACATTTATGCGCTCTCCAAAATTTCCAATAACTCTCTCACAGATGTGTGGTTCGATGTCTCCAATCACACTCCTGAGTTTAGCCTTGAGTTCAGGAATTGTTCGTGTTTTTTGGGGGGTATACCTGTGATTTCACACAACCCCATAAGAAGAAATCACAACGGTTAATGCAATAAAGTGTTGGGGATATCCAACCACTGCGAACAATTCCGCCCAGGTGAATTGACCGTTGAAACTGAACCAGCTTTTTTAAACTTTGCCATTAGTTTACGAACCGTAGACACGTTGGGTGCTTCATTTCTCCCGAAAATGGGACAAATTTTTCGAACGGTTTGCGTCGCAATTTCTCCGTTTTGGTAAAATGTCTTTACGATGAGAACGCGCTGCTCAGTTGTAAACTGCTATATGACACACCGTACACAAGTATTATAAAAAAACACCAAGAAACTATTAATCAGAGTGAAGAGAGAAATCAAAAGTATACCTTTAAACTTTAAAACACAAAAGTGTCGCCCAATTCAACTTCGGCGTCCTTTATGGAACACCCTTCACGTATTATTGTCTTTAAAAGTTGCATAGTATTTTGTGAACTTTTTTAACATTAACTTTTATAATGTTTTCTTCGTAGGAGTACTCCAGCAAAGCACTTCGCTCCAGTCTGGTGGATTGAGTGGCGAGACTGTCAAGTTATGAACAGGTCTTCAGCGAAAGGTGAAGCGGCTGGTACTTCGTTCAAGAAATTCGTCTCAGCTTTGAAGGTACCAACGAAATTGAGAGGTGTTTAGATCATTCATTGCATGGTAATTAATGCAAACATGGAGAAAATGAATTAAAATGGACTGGATATTTTAAAAACGTTAAAGAGCTATGACATTCTGTTCAATGTCCTCTCATTCCGTGGATGGACCTCTTTAGAACATAGTTTCATATAGAATCTATACGGCTCAAACGCAACCCCTAACCAAACGAACATAAAATAATAGCAAATAAATGTGTCGAAACTTTTTTAAATAAATTAATAATATGGTCTAAAGTTCGGATCAAAGAGCATTTTCACTCCTTTTAATCGTGTATTGAATTCCATTTCATCTTTTTTACCTATGTAACGTGGCAGTCCAATCACTTTCTTCTTTTCTCCTTTTTAGGCTAGATAGTTTATCTCAATTTCATTTTTTTTCTTTGTGAGGTAAGTACTTTATTTATTTTTCATATTTTCTTCTTTTTAACGTAGATAATTTTAGTGATTTTCATTTTTCTTCTTCGTAACGTTGGTAACTCAATTCCTTTTCATCTTTTATTTTATGTAACTTGGGCATTCTTTCAAGTTTAATAATTATTGCATCGAAAATAGTTCAGTCCGTTTTATCTTTTCTTCTTTATAATGTGTATTAATATTTCAATTTCTTTTCTTCTCCGTTACGTATGCAGTTCAATTCCTTTCTATCCTTTCTTCTTTGTAACATAGGTAGTTCATTATTTTTAATATCTAGCTCTTATTACAGGAGGCACTTTGTAACCTAGGTATTTTTATTCCTTTTAGCTTTTTTTTTAAACATAGTGTTCACTTCCTTATAATTCTTTTTCTTTGTAACTCTAGTCGCTCATTTCGTTTAATAATTTACTCTTCATATCGTAACAAGTTTATTTTTTAGACCTTTTTTTCTTTATAACAAGGGGTAGGTCAATTCCTTTCCCCATTCTTTTGTAGAGTAGGAAGATCTTTCATTTTCACTTATCGTATTTGTATCCTAGACATTGGTAGTGATTTTTATCTTTTTAATATAGGACACATAAATACTTCATTTCATTTTAATCTTTTCTTGTCTGTAACCTAGGCGATTCAATTCAATTTCTATTTTGTCGTTTGTAACCTAGGTAGTTCAATTCCCTTTTCTTATTTAATTCTTTGTATGTACAGAGATACTTGTGTTTCTTTTCATCCTTTCTTCTCTGTAACCTCGGTAATTCAATTCCTTTTCATCTTTCTCCTTTGTAGCATAGGTAGTTCAAATTCTTATTTAGATTTTCTTCTCTGTATACACATAGATACTTCAATTCCTTTTGATCTTTTTTTATTCAACTTAATTCCATTCTCTCTTTCCACATTTGTAATGTAGGTAGAATAATTACTTGTTATCTTTTCTTTTTGGACAACTTAGTTAAATTTCGTTATATCTTTAATAATATGTACTCTATAAAGAGCTTTATTCCTTTTTTCTTTGTAACGTAGACTCCTTTGAATATTTACTCTTTGTAAAGTATTTAGTTTTATACCTTTACTTATTTATTTTTTTTACTGTATTTTCTTTCATTTTTTTCATCCTTTCTCCTTTGTATCTAAGTAGTTAGATTCATTTTTATTTTTATTCTTTAAAATTTAAGAATTTTATTCTTGTCATCATTTCTCATTAGTAACTTAGGTAGTTCAAATTCTTTTCATCATTTTCTCCTTTTAATGTATGCATTAAATTGCTTTAAACTTTATTTCTTACTAATCTATAGAGGTAGGTCAAATTTTTAAAATCTTTTATTCAATGTACCTTAATTAGTTTAAATCCTTTTCATCTTTTCTTTCTAATTTAAGCAGATCAATTCCTTTTTAACTTTCTTTTTTGATATATATGTAGCTTAATTTATTTTCACCTTTTTAATTATGTAATGGAAATATTTTTATTCCTTTTTTCTGATTCTTCTTTGTAAGGAAGGTCGTTCAATTGTTTTCATTATTATTTTTGTAACAAAGGTAGGTAAAATCTATTCTAAATTAGGTATTTTTATTTATTTTCATTATTTTTGATACGTAAGAAGGGCAGTCAATGAGTTTGGCAAATTGGTAGGGCAAAACAGAAGAAGGGAGCTGGCTGTTTGTAGGTGTGTTACGACAAGTTATGACAAGTCAGGACCTGCAGCCGCACGCTCCCGCCTCGTCTATTTAAGAAGCAGTAGCTGATCGCAGATCATCAGTCACAAATTTCTGAACAATGAACAAGGTTGAGCACCGCGCATTGATCAAATTTTTGACCAAGGAAGGCAAGAATGCAAAAGAGATCCATGAACGCATGGTTGCAGTGTACACCGACACCACCCCTTCCTATGCAACCATTGCTCGCTGGAATAGGGAGTTCCACTATGGTCGTGAGTCCCTTGAAGATGACCCCCGTCCAGGACACCCGTCAGACGTGACCAACGAGGACAATGTGGCCCGTGTGGAGGGGATGATCCTTGAAAATCGACGGGTGAAGGTCGAAGAAATCGAGCGAGAACTTGGAATATCACATGGAAGGGTTATCAACATCATCCACGACAATTTGGTCATGCCCAAGGTCTCTGCCCGTTGGGTCCCTAGAAACCTCACGCCCTATGATCGACTTCAACGTCGTCAAAGTCCACAAGGCCAGAGTTGCACAAGCTGCCCTGCGCGAGTGCGGATTCGAGGAGTTCAACCATCTCCCCTACAGTTCAGATCTGGCCCATAGCGACTACTTTTTATTCCGCCAGTTCAAGGCTGCTTTGCGTGGACGCTGGTTTGGGGACGATGAAGATGTCCAGCTCGCCGTCCAGGAGTGGATTGAACAGCAGTCGGGAGATTTCTGGTTGTCGAGAATTCGAAGCCTCAGGGACAAGTAGCGCAAGTGCATTGAAGTCGAGGGTAGTTATATTGAAAAATAATAAAACACTTTTCCTCATATCTTGTTTCCTTATATCCGATGCAAATCTTATTGACCGCCCCTCGTACTTTAGGTAGTTCATTTTTTCTCATCTTTTATATTTTTGTATTGTTGCCTATTCAATTCCTTTTCACTTTTGTAAGTAGGTTATTTTGTTCCTTTTTTTCTTTGAAAAGGGGCAAACTCATTTCATTTAATCTTGTAATCTTTGCCACTTATGTACTTCAGAAAGAAGAGAGTTGTTTTATATAAATGTCGGTAACTGTTCGAAGAATCAAATTGAAACTTCTCTTTTCTGCCCTTCTTTGATCCATAGGCTTTACTTTTTAAGGTAACAACGTCTTTATCTCTGAATGGCTTGAGTATCTTAAGAATAAATAGATTGGATTATTAATAAAGTATGATTAAATTTGATAAGAAAGACATCTTTCAACAGTATAGCAAGTTATTTGAACTTACTTTTGCCTTGCGAGTGACTCGTAAAACGAATAAAAGATATCTGGGCTAATAAAAGCTGAATAGTTCTTTGGAAGACTATTGCGTATATATATATATATATATATATAAATATATATATATATATATATAAATATAGCCTTGGCTCAAATTTGGGGTATATTCTAGCAATAATTAATATTTTTTGTGTTGTCCTTTTGCTTTTATAACCGCTTTAATGCGTTTTTGCATATTGTGCATAAGTGGTTGGCGCAACCTTCTGCAATTCAATGTCCGGTACTGAAGTTTATTTTTATTTTTTTAGGGATTATTTTATTGTTAACTTATAATTGGTAATCTTCTGTTAAAATTGTCTCCGAAGAAACAGATCCCTGAAGCTCAAAGAGCTCAAATCATTGCATTCTCCAGAGGGATTATCCTAACTCAAATTTGCAAGAAAATTGAAATACTCAAGAAACGGTGTCCCCACAAAATACCATAAGGTACAATGAGACCAATTCTTTTAAAACTCGTGATGATCACTGTCACAAAAGGTTTAACTGCTGAGTTTTCGAGAGCAACATACAAAGAGGTATCAAGAAGCACAGTGATAAAAGGATTATTAGAAGATGGGCTCAAAGGACATAAGGCTAGAGAGAAAGCCTAGCTCTCTCAGGTGAACAAGAAGAAGCGATTGTCTTGCTCAATAGAGCATTAAAATTGGACTAATGATGATTGGGACAAAGTTGTTTGCTCTGATGAAAGCAACTTTGAGGTTGGTTCTCTACATTAATTTCCACCAATTTATTACGCTTAACACATTTTTATTAGATACCAAAAATGATCAGTAACATTTGTATTTCTCTTCAGATCTTTGAGTCAACTGTAGCTGTGTATGTTCGTTGACGAGTTGGGGAAACTTATGAATAGAGATGTGTTGTGTCAACAGTCAGATTTGGAGGTAGCAGTGTAATGATTTCGGGCTGCGTATCGTCTTCAGGTCCAGGATTGTTGTTCACTTGTCAGAGCAGAATGAATTCCATATATACCATGTTTATCAACCTTCCTTAGGTAAATTTTCGATGATGAGA
Organism: Ceratothoa steindachneri; assembly: GCA_963969495.1. NCBI lineage: Eukaryota > Metazoa > Arthropoda > Malacostraca > Isopoda > Cymothoidae > Ceratothoa > Ceratothoa steindachneri. The sequence goes on from OZ018332.1 coordinate 108,373,280, forward strand.
TACCAGATGGGGTAATCTTCCAACCATACAGCATGCCACACATATAGAGTCTCAAAGGGTTGGTTTGAAAAGAATGAGTGACGTTGATATAATTGCCTCCTCAATCTCCAGACGTCAACCCTATAGAACATTTGTAAATGTTCCACAAAAAGTGAATTAACAGCCAAAATTCATGAAGAATGGCAGAAAATTGACCAATCACCTGTGCCAACTTAGTCTCAAGTATGCAAAAACGCATAAAAGCGGTTATGAAAGCAAAAAGAGGACACATCAAATATTAATTATTAATAGAATATACGCAAAATCTGTGTTTTGGTATTATGTCAGGTATGAAATAAATGAGTTTAAATCATATTCTTCACTTTTTCATATCTTCCCCATAATTTTGGCCAAGGCTGTATATATATATATATATATATATATATATATATATATATATATATATATATATATATATATATATATATATGCAGCCTTGGCCAAAATTGAGAAACTCACAAAGTAGCGCGTGAGTAGAGCAATAGATGCAAAAAATCCCACAATAAAAAATAAGACAGGTTCCAAGTTCCTTGATAATGAAGTGAACAGGTTCGAAAGTACTTGGAATCGGCCTTTCATTTTCCTCGTTCGGTGACTAGGGTCAAGAGTATGTTCTCATTTAGGCACTAACAATAGAGCTGGTAAAGCTCTAGACCATTAAGAATATATATATATATATATATATATATATATATATATATATATATATATATATATATATATATATATATATATATATATATATATAATTTAGGATCAATAAGCAGGGTAAATTTAGGAAGTTCATTATTATATATTATTTATCCTAAAAATACCTATGCGCCTGGCACATGCACAAACTCTTCTGCTGCCCCACAATAAAAAAAAGAAGAAAAACCTATTATACTGAAATAAATATTTCCCTAAATCCGCTTATTGGCTTTTCGTTCCAGTAGAATTTAAATATCAGAGCACCGGGACAGATTTCTGGGAAGAAAATTCGTGCCTTAATAAATAAATAGTATCGATGACGTATCTGTTATAAACTTTGCCTCAAGATTATTATGTTGAACGAGAAAGATAATAGATTAAAGTAAAGATGCAAATTTGTATATCCAACAGGACCCGGGTAAATAGGAATGCTCCAAACCAGATTATTTAGCCATGCGTAGATGCAGAGTAATACTTTTAAGAGGATTACTACAGCGGAAACTTGAATATAGTTCCACGAATCTTTAACTTTTGATAAAAAATTTAATCTACGGCCTTAAAGGAAATTATCAAGTTGTGGGTACTCAAAGTGAATACTTTATGCAGTTACTTCCTTAAAATTTCGAAATTCAAGAATAGAAAATAAAATCAGATACACGGAGAAAATTGTTTATACTGTATTCATCACTGTTGAATATTTTTCTGATTATTCACATCGTGCTTAAAATACATTAATGAGACGCACAATCTAAAATAACACATTAGTGACGATTCGTTTTATATATTTATATAAATATGAATTTCTCAGCTTTTGAAATTTGACGTTACTATAAATAATTTATTCTAAAATGATGCATTAGACAGTATTCCAATATATTATAAGCAAAATATTTGTTAAGATATTATAAAAGATTTGAGAAATGAAAGTTTCACATATGTGTATAAAAATATTCATTTTAATCGTACATCAAGTCACTTACTAGTTAACATGGATCATTGTGGTGAATTCTCTGACCCAAATAAGTCATATTGACATAATTCTTGAGAAAATAACCCAGAGTTTTAGGAGGCACACGAGCTTAGATTTTACTTTAAGTATTTTTGTCAGGATCCACCAGTTTGCCTTTCGAAATGCTTTCCAGCCTAGAGTGCTTCTGCATTGTATTTTTTTATATTTTCCCATTGTCATCGTAATTTTTAGATTCAAATAGATATGTATATGTCTACCATTTCAAATTACTGGTTCTTAATTGCGAGGTTTATTATGTCGACCTCTAAGTGGTTTGTCATGTTATTTGCTTTTCCAAGATTTATTTTTAAGTTCATTTTTCTGCTCTCATGGCTTAGCATTTCTAATATTGTTTGAATTTCTTCTATGTTATCAACTATGGGTTCAACATCATTTTCGAATATAAGGTGATTGAGGTAATCCCATCGATCCGATTTGAGAAAGAAAGGGACATTAGTGGATGTTGTTAGTTGGTTGAGGTTCTGGATGGTGTTATTGTTTAGTACAACTTTTCATAGTAGTTCTTAGTTCTTCTAACTATTCTTTCTTGACCATGCATGGTTTTATAACTTCCTCTTTAAAAGCTATGTGAAATTACTTTTGTGAAGCTTTTTAGCTATTTTATAGCTTTTTTTACTTCTCTCATGGTATTTTCAAGAATAGTTGTAAATCTCTGATTAGTTTTAATTAGCTTGTTTAGATTTGCTAATTTAATTGGATGATATTTTTTGCTTTTAGGTTATAGGTGAATTACCATTTATAGCAAATAACGTTCTAAAAATGTCCCTTAGTTATGGGGTTACCAATTACAATGGTCAATACACATTTTGCTGACTTATGTTTCGTGGTTGTTTCTAACTAATGTTGACGTGCTGATATCAAATATGGCATCCATTTATTTGTAACATATTATGATTTAATTCTACAGCATATTCTTATTTTACGACGTACAGCATGTATTTACTCGGTAAAAATAGTTTCATAAGTGTTATAGCTTCAAACCATAACTTAAAATGTCAACAGAATTTGAAAAGATAAATGCATTGTAAGAAACATCACCTATTATTAAATACATACAGGTTATTTTTCTAATATAATGGAGAAAACACAAGCAATCTTACACATACCTATACATTCATGAACGAAATTTTCCCTTGCGAGAGTGTCTGGAGTGTTTGATGTCTACAAAGTCTCGTTGAATACACCAGCAGTAGTATGCCATCATGTTTATGTTCCATCGGCCTTGATCTCTCTCGTCTATAATCTTGATATCTTGATAAAAACACTCTCCGTGTTCATTACTCACGTTATCAAGATTAGCATTAAATGCATCAAGATGGCTCTTGAGAAAATGAACCTTTATGCTCATGTTGCAGCCTAAAGAATAAAAGCTATCAAGTAGTTAGCAGCCTTTTTGTTTCCAAGGAATCCTTTCACAACAGCCACAACTGAATCCCATGCTCTTTGTTCTATGTCAGTCATCGAAGTCGAGAAGGTTTAGTTTTCCATTAACTTTCTGATTTGTGACCCATCAAAAAATCCAGCCTTTATTTTATCATAGCTTAAGCCAGGAAATATTGTACATATAAATTTGAAACAGTCACCTTCCACATAAAAAGCTTTCACGAATTGTTTCATCCTCCCTAGTTTAATATGAAGGGGTGGGAGATGATTTTCTAACGCGCAACAAGTGGTTGGTGTATAATATTCTTCTTCCCAACAGTCAAACTTTCTCTAGCTGGCCAGAGTTTCTGTTCCCAATGTTTGTCCTTGGCTCAGCTGTCCTATAAACACAGTAAATACGGATACTTTGTATAGCCTCCTTGTTGGCCAAGTAAAAAATTTACCATTTTCAGATCTACACATACAATCTATTTGTGTTTATCATATCTGAGTATAACTAATACAGATTTTATATGTTCATGCTATTCTTTTAAATGCACAGAGTGACCAATAGGAATCGCACCGAACAAGTTTACATTATGGAGTAACACACATTTTAAACTCTTCTTTGAATTATCTATAAAAAGTCTCCATTCACATGGATCACATACTCTGAAACACCCATCACGTTTAACAGTCCCGCCACGAAACAACAGTAAACAAAATCTTTTTCTATCTTAAAGAATGCCAAAAGATCTCTCTCCGTTGCAATAAAAAGTTACATTTGTTCTTTTCTGCAACAAATTATTCTCTTTAAGTCAAAAGTTAACACTTCTGCTAACTCTTTTGACAGGCCTAGACCTCTAACTAAATCATTCAGTTCTAATTGGCTGAAGTTTCGACGTTCTTGAGTCGATGTATGTACAAAGTCAGAATCACCGTCAAGTTCATTGCTTACATCAAATTGACGTATATCACTTACATCGTCCAGAGAAGGAAGTTCATTGAATACAGGTACTGGAATTTTATCTGAATGAAGCACTGGACGAATTGCTGAATCAAGATTTGGGTAACTTATTTTTTGTCGCGTTTTTTTGCTATAACCAAAAGACTTTGTGAGACAAAAGTAACAATCGTTTACATGGTTTTATAGCTCCTGCCACACGATAGAAATGCCAAATCCTAGTTGTTTCCTTGTGCCCTTTGTCCTTTGGCGTAGATTTTTGAAACATGGTTTCCAAACATTGTGCGGGCCCACGGTTTATTCTGATCACCTAATTTAATCTTAAAGTAAGCCAAGTATGCTTTTTTTCACAAATATATTAATGTTCATTCTTTGAGTTGGTGCAGTAAAACAACCACGTATATAGCAAAACGAGTCAGGGAAATTCAAAAATTTCCTTCGTAATGAGGCCATACTAGTATTGAATGTTATTTCCTAAAACAAATTTGAAAAAATACAAATTTCTCTCTTACACAATTGCTTTATATATACCTATAGATATGCGCAAAAAGAAGTCTAAATACATAGATAAAATAAAATCAGAAGAATACCAAACGCCTCCACTTCCGTTCACTTGCTCGTAAGATAGCCTGCTACTATGAGTGAGACCAATATGGACCAGTCCATAAATTAAAAAAAAACTTGACATGATCGAAGAAAACTATTGTCATTTTTAAACTCAGTGGGCCATAATTTCTCAGAAAAGGTCTCATCAAACTTAGGTGAGCAGGAAAAAAGTTAAAATTTGTTGACCGATGCTATGATAGTGCTTAATTTATAGGGATGTACCGGTAGGGTGGTTCTTGCATTTCGGTTCTCCTATTGTTTACTTTTCCATGCATGACTCATGAACCTGCCATACTTTGGATTTGTCTCTAATGAACGTGTTAAAATGGGCTTCCTTTTTTTCTGCTTATCTTTATATCATCATTGAATCTATCTTATTCTTGTTGAATACTGGCAGAGGTAGGTACGTACACGAATTTTTTGAGGTTGTACTTCTAGAAACGTTGGTTTATGTAAGCTATTCTTTTGAGTGCTCTATGGATCAGGAATCTAATTACATGCTGCTTTTCCTTTTAATTTCTTTATATATATATATATATATATATATTAATATATTAATATATATATATATATATTAATATATATATATATATATATATATATATATATAGATAGATAGATAGATAGATATTATTTATTCAAGTCTTTTAGTTAAATCACTAAAAATTGTACACGTGGAAAAGAAAAGGATTTGCGTAACAAACAAAACCTTATATTCTCGTGAGGATCTATACACAAATAGAACCTTTTATATAATTGCGAATTCATTGCAAATAGCCAACATCTACCTTCACGATCTTCCTTAGGCGGGAGCTGAACTAGTTGTATGCCCTGGTTAGGGATTTCTTATCAATGGATGAGATTACCTCCACATGGGCGGTTATCAGAAATCCTTAAGTGTTGTAAGCACCATTGTTGACATCCTTTTCAAAAACACTTCACACCAAATAATCTAGTGGTTTGCAGTCGGAGTAGTTGGACGGCCACAAGTTTGGGAACTAATGGTGTGGGATGTTGAACAACGACACGTGTTTCTTCTTTGCCTTGTCTCTGTGAACTAGGGTGCGGGATTTTATTTGGATAACCACGCCTGTGTCTTCTTTATCTTGTGTTTGGTAATAGAGTTCTGATGGAAAATGAAATGAAATCCATCAGTTACTTTCTACAAGGCTTGATTATAGTCTCTAGCACCTCATTGTAAACATCCACATTGACATTGAGGCCCTTTGGCAAGACCATAACTTGCTCCTCGTTGCTGACCACACCCGGAACAATCAAAGCGGCGAAAAATTGGCTGTGCTTGACCCTAGGCACTCCCCATAGATCTTTGCACAGCCACTGAGCATTCTGCCGGTTAACCGTCTGGCCCTGTCCCAGATTTCTCTTGTCGGAGAAGAAACAAAAACGGCCGGCGCTATCGTGCTTGTCTTCGTTGAAAAGAGTTTGTACCTTCACTGTAGTGTTTTTCTTGTTAGGCTGCGTGACAAATTTGCGCCTCGTAATCACATGCAAGTGTTGGCCCATGTCTTGGTGCATTGGTCTCTGGATAGTCTCTTAGCTCACACGCATCCTCTGGGTAAGTTTGCCCATGGACTGACGAGGATCCTCGAAGATCTTTTCCCTGCCTTTAGGGATATATTTCTCGTTCGTGGTCATATGCGAGCGACGCTTGTAATGCTCCTGTTCTGCTGTAACTTCCTCCTTATTCTTAGTCTCCATATACTTCTGTTCAATCCGTAAACGAGGTTCATAACCTAGTTAAACATATTCACCATCTCCTTCACTCTTCTCCCGCAGCGGAGGTTTGCATTTTCACTCACTCTAATATTTGTAATAAGGAAAAATACAGAGCCACAGAAATGACAGGAAATCAATGCATTGCCAGCCCATGAACAACAGAAAATAGTAATTAATTTATAAAGATCAAGTAAAGATAATCACTCTCAGAAAGTAAAATGACGATCTCTGACATAGGAATAATAACTCAATAAATCTTATTATTTATTTCCAAAAATCTTACAATTTATCTAATATTAATTATTTATTTTATTTAATTATTTACTTATTTAAGGTTAATATTAATTTATAATTGATATTATAGTTGTATAGCTAAGGTCCTTTTCGATAAATCATTAAGTTTTCTAATGTTTAATGTATACATGCTTCTTCATGGAATCTGTTCTCCATTATTGTCAAGAGTGTCACTGTGTCAAGCAACAATCTCCGTATGGCACAACAGGGAAGAGGTTGAAAAATCATCAATTTCGAGTACCCATAAAGGAGTGTGAGGCGGATGTCTCCGATGATGCTTATTTGGTTTATATCTAAAAGAAACCCTCATAAATTTGCACAATTTTCCATGGAGCCCACCAAGTTTGAAGGAGTTCTCGTTAAAATTGTTGGTGCAAAATTCAATAAAATGGCTAAATACGTTAATCACAATCACCTTTGTAAGGTTTGTTAATGCTATAATTTACGATACAGGTATTTTTACTGATGCATTTCTACATTATGATGTCAAAGTTTGTCAACTTTACCAAGTAAAGATGATTCATCTGCAAATTGATCTAATAAAGATAATCCCTAACAAGAGAAAAGCAAGAGATTATATTTACTTGATCCATATATATATTTATTTATAAATTTTAGATGGATAACTATTTCCTACTCAAAGATATTGAATATACACAAATAATGCTCTTGACATAATAATCCTAAACACAAGGCAAAAAAGGTGAACCCTACAATGCTCAAGTCAGCCTAACGAAAACGATTTTGCTGTACGGTAAATCGATTTCACGATAAAAGATCATAATTTAAATTATTATGAATGACTAGTTAACTGACTCAAGACCTGAGCCTTCCACTGGTGAAAAGGACATGATGGTGGAAGAGAAGGTTTATTTTTATATACCGCCACAATATATATTTTATTTAATCAAGTCATCTTAACAGTGTAACTCGGACGCATGGTAACAATAGGACGCCGAAACCCGAGGAGAACTCAGAGAAACATAAAAGATATACTAGGAATAACCAGAAGTGAACATAAAAGAAAAATACGGAAAAAGATACAAACAGAGGCAAGAAATAGATTAAAATAATAAAGTTATATAGTGGAAATTAATTACCATTGCTAGAAGGAACCACAGATATCGGACGAACCAAATCTTCAACTGGACAATTTATACTTAAAGATACTTAGAAGATGAGCTCAGAGAAGGTGGGGAAAAGAAATTTGCTTAATACAATGTGCTCAGAGCAAACTTCTTGGGGAGGCATTTGCTCACCAGTATAGTGAAACTGGTTGATCTTATATTTATATACTCTATATGATAGTGCATCTTGTGAAAGCTGAAAAAATCATCTGCCTCCATTTGAGATCAGATAAATTCGATGCCGTACGTCTTTGCCTAGTTGTTTTTCTTAGGTTTTCTTTAATTCAAAATGATCTACTGTAACATTAAGGATTTTTAACCATTCAATAAGGCTTGGTTCCGTTAAAATACTTAAATAAATTGCTACAACATTATTGTCTCTGTTTAGTTGTTTATTTATATGCTGCAAGAAACTTTTGTGGGACAAATATGTTCTTTCAGCGCAAACATGTGTCTGAATACATGTGAATTAACTGAGGAAGAGAAGGCGAATAAAGAAGATGATTGGTCTTCTTTTTGTGAGAAAGAATAAGATGTGGAATGTGTTTGATGCGATAGTTTCGACATGTATCATATATATAAATGGAAGCCAAACTGATCACATTCTTCTCTTGTGGAGAATTAGATTATTGAGTATTGTAGATAAGGTGTATTCAAAATGTATATTTATCGTATGAAATAAAGATAAGAAAGGGAATAATATGGAATGAATATAGTGTGAGTATAGTGGATAAAGAATCTATGGATAAGCTATTTGCAATGAGCCCGCTGGATAGCCAAGAAATGGAAAAGAAATGTGATGTGTTTGCTGGCTTATTTCTCGAGAAAGTGCACAATCGCATCGATTGGAAAGTGATATGGATGTTTCTAAGAATGTATCGAGTGCGTAAAGGTAGGAGTTAGGGTGAACGATTTTCGTAATGACTCGTTTGATATTGGTAAGAATGTAATGTCTCTGTGGCTGTTAATTATATTTATAAATTGAAGCTGAAAGTAGTAGGCGTGGAATGAAAGACAAGTGTATGAGTTTTATGAAGATTGGTGAAAGAAGATTTTTATCTAACTTGGTGACCTTAATATGGTAGCTGAGAGTGATTTTGAAACTTAAACTGAAAATTTTTGCAAAATATATGTGAGATTGGGGTATGAAAGCAAATGGCGAAAAATGCAAAGTGATGGTGTTAGTGGTTAAAGATTCAGCAGATAAGATTTTTGAGTCTTTGGAGTGCTACTTGAGCCAGAGTGAATTTTAAAGTATTGAGGGTACTTGAGAATGGCAGTAGTACGAGGGAATCAGATTGCAACCAAAAAATTTTATATGGTAAGAGTCTCAACTGCGAGTAGAGCAACGGTGAGTGTCTGATGTAACATTTCCACTCACGCTGCAACTGATATCTGAAGCACTGCGTGTGCTTCCGACTCCAACCCCTACTTGCGACCCCAGATGGACTTGGTTGGATTGGAAAGGGGCTCTAAGTAGTAGAATACATTGGTATCAACGTTAGAAGGTACTGTATGTAGAGAAAAAAAGGAAAACTAAAGTCAAAGATCAATGCAAAATGACAAATTGAGAGTAATGTTGGAGTGGTAAGATACAGTGGAAACTCGGTTTTCGAATTTAATTCGTTCCTGAAGGCCTTTCGAGAACCGAAAAGTTTGAAAACTGAAACAATTTTCGACATAGGAATCAATGTAAAATGGATTAATCTGGCCCAGGGCGCCAAATGATTGCTTATTCAAACTTTTACAACAGTACGTTTAGGACGAAAGTTCCAGTTCGTACGTATGGGAGATCATATTACCTTCAAATGGATATTTAAATCTTTTCTGTGCGATAAGTAGTAGCGATTTTATATTCAATTATGTCTACCGGGTGAATTTTCATACACCGGCCTGAAAAACGTAAGTACCCTCCCCGTGTCTAACGATATCTAATACTCTAAAATTTAGTTATATTTTTACAGGACAAACCTTTCCTCGAAGCTCAAAAATCGGGTCGAACATTTTAACGCCCAGTCCGACTTAAACATAATTTTCTCCCGGAAAGTTTCATCGGACACGTAAGGGATTTATACATTAAATAGAAATTAGAATATTCCATATAACGGTCTATAACACATTATCCATTGCGTCATCGCTCGGGTCGAAAATAGGCGTTATATGCGAAAATATAAAATTTCCAATTTCTTCTCGTTTTTTTTTTTGCGAGATATCGTAGAAAACCCGAAAAAAACATAAAACCAGGAATAAAAACCAGGATAATCTGACAACCTTGATAAGTTGTATATAAATAAATGTGAAATTTCTTCCCCTTTCGAATGACCTTGGTTTCGTTCAAATCGGCAGGTTAGTTCCCGATATATTCGCTAAAGTTTGGGCCATTTTCTTTTTTTCGATAATTTCGACCAGAAATTATCCATGGAAATGCACTAAATTACGTAAAATAATATTGTATAGGGGTATCTTGAGGGTTAAATTATTTTTTTTAATTTAAATAAGCCTAGGATTTAGTGATACGAAATCCTGATTTGGGATCTTCAACCTGTACCGGCCAAATCAGACAACAGCCTTAGCGTGTATACTCTGAGCGTGGGCTGAGGCAAGCTTGACACCATGCGCTCAATCACTCAGTGGTGATGTGCTGCCTGCGTAGTATTGTTGGCTTGTTCGGCAACCGAGTTATAGTACGACAACTGGAGCAATTTTTAGTTCAAAATTTTGTTCGACAACCGATTTGTTCGAAAAGGGAGCCGTTTGAGAACCGAGGTTCCACTGTAAAGAAGGAATGAGTAAAGAGGTATATATAAAGTGTGAACAGATGAAATGAAGCTGTAAATTATATGGTTCTGAGTAGGTTTACAGATGGTATAAGGAATAAATGGGATTAAACTTGTCATGATAAGCTATGACATTGAGTGTGGTTGTGTGAGAAAGGACGGAAGATGACATTAAAACTGGATTAAAATTAAGTGAATGCTTAAGAAAAGGGAAGGTGCTAAGAGATAACTGGAATGTTTTGCGTTTTTTATTTGCCTAAACAATGGAAAAGGTGTGAAAGACTTGATGCGCAACCTTCTACTTCCGAGAGCGTAAAAGAGTTAGCAGGGTGAAATTACCTGGTTTGATTTGATGTGCACTAATCCACCTTCAGTGAAAGTGATATAAGATGCAATACTGAAGAAGAGGACGATTTAGGTAGTCATGGGGTTTATACTTTCAAGCAAATCAGAATTATAAGCTGACTATTTTTTTATTTAAATTTAAAAATCAGATAGTGAATTAAGATCCCAAAACCTGAACGAGTCTATTTTTGACATGGTAAAATTGGGCTTGGTATTCTTGACATGGAAAAATAGGGCTCGCTATTCAGGATATAGTAAAAATAGTTTCGCTATTCTTGACATGGTAAAATTGTGCTTTCTATTTAGGAGGATATGGTAAAATGGGTTTAGTATTCTTAGCATGTCAAATTTACCTGGTAAAGTTGGGCTGCCTTTTCATGACCTGGTAAAGTTGGGCTGTCTATTCATGATATGGTAAAATTGGGCTAGGTATTCATGACATGGTTAAATTAAGTTTGCTATTCTTGACATGGCAAAATTAGGCTGTCTATACTTAGGGTAAAATTGAGATTGGTATCTTAACATGTTTGAATTAGGTTCGCTAGTATTCATGATATGGTAAAATTGCGCTGGCCCTTCATGACCTAGTAAAATTAGCTAGATATGCTAGACATGGTAAAGTTAGGTTATGTATTCATGACATGGAAAAATTGGGCTCGCTATTCATGACAAGGTAAAAATGCTGTCGCTAATTTTGACATGGTAAAATTGTGCTTCCTATTTGGGATATGGTAAAATTGTGCTTGGAATTTTTGACCTTGCAAATTTTACCTGGTAAAGTTGGGCTGGCTATTCATGATCTGGTAAAATTGGGCTCGCTATTCATGATATGGTAAAATTGTGCTCGCTATTAATGACATGGTAAAATTGAGCTTGCTATTCTTGACATGACAAAATTAGGCTTGCTATTAGTGACATGGCCAAAATTGGGGTGTCTATTCATGACATGGTAAAATTGGGCACGCTTTTCATCATATTGAAAAATTTTGCTAGTTATTCATGATAGGGTAAAATTGGGCTCGCTATTATTGAGCGAGTAAAATTCGTCTCACTACTTAGGACATAGTCAAATTGGGCTCACTATTCCTAAAAGCAAAATTGGGGTCGTTAACCTAATCATGATATGCTAAAATTTGGCTTGACATTTAGCACAAGGTAAAATAGGGCTTAAGATTATTGGCATGGAAATATTGGGCTTGCTATTCATGACATGTTAAAGTTGCCCCTATTTTTTATATGATAAAATTGGATTCGATATTCATCACGTTGCAAAATTGATTCGCTCTTTTAAAATTGGTAAAATTGGTAAAATTGGGCTTGCTATTCTTGACATGGCAAAATTGGACTCAGTATTCATGACTTGCTATAATTAGGTTCGCTTTTCATAACATAGTAAAATTGGGCTGGATATTAATGAGAGTAAAATTGGGCTTCACTATTTAGTATTTAAAAAAAAAATGTTATTGGTATTCTTGACATAAAAAAATTAGGCTTGCTATTCATGATATTGTAAAATGAGGCTCACTATTTATGACATGATAAAATTGGGCTCTGTATTCATGAATTGCTAAAATACAGTAGGGTTTGATAACCTGTGCAGGGTAAAATTGGGCTTGTGTATATTGACATGGCGAAATTGGGTACGCCATTCATGACATGGTAAATTTGGACTCACTATTTATCACATGGAAAAATTGGGCACACTATTTATGACATGGTAAACTTAGAGTCGCTATTAATGAAATTGTAATATTGTGCTCGTTATTCTTGACATGCTACAATTGGGCTCGCTTTCATTAAATGGTAAAATTTGACTCGCTATTTATCACGTAGTAAAATCGAATCACTCTATTGATAAGGTAAAATTGGACTTGTTATTTTTAACATGGCAAAATTTGACTTACTATTTACGACTTGATAAAGTGGGTTTGCTATTCTTAACATGGAAAAATCCCGCTCACTATTTATGACCTGGTAAAAGTTGGGTTGCTATTCCTGAAATGGTAATATTGGGATCACTATTCTTGATATGGTAAAATTGGGTTTGGTATTCTTTACATATTAAGGTTGTTCTTGTTATTTCTGGCATGGTATAATTGGGCCCACCTTTTATCAAATGTTAAAATTGGGCTCGCTATTCAGGATTTACTAAAATTAGGCTCGCCATACTCGACGGGGTACAAATGGGTTAGGTATCTTGACATAGCAAAATTAGGTTCGCTATTCATTAGTTGGCAAGATTACGCTCGTTCGTTATGACTTGCTAAAATATTGGTAGCTTTTTTGACATGTTCAAATTGGGATTGGTATTTTTGGCAGGGCAAAATTGGGGTCGCTATTTATGACGGGAAAATTGTGTTCGCTATTCTTGAAATGGCAAAATTTGGCTTGCTCTTAATGACACGGCTAAAATTTGGATGGTGGTTCAAGACATGGTAAAATCGAGCTCGCTATTCTTGACATGAAAAAATTGGGCTTGCATTTTAAGATATTTAAATATTGTGCTAGTATTTCATGATATGGTAAAATTGGGCTCGCTATCATTGAACTAGTAAATTTGAGCTCGCTATTATTGAACTGGTAGAATTGGCCTCACTATTTAGGACATGTGAAATTGAGCTCACTATTCATGACAACAAATTGGGCTCGTTAACCTAATCATGACATGCTAAAATTGGGCTTGACATTTAGGACAAGGTATAATACGGTTTTATATTATTCACATGGAAATATTGGGCTGGCTCGCTATTCATGAAATGATAAAAATGGACTCGCTATTCTTCACATGGTAAAATTTTGATTGCTATTTAGGATATAGTAAATTAGCGCTTGGTATTTTTGACATGGTAAATTGGCTCTCTATTTATAACATGGCAAAAATTGGGCTCACCATTTATGATATGGTAAAATTACGATTGCTATTCATGAAATGGTAATATTGGGCTCGCTATTCTTGACAAAATAAAATTAGACTTGATATTCTTAACATGGCCCAATTCGACTCGCTATTTAAGACTTAGGTAAAATTGAGCTTGATATTCATTACAGGGTAGAATTTGGCTCACTATTTATGACATGGTAAAATTTGGGTTGCCTTTCATGAAATGGTAATACTGGGCTGGCTATTCTTGACGTGGTAAAATTGAGCTTGGTTTTCTTGACATAACAAATTTGAGTTTCCTATTCACGATTTTCTACAATTGGGTTCACTAATTTTTCATATGCTAATATTTGGCTCAACTTCATCACGTAGTAAAATTGGGTTGCTTTTCATGATATAGTAAAATTGGGAATACTACTCTTGACATGGTAAAATTTGACTCACTATTCACGACTTGGTAAAATTTGGCTCGTTATTTATGACATGGCAAAATATGGCTCAGGCTCGATATACTTAACATGGTTAAATTGGGCTTAGTATCTTGACAAGGCAAAATAGGGTTTACCCTTCAGGACAGGTTAAATTTGGGTTTACTATTTAGAACATGGAAAAATTAGGCACGCTATTTAATACATGAAAAATTAGAGTCGCTTTTAATGACATTGTAATATTAGGCTCGCAATTCTTGATATTGTAAAACTGGGCTCGCCTTCAAGAGATGGTAAAAATTATCTTGCTATTCACTACCTGGTAAAAACGGGTTGCTCTTCTAGATATGATAAAATTGGACTTGCTATTATTAACCTGGGAAAATTAGATTCGCTATTCACGACTTGGTAAAATTGGGCTAATTATTCATTACATGGTAGAATTTGGCACACTATTTATGACATAATAAAATTTGGGATGCCTTTCATGAAATGTTAATTTTTGGCTGGCTATTCTTGACATAGTAAAATTGGGCTTGGTTTTCCTAACATGACAAAATTTGTTTGCTATTTCATGCTTTTCTACAATTGGGCTTACTATCTTTTCGTATGCTAATATTTGGCTCACTATTTATCACGTAGTAAAATTGGGTCGTTCTTCTTGATATGGTAAAATTTGACTTACTATTCTTGACATGGTAAAATTTGACTCACTATTTATGACTTGGTAAAATTGTCCTTGCTATTCATGACATGGTAAAATGTGGCTCACTATTTATGACATGACAAAATTGGGCTAGGTACTCATGAATTGCTATAATTGGGCTCGATATACTTGACAAGGTAAAATTGGCCTTAATCTCTTGACATGGGAAAATTGAGTTCCCCATTTATGACATGATAAAATTAGGGTCGCTCGCTATTCATGAAATGTTAATATTGGGCTTACTATTTATGACATAGTAAAATTGGACTCGGCTTCCTGAAATTGTAATATTAGGCTTGCTTTTCTTGACATGATAAAATCGGCTTGGTATTCTTGACATTCCAATATTGAGTTCGCTATTCATGACTTGGCAAAATTGGTCTCGCCTGGTAATATTGGGCTTGCTATTCTTCATATGGCAAAATTTGGCTCACTTTCTATCAAACTCGAAGTTCTTAAGTACGTTTTCACAACTTCAGACGTTGGGTCTTTGTTACATTGGCCTATGTTCATTTAACCAAAAGATCATCGAATTCAAATACTTACGAGTATAAGTCAATTTCTAATATTTGGCCTGTTAGATATGAGTTATTCACCAGTAGTTAGGTGGCTGGAATTATTTGCACAGAGCAACCAAGAAACACTTTAGCCAATAACCGAAAAAGGGCTAAGAGATGGATCAATTGTAATCCATAGCGATGTATGGCGAGCCAACACAAATATAGTCAATAATCAAAATTGCCACCAGATAAGCGTCAAACACTCTTTGTGCTTCGTTAATCTACAGACAGAGGTTTATACTTAACGTAGTTAATCATATTGCGAAAGACATAAAGTAAAATTGACAACTTGCGAGAATCTAAATGGAATTTCCTCCAGGCTGGATATAACCTGGAGAAAATTCCATTTACATGTGGACATAAAAGAATCCAGTACAGTTTATTTATTTTCTGTAGCGCATTTTCCACTCATTTTTTAAAAAAATACATTAGTAAATCATTCATTTTTATTCAAGTGAAAAAGACTACGTATGTTTAACTTTTCCTTTTCATGAATAATTTGAGTTTCTCTCTTTGACCTGGGAACTTTTGGGGTCCCTCTTCATGATGGTAAAATTGAGTTCCAAATTTAAATTTAAAATAAGAATAATTTATGAAGATAAAAACTGAGTCTAAAGGTTTAAAAAGACACCCTGTAAGAAAGTCATCCCTTTTCATACCCTTTTCCTGTCTAAAATTCACCTAAGGATCCACCATAGTAAATTCAGTCTCCGAATCTTTAGTCTTCTCAATCGCATTTAGCAGCTCAACCTTTTAGAATATGGGAAGGGTCAGTAAAAGCTACACTTACTCGACTACCTAACATTTACACTACCATTAAATTTACCACTTTATCAAACCTCTTTTTGCGAAATCCCTTGGGTAGAGATGCTCTCGCTGGTTTTTGTTAGTTAACTAAATCTAAAAAAATATACTACTAAACTTTCCATTCTTCTAAATCTACCCTATTTTGTCATTCTGCGAAATTATACAAAATTTGTAAAGATTGAGTTTTTGTTGCTATTTGAGTTCCCTTTCGTCCCTGTCACACAGAGACTCGTTATGGCATTAATATTGGAGTCAGTCAAATGGAAATAAAGTTATTTAATACATTCAATTTTCGATATCTCCCTCGCATCTGATCTTCATTAAGCTCTGATAAATATATTCGAGAGCAGATTACTTTTCAAAAATTAGATATCTCTTTTCAAAGGTAATTAAATTCTCCGGATTTTAATACTCCAATTACTTTGAAATTAATGATGTGTGTAATATCGCTGTACTCCTAAAAGCTATTGATCAAATCTGGAAATGTTATAATTAATGGCGATAAATCTATGCAATTAATCTTAATTACATACAGCTAATTTATAACGCTGTGTTTTTTGAGTCCCTTACTCTGATGAGCATGAGGGGTGACTTAGCCTTGAGCCATATAATGATTCTTAATGGTCGCAGGCTTTTGGCTAATACATATTACTATTTTTATTGCTATTCCTTTTGACCAACGAGGACGGGTTCCTTGTTTCTTAGTTTCTCTGTACGTAAATGTCATTCTAAATTTTATGTTAATTTCATTATCCAGTAGGTTGGTGTAAATAAATAAAAATAAATCAAGATTAAGAATAATGTGAATTGAGTGAGTACTACTCAACGGAGTGGAAGCATTGGATTCCAGTTGAACGAAGCTAAGCCACATATGATATGGTTATTCATCGTCTGGAGTGCCGATTCGGTGTCTACATTTTAGAATGGAAACGTTGTGAAGCTTGTGACCCAGGGTCATGATCCTATATTAAATGCAGGTCTCTACTGAGATAGGAATCAGTCAGTGGGAATCGGTGGTAAAAGAAGAAAAATAGGAATTGTTCTCGAATTGGTTCTACCATGAAGTGAGCTTCTCTCGGCGCATATGTGTATGTTATACAGAGCGTGCGAGTAAGTGTGTCCACAGGGGAATATTTTTCGAAAAGCTCATCTTACGTTATTTAGAGGGATGGCAGAAAGGAAACAGGGGGAAGAGTAGAGAAAGAATGGAGGAAAGAGCCATTCACTAAAAGGAAAGATAAAGCCGACAATGCAGTATATAATAGTGTCTCGTCAACCCTAAATACCAGGGATTCGAATATGAACCTCCGAAGTAAAAGTTCTTACAAAGGAAACATGGACTCAAATGTGAAGTTAAATTCCATTACGAGAATATGGGATTAAGGAAGCAGCCGAGTAGCAAACGAGTGTTAACAGGCACGAAAAACCGTGGTTATTGGGGAGAGGGGGGCGAGAGTTGACAGTTTTTGTGTTTCTTGATAATTTTAGTTCACTCCTTGAGCAGCTATCAACGAGAGAATGGACATTGCTATAGAAATTCAAGAGACAACCAGGAAAAATTTTAAATAATAGGTTAAAACAAAACAATAGCAACAATTAAAGAACAAAGGCGCAACTAAGAGGGCCTCTTAGGTGCATGAGAGTAGGCCCACCCCGAATAAGTGTCCAATCTTCTGCAAAAACTGGTATAACCCCACTACCTGGCTCGCAAGAGCCCACAGCTTCACGGACAAACGGTAGTGATTCCGTTTGTCGCTCTATTAGTGAGGTACTGCGCACGATGTTACCCCAAACTAGAACATTCAACCAAAATTTTGGCCCAGAAAGATTCAGGAAAACGTTCTATCCGTTGACGCTGCGTCTCGCGAGTGTATCGATTCGAAGACAACAAAAAAATGACTTCGTACCGTTGAGGGATTGGAAAATAGGCCCAAGAGAAAGGTCGCGCTGAAATTATCACATAATTTAAATTTCACGGCACCGTTTCGCATCTTTTTTGCCACATCCTTCAGTGTTTAGATGGCAGGCAAGCTGTGGGAAGGATATGGTTGCGGAGAATTGTTGTTGCGGCCGTCAGAAAAGACTCCTCCAAAGAATCCCGGTATATATCAATCATACAAGGGCATTCAAGTTCGTATGTTTGCCTCGTTTGCGATTTAAAATGTACTCTCTACAATTAATTCCTAAGGCTGACAAAGCTTTCGAAGCAGTTTTTTTTACATATTTTCTTTCATTATTTTCATGATTTCCTTTGTAGTTATTCCTCTCGCACCCCATCTCTTTACAAATTCAGAGAACATTTATCGTTGGGTTACTTGAGTTAGATAGGAATTTCAAGAATAATAATAATATCGTGATTATAGCTTTCAATTTTTTTGGCAAACTCTAGAGTACTGCCCTCTCTCTGCTAATTTAATTAAAGTATCGTAAAGATTATATAAAATAGTGGTTTGAGTAAGAAGTTCTAATTTCTAATACTAGAGGAAAGCGTAAAAATTCATGAGTACAGATTTATTGATTGAGCCCGTGAGCAGAGGTATGGATTTGATTATTTTCTGAGTGGAACATATACCCTCTTTACTTATAATTTCTCCAAATTTTCTACAACTTTCCTCAAAATCTTTCATGTAGTGGGATTCATGTTGGTTTTTCATAAAAACCTTTAGTAAAATGATTAAATCTATCGTTTATACTCTGATGTTGCTCTGCTCAGAGATTTTGCCCAATTATTGTAGAGAAATAAATTTATCGCTTCTTGGCTGAATCATTATAATTTATAATTTATTGTGTTTATTTTCTCATTATTATTTTCTATAATTATCAGTTTATTATACTTTTGTGTATCTTCCTTTCCTTGGGTCCTTATGTCTTCCTTCTGGAATACACATTCTGCTCGAGAGCTGTTTCTCGTTCATTTAATACACGTTTAATTGAGTCATGTGGTAATAAAGTAACTGATATAGGAAACGTAGTTATCTCCATATGTATTTGTAGAAACGAGACAATATGTGCAAGTAATGAATTGTTGTGTATGTGAATGTGCGTTTGTAGGATGAATTGACTGCAGGGGTTAGGTAATGTGTAGAATGAAATGAGTTCTCTGATATTTAATCTCCTTAAAGATCGAATGAGGAAGATAATTGAAATAATGAATATTAGCAATTTCAGGTTTCAAGCCTAAGCGTCTCAATTCTCATCCTTTGATAACTTTACTGCAGCAAAAGAGAGATCGTGTGGTTTCCCATTTAAGCCATAAAATTCATTAATTTACCATTGCTGAATATGTGGAGAAAATTAAAAGAAGATTGCCTCGTATTATGGTAGCTCCACTTCCTACTAACTTCATTTCTTTATAGTAGTAATTTTCTTTGAATGAGAATAGAGGTTTGTAGCTGGGTGTGATTACGGTTAGAAATTATCATGTGAAAATTAGCAGGAACTGTAAAAGTTGAAAGAATGGTTTATAAGAGTTATTAGAGCCATAGAAATATAGGTTAATGCCAATAAAAGACCATCTGAGAAACCAAACAAAACTTCTACCAATAGGTAAAAAACAGACCTCCATCAAAATATAGGAATTTTCTGTCGGATGATATGGGTGCGCTAGAGTTAGACTAAATAATTAATTGTCGACATTGCATCAATATTCCGTAACCGCATTCGGGAAATATTGTTTTTCAACAAATAAATCACTCAGAGCGACTTTGTTGTTAGAGAAATAGTATTATTTCATGCACGCTCAAAATATCGAATTCCAAACTTCCTCCGACGGCGATATTTTTATCCACATGATCATGACTAACTCAAATACTTTAATAGAAAATGGACAGCCGCGATGAAAACGTTACCCAGGCAGATAATAAAATAGTGAAAAGGATCTCAGTGGTCCAAAAAAGTAACAATCTTTACTGTGTATTAAAAGAGATCACCTAACGTCTCTCAATGGCAAATATTTAAATCAATAATTATCGCAAATAAAATTGTGATATATTTTTATTGAAATTATTAATTAGATTAAAATTAATGAAACTTTGGGAAGAAATAGATATTGAATGAGGAATAGTTTGAGTTTTTTCAATTAATTACACTGGCCAACAAATTCGAACATTTTTTAATCATCAGACACCTGAACAAACTTTTACTCATGGCATTTTTCTCGCTGATCTCAAATCTGACTTTAGTGTTTCTTTAGCACATCAGGTGTTGGAGATATTCGAAAATGCAATATGACCGCCGTCGCTGATAGGATGTAGCGTTTTACTCTTTATTTGCCGAAACTGGTGATATAAGGTTGCATAGTGCCAATGCTAGAAAAAATTGCCTTCTGTATATCTCCATGTGCATTGAGAAGTTGAACTGACACAAATGATGTGTATTTAACATAGATAAACTCTAAAATTTATCTTTTTCTTTAGGCCTAAACATATGATAAAGATAAATAGCCATGCTTTGTTTATTCTACAAGCACCATATAGTTAATGGTACTTATATTGCATGCATAAGAATGGTAAACAATGATTGAAGGGCTAATAAGTCAAAACTCGAATTTATAAACGTTGTGCATGAGATTTGCGTTTGAATTTTTTCTCAGGATTATCACGATACAACAATGATCTCCCATCATTTTCTTATTTCAAAATCCTTGATAGCGAGTTTCCATGGTCTTGATATCCTGGTGGAAACGTTCACCTTGCTCCTCACTTACGGTTCCAAGATTTTCTCGGAAAAAGTCTAGGTGCGAATAGAGGAAATGGATTTTAAGTGACATATGGCATTCCGTTTCTTTATAAGATTGAAAAAGGTTTTCCACGCCATCTCTGTATGCAGGTGACGTGTTGATGCCCAGAAAGTTTGCACATAACTACTTGAAGGCTAGCCATGCATTTAGTTAAAAAGGAGTGGGGGTTTTCTTGAAGTCAGAGTCTGATAAAATCGCCCTGATTTGTGGTCCTACAAATATGCCTTCTTTTAGTTTTGACGCGCTCAGTTGTGGAATTTTTTGGCACAAATATTTGAATCCCTGATAATTGTCCTCAGCCATTGCTTTCACAATGTTTTTCATTAGACCTTGTTTCAAATGAAGAAGTGGCAGATATATTTTAGGAGGCTCTACCAGTGGAACAGACTGAACATTGCTTATTCCAGGTTCATATGTAGATCGAAGTGGCCAGTCACGCTTGTCATAATGTTTTGCAGTGGCATAGCTGTCCCACAGGCAGAGAAAGCAACAGTACTTCGTGAATCCTCCTTGCATACCCATTAGTATGCCTATGACTTTTAGATCACCATAGATGTACCACTGAAGAATATTTATATTGTCATATGTCTCCTTAAGGTGGACAGAATGGCCAATAGGAGTGGAAGGCTTTACTTTGCCATTGTGCAAGACGACAGCTTTCAGACTTGTCTTAGAAGCATCAATAAAGAGACGCAAGTCAGACGCCTCATATGTCTGTGACAAGGCTTCGAACAATCCCTTTATATCATGGCAGTAGCTGAAAGGTCAATTAACTGTGAAGAATGAAGTTAAATCACGATTACGCTTTCTAAAGTAACTCACATGCACATTTTTCTCGATTAAGGGTTTATCCTGTTATCGAGATGCTAGAAGTTAAGCTTTTTCCTTTGACAGTTACAGATCTCTCACAAGATGATTTAAATCTCCCTGAGTAAATAACTTTGGCTCAGAGTTAGCATCCTCATATTCAACATCCGCATCTAATGTGCATGCGCCTTCAGTACTGCTATCATCACTGATATCATCAGGTACGAGACCATCATGAGGTGGAACTGAAATTGGCAAAGATACATCATGTGGAGGAACTGGTCTGCACGCGGAATCCATGGTTGGATAAACAATTTGGTGCTTGTTCTTTGAAGAAATCCCTTTTGTGTTCACACTGCAGAAATAGCATTCTTCGAGATGATGTCTGGGCTCTCTCGGTATCATAGGAACATCGAAGGGCATTGAATCTTTCTTTTTGTTAATCAAGTCACGTAATCCATTAGAACATTAAGTACAAATTTGGTGTGGTGCCCATGCTTTATCTTGGTCACCCAGAGGGCAACCGAAGTAGAGTTTGTACATTTTCTCGAATATCATTTGTGATAGTACGTTGCTGATATTTTGTTGTAAAATGCCCACATACATAGCAGAATTTATCTAAATGATTTTTGCACTCTCGAGGCATTGTTACTGATTTGTGGAAAAATTTGGAAGCCTCTTATGATCAACGCAGAAGAAGCAGCTTAGAAGATGGAGATCGCATAAGGAACCTGAAAGCATAAAGCATAAAACAGAATTATAAATAATTACGAAAAATATGCATGTGGGTTACAAATGCAAATGAATTCTTCTCTATACCCCTTTAACCATAAAGAACTCGCGAAGCATCTAGTTTGCTCATCTTAGCAGTACAATAATGATGCATGTAATAGAGCAATACCAGTAATATACTACATTTTATAATCAGCAAAACCGAAGGCAGATTCGGATTCAACATGGAAAATGCAATTAGAAAAGTATAGTAAGTAAGGTCTCTGCTGAAAAATGTGTGTTGACCAGTGTTATCAAAGAAATTGACTAAATATAAAAAATTGGATTTAATTTACCCGGAAGAGAATAAATGACTTGGCAAAATCCCCCAACAACGATTCTTTAAGTTAAATAAATGTTGTTACATCAAAAAATACAACGCGTTAGCAGAAAAAATTCGTTTTTAGTTTACTAAACTTTCAAAATAATTACAATATCATTTAATTTACAGAAATCCCTTATATAATAACATGAAAACTTAATAAATAAAAAACGACATGCAGTGATAGTTGCTATACATGGAAAGCAGAGGGATTTATCATGAGTGGTTTTTATCGGCCGAAGAAAACTTTAACCAGGATTAAAACCCTAAGAGGAGAGATGACAGTTGCTTATATGCAGATCCTTCTGAAGTACCCAGAGTGATGAACACTAAATTTCCACCAACTATGATGCTTTTAGGAGAGAAGATTATGTCTGTCGTAGAATAGGCTCTCGACGATATACCATATATAACTATTCGTTGAGAGAATTATTCTAATATTTCGAGTGCGTGGTAATTTGATTGACCGAGGTTAGTCCAAAAGGGAGGGGGGGCTTGGAGAGGCTTATTTATCTTAAATATGCTTAAAAAGTGGAACGGAGCACAAGGATAAATAATATGGCTACCATTAATAAAATAGAGTTTTATTAATTAAACTATCAACAACACACAAAAAAAATGTTTACATAAACGGAGAATTAAAAGGGTCGTGAGAATATCTGACTAATCCGAGGATTAAGATTTGGAGAGATTTAAAAAGGTAAACAAATAAAAATTAAATGGGAAGGGGGGAATGGTTTGCTAAACCATTTAAAGCACAAGGTTGTGTTGACAAAAGGTTAAATGATTAAAGGTAATGCTCAGCTTACGTAATTACAAAGTTGTTGTGCAGAGGAAGATGATGCGACTGAATCTTCGGTCCACTGGCGATTTCCAGCAGAAGGGTTCTTCGGGGGGTTGTCCTTAACGAAAGGGAAGGACTGTCTTCGAAGAGTGAGAGCTAAGTGGGGCTCGGAAGTACGAGCGATCTTTGTGACAGCAAATCGGAGATGTTCTAGATGAACAATGGAGGTTATTGTTGAAACCAAGCGTTCTCTTGAAGAACGTTAAAAAGGGGGAATTAAATTATCCGGACGTGATTTCTTGGGAACGAGAACCATTTTTTGACGAACGGGCTTGAAGAACAATGGCTGTTCTAACGTTATTCTCTTTCTGAACAACAGGGTAGGTGAAAAACCGTTTCTTGTCAAACGGGCTCAAAGAACAATGGCTGTTCTAACCTTGTTCTCTTTCTGAACAACAGGGGGTCCTTGTTGACTCGGCGTCTCGAAGGCATGAACCTTGGCACTCAAGGGATATTGTCCTCTTCTGGACAATAAGGGAGGTCTAGAGGTAGAGAGTTAATAGGTGCACAAGGGAGACCGGATCGGCGTGATGCTTCGCGAAGATAATCGGGATGTGATCTAATTGGGAAAAGCTATGGTATAAATACCCGGAGCCATCTCCATGGCGTAGGGGATAGTTGAGTGCGGGACTTCAGTAGAATGTCCCGGTGCGCCTAAGAAAATACCTTATCTGCCCATAAGCCTAACTTAATCTGGCGAGATCGACGTATGAAGGCGAAACGGGGGAGTGAACCTCCTTGATTAAACATTTGCTATGGTGGGCGATAACGCGCTCTGCTTCCCTTTCGCAGATGCACGTGGGTAGCATGTGTTTCTAACATGTGATAGCCTCTGAATTTAAGCGGCCTCAGACCGTTCTATCACAATTTCATACCATCCCACCTTTTCCCCAAGGTCTTAGAATTAATGATACTGGATTCATTAAGGTGTTGGAAATGATTATCAAGCCCGAGATGTAAAAGATACATTATTCATAATTTTATGGACACATATCTTACCTTCCTTGATTTTACAACGACCACAATGCCACAGGCTTACTTAGTGATCGTTTGAATAACTGCAACACTTCATCAAAGGTGTAGACATCCGTTGATATCATTGGGCGCCCAGTCTGCACACTATCACATAATTCAAATTACTCACAGATATGTAAAATGCTAAGGCGAGTTGGATGATTAGTTCCAAACTTTTTCCTCGCTGTTGTTGAACCTTTTGGATCTTGTCAACTATAAAACACATACAACCTGACTATCCATTTTCGTTGTCTAAATGATAAAATGATAAAGGCACACTTTCATTTTTCAGGTTTACTTTGAAATAAAAATAATAAAAATCTGTTTGATGGTTTGCCTGTTTTAAATTAAAAAAAATGTAAACATGTTATTGGGATACTATATATATATATATATATATATATATATATATATATATATATATATATATATAAATAATTAAATGGATGGTATCATATCTTGAAAAAAATGCTTTGGACTAAATGGAGCATGTATTGAAAAAAAAAGTAGCTTTGGAGTTTATCATTCCATCTTCATTCGAATAATGTTCAAAGACATAGATTTTCGAACATTGAAATGGGAGAAATCAGATTAATATCACGAATTAGGTTCCGTTACACTAAGCTAATTAAGCTACTATATTTTGATCAGAATTTGGGAAAGGGGCTGCATTTAAATTGACCATCCGAAAGGTTGAAATTTGGGCTTTCTTTAATCAATGAGGATTCTATTTTCATCTATTACAAAAATCCTTATACAGTTAAATTATCTGGGCCTTTGGAAAATCTGTTACGTGGTTAAAATTATTACTTTGATTATAAATACTGGATGAAGGACTGGCTCGCCTGATATCACTTTTATGCTCGTATATATCCATCTTTTCCAAATAGTTTTCAGTTTCCTATAGGTAGAACAAATATGATCTTAAAAGACTTTCACAATCAGTTTAATTCCCACTCATTGACTAATATTAATATGATTTCTCATAATTCGATGTTCGGAAGTCTGTCTTTTCTCAATAATCGACTGGAGAAGGTATGATAAACTTCAAGTATAAATTTTCTTTTTCGACTTAAGTTCCATTGAGGTCAAAACACACATACACACATGCAAATAAAAGAGACAGGAAAAATAAAGGATATATATATCTCAAATAAAGTATCGATTTTTAACTATATCTAAATTTATATAAGATTCGAAGGTAAAGAAATATACAACATGCTAAAATTTAAAGACAATATAAACTAGCTCAGGATTGAGTTAAATGGTACCTAAATGCAGCATAAAGAATGTTAAGTTCTGCCCTTGAATCAATGAAAATTTCATATTGCGTTTGATTATGTTATATAAAAAAATGAACGAGTCTGAAAGATTAACATATTAATGATAACAAATGAACTTGAAATTTCAGTATTAATAGGCAGAGACGACATTGAAGAAAACGACTAAATTGGTGCGCGTATTGCTAGATTATTTATGCATATATAATTGGGGCTACTTTTATATTCCAGAATAAATATTGGCTCGTGATAAGTTTGCTGTTCTTTTCTGGTCTCCAAATCTGCAAAGGATAATTTATTGATTATATTGAACCAATTCACTATCAAAACAACAGCTTAACATTAAACGAATTCAAGGTGTAATAATCTTGCTGAGTTTAAGAACTCCTAAAAGAACACTCATTTTAGGTAGACATCAGCAGTAGACCGTACGTGCGTAGTAGTATTTATGACCAAATTAGATAGGATGGGATTTCTAAAACGTATTCCATTTTTAAAGACCGTGATCGAAAAAGTTAATTAATTTTCCAGGCCGGATGACTCATAATCGTTTTAAAATTCGGCACCGCTCCCCCATTTCCTTCGAAACCAGTAAATATAAACTTTTACCGACCACGTCCACATCAATAAGCCCGTGTTCTAGAAAATTGGTCTCTATGGAACTCAATCGTGTACGTTATTGGGAGTAATTTCGTAGCAATGGTTACAAGACGTGCCTAACACAGAGTTAGCTTTCCTGTTGCCTTTTTTATTGAATGAGATTATTTAACTACATCTTAAAAATAACATAAAGAGAAACATTTACAGTATCTAGATAATTCGTTTGAAGGTGAGAGGTTTAATTATCACTACATGTTAAATACAAAGGCTCCCTTTATTTCAATTGTTTTTGGTCAATGATTTTAGGATTTATAAAGGCCTGTTTCTTAAATAGCTGAATTCCTCAACTAAACCTCGTTTGTCATTTTCGTCTCTTAATTGAAAGTTATATGCAACTATTTAAGAATTTAAATTAACTGCAGTATTATAATTACTGTTATATATTCATTTGTTTGATACTCTTTTATCGAAATTTATCTCTATCAACCTTAGAAAGCTTGAAATTACCTTAAGTCGCCCCATTAATATCTAAGTATAGCTTAAGGGTTCGCAGACCACATCAATCATATCAGACACAAAACAAGGTCTGCTGACCAAAATGTCACGTGCCCTCACTTATTCTGATTTATGTCCTTACGACTTTGAATAGTTCCCGGAGCAACCTTCGGAGGACGTTGGCAATTCTTTCATTCGAAACAGAATGTAAACACATTAAGGGTTTCAAATATCGTTAGAATCGGAAGAACAGTTATGATGTTATTACAAAAAAACAACTAATTCCTTGGCTAACCTTGGGTGACTTCGGCAATTATATTATTTGAAAGGGAATGTAAAACAATATAAGGGTTTCAAATTTCGTTAGAATCAGCCGAATAGTTACGATGTTATTGCCAAGTAAACTAATTCCCTGGCTAACCTTAGAAGGCCTTAAGCAATTATATCATTCAAAGTGGAATGTAAAACACAGAATGGGTTCAAACTTCGTTAGAATAGGCTGAGTAGTTATGATATTATGGCCAAACCAAAATAATTCCCTGGCAAACTTTGGGAGGACTTTGGCAATTATATCATTTGAAATAAAATATCAAACAACATAAGGGTTTCAAATTTTGTTAATATGATCGGAATAGTTATCATGTTATTGCCAAAACAAAATAATTCCTTTTTAGAAAATGTAAAACAAAATAATGGTTTCAAATTTCGTTAGAATTGGCTGAATTGCTGCAATGTTATTAAAACAAAGCAAAACGTGGACCGAGCGACATAGTGAGATGTAGAGTCACTCGCGATTAAAAAGTCACAACTTTCTAAAAGTTTATTAAAAAGTAGAACTAAATTATATTAAAATATATACTTTTTTTTATTAAAATGGCGGGCCTTCACTTTTTGTCAACCCTTATTTATGGAATTGAAAAGGCGAAAAAATGGTCTCACCTTAATCTCATAGTCTACAATAGTAGAGCATAGCACATAATATAACAGCATATTATTGCATAGAGTGCTTATCATATTATAGCATAGTATAACATGGCATAGTATATTATAGCATAGCATATAAAATATAGTATAGTAAAGTATATTATAGTATATGTAGTATAGTATCTCCTAGCATAGTATAGCCTAGTTTAGCATATCCTAGTATAGCCTAGTATTGTCTAGAATAGTATAACATTTTATAGCATAGCCTAGTATAGTCTCGAATAGTAGCCTGGCAAAACCTACCTTACCGTAGGATAGCCTACCATGGTATTACCTTAACTAGCATAATAAATCCTAGCATAGTATGTAATAGCCTATATTGCCTAACATAGTAAATCCTGCCTCGCCTAGCATAGTATATAATAGCCTATATTGCCTAACATAGTAAATCCTGCCTCGCCTAGCATAGTATATCATAGCATAGTATCTTGTAGCATAGTATAACAGAGTAGATTATGTCATAGAATAGCCTACCATAATATGGCCTAGCCTAGCGTAGCTTAGTATAACCAAGTCTAGCCTATGATTCCCTATAATAGTAGAACTTACCATACCATGCACTAGCGTAGCTAGCATATTATAGCCTTGCCTTACATAGTATTGTTTAACCTGGCATAGTATGTGACTTAGCCTAGACTAATCTAGCCTACCCTAGCAGAAAATGTATAGTATGGCCTATCTAGGCCTAGAAACCATAGTAAAGCCTAGCTTAACATAGCCTAATACAGCCTAGCATATATAGGATATTAAAGCTTACTTTAGTATAGCATAGTATAGCTTATCATAGTATAGCCTAGCCTAGAATAGTATAGTATATCATAGCCTAACCTAGTATAGTTTCGAATAGTTTACCATATTATAGCCTATTCTATCCTCGTATCGCCTATGCTAGCCTAGCCTTACAAAGCCTAGCATGGTATAGGCTATCTATCATAGCCTACCTTACCCTAATCTAGCTTAGCACAGTATAATATAAGCAAGGTATAACCTAGGCTATTATAGTATAAACTTGTCTAGAATAGTATAACCTAGCTTAGCATAGTATATCCTATCATATTCTAGCCTGGTATATCTTGACATAGCACACCCAAACATAGTCTAGCCTAGCCTACCCTAGACTATGCTAGCTTAGCATGGTACACTATAATCTAGCCTAGTCTAGCGTAGTATAGTCCAGTATAGCCTTGCATAGCATAGCATACCCTTGTATAGCCTAGCCTAGTATATCATAGCATAGAATGGCCTACAATAGCATAGTATAGCTTAGAGTAGCCTAGTATACCCTAACCTAGTATAGACTTCCATATATAGCCTAGCACAGTATATATTAGAATAACCTATCTTAGTATAGTATACTTGAGCTAATCGCAGTGTATCCGAGCCTAGCCTGCCTAGCAGAGTATAACCTAGACTAGCTTAGCGCAACCTACATTTGTATATTAAAATTTAGTCTAGCCTAACTTAGCATACCGTAGTCTAGTATAGCCTATTTAGTATATCCTAGCTAAGCCTAGTTGGCTGGAGTCTAGCCTATTATATTATATCCTCTCCTAACCTAGTTAGCATATTCTATCCTAGACTAGCATAGCCTAGTATAGTATATCATATTCTACCTTACTCTAGCCTACCAGAGCATATATAGTATAGTATAGTATATCATAGTATTGCCTAGCCTAGGGTTGCATAGCATGCATAACATAGCCTAGAATACCCTAGCAAAGCCTTTTTATCCTAGCCTGGTATAGCGAAGACTAGCTTAGTGTAGCATAACTTAGTATATAATAGGCTAACCTAGCATACCATAGCGTAGCCTATCCTAGTATAGCCTTTCATGCCCTGCCTAGGCTAGTATAGCTTAGCTTTGCCTAGCATAGCATAACCTAGCCTAGCATTAACTATCCTAGACATGTATAGCCTATACTATACTATTATACCCTCTTCAAGCATAGTTTATTCTTCTCTATCCTAACGTATGTACTATATGCTATCCTATCATAACATATTATAGCGTAAATTATCATAGTATATTTATCCTTGTACATATATCTTAGTATGGCTTAGCATAGTATATTTTACCCTTGTACTTTATATCTTAGCATAGCTTAGCATAGTATAGCCTAGCCTATATTATCTTCGCATGGCCTATTCTAGCAGAGTCTAGCCTATTATAGCCTAGTCTAGTCTAGCAGAGTATCAGCTGAAAAGTTATGATGTTATTCCCAAAACAAAATAATTCTTGGGATAACCTTGATAGGACTTTGGCAATTATATCATTTGAAAGAGAATGTAAAATAACATAATGTTTTTATATTTCGTTAGAATCGGCAAAATAGTTATGATATCATTGCCTAAACAAAATAATTACTGGGCTAACATCGGGAGGACTTTGAAAATTATATCATTCGAAATAGAATGCAAAACAACATTATGGTTTTGAATTCCGTTAGAATCGGCCGAATAGTTATGATGTTATTGCCAAAACAAAGTAATTCCCAGGATAACCTCTGGAGGGCTTTGGCAATTATGGAATTTGAAAGAGAATGTTAAACAACATAAAGGTTTCAGATCTCGTTAGAATGGGCCAAATAGTTACAATGTTATTACAAAAACAATGCAAAACGGGGACCGACCGACCGACATAGTGAGATGCAGAATCGCTCGCGGACTGACTCGCACGCGACTAAAAATACAACGTGTGCGATATATTACAAAACTGGACACCAACTGGTAGCAAAGAGGTTCGTAACTAACATAACTAACTGTTTTCTCTCAAAAAAAGTTGTAGATCTAAGGAAAGGAAAGAAACCTACATAAGAAATTTTGTAAACGTTAAAGAACGATTAGAATTAAAATTTTAATTAACCAAATAATTGGGAATTACCGGCTTTCCTTTAGTGTCATTTGCATGCACACTTGAATACACCAATTCAATGGAGGATTACCAAGACTAAGTTTCACTTATTTTATCATGTATGCAGCTCGTTCACTCACAAATTTCATCAGCGTACCATCACTATTGACATCAAGAAAATCTACCGGATATACTTTGGCTGTCCTCGTGCGTATCAAGACAGAGAATGGCGTCGCAAATCATGTGTACAGCTTGTTCAAATGGATTAAGAGTTCGTCTTAAGAAAAAAAGAAAGGTCTTTTGCTGTTGATATGCTGCTTGGATTGCTTTCAAATTTCATTTGCTTCATATATGTAGGATTTTTAAGAGAACCTGATGGCAGAGTCTGAAGAACAAGGAGAGTACTTTTATCAAGATATTAGCACTATAGAACATCGATACCAAGGTTTTTGCAACTAAAGTATACTTTAAAATTACTGATCGATGTTATATTAGACCAATCTGTAATAGAGAGTGTAAAGAAAGTACAAAGCTGAACAGTTTTAAGGTAGCTACGTGTTTTTTTTATGTGATCTGTGTAACATTTCCATAGCACGTCAAAATGTTATCTCGTTTTTTTTTCTTGGAATTTTAATTTGTGATAATATATCAAATTTGTTTTATTATCTACTTTCTATGTATGTATACTTATCTATGCATGCCTTTCCCCTGGGAACGTTAAATTTCTACAATAAATCCCTATCAAGCACAATCCTTGTCATTCTCTGCTCGCTTATTCCTAACTACTTATGTCTTATAGTATTCAATAAAAATATTAAATGAACTTAAAATAAAATGATATGTGCTACAATCAAATTGATTACAAATTTAAAATCTGGATCAGAAATACTCGTAGGTCTATAAAAATTCATCTTTGCTAAAAAAGAAATTCAATTTTGTCCATCTGTGAACTTGAATATCTATTTTAATTACATCCTTTACTTTTTTATTATTATTCCATAATCACTTTTCTTCTTCGCAGACATTTAAATCTTGGGTTCAACGATTAATGTTCAATAATTCTCCACCTCCCTAAATTGAGCTCTTATCCCAGACTTCCTCCCTTCACCCTCTGTTTATATCTTTCAGGCTACAGAATTGGAAATGACCTCATATTTGTTGGTAAAGTTGCGGAGAGTTGCGCTATTATCCAGTCCAGAACAACCGGACCAGTCTCTTCTTTTGGGTATTCTTGGATTAGCATCTTCTACAGTGTCTCTTCCCTTAACTGATCACCCTTAACAGCACACCGTTAAAAAAATTCAATTGCCGAATTATCCGCTTTTAGTTGTAACTAAATAATAATATTATTCATAATATAATTAAAAAATGATACTAATAATAGTAGGAGTAATAATAATATCTATGGCATAATGTTAAACAGATTTCTAAGATTTACTCTTTTACCATCTTATATTTGACTTTCAACTAATCATTCCATATTCTGTCGTTACCGTCATTGGTTATTATTATAGCTTTGCATTAGAAAAGACCCCCTTCTCTCCGTATAATACGACTGCATATTCCATACGTTTGTTTAGCGTGTGTACACTACGAAGATTAGTGTATATTCATAAATACATAGGCCCCAGTATATATTTCTCAATCTCATATTCATCTATATCCATTAGTCCTTATCAACATCGTTTTACTATTTCCCATATCAGTGCAGCTCTACTATTTTAATTATCCCTCATTTGATCTGTGAAGTGATTAAATTGAAAAGTATTAAATAAATTCTTCCTGAACACGCACCTTTACATACAAAAATAATGAACTTGTATATATTGTGTTGTTTCTAGAAATTCGAATGGGGATAACTCGATTTCGTATGTTATTTTTTTTTACCAAATGACTCAATTAAAACTTGTGGAAACCAGCAGAAACCCGTTCTCAATAGGAGGTTATTTGGCAGAGAGAGAAGAAATAGAGAAAAAAGGAAAGAAGATAGACCAAAAGTATGATATAATAAACTATTGCTTAGGAAATTGAATACATAACACTCCCTAAGAATAGTTTTGTTTATATGCCTTTTTATGTGTTATATGTATATTTTGCAGCTCAGTTCAAATATTACCTCAGTTGTTCAGATTATCAGTAATTTTAGAGATTTTCTTTCTTAGTTTTACATTTTTGTATTTATATGAGTAATATCTCCCAAGGGCGATATGGCTACTAAGTCAGTCCCACTCTACTTTATTCATGGTCAGTCTGCCTGGTGTCATTAAATATTCCGAGACACACGAAAGCTAGCCAGCTTGCTTCATCTCGATACATAAGTAAAATCCAATCGTGTAATGACAATAGATAAATACCGTCCAAACGGTTTGATTAAGGACCATAAGTCTATAAGGATGTTACGACACCCCCACGTGGTACACGCATAAACTATTAGTTTGCTTCCTTATTGCAGTTTTTAATAAGCTTCTTAGGAGGTACCTTGTAAGGCAGCTGCACTCTGTTATCTTTAGTTATTTCCATTACTCCTGTCTTTTATTATTCGATTTTGACGTCTAATTGTTCAGTTTATTTGAATCCTTGTTTAATTTACAGTAGATGTTTGGGGTCTTTGGTTATTCTACATCAATACACCTAATTTCTTTTGTGCAAATGCATCATTGCGATATTCGAAGCCGGTAGAAGCGAAAAATACAAATTTGCTCAATTATTTTGACTACTTTTGAGCATTAATAACTTGCGTTACATTTAATAAGATATAAATATTACGCATAATAATAAAATTATCGTTAGCTGCTAAAGATTGGATTAAAACAAAAAATATTTAATATTTTCGAAACATTTTGATGTGGGACAAGTTTGGGAGCCAAAATTATACCATTTTGCATAAAATTTTCACCTTTGACTCACCCCTTAATATCTCCAATAATGGTCACTTATGTCTGGCTTTGTTACTAATTACCGGCTTCTTTTCTGAATAAATTGAGTTATCTTTGATTAAAGAATAAAATCAGTCTTTATTTTTGTATTCTCAAATTAATTATTGCCTTAAAATGATAAATATTTTTGCCCTAAAAGCGAATCTCGTCTTATGCGATTCCTAATAGAAATTAATTAATTAATTTATTAATTAATTTATATAAGAGGGATATTTTACTTATAATATTACTTATTTTTACGCTAAAAGCGAATATAATGAATTAAATTTGTCATTCAGGAATATAAAAAATATTTATATAGCAATGAAGGGAGATATGGTAAGATACGATGAAATTAAGATGGTTTCGATTATTAGAATTCCGAATTTCTAATCTAAATCATGTAAATGAAAGTGAAAACAAATTAAAGGGGAAATTGCGAAGTCGTACTTTAGATTTTATTAAGAGTGAAACTTCCTTTTACTTGCAAATTGATTATGTATTCACTTTGATATGGGGGTGGAGTAAATACTAAGGAAACAATAACCCTATAAGAAATAAGTATGGGTGTGTGTATGTATGTGTGTGTGTGTAAGAGAGAGAGAGAGAGAGAGAGAGAGAGAAGGATTTTTTTAAAGAGCCCATCTGGTGACTGCCTAACCTAATTATAGGCTAGATTAAAAAACAAACAAAAATTGCAAAAACAAATAACAAAAAATACAAAGTGAAAACAAAATCAGAAGCAAAGAAACAAGAAAAACAAGTAAATGAAAGGGGGGGGGGGGAGAATGTGAACGGAAAACAGAAATGATAATGTACAGTGAATAGCAACATAGAATAAATCTTCGTGCAAAAAAAGCCTTATTAGAAACTATGCTAATTCAATAATGAAAAAACTACTAGTATCTTTTTTTTTCATTTTGAAATACAAAAAAAATATATAAGCTTATTGCCAAAAGTTTTGAGACTAATTTTGATTTTAATTTAATCAATTGGTTTTAAAATTTTTGCATTTTTTTTTAAAAGTCACCGTTTAAAAAATAATTTAAAAAACGGCATCCCTTCGCTGAATCCAAAATGGTGCTTTGGTTCTCTTTTGTGGGAGGTTAATTTCAATCACTGGAGCTTTGCTATTTGATCATTTGGGTAAAATTATGACATATGGGATAAAGGAATGAGGTTGTGTAAATATAATCTATTTCGTTTTTTTTTTTGTAATAGTAAATGTTTGAATCTTTTTTTTCATTTACAGCTGTGGTTCTTGCCATCAAAACTCTTGCAAACATTGTTGCTCCGCGCCAAAGTGGCATGAAATTTAAGGAGATAGTTGTTAAAGGTACTCAATCAAGAAACACCATCTTTTAGAATCATTTGTAACTTTAAAAAAACTGGTTTCACTTCTCTGAAGAAGGTTTCTGAGCAAACAAGAGCTTCAAATGAACACTAAGACCGTCTACTGGTAAGGTCGAACCTCAAATATCCAGTGCCTCCAGTGCCAAACTTGTTCTCGTTTGGAGACGTAAACATTTCATCAATGGTTTCAAGTTGAGGAGGGCTGCAAAGAAGCTTCATCTTGCCGAAAAGAACCCTATGGATTGGTTCCAATTTGTAATAAATATAAAGAGTGGACAGTTGAAGACGGGGTCATGTGATATTCTATAATGAAGCTCCTTTCAGCTTGTTGGAGCTTTTAGACGTTCCCTCGTTAAAAGTAGGAAAAAGGGGCGCTTTATAAGTTCGGTTGAGTGCACTCAAAGAAGTTTACTGGCACTTTTTATATCTGGGTCTGCATCTCAAATTGGTACTAAACGTGCCTTCATCAGAACTTTTATACAACAGTTAAGGACAAATATGGGGTTGATGACTGCTATTTTCAGTATGTTAGCGCATTTTCTCACAAAGAAATAGCAATAACAAAGATTTTGGCTAAAAATAACATCCAACATTTAGGAACTTGGCCTGGAAATACGCCAGATTTGAAGCCACTAGAAAAATTGACCGATAATCAAACTGGCTGTCATAAACAGTAGCCATCAAATTATGAGTTGTTGCGGGGGGTTAATGAACCAAATTGAAGCAATATCACTCAAGATATCACTACTATTTTGGTCTCCAGAATGAAAAAACCGAGTAGAATCAGTCCTGAATAACAATGGACATCATTGTAAATATTGACTACGCACATCAATTGATTGTATTAATTAATTAATTAAAATTGCTTTGGGCTCTAAAGGTGTGTATATTTCACCTTCAAATTATGATACAAACAAAAAAAACAACAAAATACGTGTGATTAATTCGATTAATTCTCTTGTATTATAAGATTTGAAAGTCTCAAAACCTTTGGACAAGACTGTATACTATATCACACCATCAATATGTTTTTGTACCCTTAAATAAACCAAACAAGACACATCTAAACCATTCCCCTAGTCTCTTAAATTTATTATTTGATGTATGTATTCATTTCACACTAAAATAAATGAATAAAAATGAAACCACATGCCTCTAGCCTTTGAATTGAAACAAGGGAAAACATTTCTTGAATAAAATTGTCGAAAAATGCCTTTTAATTCTGCAGTCGGTTTCATCATTTGTCCTCACATTTGTTCTGGGTCAGAGCACAACGTAAAAAACCTTTGTATAACGCGTAGTTCCTTTTGTTTGCATTTAGAATAGGGGAAGTACCGGATGCAGTAATGAATAGATTAAACTCTCATGCAGTGGGCGAGAGAGGAATTCTAAAGCCTTTGGAGTTACTACTAAGAAGATTGATCGCTATTATTTTGAAGGAGCTGTTTTTGCTATTGCATAATTCCAATCAATACAAAAAAGATGGGCAAATAGTTTGATGAAAATGGACCGTAATGAAGGATGGCGCACTTTAAAAGTAAGAATAAAAATCGATGAGAAACACAATGTATGTAGAGGAATAAACGAAATGAGATGTACGTAGTTAAAAAATCAGATGTAAGTCTCAAATTGGGGATAAATAATGAACACAAAACACAATTATGAAATATTTAAATATGAAATAAATCAGAGTTAAATAAAAAAACTAGTTTGTTTTAAACTTAAATAAGCCTATGACAAACTATAAGACATTAAATAAAAATAAATGAAAGATAAGGGAAATAGAGAAGTAAGAATCAAGATAACAAAAATTGTGGAAAACAAAGAATAAAATAGATTTAGTTTTCCGATTCACGCAATTAGGATCTTTAAAAAAGAGAATAAAGGACGAAGTAAGAAGACATATGGGAGATTATTAAGGAATCACAATTTCGCCATGAAAGGTTGTCAGCCAAGGCAACAAATACAAGTCGAGGTCAAGGAAATAGTTACTCCGTGGGTTCTTTTCGAGAAGAGGTTGTTGATACTGCTACCATTGTTAAGGCTCAGTAACCAAAATAAATTGTGAGTTCACAATGAGAAACGAAAGGCCACATCGGCTTTGTAAAGAGGGAAGATCGGTAGTAAAACACATATTAAGTATCTATTCTTATGACTGACTAGTTCAAGCCATCGAATAGAAACGAGGACATTCAAGTTTATGATAGTCTACCTAAAGCAAGAGGATTTATTGTTTGCCCTCTTGTTACCTACTGGCGGCAGATCTGGTCTTCTTGTCTTATAGTGTCTGCAAGCATAATGAAGGTGGATGGTATTCCTGCTTAGAGTTAAACGTGATTCACACCAGAAGGGCAATGTGGTGTTATAATGTTTATTGATAGTTATTCAATTAGCGAATAAGGATAGATGTGAACTTAGTATTCAGTATAGTTAATTTTGTAGTATTCGACTACAACCCTCGGGGCATATTTTTCATTATCAAGATTTGATAAAATGGCTAGAAAAATGATATCTTGAAAGAATTGGGTAAAGAAATGTCTTCATTGAAAATTTCTAAAAATTTCAAACTTAACCATCACACTGTAAAGAAAACGGTAGAGACTAGCACTCACTTAAAGAAAAAAAGGTTCAACCAGAATTTCTAATACTATAGACTAATTTCATATTAAAAGAAATTAGGCATAGGGCGCTCAGGAAATTTTCTACCGTTAGGAATAAGAAGAAGCGATGATAACAAAGAAGACCAGAAGAACACTAGCACATATACAAACAAACAAATCACCCCTTCTGACATAATACATGAACAAAATATCTCCCACCACCCATACAACACCAAACTACCCCCACTGACTACCACATATACTCGACACCACACATCTCTTCAACTGCCCACAGATATACAGACCTGGGCCGGGTGGATCTCTGGGAGAGACCCAGGGAGGCGGCGAGTCTCCCCTTGCGATGGTCCGGAGAGCTAGGGTTTGGCCTGGAATAAGTGTGAGGGTCCCTGTCCCACTGTCGGACCGGGGACGGGGTCGTCACCACCACCACCACCGCCACCATAATGGATAATTTTCGCTGCAATTTTAGAGACAAGCTTGTAGGACATTTCAATGTAGATGATATCATCCAAATGGATTCAAAGTCATACTGCGAGTTTATGAAGAAACCCTTCCTACCATGGTCTAATCGGCAGCCAGTGAGGATGAGGCAATCATGACAAATAGTGGCCCTATTTATGCTCATATGACTTGATAAGAGTTGGAAAGATTTGAGATAGATTTAATCTTGGCCTTGACTCTGAACAGTTGCGACTTAAATCCCAGAGAAATATTTACGCAGATGACAAACAATGTGACAACAAAATTCACTTTGGGAAGCTATCTAAGATGGTGCAATGAATTTTTCTTCTGATTGCATCATGACTTCGATTTCATCAGTAGACAACACATACTGTTCGAACTTATTCAATAGAAGGGCTCCTTTGTCCAGTATCTCTTGAACAGTTTCTTTTTAAATATTATGTATCATTTCATTGTATTTATTTCAATTACTTCATATATGTAAGTTATTGTAACTTGTTATGCTTTGTTAATATATGACTTGTTTCTATATTTTTAATTATAATTATGTATTGAAACGTGTTATGTAAGATACTCGGTGAGATGGTTCTGATTCTCAAACGGAAGAATGCTGAAGATCCCTGGCAATGATTCGAAGAAAAATGGAATAAACTCACGCCCAAAGAATGATACATATTGCTGAAGTTCTGCGGACGAACCCAAGTTATTCAGAACAGAGCCTGCCTAATGATTATTAATATTTGATTAATAATCTTGTTTCTGTTTTGGGCTGCACTTATATTTATCTTTATATTAACTTTTTTTAATTGTAACTTCAGAAGTGGCATGAAAGTGATCTAACTTGTAACTCAAAGAGAAATTATTTCTAAATCAAACTATTTTTCCAGTTAAAATTGTTTTTCTGTAGAATATTTTATATTGAATCCATGTTGCTCAAAAAAGGTACGATCTCCTTTATTTACTGGATATGGTTTCTTGAGCAAATTCCAATTTGTTGAAAGGCCTGCCAATTTCTCATACACTTGCCAGCAAAAAATTAAGGGATGTAATTTAAGTAGGCTATCAATTTTCTCTCTTTTTTTAGACTTCTCAAGGACAACAAGTTGTTGTTGCTCAAGTTATCGTCAGTGCTTCAGAAGATGGAACAGTAAAAGAGTGGTTGTTTTGTAAAGAAGAAGGACTACTGGCGTGTTGCAGTAAGTAAAGTTCAAGAGTGCAGTTTATCCTTTTATAATTTAATTGGTTGGAATGTTTTATACGTCAAAATCAATGGTTTGATATTAATTACGAGATCTTAAAATGACATCATTGATAGTCAATCTTACCAAAGAAAAAGTTTTGATTTTTTCAAACTTAGAAAGAACCGTAATTTGCGTAATTTTAATTTTTAGCGAAATCTAGATACAATTTCCCGACCATTGGACTTATGCTTATTAAATATTTAATGTTTAATTTGTGTATAATCCGAAATTTCTGTTTTCTGAATTTTACCTAAAGGAAAAGATATTGTGTTGCAAAGTCATTTTGATCTCGTAATAAAACAATAGCTACCTAACATTCTGTAACCTTGCCATTTGGTATTTATAAAACAAATTAGATAGTTTTCTAAATGATTGGAGACAAGTTTCCCTCTCCTGTTTTTTGAATATCTTATTCACATCTTTTGCTATCACCCATTACTTTCGGAAAGAGTGCTCTGTGGAATTAACGAAAGCAAACACTATCATTGGTCATTATAGAGTAGCTATGACTACTTGTGCTTAGTATAAGAGAGAAAAAAGCTGAAATCAAATTCAAACGAACTTTACAAATCCATAATATTAATGACTCAAGACTTTTGTTTATTTAAAACTTTAATAAACAGAAAAGGTGATGACGGCAAAAGAAATAGTACTTTCCCAAGATAATGTTGATGAGCGGGAAAAAAATTATACTCCTTTTGTTGTCACGGTGGCGAAAAAGTGATAGTCGAGGATCGACAATGGCGTTTCCAAATCAGCCTTATTTATTATCGATTTTCAGTAGGCTCGAAATCTAAAAGTTCTTTGGATTTATTTTCACAAGGGAAACTGATGAAATGATAATATTTTTGTTTGCTAACACCAACAACCTTATATTTCCGATTTGTTTTTTTCATATTATGTTAATTTACGGATGCAATATATATTTAGTCATTCATTACCAGAAACAATCTATAGAAATTATAGAATAATAATTATACCAGCAAAGCTCTGATTTTAAATTAATATTAAACCCTCATCGCCATTTTTGTATTCATAATCAATGTTATTAAAGCTTAAAGAGATAAAGCCAGTGCTATTTTTTAATAACGTCTTCTGTTCATTATTCTCACTTTAAAAAGGTGATTAAATGTCAAGAATATTACATCAAGCTTCTTCCCTCCGATCACAACATGCTGAAGAGCTGATAGCTGCGAGATTAAGTCGGTCTCTTTATAGTTAAATTTGCGATTAGTTTGTTAAAAAAAACGACCGGTATGAATTAATATATTTTTCGAAATTTGAAACAAGTTTTACATGTCATTAATTTCCGCTCTAATAACGTCACGGAAATTTTTATAGGTTTACGAGAAAGATGATTTCCATCGAAGACCACAAATATAGTAATTAATGGAGGATAAAACGGAGTTTTAAATTCGAAACTTTTATTGTCTTTGTTCTTTGCAAGAACTATATGAAAGACTATAGTTCGCCAACACAAGATTGACGGTTGGCAATAGCGATAGTGTAATCTTTATCATTGTTAATCTTTTTCACTATTTATATAGAGTCTATTTATCCAAAACTTTATTGATATGTCCATCTCTTCTTGCATTCTTTGTCTACAGAGTGAAAAGCCCTCAGTATTTACCTTACTTCCCTTTTGTCTACTTCTTTATCTTGGATAATATAAGCAAACAGAAAAGGAATAGAAAAGAAAGGAAAAATGGTAAAGAAAGTGTACCATAGAAAGAATCAAGAAGATAGGAAAAATAACGAACAATGATATACAATAACAAACACATATAACCTAATAAATAATCATTATTTAAAACTAGGAAAAAAGGTGGAACAATGACATCAGTATTTTTTAGGTGTTTATTTTACAAGTTAATTAGTTTATGCCAGATATCGGTTATCTAACTCTATTTCAACCAAAAAAAATTCACTACAACCAAACCTTAACTTTTAACCTAAACTAAGAAAATGTGAAATACAAACATATACAAATATTAATATAGGACGGGACCAATAAAAGTTAGTTGATCCCCAAGAATTGCTGTATATGGAGGGAAAGAGAAACCCAGACATTTTATTATTTGTTTATAATAAATGGAATTAATTGAAATAAATGGGACAAATGCAATGTAAATGAGTCAATAATTAAATAATTAAAGCTACTCAGCTGCGAGGAACAG
This sequence comes from Ceratothoa steindachneri, assembly GCA_963969495.1. Taxonomy (NCBI): domain Eukaryota; kingdom Metazoa; phylum Arthropoda; class Malacostraca; order Isopoda; family Cymothoidae; genus Ceratothoa; species Ceratothoa steindachneri. Next base: position 108,415,108 of record OZ018332.1, read on the forward strand.
AGCAAATAAATGCGCTGGAAATAACAACCCAAATTACCAGCAATTCTAGGATAAATGCAATGTCAACAATGATTTTTAAATTATAATAATAAATAAAACCACAATTATTGATCGTAGGATCAGTATAATAGGACCAAGATGAAACCCAATTTGAACGAATTTTATAAAGGCGGAATATGAATGACTCAAGACTTTGCTGCATTGAGAGTGTCACTAAACAGCGAAAGGAATGACGGGAAAAATAACGAAGTCATACTTTGCCATTATAAAGTAGTCAAACGGAAAAAGAAGTTTCATTCCTTGTTTTTTTTACCCGAGATGAAGAAGTGACAGTCGAGGATTGGGACTGCAATTAAAAGATTCATACGATTATGTAAATAGTAGTAGTTGAAGATAATTTCTTGCCTTCTAGTTATATGTTTGTAATTTAGCCTTGCGAAGGGTGAACGTTCGAGCCGCAGTGAATTGTGGCGTGAAAAGTTTCTTCAATCCATGGCGTCTGGAGTCAATTTTATGACGGAAAAGAAAGGATTTGTGAAACCTTGGTTAAGACTCTCGTTTATTTAGTGGCGCGGTTCTGAAACTTTTGGTATCATAACCCCGCCTGTGAGATCACTATTACCGCGACCTCTTTCCTATTTAGTTATGTAAGAAACTAATTTTACACAAGAATTAAGCAATTTAGATTTTAGAATTAATCCTTCGACAATAAAATAAAATTAAGGCATTATTCCTTATATTATAAATTTTAAAATACGATAATTTTTTTAGTAATTAATAGAAAATGAATACATTAGTGCTGCATTATTAATGGGGAACATGTTATTGTTTGTCCTTTACTAAAGTAGCAAAGCAAAGATCTGTAAAGGACAGTGCACATCGTATATCAGCATCTGCGTCTTTAATATGGTTCCTGGCTTTGGTTTGAATACAAACTAAAACCGGGAAACAAGTTTTGCAACCATTTGGTGCAAAAGGTATATAAGCACATTAAAAGTCTCCTTAAAAGGTTCAGATATTCCTTCCCCAAATTGGCCCTAAGAGTAGTAAACTATTCATTATGATAATCAAATATCAGTGTTGTATCCTCTCATAATTCAGGAATTAAGAGCTTTGTTTTTGTCTCACTGTCATCATCACCTACTCAGTCACACTAAATGCTTTAGTTACCCAATCCTTTTGCCTCACCTATCTAGGTCCGGAAATTAACATAACACATAGAAACTCTTGAATAAAATCAACAAATGAACAATCTTTTGCGGTTAGTAGTTTTTTCAGTTCTAAAAATACTGTCGTATCACCAGCCTAAACAAGAGGCTGATATAGCTGAATTTTTCAGTGAAAAGCAGCACCTTTGTTATTTTTTACCCTAGGCCATTTACACTATTTATTTGAAGTGATAAGTTTAGTGAGTTTACATCTCCGAATAAATCTTCAAGGTCGACAACTTTCAACAAAAAGTCTTAACTCTTCATTTTCTCAAGTAAATTAACTACTTTGACAGTTTTATTCATCCCGAGGGAAATAGTTATTTTCACTTTTAACTCAAGAAAGCGACGTAGAACCTTACACCCATCTCGTGATATAAAGTTTGAATAAGCTCTCTTTTATATGATTAACCATTTTCTATGCATCTGACAAAAAATCTGCAAGATTTTTATAGCTAATACATTGCAGCGAATTATACAGTGTTTGAGCTGATCGTGCGAAGAGATATTTCTCACACATGCATGAAACTTTGGATTGACTTATGTCATCTAAGGTGCTACGTTCGTATAAATACCAGATAGATTTTTCCAGTTAATACTTATATCATCAAAATATTGGTTACCTATTTCAAACACATCCTTGCCCGAGGCGGTTGCAGCAAAAGATTCAGAAAGAAATACTCCACTGTAACTGAATGCTCTTTCATGTGATGTGCATTAGAAACAGTTGTAAACAGTAATACATCAGTAGATTCGTCGAGTTGAATAGCAAAGAAGAACTGTTCTTGACTTTTGTTGATACCTACTCAAGAATATCATTCTTATTTCGGCGATTAGAGAGCGGAATCTGCATCATCTTTTATTGTTCCTCGCCCTGCAAAAGCCTTGTTGCTTCGATCAAGAATGGTTTAACGAGGTCTTCGCCAATAGTGTGAGCTCCTTTATTTCTGGCAAAGTGTAGCGAAAGTGAAAATAAAGCTCAAAGAGTTTTTTATTTTTCTATTCATATAGACAACCTGAAATCAATTCTTGTTGACCTAATAAGCTATGCTCTTTTCTTTTAATATAGTGATATAATTCTTTTTCAATTCTTAGAACATGCTAAAAGTAGTTCTTTATCTCACTTAGCTTCATACTTTCTGCCTTCAAATCCTTCAAGCATGCATATTATACTCTTGATTATCAACCGATTTATCACATATGTTGGTAAATCCTCAATACCAAAATAGAGGCTTTCTTTCAGGAGCATTTCTTACTTGGTGTTTTCATGAATTTGTTCACTTATATCTGAAAGAAAATATGTACTTAATCTACAGTTTTAATTAACCATCTAATGTATGTGTTTTAGGCACAGGAAATGTAGAGGATACCGAGAAAACAATAATGAATGAAATTGGACTATGCATTAGCTTACTGTCTGAAATGTGAGCAATATGGCTCTGTGGGTGAGTGAGGGAGGGAGAAAATCCATCTTACCTCCACTGTGATGTGTTCATCTTCTGTAAACACAGGCAGCCTCGCCACTGGCCAAGGGGAAAACAGACACTCTAGTAACTGCAGTACTTTCCTTTCTATATAAAACCCCAATCACTTGAAAAATGTTGTAGGTCAATCCTATTACAAAGTTAGCTTCATATGATATCTCCGTCGTGGTAACTATTCTTTGCAACCAGCATCACCTTTCTAGAATCGTGTTTGAACCTCCACCTTCTGCTGTTCGTGTCATTTCCAATCCTGCGAGTTTTCTGTCACTCCCCCTCACTGAATCTCACAGCACGATTTCCCCCATATATCTGGGTGAGGTAACAAAACATAGTGTAATACTACTCACGCAACTCCCACTAGCCATTCGAAGCACTGCGTAACTTCCGTTACTTCACATGATGCAACTTCTCAAGTTGCAATCCTTAACATTACTATTTATCAATTACTCAATTTTACTCCAAACAACAATGACTTTTAAAAAGCCTCTAGTAACTCCCAGAAATGGCTTCATTACCATGAAGTGGGTAATTATCCTCAGTTTGAGAACTACGGATCTACAGACGAGTAGTTTGCAACTTCATGCAACTCAAATATCCCCTTTACTTCATTAGCCAGTGCTATTAGATAGCCACAACTAACTTTTATTTTGGACAACCACCAAAAGCATCGAATTAAACAAATGTATAATTTTTCCCTATGCCCCCTCTCTATCCCTCCTAAAATCGTTTGCTACTAATAATAATATTAATATCCTTGACAAGAATTCATCCGGTAACCGAGGCGCCGGAGTTTATCTGATGCATTGTAAAGCAATCTTACATTGGTGAATCCGATCACTTTACAAGAGGTATCAAGAGCTGCATAGATATCAGGAGACGTTGTTTTTCATCAAGTCTTTGCATACACATGCAAAACTATGATCATATGATTCATTTGAACTTAGCCAAATTTATAAAACACTTTTAAAAATTACATTTAAATGTGAATTGCAAAGTCTATTTTCATTGCTCTTGTTGACACCTTTGTCAGAAGGGAATATAAATTCAATAAAAACACATCTTATTTTGTCGCATCCTCAATCCACAAATCGTCAAAATCCCTCACTACGAGGAAATAAACGCGCCTCCGTTATAAATTATAGTTATCAGATTAGTTTTTCAATGAAAATTCTGTTAATGTTATGTTTTTACGTTTGTTCACCGCTTTTATATACTCTATTGGCAATATAAACTTACTAAAATGTAGCTGAAGATAGTAAAAGCTGAAACTATTTCTGTTTTTCAACGAATGTGATTCATAAAAATGTCTTCTTTTATATATATACAGTAGCGGCTATAATGATTCGCACACTTTTGTTTCCACCACTAAAGTTTGGATTCAAACCAAGCATGGATATAAGTTGTACATCTTAGGCTGGAGGAAACTGCAGGTTACACGCAAAAGAGTATTTTTATTCCAAATAAATGGTGGTCAAAGTGATTCGGACAGATAACAACAGACATAGATGAGAAGGTACAATGATATAAATTACTCACCAAATAAATTTGCTTGTTACTATATATTAGTGTGTAAACATGTGTTATCAATTACGCACTTACATTCACCACAGGAGAGCATTAACCAAAGGCATTCTTCTGGTCTTTTTTTTTCATTCCTCTTGTTATATTTCTCACTGTTCTTTGACGGTGCCAGGATTTCTTTTTTATTTTCGTCTACTAGCATCTTTTACAAATTTTTAATCGCATTGGGGTCCTGTCACTGAGCAGACCAGTCCATAACACTTACTTCCTCCTGATCCTTGCCCTGTGGCAAGGTTCATTATCTTGCCTAAAAATGGCAGGATATCGGTCACACCATATAATGCAGAATTTCATTATGAACGTATTCATTAAATCAAATGGGCCAGTATATTCCGCTGCTTTGTACTAGGTTCACAGATAATCTTTTGCCAGGTCTTTAAAGGCAGAACCACCAGCCATCAGAACCAAACTAATTGTATTTCATTCATCGCTGAAGCGTACTTTCGACCATTTTTCTTCTGTCCATAGAACGTGCTTAGTGAGAAGGATAATATATCTTTCTTGCTCTCAGGGCTGTTCAATGTCTTCAGTGCTAGTGTGCGAGATTCTACATCCAGGGGGCCAGTGGCGGGATACAGTCGTCCTTGAGACACTAATGCCCAGAGATTCATTTACTTCTCTAGAAATCCTGGCTGCTCTCTTATATCGCTCCTTTTTTAAGATACTGAAACTGTCTTCGTCACCTCTCTTTGAAGGTTTCCTAGGCCTAACAGTAGAAATTCCACTGATATATAAGCCTGTGGTATCCTTATGTTATATAATTCTATGTACGATGCTTAGGGAAGGTTTAAGTTTTTCAGATACAGCACTGATAAAGAGAAGATCCTCTTGACGTAGCTTCACAATTAGCTGCTGGATATAGGAAAGTGTAGTGGATCACCCTAGCGATGTTTGCTACTCGGAACTTGAAATGGAAATAACTGAAATTGCTAAGAATTCATGTTAATAAGTTATTGTTCATTTATAAAAAAATTAGAAAAAAAGGAAATCTGCGGGCAAATTCACATTTGCCGTTTTCTGTTAAAGTTAAACGTAAACATATGCAAAAGGCTTCTTGGAATTTCTCTTTTTAGAGAAATGGATGGCAGCCTAGTCGTATATGTAACGCTCCTGAGGAGGGTTGAGGAACTCCAGGAGAATTTTCGAGCAGATTAAGGCATTCTTATAATTCCCCTTACCTAACTTCACTGACGAGAATGTTATTGTTCCTTTATAAAAAAAATCGAAAGGGCGAGATTTCGCTGGCAAATTCAGATTCCTCGTTTTCTGTTAAAGTTAAACGTTAACTTATACAAAAAGCTTCTTAAAATTTCACTCTTTAAAGAAATGGATGGTTGCCTAGTCTTATATTTAACGGTAGTGAAGAGGGTTGAGGAACTTTAGGAGACTTTTCTAGCGGATTAAGTAATTCTTATAATTGCCCTTGCCTAACCGCATTGACTACAACGTTATTGTTAATTTATCTAAAAAATATATATGTGTGTATTTTATATATATATATATATATATATATATATATATATATATATATATATATATATATATATATATATGCCAAAAATCCCAAAGGAAAAGGAAAAGCAGATTCCAAGTACTTTCGAACTTGTTTAGTTCATTATCAAGGAATAATAAAAATTTTTACAAAGGTGATATATATATATATAAATATATATATATATATATATATATATATATATATATATATATATATATATATATATATATATATATATATATATATATATTTGAAACAGAAGAGCAAAGCCACGCCCATGTACAACGAAAGGACCCAAAATAGAAAAAAGATATCAAAGACGGATGTGAAGTATAAAACCAATTAGATAAGGTCTACTTCCGGAAAATTCCAACATTTATGCGACTAAACTAAGTACATACATACCTGATTGTGAATACATAAAAATAGAGAAGAGTGATATAGCTAAAGTAATAAATCAAGGTGCTAAGATTTAAAATAGACAATTTCGTTATAAATAAACCTTTTAATAACAGGGTCTAGTTTAAAAAGACAAGGAGAAATATTAAAATTGCGGGAGGAATTAATGAATGAGCATTAAACGATATTTCTTTGAATAAATTCATTAAATTTGTAAATAAATTTAGACGAATTCCAATTGATAGGGTGACTGTTTTCCGCTTAATGAACGAAGAAAGCACTGCTGCTTTCTCCCCTCCTAATATTGTATTTATGTTGCGTCAAGCGTACATTTAATGATTTACCGGTTTGCCCAAAGTATTGCTTAAGGCAAAATGAACAATCGACAGAATGCCCTCCCCCCCATTATACTATTGTTATTAATATGAATTAATATCCTAGCTTAGTATAATCTAGCTAGCCTAGTATAACCAAGCATCGTATAGCCTACTTTATCGTACCCTAGCTTAGTATGGCCTAGCTTAGAGAAGTAGACCCTAGTCTAATCTAGCATATTAGAGTATAGCCTAGCGCAGGCTAGCCTGTTATAGCCTTGTCTAGCGCAGCATTGTCTAGTATAGCGTAGCTCACTATAGTCTACCCTATGCTAACAAGGTATGGCTTAGCATTGCATGCCAGAGCCTAGCCTAGCATTGCATAATGTATTTTAGCCTATTATAGTCAAGCTAGAATAGGCTACTATAGCCTAGCCTAGCATACTATAGGCTAGTTTGGTATAGATTATCCTAGCATAACCACACCTAACATAATTAGCCAAGCATATTATATTATAGCCTAGCCTATTAAATCCTAGACTAGTATAGCATACCATACCCTAGACTAGAATAACCTTGCATAGCTTAGGCTATTATAGCTTTGGTTAGCTAGCCTGTCGTACCCTAACATTGTATTATTTAGCGTAGCCTAGCATAGCATAACAGAACATAGCCATCCCTAGCATATTATACTTTAGCTGAACGCAACATAGCATAGCAGAGCCCTATTTAGCCTAGTATATCTTAGCATAGCTTAGCCTAGCCTAGCATAGTATAACCTAGCCTAGCATTAACTATCCTAGACAAGTATAACCAATACTATCCTATTATACCCTAGTCAAGAATAGATTAGTATTGTCTAGACTAACATACTATATCATATCTGAGCATAGCATTTTATAGCCTAAATTAGCATAGTAAATCTTATCCTTGTACATTATACCTTAGCATAGCTTCGCATAGCAAATATAGCCTAGAATATAAGAGCCTATCAAAGTATAGCCTATTCTAGACTTGCCTAGCAAAGTATATCATATTATAGCCTAGTCTAGTCTAGCAGAGTATCGGCCGAATAATTATGATGTTATTGCCAGAATAAAATAATTCTTGGGCTAGCGTAGGTAGACTTTAGCAATTATGGCTTTCGAAGAAGAATGTAAAACAACATAAAGTTTTTAAATTTCATTAGAATCGGCCGAATAGTTATGATGTTATTACAAAAACAAAAAAAAAACAGTGACCGACCGACATAGTGAGATGTAAAGCCGCTCGCGATTAGACCGACACGCGACTAAAAACATTCGCAAAAGTCATATTTTATTCCGAGATGTCTTTCGATCGTGGTCGGTCATCTATAGGGAATGAGCAGAAATGGAATGATGTACTCAATAGTGGAAGGTATATGAATAGTAGTAGGAGATAGTTGTTTAAAGTTGGAAGGGAGCGTTTTGCCCCAGTTCAGAGGGCATCGCAAGCATTTACTTATTTTTCTTTGGTTTTATTTTTCATTTTTGTTGTTTATATTTAGTGGTTTTTGTCAACTTGTTTTTTTTTTCTTCTTTGTATTCGTGTGTTCTTCTTATTTGTGTTTGTCTTTTTATTTTAGATTTCTTTATTTATTCTGTGTGGACTTCTGAGCTTTCAAGCCTTTATAGGCAGTCGAGTTCAGCAGTTCACTTCGTGTTCATGTTGCTTCTATTTCTTACGTTAATGTATTTCAGAGATGTTGTCTCACTTTATTGTGCTATTATTGTACCGTGTGTATTGTTGTTTTATGTAAATAATGGTGCTGTTTCTCCTCAGTGTAGAGTTTTGTGCTTGGGAATAATCGATTTCGGTGGACTTTCTCACGCAATCTTGCAGGGATCCTGATATTGCCACCTGTTGTTCTTAGTTCCGGGATGATGTCGTGTGATGATCCTGAACTTGTCCTTGTTTGTTCAGATCTTCCATCGTCTCTCGTATTGGTTTATATTAGAGATTTCTGACTAAGTATAAGTTGCCTGTGCCCTTGCTTTCCTATCCGTACTATGGACGATTTGCCTGATGTCATTTGCGAATTGCAGATATATCGTGTCCCTGTGTATCGGAGTTGGGAGGTCGATGGTGAAGACCAGGTAGAACAAAGGGTCAAACAACTCCCCTTGGGAATGACTTACAGAATGCTACACTATGTATACTTTTCTACTAAAACATAAGGGATACAAAATTGACCAATCAAAGTTTAAGAAAATTTTAAGGACAAACTAACATTCAAAATATAGGCACTGCTTGTTTTTCTATTTGAACATAAGGGATACAAAATTGGCCAATCACAGTTAAAAAAAAAATTAAGGACAAACTAACGTTTAAATCATAGGCGCTACAGAATAATTGACCTTTTCAACCGTAAGCGCTGCAAAATGATCAAACACATTCAAGGCAAATCTTTAGTTCAGATGATGTTCAATATGTAAAGGGAACTGCGATTTTGTATTAACGGCGGTCGACGTGGAGAAACCGAGTTTTCAGAAGTATGGTTTCTGGCTGCAGTTGCACATTAATTGTCGGTTTCTTCACTTGGATAATGACGGCTTCGGCCATTCGCACTCGTCTGCGGTTTTGTAGTCTCAGGATGATGGAGGTGTTTTTATTTAGCGTCTCAAGGATTATGGTAGTGCCGTCAGAGTGGGCATGTTTTTTTAAGTACCTCATCCTGTAGGTGAAGGGTCCGTCGCCTCGACGGGGTTGTCAGGGGCACTTTGATGTACTTGGAATTGGTGGTGTTTGCAGTAACCGACTTTACATGAATACTAGTACACGACGTTAGTCTCCTAAAGTTCGCTCGTCGGAAGGATACAGCTGTTTTTCATGATGCAACTACTTATTTTTTTTGTTTTGTAAAAGTGCAAATAGTGTAGCATTTCTGTTCATTTCCAGAAGATGACCGACCACGGTCGAAAGACGTCTCGGAATAAAATGTCTTTTGCCAATGTTTTTTCTCGCCTACAAGACCCAGACAAAAAACTTGTAATAAAAATAAAGAGAATACAAGTTAAAATCAATGACGTTGCAACTGCTGTGAACTTCAACAGTGCATGTATTTATGTATATATATATATATATATATATATATATATATATATATATATATATATATATATATATATATATATATATATATATATATATATTTAACCAACTAGAATCCTGCGGTTTTGCCTTTATAATATTAAGAAAGAGAGAAAATATTTGTGCCTCATCACCCTTAGCTTTCAAACCATTTGTAAAAAGTGTATTATTTTCGTCGAAAGAAATTGAATTTTTAAACAGATTTAAATCTGATATTTGTGGTTAACAATTAGGGCTAGTGTTTGGACAGATGTTTGTATCATTAGTGGTTTCCGTACAATCAGGGTTTTGTCTTAATTTGGGGCTCTATTCTGGGTGTTTGCATTTGGATGTTTAGCTTAGTTTGGCTTGGACAAACAATTTCCTGACTACATCTTTGTACCGATTTTAGAAAAATAACTCAAGGAGAGTTTAAATTATGCTCACAGTAAGTAACTTGGTTATCAAAATGAAATATTGACTTCCAATTTACCCAAATAAAAAGTCATCCAACTTCAATACTCCTCTGAATTTCGAATTGCATACACTGGAAATAAAAAATTCTTGCCCTGATAAAATTCGATCACTGCATCTATTTCCTTCCCGTCATTTCTCCCTTTATGTAAAGCAAATCAAGTGGATTTAAGTACTATTGGATTTTTTGATAGACTGCATTATATGTGTATTGCACCTCTCTGCAAAAAACACAAAACAATATCCCTTTGTATAAAATAGAGAAATTGCATGAATTAAATTTTAGAAAACGAGAGAGCAGATACAGAATGATCAAAATGGATTTTATGTATAAAGAGATGATTTTTTTCCTTGTAGTAACACAGTAGATATCGCAGTTTGATTTTTTTTATTTCCTTAATTGAAAAGCGAAAGTCCTAAAATTTTGTTCATAAAGTATATTTAGAAGTAAAAATTAGCTGCCGGTGCCTACAGCCTTGGCTTAAAGTAAAAAATACCCTAGTGAATCATTTTTATAATTTAATTAGATATTTGTGATGAATATTTTAAGTATATAAATTTTCTATTTATTTTTAATTATCATAATACAAATATCAATCCCTGTTTCTTTAATTGCTGCCATAATGCTTCATGCCATTATTTTCCCATAATTTTCACAAATTTCTAACTCTACCTTTTCCCACTCAGCTTATATTTTTTCATTAGAATTATGTTTTATTTGTTATATTTGTACTTCTTTTTTGTTTTCCAGCACACTCTACTACAGTTCTCTTAGATTTAAGATCTGCAGTGGCACATTTCTTCCTACCAATTTCTGGTGTGGCTGGATGTGTATGGTGGGGTAATTCCTTGCTGAAATATAACTTCATTTCCTGGTGTTGTAGGATGCAATTTCTGGATATAACGTATTTATGCTTGTGAGAACATAGTGATATATCTAAGTTGTAGAGTCTATTCTTCCCTTGAATAAAAACTTGCCTAGCAGTGATGAAAACATGCAGACCCATAACTGGATAGAATCATCTACATGGTTCATAATTGGTACCACAAAAGTAGTGTGCCTCTCCTAAACTTAGTTTCACAAAGGTGGCACAAGAAGTGGTGAAAATCTGCAAAAATGTGAATTTTAAAACTTATTTATATTGAATTATATAAATTACATGTAAAATAACAATACAATAGTCTTTCTTATTTACATGATTGTTACTTTCATCGGGCCAGATAACTTTAGCCCAATGGTTTTCTGTTGAGCTCAGATAAACCTAACTTCGTTCTCGCCGTGGATGCTTTTAGCCCTCGATCTTTACGTCTCCTTCTAGCTCTTTTAGGTGATCTTTTTAGAATCGGAACCAATGAATTCTCTAGAAATTTCATAAGACGCTATTCAGCCACACAGAAGTAAAGCCAGAATAATAGATGTCTTCTTTAGGTGTTGAAGGAAATTTCGACTACTTCTCTTCTTTAATACAAAAATCTTGGTCTCTTGATATCGTTTGATATTGTTTGGACAGCATAACTTAAACATTTTATTTTTTAGCAAATTTTACCTATTATAACTCATAGCTATGAGGAAATTCGATTTGTGCTCTTTATGCTTCTGTAAGTTGTTTAATTTTAGTCCTAATATTTATTTAAAAAGGTATTGAATACACAATAATTATAAATTTAAGAAGTCACAAGAATTATTGGCTAAATTGTGAATTTAAGCAACACTTTTTCATTAATTAGCAGAAATTAGTAAAATACTAAGTAATCAAAATATAAAAACAAAATACTCAATCATATTAGTAAAATAAACAATAATATCATACATATTTATGAATAATATGATAAATTATAAAAAATAATTAGATATGTTAAATATATAATTCTATTAGGAGTCCTTTTTTAATTTTGGCCAAGGGTGTACATAGGCCAATTAGAAAACTTACAAGATTACTGGGGCCTCAGAAAGAGCGCAACTCTTCCGAACGTCTCCTCGGATGTCACAGTTACCCAGAAGTAAATTAATAAAAATGCGGGTATATAAGGTCATAAAAGAGCAAGGAAATTTTAACTGACCAAGATACTCGTAAGTGACAAAATCTTAAAAGTCAGATTGATGGGGGAAGATGGAATATACTATCGTGTACAACTATTAGTTCTTTTTTAAAATTTTAATTATAACTACTCTGTCACAAAATATGGTCGGCACATTTCAACAACAAAAAACTACCCATCACTTTCTAACCTCCTCGCCATATCAAGTACATAGTCATCTATAATTCTTTTCACCCAATATCTGATCCACCTAGCCATAGATTGATATCAGCTGTTCAGGATTTGTTATAGTAAATAATTAATTGTTAGTTGCAACTAAAATTAAATTGCCTTTTTCAAGGGGATTTATAAATATTATTATTTGGTTTTAGGAGCTTATTTGCATGAATTCCGGATAACTTAATTATGGTGTAGTACCAAAGTATGTTTTGTACTCGCCACTCTTCTTTGAAATCCTTAATATTCTCCTGAATATTCATTCGTTATTTTCGGCAATGAGAGATCCGAAAAATGGCTTTAAACTGTTTTAGTCTTTTCAAAAGGATCTAAATGTGTCCTTCCAAACACCGAATTTATGGTTTTAGTTTCGATTATTTCGAAGAAAATGGAAATTTGTGTAATTCAATGAGAACAAGCTGAGTCTGTGAAGAAAGGAAGAAGTAACATATAGAGAGAAAGAAAAGAAAGAAATCCAATAGAAAAACATAATAAAAAGATATATAAGGATTAATATAGCAGATTTCGAAAACTTAAATAGATAGCAAGAAACTTACTAACTTGAACTCCATTCGCACTAGAATTACATAACTTAATATTTTATGACAATGAAGAACGAAATTTAAACTCTTGGTCTTAAAATGTGAATTTAAACTCCGTTTAACTCAAAGTTAACTTGTAATGTACAATAACTGCACACACAAAAAGAAAGAGAGAGAGAGAGAGAGAGAGAGAGAGAGAGAGAACGACAAAAAAACATTTTGCTAGGACGAAGTATCAAAGATGGATTGGTAGGAGCAATAAAATAAGGTCGTTTGGAATAGTTTGTGAATCAGCGGAATCTGATTAAAACGTCTGGTTTAAAACCCGACCGAGTGTGAGAGCAGATAGGCAAACAGAGTAATGAGAACTGTCTGGAATGGGAACAGAATTGGCGACAAAAGATGTTTCGTCTTAATGTAAACTTTGATAAGGTCATCTTAGCTTTAAGCAAACGGAGTTTCTGTGATAGCCTCACATGAGAAAGACCACAAAAATAAGATACGAAGTAGAGAATTTCAGCCAATGACAGGCTACGCTGGGATGACAGGTAGCTAAGCACTGCTTCTGTGACCAAAGGAAGGCGGAGCTACGCGTCCCCTCCAAAATGATGCTCAGTATAAATAAGAGAACATTTTCATTCAAATAGCATTATCATAATTCTTATTATTATAGATTATTATTGACCCATTCATCGATTAATCATTAGACTCTTAATTCACCGCTCTGCGAATCTCCATTATTATTGCTCTTTCCATTATAACCCCCGATCTAAAATATTCCGTTGCGCCAATTAAATCTTTACCTTAAGTGGAAACATTTCAAAGTGGTACGAGGGGCGGTCAATAGGTTTTACGAATTGGTAGGGCAAAACACAGGAAGGGGATGGCTGTTTGTGGTGGTGTTAGGACAAGTTATGACAAGTCAGGACCTGCAGCCGCACGCTTCTGCCTCGTCTATTTAAGAAGCAGTAGCTGATCGCAGATCGTCAGTCACAATTTTTTAAATAATGGAGAAGGTTGAGCAGCCCCCATGCTCAATCTTTTTAACAAGGAAGGCAAGAATGCAAAAGAGATCCATGAACGCATGGTTGCAGTGTACACCAACACCGCCCCTTCCTATGCAACCATTGCTCGCTGGAATAGGGAGTTCCGTCATGGTCGTAAGTCCCTTGAAGATGACCCCCGTCCAGGACGCCCGTCAGACATGACCAACGAGGACAATGTGGCCCGTGTGGAGAGGATGATCCTCGAAAATCGACGGGTGAGTTTGAAGAAATCGAGCGAAAACTTAGAATATCACATGGAAGTGTTATCAACATCATCCACGACAATTTGGCTATGGCCAAGGTCTCTGCCCGTTGGGTCCCTAGAAAACTTACGCCCCATGATCGACTTCAACGTCGTCAAAGTCCACAAGGCCAGAGTTGCACAAGCTGCCCTGCGCGAGTGCGGATTCGAGGAGCTTAACCATCCTCCCTACAGTCCAGATCTGGCCCCTAGCAACTATTTTTTATTCTGCCAGCTCAAGCCTGCACTGCGTGGACGCCGGTTTGGGGATGATGAGGATGTCAAGCTCGCCGTCCAGGAGTGGATTGAACAGCAGTCGGGAGATTTCTGGTTGTCGGGAATTCGAAGCCTCAGGGACAAGTGGCGCAAATGCGTTGAAGTCGATGGTAGTTATATTGAAAGATAATAGAACACTTTTTCTCATATCTCGTTTCCTTATATCTGAAATGCAAAACTTATTGACCGCCCTACGTATAAAAATACAAATATTTAATTACTTGCACAAAGGAATTTTTTACTTACAAACCTTGATCGGTTAATACCTCTCGGATCGCCTTGCAATTAAAACAAGGCCTACTTACGCCAAACCTATAACTGTTCACCCCATATTTGGCGACCTATAAACTCTTTCTTACTCCTTGTTATCCAAAAGTACCAATATGGACGAATAACTCCAAGTTGAATACCTGTTGTGAATATCGAACCTCGCCCAAATGATTTAGATTCCATGTATAATTTACCAAAGGTTTAATATGTAGGAGAAAATTGTTCAAGCCTTCCATGGTATCTTAGACCAGATCCCTTCACCAGAGAATGAAATAAATATATAGATCAGATTGACAATCACTTTCAAGCCAGAAGGCACCGGAGTGCCTTTATTCGAATTAAAAGCGCAATAGCAACGAAGGTCTATGACACAAACGATATTTAGCAAATATCTAGAGAGAAAGATAGGACGATGTAGAAAGTTACAATATGTAGATGATATATACATTCCTGGCCAAATGTATTTGCCGAGGCATTATATTTCGATACAACATAATTATTTAAATATTTTTAAATTATTTATATATATATATATATATATATATATATATATATATATAATATATATATATATATATATATATATATATATATATATATATATATATATATATATATAATATTGAGGATAAATGCCAGAGCCACGAAAAACGGATGCAGCATCTTTTAATTTTTCACAAAGTTTCGAAAACTACAAGTTTTTATCTTCAGGCTAGAATAAGTTTACAAAAATACATACTTGTATAAAGAAAACTTGAAAAGGCTAACAAGACATTATTTTAAAGGGTGACAAATTATAAAATATCAGTAAAATGTAATATAAGTTAAAATTTTCAAATATGACTTGGCAACAGTTAGATTTGCTTTAAAATTGACTCAAAAACTGTTAATACATAAGAAGAAAACTTGAAAAGGCCAACAAGACATTATTTCAAAAGGTGCCCAATTATAAAATATCAGTAAAATGTACTATGAGTTAAAAAAAAAATTTAAAATATGACTTGGCAACAGTTAAATTTGCCTCAAAACTGACTCAAAAAATTAGTTAATAAATTTAAATTTTATTGCATAAATTAATTAAAGATTTCCGCAGTGATAATGTTTATTTATTTAAATGTGTCAGTTGTAGTGGAGCCTCTTACATTGGCAGCACTGTCAGGTCTCTTGGAGCTAGGTTCTCTGCTCATATGGGAATTAGTTGGAGCACGAACAAAATATTAAATAAAAAGGAAAAGTCATCTATTAGGGAACACACCATAAGCCGTAAAACTGACATTTCTATTGATAATTTTCAAGTATTAGCCTCTAACAACAACAAACATTGCCTAAGAACCCTAGAATCTTTATATATCAAACACTACAAACCTACACTCAATGAAGAATTAAGTGCAATATCATTATTAATTAATTAATTTTAGTACAGTTTGTTTGTTTTTTAACAAACCAAGCGTAACTGTAACCTACAAATACTAGCCCCTTGTTAAACCCACCATTCACTCTCTAGGATGGATCCACTTTAGTAAGTACCCAAATTTACCGTTTTTATATTAAATGTTTTTTTAACTCTTACAGTCTTTACAAAATTAAAAACAAAATTTAAATTTACGATCTTTAAATAATGCCAGGTCAATTTCTCTGATAGTTTTTAATTAATTTCTGCAATAAACTTTAAATTTATTAACTAATTTTTTGAGTCAGTTTAAAGCAAATTTAACTGTTGCTAAGTCATATTTAAAAAAAAAAATTAACTTATAGTACATTTTACTGATATTTTATAATTGGTCACCTTTTAAAATAATGTCTTGGTGGCCTTTTTAAGTTTTCTTCTTATGTATTAACAGTTTTTTGAGTCAGTTTCAAAGAAAATCTAACTGTTGCCAAGTCATATTTAAAATTTTTAACTTATATTACATTTTACTGATATTTTATAATTGATAATTGGTCACCCTTTAATATAATGTCCTGTTGGCCTTTTCAAGTTTTCTTCATATGTATTTTTGTAAACTTATTCTAGCCTGAAGATGAAAACTTGTAGTTTTCGAAACATTGTGAAAAATTAAAAGATGCTGCATCCGCTTTTCGTGGTTCCGGGATTTATCCTCAATATTTAATGCAAGCTTCACGGCCGAGCTCCATATGGATATATATATATATATATATATATATATATATATATATATATATATATATATCATATACTTGTATATATTATTTGTCTTCTAATTTTGTATGTATATTTCCATAAATTACAAAAAATTGCAATTATCTTCGAAAACTAATTCTGACTTGAGTACCCTCGCAGAAAATTAATCGACCAACCAACCGTAATTACCTAAACACTTAATTGTTACCCTAGTGATAAACGTGGCTGAGGGACTGCACATAGCTACTCTCACAGAAGTCATCGTTCTGAACACTGTGGAAGTGAAACGGAAATATCGACCCCAAAATTTTTTTTTTTAACAGTAGTTATTTCACCAAACTATTGCAGTCATTATTGATTTACACCAATGTTGCTTTTCGTGTACAGAAATGGTTAAAAGGTCTGATACACTGGTAAGAACCGTCTTTCAAACTACCAAGATATTTAAAGAGACAGGTGTAAGTTCTCTATATAAGGCTCCGAAACGTTCAAGGATATGTACTAAGAGTCAAGACCACATCCTTGTGAGAAATTAGCTTCGGAATCGTATTGCTACTAGAGTTAAATTTTATAAATAGTGGCAACAGAACATCCCCAAGTTTGAAAAGGACACGGATAATAATGTGGGAGTATGGGAAGGTTTCAGAGAAGATTATTAAAATGTACAGCTGTTTCAAAGTATTAGTTATAACCACGGTGATATTGTTCAAAGTTAACTGTGTAATAAGACTGACTTTACGGCATTATTTAAGTGATTAGGACCTTAACTAGAAGTGAACGTGCTACAGTGGAGAGAGTGTATATTTGCCGTTTGGTAGGTGTGTGCCTATCTGGACTTAAAGGAGCCGAACATCATAGTGGAGATAAAACGGAAAGTCTCATCCTGAACAAAAATACAATACAACAAAATTTAAAAATACTAGCAGAGCTCATCATTGTTCGTACATTAGGTTACTGCACAGTCCAACTTCAGTCACCATTGTAGGCTCCTGATATCCTGTCGCTGTATGCGCATACAACCCATATACTTTATTTTTTGTTCACCATATTGACGAGAACCTCGCGAACCATTCTTGATCGAAGCCATAAGGCTTATGCATAGTGAGGCATAGTGAGGCCATTTCCGCTCTCTTATGCAAAGACGCATCGCCGACATTAGTAGTGATATTCTTGAACAGGTAACAACGGAGCTTGATAAAAGCCCTTCCATTGCTTTTAAACTTGACTAATCTACTGGCTACCATATGAAATAAATTGCTGTGAGCTAGAGTCTATTTCAAACCTTATGCCAAGAGATGAGAGACTAGCCCCACTGTTGTTTTATATGACACTGAAATAAAATCGTTATCTCTAGGTAAAATTTGAATAGCTCTCTTGAATTAAAAACGGAAATAACTATTTTCCTTGAGATTAAACAAAATGCCGAAGAAGCGAATCGCTTTGAGAAAATTAAGAGTGAAGAATTTATGTTAAAAATTCCCTACCTTGCAGATTTATTTGGAGATGTAAACTCCTTCAACCTATCAGTTCAGGAAAATAGTGTAAATAGTTTCGGATCCCATATAACAAAATTTGTGCTTTTCAAAGAAAAATTCAGTTTTATTATCGTCTTGTCCAAGCTTGTGACACAACAGTCTTTTTAGAACTGACAACACTACTAACAAGTATCGCAAAAGAATGTTCGTTTGTTGATCTTTTGAATAGTATCTTGTGGTATGACTGAAATAATCAGCTGTTACTTTCCTTGTGTTCACAGTTTACAGTCGAGAAAAGAAAGCTCGCGTAAGTAAAGCATTTACTGTTGATGAAAAAAGCATCGAAGAAAGTTGTTGTATACTCATCCAAAGAATATACAACACTGGAATTTAATTATTAGAATGAAGAGTTGACTACTCTTGGGGGCCAATTTGAAGAACCACTATAACTGATTCTTTTACAGAGAGCTCTTAATGTGCTCATCCCTTTGGCCACTACTTACCATGGCAAAGCTGTTTTCTCGGTTTTAGTTTGTGTTAAAACCAAAGCAAGGAACCATCTTAAAGACGCCTATGATGATAGCTTGCCCTCTACAGACCCTCGCATTACTATTTTAGTAAATAACAAACAATACTATTTTGTCCACTAATTATTAATATAGCTTTAATGTCTTTATTTTCTATTAATTATCAAATAAATTATCCTTTGCAACTTATAATAAAAGGAACAATGCTTTAATTTTAGTTTATTGTTATAGGAATAATGTGTAAAATCAGAATTGCCTTATTCTTGTGTAAAATTAATTTCTTACATATAAAATTCATTAAAAATTAATCATTCTAATATTTTTTCTTTTAACTTCACATAAAGGAAGAGAAATGGGGTAGAGGTAATGGTATCTATCACCATTACCAAAATTTCGAGAACAACTGATGAAAAGTAATGTTGTTTCCTTTAGAGCTTCTATCATTAACTAAAAAAATACCCGATTATTCAAAAGATGATTTCTTCCAACTAGGAATATTAATAAATAATCATGCTCCCATTACATTTCAAAGTTGACGATAGACGAGCACTGTTTAGATATCAGGAGAGGGTCTCTTCCTTGCACTTCATTCATACACATGGAAAACTGTCATCCTAGAATTAATTTTAACAAATCTAAAATTATTCAAAAATTTATAATATTTAATTGAGAGACATAATGCGGAGTGTATATGCAAAGGTGTTGTTGCATTATAATATGGGAGAGGGTAATATGAATTAAAAAATACGTATCTAATTTTGTCAGCTCCTAAAACCACAAACCAATCAAATCCCTCAATCCGATGGATTAACCGTGCCTCAGTTATTAATTATAATAAATTTCAGACCATTGTTGCAATGCAAATTTTAAAATTTATTTCTTGTATCAAATAGGTTTATTTCTTTACGTTTATTCACCGCATTTATTTATTTCGTTCACACTGCATAATGAAGCCCGTAACCCAAATCAGCGAGAGTGCGCTAAGCCATTCCTCACCACGCCTTGAATCGGAGTGGGGCCCACTTCTGACAGCAAACAAAATCGCTTCCGGCGAAGTCGTATATATTTTCCAGCGCGGGAACGAGCAAATTAGTATTCAACGAGGAGGTAGGCGCTGCTCACGCAGTATACAAGCAGTAATCAAGAGGAATCATTGGAACCAGCTAAGGAAACAACGCGCAACTTCAAAAGTGACTCTATATTACCCTAAAGACTCGCAGGCAAGAAACCAGAACTACAGGAGTCAAGGACGTAAGGACTCATTCTACAATAACGCGATTCGAAGACCTCTCCTCCTCTTGGAAAATCGTAGGCCTATTACATTTTTCTCTATCACTGTCAAAGAGGCGTGACGCTTTCCGACTACGAAGCTTCACCTCATCATCTAATCGTTTTCTTTCGGGTAAATATTGTGATACTCACTCATGCCGAAGCATTCATTGTAAAATTAATTCCCTTTTTCTGAACGATTAGTTTTCCCATAGTGCACAAATTATTGTTAAATTTTGTTATTTATGTGTAAAATAGTAAAGATTATTTTGATTTCTCTTGTTTAAATCTCAGAACCACATAAAAAGCCATTGATCTATTTTCTAAGTCGGCCAACGGTAGAAAACGCACTTGAATATCCTGCGTAATTAAAGGGGACAAGCGAATGTCAGTGAAGCCTATTTGACCTACGACATAATAAGATATATATATATATATATATATATATATATATATATATATAATTAAACTGGTGTCAAGTTTTTAAATGTCGTTAAAAGGTTTTTATTTAAAGGCCTTTTTAAGATTGTGGTTCTGGATATCAAGGAAACAATAATTTTCTTGCTAAACTATTTGCAAATTTAAATACACGATCTCAGTGAATATTTGAAATTAATTACTTTGTGATTATTGTGACTGTGCATCACTAATGTTCCCAAGCGGAATATTATATCTATTCTTTCAGGCCCTGTATACTCTGCCATTGAAAGATTCAGAGAAATTGTATTTGTTCGGTTTTGATTGGCGTACCTAGGGATAGGCGTTAAGGCTTGTTCGCCTCAATCACAGGATTCGCATTGTGCGAATTAAGCGAGTTCTTTTTGCATGTGTTTTTTTGTGTTTTCTACAGGGTCACGTAAAACCTATTAGCAGTTCCGTCAGTGCTCATAATTGAAACACCGTTAATTCGGGTTCGACAAACCCGCTGCACCCTCTTGTTGGGTGTGCATTATTTTTTTTAAGGGCAAACAAGTAAGACGTCGTCTTCGTTTGAAATTATTAAGGCACAATTAGAGTCTCTAGGTATAACTAGGAAGGACCTAATATCCTATATCCAGGAAGAAGAGAGAGCAGCAAGAGCGGAAAGAAGAGAAAAGGAAGAGATTTAACGAGAAGAAAGGGAGAGAATTCGTTTCTACGAATTAGAGATGACAAGGACGAGAAACGAATTCCTATTCATCACTTCGCGGACCGGAATCCATAAACCAACATCTGTCAAACTATCTGTCTTCAAAGAACGAGAAGACTTCGTTTCATATTTAACCCACTTCGAGAAGATCTTCGAAGTAAATCATTGGGACATAGAATCATACGGCGTAGCTAAATTAAGGCACCTACTGAACACCCACCTGAGGGATATTTTCATTTTCCTACCTTCAGAGGCAATAATTGATTATTCCTCGTTAAAGGCTGAGCTACTTGCTGCATATAATATGACCCCAGATTTTTACCGTGTGAAATTTAGGCAGTGCAGAATTTAGCCCAATCAAACCTTCAGACAGTTTGAGGATAGATTACAACGTCTCCTTAATTTTTGGCTGACGCATTAAAAGTGCCCGATGACTACGATGCTATAATGGACTTTATTCTTAAAAAACAACTTTTGGCATCATTTCCATCAGAAATCAGATCGTTCTTCAAGGACAGAAGATGCTTTAGTTTCAAGGCGTGCATAGAAGGGACTGACGTCTATGCAGCAAGAAATAATTGCTACCCCAAAGAGGGGAAGAAAGGAGAACCATCTCCTCCCAAATCGAAGGTAAATAAGCATAAATTGGGGCCTCACAATAAGGAAAATTTTGTCAAGATGACAGGCCATTCTAAGCAGAAGCCTGTTCGAACACCCGTCAAACGAGATGTCCAGGCTTTCTCCTCTAATCATCCCTTGTCAGCGTTCCCCAGGAGGAATATTGTGTTATTCCTGCTGAATCAAGGCTCATATAAGAAGAAATTGCCATCAAAACTCTCACTTGAGGAATAACTATTCCCACCATGTTCACCAAGTGAGTGCCACCCATCCTCCGACCGCGTCCCAACCGGAAAATTCTCTCTCTTCAAACGAACCAGGCCTTGCTGGCCACCAGGTGAACTTTTTGTTGAACAAAAAGAATCCTGAGGTCCTTCAATACGAGACTGATACGGTAAACGGCTGCCGTATCTCCACCCTACTCTGAGATCCCGGTTGCATGTATATTGTCGTAGAATGACCCTTGGTTTTGATCACTATACTCTTTTACACCCTTTTAGTATCGGTATGCTTTAAGGGGCGTGAGCTACTTCTATGATGAAGTAGGCTTTGTTCTAAGAGTGCTATTCAGTGGTTTTGTTCTTAAGGAAGAGCTATTTTTAAACACATAAGGATAAGAGGAAACACCAGAATCTACCAAAATAAACATGTATTTTAAACGAAACACTTAACTATTACAAATCAACAGTGAAGACATTTCTATCTTTGGCATAAAAGATCTTTCAATGACAAAAGGTAAACAAATAGGCTTCCCGTAAACATACCAATTGCCGATTAGTATTTTTTTCATCGCGACTCTATTTGATTAGCGTTAAGCATTAAATTAACGTACTCTCGTCTACAAACACATATGACCTAGGTTCACGAACAATGGTTTCTACTCTCCTTTAAAACTTGGGATGTACTAAACTTCTACTATCGCAATAGAGATATAAATGTTATTTTTAACTTACAGGTAGGTATTCAGGGATTGCCGGATGTCGCTGGAGGACTTATCCCTCGCTTTGCAGTGTTGTGGCCGCTGGTTGACTTTTAGTGGAGGGATTGCTTGTCGCCTGTGACGGGGGCTGATTCTTCAACGTAATTAAAGAACCGGAGCTCGTTGGGGCTGGGTTCTTCTCCTCTCACTCTTACGGAGCTTGAGATGTGATAGTTGCTCGAGTGTGAGCGGCTTTGCTTTTCGTCAGTCGGACTTCTTTGCAGACTAAAAAGGCTTCTTCGGTATGGCACCGATATAAAGCTTGACTATTTAGGTTAATACGGCCCTGAAAAGGGGGGGATCGATTTTCTCAATCTGATCCTCTCGTTTCTCACGGAAATAGTCTTGTATGGCTGAAGGATCGATCTTCACGAACTAACCCTTCTTCTGGCGTATCGACTTCTAATCTTCTTGTCTGGCTGAAAGATCGATCTTCACGCACTAATCTTCCTTCTGGCGAATCGACTACTAATAATCTTCTTGTCTGGCCGATAGATCGATCTTCACGAACTAATCCTCCTCTGGCGTATCGACTTCTGATAATCTTCTTGTCTGGCTGAAAGATCGATCTTCACGCACTAATCTTCCTTCTGGCGAATCGACTACTAATAATCTTCTTGTCTGGCCGATGGATCGATCTTCACAAACTAATCCTCCTCTGGCGTATCGACTTCTGATAATCTCCTTGTCTTTCTTTGCGGGGCTTATTTATAGGCGGATTGCCGCCCCATCTAAAGGGGGAAGTGACCAGGCCACAGAGGCAAAGGGGGGGGGGGGGCGAATGGTGAGTTAGCATCTGGGGAGAGCGAGAATTCCTGAGGTGGCACTGGGGTGCCCAAGTCAGCTTGAAAATTAGAGGCTCGTAACCGCACCGCTCCTGGCGTGCCTTCTGACTCGCACCGCTTTTTTTTTCCATAACCACGGGTTTATGGGTCACGTAGGTAATTAGATCGTTAGAGCGTCGTTTAAGGACCTTACGTGGTCGCCTTAAAACAGATGTTAGCTCCAACTGCCCACAGCGGCGGGGAGATCACACATGGTAAGCAGTTTCGCCGGCTACCTTTCCCACGCTTCTCCTCATAAGGGAGGGGGCTTTAATGTATCTATACTCCTCCAGGATGCTTAATGTAGCCATTTCTCCACATATATCATGGTATCGGATACGCTACTCCCACCTGTAGCTTCGGATCACGATCGGTTCTCCATCGTGCATGATTACCTGGGTTGCGCTAATCGGTTCCCAATCGTTAAGTGCCATATAGACTGCGTCTACTTTACTGGAAAGGGCCAAAGTTGTGGCAGTCCCTATCAACTTTTTTCCGTTGTGATTGGGCAGAGCCCCAAAGTTTCTCCACCTACGGTAACTCAACCCTTAACCACCCTCTCGCAAGCGAAGCAGGATTTTAAAGCACCCGCACCCCTGGAAACCCCCTTGCTTCAAAATATAACGATGCTGTAAACGAGGACTTTGGTAAGAAACAGAAGGATTGTGAATCCCTTCGTCCTCTGTTGACTAAGGCTAAAATAAGACGCAAGACTCTTATTTTATGAATAAAACTAATTTTATTCATTGTTAAAGATAACCTCCTCTCCGCATATCCTCAGAGGGAGATCCATCCGAGTCTCGAGCATTATGTGTTCCCCACTCTCATGTGCGACCTATTTTACGAACCGCACATGACAGCCTTTTCTCGGATCACTTCAGTCACACAAAGACTGCAAGACTTTTTAAGTACTTTTATTGGCCCGGATCGTCGGATGAAATTCTGCGCTATAGTCGATCATGCGACATATGCCAGAAAACTGCTATTAAGGGTCGAGTTTAGCTGGCCCGCTTTCAGAACGGCCTCGTAATCTCAGAACCCTTCTCCGAATGGCAATCGACATTGTTGTATCAATCCACCCACCATCTAGTGAAGTCCTTAGTTATATCCTCACTTTGGTCGATTTTACCACCAAGCATTCCGAGGCTGTCCCCCTCAAGAAGATCCACAGCATTTTGTGCGTCGAAGCCCTTATCTCCGTTTTATCCCGTGTTGGATTACCGAAATATTGTCTGACCGAGACCGTCAATTTACCTCCCATTTGATAGAGCAGGTAGGAAAATTACTCATGGTAATGCCCCTATTTCACACCTCTATTTCAACCCGACGGAAATGGTATTTGTGAGAGGCTGAATAGGAATCTCAAGGCCATTCTGCGGAAGACTTGCGCCGAGCAGCCAAGAGAATGGCTGCGTTATCTGCCAGTTGCTCTTTTTTTCTATAGCGAGATACCACACCGCACTTTGGAGTTCGTGCCATTTGAGTTACTTTATGGTAGGAACGTTCGAGGTCCCTCACGCATTCTCACCGATATCTGCAGCTGAAATCCGGTAGATTCCGTCAAGTGAATCTTGAGCCTACTATTATTTTCTATTTTATTTTGTATATATATATGTTCAAATAAATTTAGGTCAGAAACATGTACCTTTTGTATGTAAATTAACTTAAAAATTGTTTTTGAACTGAGGCAGATGTACCCTCTCCTTAAAATTTTCACTGTTTATAATCATGATTGTCGCAAATTAGGGGTTTGTTTATATAATGATGGACCTTGGTATTGATTTTGTTGTTGTTTATATGTAATTATGCATAATGTATTCCTCAGCTATTTTTTTCCTGTAATGCGAATTTATTTATTTTTTATTTCTTTTGAATTTGTACAATGCGTTCTTTTATTTCATGATGCGAAGATATTGCAACCCCTTTTCCATTTCCCGAGAAGTCCCTTCTTCCGGAAGTCCTATCTTTAAGGGGGAGGAGATGTCAGAGAGAGAGGGGTTCACGCGGACAAAGAAGCCTAAGGGGGGTATCTAACGAACGAACGGACCTTCAGCCGGCGTCTCTTGGTAAACTTTCGGGGCGATAACGAAGCGAGACGAGTCAAACTATAGCCCGGAACCCAAATCAGCTAGAGGGCGCTAAGCACTTACCCGTCGCTACTTGAATCGGAGTGAGACTCACTTCCAACGGCAAACAACATTGTTTCCGGCGTAGTCGTATATATTTCCCAGCGCGGAAACGAGCAAATTAGTATTCAACGAGGAGCCAGGCACTGCTCACGTAGTATCCAACCAGTAATCAAGAAGATTCATTGGAACCAGTCTAAGGACACATCGCACCACTTCACAAGCGACTCTCCGGTACCCTAAGGACTTGCAGCCAAGAAACCAGTTGTTCAGAACTACGGCAGTAGTTCTGATCTATCTGACCAAAGACACTATCCTTTACTTTCTATAAAAATGATTAACCCAATTTTATTCTATTTACTAATGCTTTATTTAGCATTTTTTGTATGTTATTTTCCCATTATATTAAAGTTAATTTTGGTTTATAAAATTTTAATACCTTATAAATACAAAATTAAAAAAAATAAAGACTCGATATTTATTTCATGGGGTATGTCACCTTTTCGAAAAGAAATTTGAACCGAAATATATGCGAGAAATATGTGTTACTTATTCCGTTGTTTGTTAATTATTGACGGTATTACAAAGAAATATCCCGAGGAATAATGAAAGTCCTTATCAATCATTATCGACGAATAAGATTGAATATTAAACACTTGGCTTCCCAATGACCTACTCGATATTTAAAAAATTATACTTATCTAAAATTTATAAGGTCAACTTAAATAGCAGCATCCACAGGAACATTAAGAATAATTTAATATATAATGGAAACTGTTGCAAACATACGAAATTTAGGAAAAAATAGTTGACCATAATAATTTGAGAAAAGTTACTTTCATAATTACTGTTTTTTTTCATTTTCCGGTAGCTCTGTTCCACATCTACTTGCCAACATGGATCACATTGGGCAAAATTCACACTCCGACCGAGACCTCATCAGAAGTTGATGATTTACCTGGTGGCCATCTTTCGAGCGTTAACACACAAACGTCCGTTCATAAACACAAGCTCTCAATGTCTCCTTTGATCAACCCTCAACGATTAAGTTCATCCCCCAAAACGAAAAAAACCTTAGCCCTCAAAGAAGACAAGAATGTGGGAAGACCCCCTACGGTGTTCAGAAAGGAGAATGCAAAGGGGGGAATTTGTTTTGAAAAGATCTCCTCTCTTAGGCTTGTTCCAGCGACTGGGCTCAGCTTCCGGCCAGGCAGCAAGACAGATTATCTGCTGGGGACAGTTGCTGGCGACGTACTTCTGGTAAGTTTTGTTTAAGAAATTAGTTTATTTAATCACTTTCTGTTAATTTGTGGTAATAGACATTTAATGTAGATGTCGGATCAAATTAAACTATCACACAGGTAACCAGCATTGTCGAGCATAGGCATATTTCTGAGTTTGTTTTCCTTAAAAACACCCTAATAATATAAATAGGCTGAAAATATGATTAGAAAAAACTTATAAATTAATTACAACCCTTAAAGTTAAAAGTTTGCTGGTTTTAGTCCTCATAAGCACGCAATCCCCACCGTGATGCCCGGTCAAGGTGATAACCTCCCTTGGTAAATAGTGTCAGCTTAAAAAGAAACCGGACGGAGATTCGAACTGCGGACCCAGCGATTGCCAGGCAAGCACGCTAACCACTATACTAGCCGGAAGGCTAGTACTACTTTACTTTACTACTTTATTTGTCGGTTTAGGGAAGCTAAGTCTCCGTAGATACCCACTCTAGCAGGAGCCATATCTGAATCGGGCGGCTAACTCGGCGCAGGTTGAAACTTAGCCCGGGACTGGTCAAACCCGTGTGAGCGGTGGACTAGAGGTGGTAGGAGCAAATACTATTAGGGCTAGGGATAGGTAGGCAGGTAGGGCTACCGAATCGCTAGCTGAAAAAGCCGGATCGATAACCAGATATAGCAGTACTCTCTCACTTACTTTACTCTCACTCTCTCTAGCTTTCTTTTTCGCCTTACCCATCTATAAGGAAAACAAGAAGAAAGAAGATCAGATAGCAAGAAAATATACTCTATTTGACGGGTCCCCTTGCGCGTCCAGAAGGGCGCACAAAAGCCTGACAGGATAAATGCTTTTCGAATAATATGTGGTGATCTCGGAATAGTGTTCGTGAGACTACTGAACTACTCTAATTTATTCCCCTCAATTTGTCAGAGCGACGGTGACATGGATAAGTTACTCTCGGAGAAGCAAAACTGAAAGGTTGAACACGATCGGATTGGAAGCTAAAGTGCTCCCCCCCTCCAGATCGAGTCTCAGAAGACAGTCTATTGTTGACAAATAGACACATGGATCGGAGACCATACGGCGGAAGAAATAAAGTCTGAAATCGAGAGAGCCCAATCCTGGGCAAGGTAAAGGAGGTAATTAAGTTTATAAACTGGGCAAATCATACAGAATACAATACTCTCATGTCTTTAAAGATATTTTTTGTGAGACCAATGTGGCAAAAAAGGCAAAAGAGGTAGGATTACTTGCTTTCAACCTCAAAATAACCCCCGACCAAATCAAAAGTGACAATTTCCTCAGTGTGAAAATCTGCTCTAACTGTTTCGCTCTGGAGAAGCATGTTACCAAAGACTGCCCGATGAAAGAAATAAAATGGTGTTCAGAGTGCAGCGGGAAAGATCACATGTGGCGCGAGTGCAACTCACAAACGAAGAGGTGCCTGAATTACAACGGGACCTATCGGACAATCGCATTATCATTCCTGGATCAAACGGGAAATGATATATGGGAAGAGAAAAGAAAAAGCCAGGGTCAAAGAGTAAAAGCAAAACTTCACTTTTGCCAAAGTTAGAAAGGCAACGGTCGAAAAGATACAACCGCTAAAGAATGTTATTGAGATAAAACAAGGAGAGTAATTAAATATACTCTTATGCATCTTGCATGCTCATGTTATTAACGTAGCTAATCCGGGTTCATATGCAAGAGAATTGAAACTTATGCTCAAAAATAATGGGTTAGACCAAATATGGTTCCCCGAGAACCTCCCCACCCCCCCAGCGGATATCCTGAGCGTCCAGTATAAACCAGTGAAAAATGGTAATGCTCAAGCACAGCAGAGGATGGATATTCAAGAAGAAACCCCGGAACCACTCAAAGCGACAGTTAGAGACCCGAGGCTTAAGAAAAATATACAACAGACAAACGAAGAAGTAACAGAAGTAGAGACATCGATAGTGAGAAAGCTACCCCTGTCTTGCGAAACCGAAACCCCTGAACAAATCGAAGGAGAAACTGAAGAACTCACTGTTCAATTCTTCGCGTCTGAAGAACGACCCTTCCCAGAGAGTAAAGCCAAGTTGATTCAAAGAATCAAAAGTGGAAATTATAAGTACGAGTTCGATGGTCCGTACTCGGACCGAGAAATTGTTAAGATTATTACGGACGGCAACTTAGAAATACCAAGGAACCTATGCTTCACGGTAAGCAGGAAAGAATTCAAAAAGAGAAGAAGTGGAAGGATGAATTCACCCATCGAGCGGTTAACACACAAGGTTGAAAGAAGAGGAAGTCACGAGAGAAAATCCAAATAATGACCTATAGAAGGAGACTAAAAATAATAAGTCACAACATTGCTAGAAGGAATGAAAAAAGTTTGCTTTGAGCAATATATATCTAAAGGAAGACCCCGAAATAGGTTTCCTCAACGAAAAAAAATATAGACCACGAGATTCACAAGATAAAATTATTCAATTATACTGTAATAACAAAAAGACGAGGCATACCTGGTGATAAGCGTTCGGATTTCAACTGGAAACCTTATCGTAGCGACTGGATACCACTCAACCGAAATTTTTGGACACAGAGATCAAGCGGAATTAATGGGGGATTTGAACGCCCAGAGCAAAGCCTTGGGCTACATCAGAAGTTTCAACAGGGCAGGAAAAAATTTAAACACAATACTGGAGAGAAGGATAACAGAACGTAAAGGGCCCGAGTTTCCGACCTACTTTAGCCAAACCAGAGCCACGAAGCTCGATATTGTTCTAGCTATCCCGGATATACAATTAAATTACCTAATAGAGAAGGGGCCTCCATCACGTAGCGACCATGAAATGATGATCATAACTCTCTCCCTCAACCCTATTAAGGTAAAATGCCCTCCGAGGAAGTCATTCAGGAACGTTAACTGGGCTGGATATTCGGAAGATCTGGCAAGACACAAACAAAGAGATTTGAGTGAGGCTATCTTGGAAGAAATTGACGAGGAGCTCAAAAGATTGATGGAAGTGATGGTGAAGGCGGTTAAGAAGCACATTACCATTACAGAGTATAGAACTTTATCCCATACTATCAGAGCAGCGCATAGAGAAGATCGGGAGAAACAATATATCATTACAAGAGATTCCATCGAACGCAATGAGCCCCAAAGAAGTGACAGGGCAAGGCTGCAACAGATAAGAACCGACCTGATAGCGGGAAATGTCTTGAAAAGAAACGCAAGATGGGACAGATTCATAGAGGCTTTGTACAGCGAACTAAATCCCACAAAACTGTGGCAGAAAATCAATATTGCCATAGGAGACAGAAAAAAACAAGGCTAGAATTGTATTCAAACAAGAAGAAGGCGAAGCAAAAGAGACCCAAAAGATAGAGAAGGCATTTAGAGAGCATTGGAAGGTAACCTTTGACATCTATCCGAAGAAAATGAGAGATTTGACAGAAACCATAAATTAAGAGTAGTGGATGAATTGGAACTTCATCGCCAGGAAATCGTCCCAAATAACAACGCCTCACCGACGCTCCTAGCAGAATAAAACATTATACCGATTACCCTTCAAGAGATTAGAAAGACGCTCCAGGCCAGCAAACAAAATATAGAACTATTCAACGCCACGTTGAGCGCAGGATATTTCACAGACACTATGAAGAGGGGAAAGATAAGTTTCCTGCCAAAATCCGGAAAACCAAAGAACAAACCAAGGAAATTTAGACCGATTACTCTGCTCGAGACTTTGGCAAAATTGCTAGAAAGAATGATCAACGACAGGCTAGTTAAACATCTAGAAGAACAAACACAAATTTCTAACTATTAGTACGAGTTCAGGAGGAATAGGAATACCAAAACGACCTTTGCAATACTAGGCGAAACAATTGCCAAAGCTAAATTCAACAAGAACTAAACAGATGTTGTACATAGGGACGTCCAAAAGGCTTTTAATAAAGTCTGGAGGATCAGCCTTAAGTACAAAATCCGGAGATTGGGGTTACCATCAGCCCTAGTTAAATGTCTGTGCGATTATGTCTCAGACAGGTCAGCTTATATTTCAAGGAAGGGTTACAAAGGCCCAAGCTTTGAAGTCCTTAAGGGGGTCCTCAACAAAATGAACCCAAGAGATGGCAGGATACCCAGCGACTACCACTCCCTATCACTACTTCTCCTTCATCACTTTATCCTTACGTAACTTATTCACTCTTCTATTACTAAACCCTTTTATTTCTAACTTTTTCAAGACGTAAGACGTAAAATCTTTAAAACAGCGAGATATGAATAATTTCGTGCTTATGTTTCGACTAAATTTTAATTTTTAAAAAATCAACTTTTCTTTGCGTGTAAAATAGTGAAATATGGTGAAGGCATTTAATTAGACGTTTTAATATTTTAATAATATTTTATGAAATACATAGCCTTTCATTCAGATTCAAGTTACACACATAATGCACATTTTGATATAACTTTAATGAGGTTATAGGATTTCCATCAAAGATAATTTACTTTCATTTCTTTTGACCGCTACATAAAGCTTGGTTCTGAATTCTTCAACCATCGTTTTTCTCATATTTTGGTTGAATAATGGTTTGCCACGTATCGTAAATTTCAACGATATTAACACCTAGGAAATGTCCTTAGAGAACAGCTTCCAGATTGCGGTGGCTAGTGAATAGAGAGTAATAATTTAGGACCCATGGCTAAGGCTGTACCAGATGGCACCAGTACTGGGCGATGGTTGAGCAATAGAGAGAAAATCAATCCAGTATTTCACTATTCATGCCTCTGCTTCGATTTTTAGTTTGCAAAGTTCCTACAAATTTTCTAGGCATCTTTCCCATACACATATTTTTCAAAATTACTTTATACCAACACTTTAGCTAATGAATACTAAGTAACGAACGTATCTCGCGTGTATGTAGATATTTTTGTAGCAGTTTGTATAATTTAGGCTTTAGGGACATTTAATATCATACTATTCTCCTCAATGTCCAAGTGGCTCCCATCAGAGACGATAAGCCTTAAAAGTTTCAAAGGTTCTACTTACTTTGTGACACTTTTACCAATAGCAAGTTAAGAAAAATTAATTTCATCAGGTTACAATTAATATTATCAAAAAGATCTTCAAGTTTATACTTAAAAGGAACCCTTTGTTTTCTGTAATCTCTTTCACAATTTAACACGGGTGGGGGATTGTGGAACGTCCATCAGATATGATGGGTAGCTGCGAAATGAGCAAGTTTCAACTTGACGAATAAACAGTCGCGGACCAAACAACAGTAGTGTCAGCACGAAGTAGACACATATGGACTGGTAACCTATACCTCAAACAAGAGCTTAATGAGTCCTATGACGACACTATGTAAGGGGAGATGAGGCCGCCTTTAAATAAGCCTCCCTGCGGTCAGGTCCATGATGCATCCAAAGGCTAATGGGCCATACTCTAACAGAAAAATGTCCCCCAGGAAAGGTCTAGCTTGCCACTGAGGTATTTATTTATGCTCAAGAAATGTATGAGGTACTCAAACAAAAGGGCCGCAGTCCCCGGAAGCCCTTAAGTGGGCAAGTGGTGCGAAGAATGACCGGGTCTGAATCAGTGAATAAACTAAAAACACTGACGGAAGTTAAAGAAGATACGAAGACCGAGCAGAATGGAGGTGTTTTGGACGAGTAAGTCAACTGACAGATAGGCCCTATCTTCCAGGCTAATGATGATGATGATTTTGATTAAACTTTCTACTCTACTTTTATATTCCTTACTTAATTTTCGTATGAAAGAAAATCTACTATAGCAATTTTTCTCTATAGTAAAAATGACTTATTTCATAATTGAACCCGTCTTTGGTTTTATATAGGGAATTTATTTTTTTCCATACTTCCTTCCATCAGCAGATAAATTAAAACAAATTAGAGTATAAATATTTGTTTTATCTGATTTGATAAAGCAGGGATAAGTATACTGAAAATAGAACCATTAATTATGATTGTTATTTTTCAAACATACGAGTATGTGATCAAGATTTTGCTTGTGAAGGAAATTTTTCAGATATCCTTTAAATGCTGTAAAGTATGTCAAAATTCAATAGGTAGTCTGAAATTATCTTTAAATCATGAATTCATTATTACCTTATGTAATTATTTTTTAATTCTATCCATGTGGAAGAAAAGTTGTTAAAAGTTTCGTTAAATCACCGAGTTTGACCTAAATCAGAAAGTGTCCTCGTCTTCTCACAACTACAAAAGAGAAGAATTAACAAAAGTGGGTTGGGAGTCGATTTGTGTTCGATTGTTCCCCAAAATAAAACCAACGAGACTTTTAGATGATCGAAACAACTCCCTATTTTTGAGTATTTTCAGAATTTTCTATATTTTCTTAAATCTTCGTTATGTAAATCATAAAGTTTCTAAGTTTAAAGAAAATATAAAAATGTTTAATACGTAGAAGGTACCTGGCATTAGTTATATTTTAAACAGTTTTCTCGTAAATCATGTTCTTTCAAGAAAACAGAACCTTTTCTAAGGTATTGGAATTTATTTTAAAATCAGAAAATATTTTTATGTACTCATCTATATTCTAAGCTTTAATAATATATATTAAGAAACGCGCGTAATTTTAAGTTTGATAATGATATTTTTATTTCAGTAAACAGTGTTAGGTAACAATGTCATTGCCTTTTAAGAAACACTCTTAAACTCCTTAACATTGTGTGAAAAATATTATAATTTCTAAATATTAAAGACTAATAATCAGGAAAGAAAAGATGAGTTTGATAGGTCACAAAAATATATGAAAATCAAAGGCAACCAAAAATCCATTCGTCAGCAATCTCGAAGTTTAACGCAGTCTAAAGGAAATAAGAATAAATTTTCCAAAGGCGCCATCAAAGATTAAATAGAATTTAACCGTGTCTTTTCATTGGTGCTGGATTTTATTTCCATTTTATTGGAATATTCGAGCTTTTTGCGCACGATTTTTTGGCTTAACTTTACTTATTAAGGAAATTGAGAAAATTATTGCAAATAATAGAATAAATGAAGGAATAACGAAATAAAAAGTAGTGAATATGAAGAAGAGGATAAGGGGGAGAGTTTTGATTTTTAGACCT
This sequence comes from Ceratothoa steindachneri, assembly GCA_963969495.1. Taxonomy (NCBI): domain Eukaryota; kingdom Metazoa; phylum Arthropoda; class Malacostraca; order Isopoda; family Cymothoidae; genus Ceratothoa; species Ceratothoa steindachneri. Next base: position 108,449,211 of record OZ018332.1, read on the forward strand.
CGGTTTTTAATTTTCGATAATTTTACAAACTTGTAAAGTGAAAAGCGGATTTGAAAACTGAGAGGAAAAGAATCTACCTTTAAATGTAATCTATAAAATCACAATCCTCTCCATCACTATATATTTATAAAAATATAAGATTTCTCAATCAAATTTGATAAAATAACGATCGACCTATCAATTATAATCAGTTTCTGGTATATCAATCAATCGTATGATTAAGAAATACATCTAAGATTGACTACTCATCTTTGTAATGCAGTGAATATACCCGAATTATTTTGAAACTGTGGGTAAAGGCGGAAAATGCCAATTCCAACGATTTCCGGTGGTTTGATCGCCTTCTTACGCTAATTACACGACTCAAATCTTTGCCCTTTGATCTTCGCAGCTGATTTTCTTAGAATACTCTTCTGTTTGATTTCGAAAGCAATGATCTTGGTTAATAATATATATATATATATATATATATATATATATATATATATATATATATATATATATATATATATATATATATATATATATATATATATATTAGACCTGTTCAAAACGTCACATGTTGCAAACACTATTGGTCCACATGTTGTTTTTGTTCCACTAAAAAAAGTAAAAGATTTGTGCCAAATGTGATTGTAATCGGACATTACTTAGGGGTCCCCCACGAAGCAACATTTTTTCAAAGACAAACAAAAAAGGAAACAAAATGTTAGTAAATATGAAATAAGAAGTTCTAAAATATTTCCTTTCGCACGCAAAGAATTGCCAATAGAATGACATCACTGAGAACTGAAAAAAGACAAAAAACAGTTCTGAAAGGACTTCCTCAATTTATTCGGAGTCAGATCGCTCGGGCTTCAGTAAGGCTACCTTGGAGGTCGTGGGGCACGCCCTCCTGTCCTTGAACACCACCTTCAGAAGGAACTGCTTTTGAGCTTCTTCTCGGGTGATGGCCGCGTTGAAGGTTGTAATGACGGTTACTCCCCGTTCGGCAACGTCGTTGAAAACCTTCACCTGGTCAATCACTCTCTTCATTTTGCAGAAGAGAGGATCCCCTCCAAACTGGTGGGGGTCTTAGCCAAGAGTGTGGCCAGTTCCTACTTTGTCCTAGCAGCAAGAGATTCAGCGCCTTTCTCGACCGGGAACTGAACAAGCCTGAAAGAGGCTTGTTGAGATTTAAGGACTTTCCGTCAAGTCATTTCAGTCCCTTCCCCTCCCTCTTTAAGTTCTGGACCATGGAGGCTTTCTCTTTCTTTTCAACCCTCTCATAGAAGAGAAAGAGAGGCACCAAGTCTTCTGACACATACCAGAGATGGCGCTTGAATGCCTTTTGGGCCACTTCAGCAACGCGCTTATTGGGGATTGGTCTGCAAAGTTCCCTCATGAAGAAGAGATCGATGTAGGGAGCATGGGAAGCAACCATGGTCTCGTTCCACGGAATGGAGTAAAGGAGAGCAACGAAGGAGTATACCTCTTCCATGGCTCGAAGTTCGTGAGAGGTCAGCCAAAACTGAAACCTGAAGAGGAAAATCTTGAGATCATAGATTCCCTTCGACATCCATCTCGCTTAATGAAAGGCTCCTGGTGCCCTTATCTTGAAATTTGTCCTAATATTGCCTCCCAGAAAGATGTATGATAGAACCTAAAGCTCCGTGTAGTCGTCTCATGGCTTTTTTGTTCGATGTCACTCTTGAGCTCGCTCAAAGCTGTCTCACTTGCATCAGACAGCTCCCTTGTCAGGAGAAGAAGACTTTCTTCCTCCATGGAGGACGTCCAATATTTCTGGTAGAGAAAGTCTCACTGGTCCCGGAACCGGACGAAGAGCGGGACGTTAGGCCCGCCAGATGGTCCATAACAGTGTTTGAAAACGTCCCCAATTATCACTTCCAGGATGTGGTGCCTGCACGCAAACTAGAGGAGATTCCTTCCCAGATCCTCCTGTATCTTGATGCAAGTTCTTTCATTGGGACCCGTGTTCGAGGCAGTAGCGTCAAACACGATTCCTCGAATGCGCGCCTCCAGTCCAGCGTCGTATATTGCCTTGATGACAGCCTCCGCCATGTGATGCCCAGTGCCTTGGGGGATCTTGGCTGCTTCCAAGAGGTACTCCTTGTCCCCACCTGCGACGTGAATAGTGAGCCTCTCAAAACGTTCACGTCCCCTCAGTGATGTCAGGCAGCTGCTTGACATCCCAGTGAAGTGGCACAAGGTATCTTCATGGGCTTTCGATCCTCTGCAGTGGCCACTCCCTTTCGGTTCTTTCTCCTATGGCGACGGATTTAGCTCGTAGAGAGCGTGATGTTTTCGATGTTCTGACCGGTTGCCTTGGCCACGGCTCCTATCAGTGCCATCGCAGTCGTATCTAAGACCTTAATGTGATCCAGTTTGGTGGTCACTTGCTTTGTCAGGATCATGGCAGATTTCTTTTCAGCTCTTCTCTTAGGAGGACTTAGGGACTTTCACTCGTCGTTGCTGCCATTTGTTTCCCTGTGAGAGGACGAGGACGACAAGGCCACCTGGCTTAAAGGTATAACACTTAAGGCGATTCTTTTCTACATCTCCGCATCCTGTTTCCGCTTTACATCCGCTTTTTCTCTAGGAGTCTCGCTGACAGTGTCCAGTCCGGTCATGGAGGAAGTCGATCGATCCTCTCTTTGGCTGATGAGAAAGGCCCTGTCCTCTTCGTTTCTGGTCTTCTCAAGGGCACCTCTATACGCCACATCGAACAAGTCATCAAGGTCCCCTTGAAAGATCTCTTCATTCATCCTTGCCGATTCCGAAGCTCTTTTCTTGTGCTTCTGAAGACCCTCGTAGGCCTGCACAAACTTGAAAAGCTTCACCTTGCTGTAGCGCAGATCTGCCTTTTCCCAAATCTCCTGGACTCCCTCCACGTTCTTATTCGCAGCCTCCACCTTCGTCTTCTTTTCCAGATCGTGGTGGAAATAGAATTTTGGGAGCACTTGCCCCTTTGAAGGGAGACGGTTTCCTGGTGATGTTATCCTCCGGGTAACCGATCAACTGCCAATTGTTGCGAATAAAAACCATCGTACCTGTGCAAGGATAAATGAGAATATTGGTTATATGTTCCGTTAGTGATCCCGCCTAAAAATGATAACTTTCAGTTCCCCAAACAACAAGTAATGTCGGTACCGATTAACCACCTAAATAATGAAGAAGTTGATGAACTCTAGACAACAAACAAACACTTACAAATGCCAATTTACTTGACTGACTGCCAATGTCACCTAGATAATGGATCGGGTAGCAGCTGCATGGAAGAAGAGGAGAATGTGTCACACTGGGGAACCTTTATATCTTATCCGATCGAGTTCGAATTTTATGTGCGCCTATATGACTCCAAGTGGAACAAGAATAACACGTGGTCTGAAGTCTCCCACATCTTTTATAATTTCATATATATATATATATATATATAAAAAGTAGTACAATAACGTACATGTAAATGCAGGAAAGAAACCACAGTGATAGGATCAATTTATTCTGCATATATATATGAAAGATAATGGTAAACCACAATATTTGAATCAAGATTTTATTTATAAATATCGGACTAGTTTTGGCAAGATGCCATTTTAAAACTAATAATGAAGAAACTAGGCAAGGAGCACAGTATATATAAGATAAGACACATCCTAGACAAAATGAAACAGCAGGAAACAATCTGGGAAAAAAAACAAAAACTAGAGTGAATCTGGCGTGAATGACAAGCTAAACAAAATGAAATGGACCCGGAAACAATCTGGAGAGTTGCTAAATCCAGGGACGCATTGCGTCCGGGGACTTATAAATACGATTAGCGACTCTACTCGTTATATATTTGGCAAATTTGTATTGCCCTTCAGATAAATTGAAATTATCAACCTTGTTGATGATGATGGATTCCGCAATTCTCCTCTCAATATAATTGTTTGATTTATAAATGATTTTTACATTGTTAAAATCAATTCTACTGTCGTGCTTTTGCATGTGCTTAAAGAGACTTGAAGAGTTCATACACTTTCTAATATCAGCTAAATGTTCTTTCATACTCTTATTAAAATGGCCTGACTCTCCGATGTATGTTAATTTGCAATTATAGTTTGGTATACTATAAACCCCAGCATCGAGATTGATTGGGCGCAGTCTAGTCAAGTATTTTCATATGGTATTATAATATTTAAATGCAATATTTATGTTATTTCCGTTCGTATATGATTTTAGAGGAGCCAAGGCTGGAACATATGGGTTACTAATACACTTTTTAAAATCGTCCCTTCGTGGTGTGGAGCTGACATAGAAGTTCTTTCGTGCTTTAGAATGGCATCTATTAATGAGATAATTTGTTTTTTTTTGTTCAATGAAATTGCAGATAAGGTGCTAAATTTCATCTTAAAGGAAGATTGGGTCGCACGTTCTATAGGCTTGGAGAAAGAGGGAAGAAATAATAGATATCTTAATGGATTTGTCATGTAGTGAGAAAAAATGTTTGTAAGCATTTGAATTTGTAGGCTTTCGATAAACTGAGCAATGAATATAATTATTTAAAGGGTGTATATTTACATATATAACGGTAGAGATTTATTTTGTTCCTATTGGACTATCAGGTTGTTTAAAAATTCCCTGAAATTGTTGTTGTCTATGGGCCATGGTGACAAGATGTCGTCTACATATTGGAACCAGATAAGAGGTTGGGAATGGATCTTAGGAAGGAAGGTCATTTCACAGTTTACAATAAATAGATTGCATAGGATGAGGCCATATTTTTGGCTAAAAAACTTATCTTCAGTTGAAAATACATTATTGGTTACACATAAGCGCACTAATTTAATAATTATAGGGATCGGTAGAGGTAGGTTAATATCTAAATTGGGAAGAAATTTCCATAACACGCCAAGAGCTTCATCGACCGTGTCGTGAAATGGCCAGACTCTATATTTATATATATATATATATATATACGTAGGTACTTTGGGGTTTGGGGCCACTTAATTAAAAAAAAAAAAAATTGGGGGTTTGGGCCCAAAGTTGGGTTGAAGACCGATAGTGAAAGGGGAAATTGTTAGGAGTTCAGTGGGGATGGTTTATTATTACTTTGCGGGGTCCTTTTAAACAAATATTTTAAAATGCAAGTTGGCCAAAGATAAGCAGGTAGATGGTACGCGCTGAAGTTGCAAAAGAAAGACAATGATGAAAATATAACTTTACTAACAACAAAAGGGTATATATATTTACATAGAAATTAGGTTTAAATAGAATGGTCGCCCAGACGGGGTCAAAGATCTACATGCGATCAGGTAGGTTAAATAATGGATTAAAGAGGTCATATACAGTTGGTGATTTAAAGGGGAACTTCAAACTGGGTCGTTCACACTAATAAGGGAGCAGTTTCATAAGCCATATTTAAGAACAATATGTAGGTGGCAACGGTTACGAATACCTTATGTGCGCGTTGCCGCCAAGGGGCCAGTTGAGATACGGTGAATGCGACGGAAGAAGTAGGTTTACCTCTGGCTTCATACGAGGGAGCACTAGTCGTTTTCGGAGTTGGGAATGCTTGTCTGTCCTTGCCGATTGACTAAGGCAGAGTTCAGTGATGTCGTAGCTTGCCGATTGACTAAAGCAAAGTTCCCGGATTGATTTAGCCTTCACTTAAATTGAAATAGCCACGGGGGGGGGGGGGGGAGAGCGTCCTTTAGCTCGTTCGTCGGAGTAGGTGGAAGTCTAACAGTGCTGCTCTCTAAACTCAGTCGAAGCGTCATATAGGCACATGGTGAGGAGGCTCCAAACGCGCGCGCGATGACATCGGTCCCTAGGCAAATACAGCTGGGTTGAGTGATAACAGCGTCGTCCGCCTCCTTGCCTAGGTTCCCATACTTTCCCCAACTCCATGCAGTGATCTCCGTATCCATGTGGGTACAGAAGGGCACGTGTCCGCCATTTGACCTCATTCTGCTACAGAACGGGACTTTTGTAAACAAACTAATTACGTCAAAGCTAAACAGATTTTACTACTGAGGTCAAGATTTTGAATTTTGGAAATAAGGTCCGATGAGTGGATAATATGTGAGTGAAAGATTTTACACATCACATTTGATAAGATTCCAGCCAGCCATTTGAATAGCTTATTTGGATAGTTAATTCAGATTTGGAAACAAAAAAAATAAAGCAATCAACCCCTCCCTTCCCTACATGTATGGGTTACCGAAAACCCATAAAGAAAGTATCCCATTACGCCCAATCATCTCTTGCATTGGCTCCCATAGTTATAAGCTATTCAAATGTCTGGCTGGAAACTTTACAGATTGTTTCCGGTTCCATTTCATTTTGTTTAGCTTATCATTCACGCCAGATTTACTCGAGTTTTTTTTTCCAGATCGTTTCCTGCTGTTTCATTTTGTTTAGGATGTGTGTTACCGTATATATACTGTGCTCCTTGCCTAGTTTCTTCATTATTAGTTGAAAGTGGTATCTTGCCGAAACTAGTCCGATAGTTATTAATAAAATCTTGATTCAAATATTGTGGTTTATCATTATCTTTCACTGATATATATATATATATATATATATATATATATATATATATATATATATATATATATATATTATGAGGTACAATAGAAACTTTGGATCATGTCATTGAAATCTTACTTTTCCGTAAATATTTTCTAAACAAACCGGGCAATGGCTTCGCCACTACCCCATACGGGGGGGAGCTTGCGCTTCGCTACTAAGATTAAAATTTAAAATCTAAAAAAAAGCAGCCATTGGTAAAATTTAATCAATTTTCTGAACTTCGCCAATTATAATAATTTTAAAAAGGAACTCTATACTAAATTTCCCTCCTTTCAAAATATCACGTTGCTAAAATATAGTTATAGAATAGAAAAAGATATATACAAATATATTTTCTGAACTTCCCCATTTGTAATTCTTGGGGTTTTAAAAATTCACAAAATTTCGATACTTATATTTATTTCTGAACTTCACCATTTTGTTTTTTGATATTATAAAAGAATTATTAGAAATAACTTTGATAAAAAAACATAAGTCATAACCAAATTACGATGAAATTATTATTCAAATACTCAAAATCATCCCCTTCTTAAATTATAGAGTTAGTGATGATGATGATGATGATGATGACTAGGAGTAGGTCAACAAGAACTTAACACCAAGATTTATTAGATTGGGTATAACTACATTATCTGTCGGTGCTTTGCAATTTTTCATGTTCTTAAGTGCATGCAAAATTCGTTGTTTTCTGCTGCAAGAATTTTTTATAACACTTAGAGTCATCTTCCATTTATTGGGGTCTATGGAGACTAAATCTTTATTTTGCGTTCTTTTCTTCTAAATTTGGTTTAATATGTATATTTGTGCTTTTAAGAAATTCGAATAATGAATCTATTGTACAAGCCCTATCAGCAAAGATGGTTTTGAAGCTAGGCTTGATTTCTTAGTATCGAGATCAATGTTGGAGGTAATTTGGAAGATGTATAAGCACTTATTCGATGGATATCTTCGCGCTACCTATTTGCATTGTGATGGTGTGTAGCTATAAAAACGGAAACTGTTAGTTAACCATGTGTCACCCAAGTGCAGTCTTGCAAACAATATCTCTTCTTTTCATTCTTTTTTAGTAGAAGATGGACAAATTCCTGTGTTATTTTTTATTTGTAGTTGATGAAGGTTTCCATTGGTTTGCCACATATTATTACAATGAGACTGATGGCTAATCACGTAGCTTTTGTTGTATATTTTGAAGTTTATTGGCTTTAAGGGTACAGAGAGGGAATGTGACGCCAATGTCGCTTTCTTAGTTGCTGTTTCATTTCCAGGTATCCCCAAATATCCTGGGCACCAACGGAATTGTATTCTATGGGGTAGTTTGCTTAGTTGGTTTAATATGATGGTGGCCATTGGGTAGTCTGTCCGTCCAGACTTTAGTAGTGCAAGTGCACTACCAGACTAGGAGTAAACTTTAAAGCTATTTGTAGGCTGCCGAGTGATGGCTTTGAGAGAGAGAGGAGGATTGCAATGAATTCGGTGGAGAATAAAACTGAAAAAGGGAACGTCGAAAACCCATTTTTTGCAGTGTGTCTTAGGCTTTGCTGTTGCTTTACAGAATCATAAGCCAATATAAGATCATAGAAAACAGAAGTTATGTTGGAGAATTAAGGCTGTCATGAATCACGGAGTGCAACTTTAAAGGCAAGATGGTCGCTTGCCCTAACTATCTCATAATATAAGTAGTCAGAAAGGGATATCGAGGCTCTAATATGTAGGTGGTCACAATTGCGCTCCATTTTGGCTTTATGAATTCTTTGTTCCCCAATGGGGTGGCATTTTGTTGATTGACTGATATGGTAAATATTGAGTGTGTGTAGCGCTTTAGTGAAGTATTAAATATCTACCTGAATTGCAGATGTGTTAACGATTTAGCTTTATTCTAAATCCAGCCTCGCTGCGGCACCAGTGCTGTTAGTGGGAAGGACTATATTATGATAGGCAATTATCTCTCCCACACAGCTCTGAATGAACCTCCTAGAACACTTCTTCTGGAAAAATGAACGAACAAAGAGAGAGGGCTATATTGGAAGAGCTGTTACTTTGCTGGTGGTAATAGATTGCTTCTGTTCTATTGAGAACCTCTAGAAAGTGTTTTTTATGAACCTTTAGATTGTATTGCCTCGGCTGTCATTTCTGGTGTCATGCTAAAATGTTTTTAGAGCATTGAAATTCCTTAAAAGAGGGACGGCTGAGGAAGTTTTCCAATAAGTAGTTCAAAGCCGAGGAAAGAGAAATCGAACAAATGGTAATAGGATTTCTGCATTGGTCATTAAAATCGTGTGTGGCGACTTTAGTCTTCTGGCTAAAGTCACAAGTGGAGTTTGATTGGAGGAGCTGGCTTGAGTAGGTGGGCATTCCCTCAATGAGATTTGATTATTGGTTTTTATCTTAGAAGAAGTCTTGTAGATTCTCATAGTTATCTCGTAAGTTGCTAATATTCCATTGCAGGAATCTTGTGGCGGTGGTCAAGTGATCGAAGGCTATGGTGACTAACTCTTTATTCTCTATTTGACGCAACTGATGGGGCGTTAAGTGTTTAACTTTAGAGGCCTTTAGGGGGCAATAATTTTGAGCGTTTTTAAATATAGTGATTAGACAGTTTCTAGGTGTAGAAAAATTTGAAGCAGAGTTTTGAATCTGTTTTACAATATTTGGTATGTTGGCCATATATTAGGCAAGAGCGGCATTTCCTCGGAATTGGCAATTCTTCTCTAATTTGGACGACGGTTCTAGCAAACTAGATCGGGCTAGATATGGATTATTGTTTAAATATGATTTCTGAAATTGGTCTGTTTTTCGAGGATCGAGAGATATCATCTGAAGGCTATCGTTTTTGAACACTTTCTCTACTCGATTACAAGTAAAAGCTTCTATGCGGTTGCCTAGTGAGGTTAGCGAGACTAGATTTAGGTTGGAGATAATCTATCATTTCGCTTTAACTACAGTTTTGTTTCGGCTATGGTTTAAGTTAAATTCCGGTTGAGCTTCTCATGCCAATGACTACAGGAGCTCGCGGAGGTCTATGGCGCAGTTTATGTTTTACTCATGTGTTTTGTGCGTAACGCAGAGCTACCAACATGCTGAACCAAATTCAGGCGGTAGAGTTCCTCATAATCGTTGATCTTTAGAGCGCTAAGGTCTTTACCGATGAGATTCACATGCAGTAGTAAAAGATCCTAATAAAATGGTAGAGAACGCATCAGGTAAGCATTTAAAATGAATAATTGGTGATCAAATTGATCTGAAAAAGAGCATTATCAGTCCTAAACATTTTTACAATTTATAAATAATTATTATTTTGTATTGTAGCCATTATTCTTAATAATATGTACTTGATATCTCATATGATAGGAATGAACCAATAGTTAACACCCTTACATAGTAATCTTTCTCCATTCATCCTTAAGAATTTTTCAGAGTTCTTAAGCTGTTTTCGAATTACTCGCTTTAGACCTCTTTACGAAGGTTTTTCAAACATTTTCAATGTGACACAGGTCTTGACTCTGCTCAAGCCAGTCTATGACAGTGATTTGCTTGTTTCTAGTCCAGAAAGGTCTTTATCTACAGGGTTGTGTGGCAGGTAGCGTAATTCTGCATTAAAATTGCAGGCTTATCTTGGTAGGCACGCTGATGAGGTAAAGAAAGCTGTCGCAATAATTCACTGCATGGTAGCACTACCAGTAATATACCAATGGCCAAGTGCCATTTAAAGACATCACGCCGCATGTCATGACTCTTCCTACACCAAACTTAACACTATTTTGTGCAATTGAGAGACAATCTTTCGGCTGTTCAGCGACGAACGAAGGGCCTGATGTCGGATCCGTAAAAAAATGAGACTAGTCAGTTGAGTGAGCTTGGTTCCATTAATCATCTGTTTAAGGAACGTGTTCATTAACAAATATAAGACGAGCCTTCTTGTTCTTCAGACTAGGCACTTGATTGACTACTGGTGTGCGAGCGTAAATATTTCCATTCTCAATCCCATGTGAGTCATTCTGCCTGGATAATTTAATGCCCAAAATCTTACTTATTCTCTAGAATCTTCTGCAGTCCTCTTGAAACGGTCCTTCTATTTATGCAACAGGGAACACTCTTGCTCTTACAGAGACGGACTTGAAACGGCCACCTCTTTGATCCAGGGCAACACTAACTCTTCTTAGCACTCGATGTACACCTTAGGGAATAAAAAATTCTCTTCCCAGCCCTCGGTTTAACTTTGTGGGACAAAGTACGCCAGTGCTTGTTTTGCGAGTTCATCACCTGATCCTAGCAAATATTATTCTCGTCTGAAAAGAACCCAAAATGAAAGGCTTGAAAGGATGCTTACATTTGTTAACAAGCTTCTTAGCACGTTTCTTCTACTTGTCTTTCATCTCTTTTGACAATAGATTGCACTTTCTCATCTCATATGAGTAATAGCGGATGTTCTCATGTACTAGCTGCATGATTAGAGACTCTGAGAGTAAATTAACAATGACAATGGAGCTCACTGTGTTAATGGTTTTTTTTTTACTGATGGCCTGGATCTACGCTACAAATCTTGGCGATCATATATAGGATCAGAATACATCAAGTAAGGTTTCCAATCCGCCGTACCCTCTTAATCACAGCTTGACTCATCCTACTCTTTCATGATCATCTGCACTGTCCTTATATTGATTCTGAAGCAGTCAAATCTCTTTGCATTGGAGGTCACGGTGTGAATCACAAGAAACACATCTTGCATTTTCCAAAGGTGAGAATTAAATGCAACCATGGTATCGGTTCCTTCACAAAAGATGCACAACTGAATCTAGTTTGATAAGAAGAAAGAAACGAAGCCAGACAATATTTATCCGCAGAAGACAATTGCGAACGGCGGCAGATTACACACCAGTCAATGTAAATCTTAAAAAAACTAAGGTCATGAAAATCAACCGGATGTCGACATGATGCACATTACAATTGACAAGGAGCAAATGTAAAATGGTAGATAAATATATCTATCTTGGTCAACCTGTTATAATGTCACCTGGAAAAGATAAATATATCTAACACGGAATCACTCTCAGCAAAAAGTATTTGAAAATGCAAGCATCATCTTCAAAAGCAAAATGTTCATGTGCTTGAAAAGAAAAGTATGCAACTAATGCATAATCCAAACTACAAACTATGAAGCAGAAATTGACCAAGAGTTAATGTACGCATTGTGATGTGGCTAAATTTGTATAACAGAAAATAAGCCTCTTGGCTACGTGGAGTAACTAAAATTCAGAAAAAGGTGTTAGTTATAAATAATTATTTATTGGACTGAAATTGATACGAGAGGACCGAAAAAAATATATTAAAAAGTGGAAAATAATTGCACAAGATAGAAAAAGAAATTCAGACAGAAATAGGTTATACAAGTTCTGCGGGTGGTAACAGCCACTATAGGGCTTTCATAATAGGCATTATAAAAATACAGTATATATATATATATATATATATATATATATATATATATATATATATATATATATATAGTTTTCACAGACAGAAGAAAAAGGTTGCAAGGATAATAATATCCAATAAATTTAATTGGCTGGATAAAATAGGTGTTAAAGATATTTAACATTCACTGCTTATGGGTTGTGCAATAAATTTAGGTAAAAAAAACACCTTAAATTGAATTGAAATTGTCCTTTGTTTTGTTAACTAAACTCGGATTTGCTAAACATAGATGCTGTTAATATTGCCATTGACCTAAATTTAGCCTTCTCCTTTTTTACGAAGACGTTCTGAGGGTCACTTTTCTACAAAGTTTCCGAATTTAGAATTTCTTACCACCAGCTTCCTTCCATTTCTTTCACAATTAGATCTGCCAATTTTCACATCCGAACTTCAATTCTTCTGTCTTAGACCATAAAGTGTCTTTATATTCTTAGAAAATTATTTCGTTAATGGTCTCTGAGGGTAAATTCTATTGAGCATCATTGTTGTTTTTTTAGCTTTTCTAAGCTTATTTGTGATTTTTTTATGTCGTTTCACTTCCATTGAAACATGTTATTCCTCAATAAGGATATAAACTTTTATACTGGTCTGCAACCTAAATAAAATAATTCTATAAGGGAGGTGAAAATGAAAAGGAATGAAATAATTGAAAAATGAATCGATTACACTAATTTTAAAAGATATTTATAAAAAGAATTGGGAAAATCCCAGTATATATTATAGCATTTTATCTAGACAACTGTTAGATACAACATAACAATATGCACAATGAAAGAAAAACAGAATAAACAGAGGAATGAACTTACAAATAGAGAACAAGCAATTAAGAAGAATGCTTTCATGAACAATAAGATGAAAATGGCCACCTACACCAGATAACTATTCAACAAAGAAGTAAATCATACCAATAAAGGAAGACAAAATTTTAAACGCACTTAAGTGCATGAAAAATAATAAAATGCCTTTCTAAATTCTCGGGAGAACTTTAATGAACTTCTTAATATTCACTTTCACAATATGGGGAAAATACATACAATCCTATGATCCAAAGGTGCAGTTGAACCTATTTATTTTAAAAGCGATAGGGAAAATTAAAGAACTACAGGACAATGATTCTCGTGTTATTACAATGTATTATAATGGAAACAGTCGAGTATTAGTCAAGGAAAGTGGCATATTTTTTAAATAACTATGCAAATTATGATAATTTGCATTCTGTTCAGCAATAATTGCCGATAACAAATGGCTACAAAATTCCTGTCTACATTACATTCGAATAGTAGAATAAAATTTATTCAGTAATTATTAATAAATTATTAAATGCACACTATAATCAAAGAATTACCAAAACTATATCTAGATACAATCATGCGAATTCACCATCTGGCTTGTACAAGAAGAAGAGTGGCACACGGAATCCATAATCCCAAAAGACTGTGTACAGCAGAGTTTAAGAAACTGCAGAACTTTCTTAAAGGAAAAAAAAATGAACCAAACTTTATATAAAATAGCAGGCAATGGCTCCGGTACTCCCCCCTACATGGGGGCTTGCGCTTCCCTTCTAAGATTAAAATTTAAAATCTAACAAAAAAGCAGCCATGGTTAAATTTTTATAAATTTTATGACCTTCGCCAATTATAATAATTTTAAAAAGGAACTCTAAACTAAATTTCCCCCCTTTCAAAATATCACGTTTCTAAAATATAGAGTTATAGAAGATATATAAAAATAGTTTTTAGGAACTTACCATTTGTAATTCTGTGGGTTTTAAAAAATTCATAAAATTTCGATACTTATATTTATTTCTGGACTTTCCCCTTTTTTTCAATATTATAAAAGAATTATTAGAAATAATTGATAAAAAACAAAAGTCATAACTAAATTAAGATGAAATTATTATTCAAATACTCAAAAAAATCCCCTTCTTAAATTATAGAGTTAGTGATAGTGATGATGATGATTAGTGATGATTTAATTTACAGAAAATGATAACATTTCAAATAAAAAACTAATGAACAATATTTTTGAGGATTAAAGAACAATTAGAATGGCCCCTAAAACTTTAAAACAATTACAAAACAGGAAGAACAGCTTATACTTACTGATGGTATCATAGAAAATAAATCAGTAGGAGAAACAAATTATAGTTAGGTTTTTATTAATAAAGTATAGTTACATCCTTTTTAGAGATATAATTCTATGTTTATGACTTTCAGGCTTTAACAAATACATCTTACCTGGTATTACATATCGAGGCGGAACTTAAATTAAGCAAAGGATTCACCCTGAAAATCAGAACAACTCGAAAGAACATAAACGGATAAGTGGTAGGAATAATCAGAAGGGGCCTAAAATATCGGATAAGAACACTATTTTTCTTTTAATTCGAGTGATTCTAACTAGTGGAATAATAACAGAAACAAGTATGCCGGTTATATTAAAAATAGAAAAGATCAGAGTTGAAAATGAGCAGAACAGATTGCTAGTTAAAAGGAGAAAAGATGCACGAAAGAAATAAAAAAATATTTACCCTTGTACATGAGTAACGTAAAAATTAAAGGCGGAAAGGGGATTAGAAGAACCTTTATTGTGCCATCTTTGACGTCTGCCTGATAACCAGTTCTCTATCTAGCTGGCCATCCTACCCGTGTTGTCAACCGCGCGGACTTTGAACATCAACTAGCGGTGTGGCACCTTATCAAAGGCCTTTTGAAAGTGCAGGTTTTAGATGTCCACAGCCCGATTACAATCGTACTCACCCAAAATGCCGTAAAAGAATTCTAGTAGATTTGTGACACATGATCGGTTCCTGAGAAACCCGTGTTGGGATTCCAGGATCAAGTTGGTTGTTTCAAGGTACTTTGCTATTTTTTCGGCTATTATGCTCTTTAACACTTTGCCCATAACAAAGGTCAAATTTATAGGCCGCGTTCTCCCTTCTTAAATATGGGAGTCACGTCCGCCGTCCTCCAGTCCTCTGGTAACTCTCAGGTTTCTAACGATTCGTTAAAGATCGCAGTATGTTGTGGAGCAACCTCACAGCTCACTTCACGAGGGACTCTATGGAGAGAGCCACCTGGACCTAGAGACTTTTACGGTTTAAGGTTCTTTATTCTAGCCTCCATTTCCTTATTGTCTATGTAATATTGACTCGCTTAGGTTCTTCCCTTCAATAAGATACTCCCCCGGGCTCGGAGTGGGAACATCTTCTTCCCTTGTAAACACAGGGGTAAAGTAGTCGTTCAACATGTTAGCGATATCAAGACTCGACTCATGCAACCCCTCAACGTCATCTCTTAAAAAGCCTATGCGCTAGCGAACTGATTTGTCTCTATTTACGTGCACGAAGAATTTCTTTGGGTTCTCTTTGTAGAGAGGCGCGACCCGAAGTTACTCGTTACGTTTAGCTTGGCGAGCTAGTATTTTAACTTCTAATATTTTTAGTTGCATGCGTGCCAGGTTGCGAGCGACTCGACATCTAACTGTGTCGGTCGGTTGGTCCTTGTTTCGCTTTTTTTAGCAATAATATTGTAAATATTGGGCCAATTATAACTATATTCGAAAGAGTTATGTCGTTTTACATTTTCTTTCGAATGATATAATTTCCAAAGTCCTCCCAAGGTTAGCCCGGGAATTAATTTGTTTTGGCAATGACATCATAACTTTTTACTATGCTACTCGTATAATATGATAAGCACCACTATTCAATAATATGCTATGTTATACTATGGAATAATGTGCCATGCTATACTATTCTAGACTATGCAATTAAGGTGTGACCATTTTTTTGCCTTTCACATTCAATAAATGAGGGGTGACAAAAAGTTAAGGGGTGCCATTTTAATTAAAAAAAATATATATTTTAATATAATTTAGTTCTGCTTTTTATTAAGATTTTAGAATTTTGTGACATTCTAGTCGCGGGCGACTCTACTATATCGGTCGGTTGGTCCACGTTTTGCCTTTTTTTTTAAATCATTGGAACAATTCAGCCCATTCTAACGAAATTTGAAACCATTATGTTGTTTTACATACTCTTTCGAATGAAATAATTACCAAAGTCCTCCCAAGGTTAGCCAGGGAATTAATTTCTTTTAGCAAAAACATCATAACTATTCTAACCATTCTAACGAAGTTCGAAACCCTTATGTTCTTTAACATTATATTTTGAATGATATAATTGCCACAGTCGTCCTAAGGTTACCTATGGCATTATTTTGTTTGTGCAATAACATCCTAACTATTCGGCTGATTCTAACGAAATTTGAAACCCTTATGTTGTTTTACATTCTATTTCGAATGAGATAATTACCAATTATTCAGGTTTTGAAAGTCGTGGGGTCATAAATCAGAATAAGTGAGGGCCCGCGACTTTTTGGTGAGCAGACCTTGTTTCTACACTGCATGAGGTTTTCGTTGCTACCACTACTTCTCTAATGGAGTAGATTTTTTCTGTTGAAAATTGCTGAGTCAATGCTACGATTGAACCACTTAGGTTGAACAGATTTTTTATTCACCTCTTTTTGGGGAATGAACCCGGACCTCTGATTCATGACGAGATCTTTGAATCTAAGTCAATTGGCTGAGGCACTTTCACCACTTACTGGTTCGATCTGCTTACCGCCTAGACATTTACCCACGCTCATTCCAGAGACCATGTTCTCCTCGGTATCGAACACTAAGTCCAACAGGTTCTCACCTCTCATCGTCTCTTCGACCCACTGTGTCAAAAATTTACTGTCAAGCTTGTCCCACTTGTTTCGTATTGACCTCGCGTTAAGGAATAGGAATTTAAGGGAAGGTGGGGTATTCTTCCCGTCTCCTACCCTGACGCGTTTTCCTGCAATGCGGTCAAGTTGTTGTACCCTGAAGCTGTCACAGCACCTCGAGCTATAACTGAGTTGGAAAGACCTGCCCCGCGGGGTCCCGCATCTTCTTGGTCACTAGAAGGCTCCGTACTCCCCCCCGGTTTGAGATAAAGCCTGTTCGCCAGAAACGGGCGCACCGCACCGACATTTATCTCCCTATCCTCCAACCCTGATCTATCCTCAAGGGAGCGCGGTTCCTCTTCCGCGGCAGGGTTCTTTATTGTCTCCTCCGCTCTGAGTGTGTTGGGTTCTTCTCGATCCTAACCCTGTTCTATTCTCCAAGCGCTCTACCGGTAATGCTCGTGCCGCCCTCATCAGTCCGAGAGAGAGAAAGAGGAGAGAGAGGCAGGAAAATGTAAAGGGAAAAGGGGAAAGAGGAGGAATTGGGGAAGAGAAGAATGGAAGAGATTTAAAACTGTAATAGAAGAGAGGAATAGTGAAAGAGAGTAAGAGCAGAGAGTAAAAGTTGAATGTAGAAGATGATAAGAGAAAGAGAGTGAAAGATAGAAATAAAGGAAGAGAGAATGATTGACAAAGTAAAAAAGGGAAAGAGAAAATGGAAGAAAAGAAGAGAAGAAGGAAAGAGAAACAAGAGAAGGAGAACAAGAGAAAAGATGGAGAGCAAGAAAGGGAGAAAGAAAGAAAGAGGGAACGATAGAAAGAGGGAAACAGAGAAAGGCAGAAAGAGAGAGAGGGTGAAATGGGGAAAGATTAAAGAGATAAGGAGAGGAGACAAAGAGAAAGAGGGAACGATGGAAAGAGGGAGAATGACATAAAGAGAGAAAGAGGGAAAGAGAGAAGAGAAAAATAGACAACGAGACAAAAAAAGGAAGAGAGATGGAGAGAAAGAGAGAAAGTGGATAAGATAGAAAAAGAGAAAGGGAAAAAGAAAGAGAGTTACAAGGAGTTACAAGAAAAGAAGGTACCCTAGGAGACCTTAAGGTCCATTCAAAGAGGGTACCTTTGGACTAGCAATTGAGCGGGCACATGGCTGCTAAATTGTTTTGCGTCCCTAAACGGCCACTTTTCAAGACTTTGTCTAGTCTTGACTTGAACTGGTCAACAGATTCACTGTTGACAACTTCCACTGGAAGTGCGTTCCAATTACCGCAGATACTGTAGGTGAAAAAATTTCTACACAGATTGCGGTTGTAACGCTTCAGTTCAAGTTTGAAGCCGCGATTGCGCGTTCTGTTCTCACTCAGTGTGAAAATATCCCGGTAGTCAAAATTGTCAAACCCTCGAAGTATTTTGAAAACTTCGATGAGCTGACCACGCAGTCTACGGGTTTCCAGCGAGAACAGATCTAATTCCATTAGTCTATCCTCATAACTTTCATGTCAGATAGAGGGAATCAGTTCGGTTGCCCTAGCTTGTACGCGTTCCAACCTTGCGATGTCCTTTAGAAACGATGGACTCCAAAATTGTACGGCATACTCCAGGTGTGGCCGAACCAGGGAGTTGTACAGACAAAGTACTATCTCCCTGTTATGGTATCCAAACTGGCTCTTAATGTAACCTAATATCCTTTGGGCTTTCTTCTCCGCCTCGATGCACTGTTTCGAGAACTTGAGGTCGCTAGTGATAGTAACACTCAAGTCCTTCTCAGTGTCACTCGATTCAAGAGCAGTGCCCTTAAGGATTTAATGAGATTGGGGATTTCTGTGGCCGATATGCATTACTTTGCATTTCCCCACGTTAATAGGCATTTGACACGTGTCCGACCACTCCCTAATCTTCCCATGATCTTCCTGCAGGCGGGCAGTATTTCCATCTTTTGCAACGTTCATACCAAGCTTGGTATCGTCGGCAAATTTGGAAATCTTGGCAACCATGTCACCGTCCATGTCGTGGACGTAGATGATGAATAGTAGTGGTCCCAGGACAGAACCTTGAGGCACCCCGCTAGTAACGGGCACCCACTCAGAAGCCTGTCCATTCACCACCACCCGTTGTCGTCTGCCACTTAGCCAGTTCTCGATCCAGCTGGCTACTTTTCTATCTATGCCCAGCGCTCGCACTTTCCGGAGAAGGCGGCGGTGTGGTACCTTATCAAAGGCTTTCTTAAAGTCTAAGTAAACCACATCCACCGCATTGTCCCGATCGTGCTCACTGAACACGAAGTGGAAGAATTCCACAAGGTTCGTCAGGCATGACCGTTGCCTTCGGAAGCCGTGCTGGGAACTCCTCAGTAGCAGGTTTGACTCTAAATACGACGTTATTTTCTCCACCATCATGCTCTCCATGAGTTTACCGACTATCGAAGTCAGACTGATAGGTTGGTAGTTTGACGGATGGCTGGGGGCTCCTTTCTTGAAGATTGGAGTCACCTCCGCCTCACGCCAGTCTCTAGGAACGCATCCGGTCCGAATTGACATGTTAAAGATAGCGCACAGATGTCGTGATACTTCATCGCACACTTCCTTCAACACCTGGGGTCGAAACCCGTCCGGTCCAGGGGACTTATTCGTCTTTAGGTCAGCGATCTTTTTTTTTTTTTTTCTTTGGTGAAGTCCATTGCCTCCAGCTTTCCCCCCGAGTAGGAATCCGTAGGCTGGGGGATGGGACCACACTCTTTAGTAAACACTAAGGAGAAGTAGTCATTGAGAAGGTTAGCATTTTCTGCATCTGACTGAGTTAATGCACCCTCCTCGTCCACTAAGAGCCCAATCCTACGATGGATTTGTTTACGGCTATTTACATAGTCGAAGAACTCCTTGGGATTCTCCTTGCAGAGTCTCGCCACTCGGAGTTCCTCAGTACGCTTAGTCGCCCTTATGCTGGACTTCAATCTCCTGGCTAGCCTCCGGTACTCGTCAAAGGCACCCGAGATCTTCGATCGCTGGTATGCATTTCTCTTCTCCCTAAGCAGTTGGCTGATTTCTCGATTAAACCACTTTGGTTGAACAGAAGACCGACGGAGGCATTTCAGAGGGATGCAACTT
The DNA here is from genome assembly GCA_963969495.1 of Ceratothoa steindachneri. Taxonomy (NCBI): domain Eukaryota; kingdom Metazoa; phylum Arthropoda; class Malacostraca; order Isopoda; family Cymothoidae; genus Ceratothoa; species Ceratothoa steindachneri. The sequence goes on from OZ018332.1 coordinate 108,469,069, forward strand.
GATTGAAGACTCATGAATTTATTTTTGAAATTGTTCCACGAATCCTCAACCTCTTCGCATACCGCTAGCCTTACATCAGTCAGCCCAGCACGAAGGCTTGCAAAGTCTGCTCTTCTCAAGTCAAATTTCCTTGATTGACTGGCAACAGACCTTACCTTTGGGATCTTGACAAGAGCAAGATACAAAGTGAGGAAATGGTAAAGAGGAAATGAGAAATAGAAAGAGACAGAGACAATGAACCAGAGAAAGAGGTAAAGAAAGAAAGAGGAAAAGAGAGTGTGTTTGTGTGTGTGTGTGAGTAAGAGAGAGAGAGAGAGAGAGAGAAAACAAATGAAAAATACCATTTTTCTCTAAAGATGAAAAATTGCCCGTAATCTCTATCTTGGAAAAATATGACCTGGTCGGATTTCGTCTTTCCTCCGTTAAATTTTTGCATCATGTGTCTGGTCTGTGCATTTGGAGCAAGTCTTTTGTTTCCCCAGTTTGGAAAATTCGGCGTCTCTGATTGCTTACGGAATTTCTTTACATGCAACTATGAGTTCAATGGAAGTGACAACATGTGGTGATATTCCCTTTTTGGTTCGATTTTTCCCCTGGACTTTATCTCAACCAAAGTAATAATCAGAGTTCGGAGTTCAATTGAAAATTTTCCCGATCGGAGAAATGCTTTATTGCCCGCCAAAGGACCTTGGAAACGAAGGTCTTTCTCGTCACTAGTCTTCATCCTGAACTAATATTAGAGTTAATAATCTGTAATTTTGGCCATTTTATTTTAATATACCTCATATGTTATCTATTGATGTGGTTTTCTTTCGTAGAACTTTACGCATACTCATTTTTTTCTTGGAGGGACTTGAGCGGATTCTAAGATTTGTACTATCATTCATTTTTTAATTGTTGTGTTCTATTTTTATTACTATCATTACTGGCCAAAACTAATTTGTTGCTTAATTTAATTTTTTACCGTATATTCTATTTTAATCCATGACTTTTCTTCTGATTCACCACCGCACATTCAATTAAATCAACCTTGACTATTAAGCGGAACATTGGTCTAAATTGCATTACTTCTTCCGGACTATTAAGGCGAATTTAATTACCACGAGATCAATTCAAAGCCATTTCTTTTAGGCTAATTTTTATCATTTAGTTACTTTACGCTGGAAATTTCGTAAAAGTTTGTTAATTCTCCAACTAAGATTTTAGCCACAAACATTTTTAAAGAATAAATTCTTACGTGACTCCAAATCAACTAATATTCGTATTCCAGAGGTTGGTCCCGTGAGATCATTTGAAGCATACCCTAAGCTTTAAGATTATAACTCTATTTTTGGATATTTCTGAGTTCAATGGAGGAGTTTTATTCCCTTTAATACTGGCCCTAAGATTTGCTGAATTTGTTCTCATATCCTTTTAGAGGCAGGATTAAGGTAGTTTAAGAAGAACCGGGGATTTTATGAATGTATGGATTTAGGGTGACAAAGAAACTTCCCCACAGAAATTTTCACTATATTTTATAATCTCTTTTATATATATATATATATATATATATATATATATATATATATATATATATATATATATATATATATATATATATTATTATTAATTTAAACTTGTATTTTCTTAATATTTCTTACAAGTCTTTTAACGGGGTTTTCGAGGCGAGAAAAAACATCCGCGAATGACATTCTTTATTCCTAGACGTCTTTCGACCATGTTAGGAATGGACAGAAATGGAATTATTCTTAGACTTGGACTTGGCCCTAAAAAGTGGAGAGATTAGATAGATAGAGGAGAGAGATAGAAAAATAGTTAGTTAGTGAGGAGTTTTAGTGGTAAAAATAGGAATTAAGAAATAGATAAAATAGGTCCCTGGGGAAAGGGTATCTCTGTGTTACTTGTTTATTTACTTTGGTGAATTTATTTTTTTAACCATCTTTATTATTATTTAGCTTCATAGCCTTTCAAGTTTTATAACATTTGCGTTAGTCTGGTATATATATATATATATATATATATATATATATATATATATATATATATATATATATATATATATATATATATATATATATATATATATATATATATTTTATTTTTTCATTTATTTATTTATTTATTTTTTTAGAATTAAAATCTATGATTATTTTTTTGTACAAAACCTTTGTACATATATACATAGTAGCTTTCAAACCTTTTTGGCTGTTATTTAGTGACTTTGTCTATTGTATTGTTTCTAAGATATGTGGTTTATACGGTTTTATGCGTATATTGGTTCATGGTTGTGCCGCGCAGCTCTTCTGCTGCCGGAAAATATTTTCCGAGCTTGGTTCAGTATTGGCTCGTGAATTCCGAAGTGATTCCTGATGAAATCTGGGTCAGCGTTCCCTTCCACCTTTTGCCAAATTTTGAGGGCTCTGGTACCTAAATCATTATTTAGTGCCTTGATTTTCATTTCGTCATGTAGTGTTTTTTGGTGTTTTTCTTATCGTCTTCTAGCGTTGCATATTATTAAGAGTGCTTTATTTTGCACTCTTTGCAATTCCATCATCCAAGATTTAGAATCACCGTTAGTGGAATTAGGGGATACAATACTTTTTGTCCGATATAGGCAGAGTAGATTTTCTTTTTGTTGTTCCTCCTCAGGTCTTTGAATTGATATAGCTCTCCTATATCTTTCCTCGTACCTGCATTTATTTTGTTAATTTGGTCTCTGTATCCCCTGGCATTTATTTTAAATCCTAGTACTCTGCCTGTACTTTTGTATGGGTATCTTCCATCCCCTACATATATTGTTGCCGTTTTGCTTCTCTTGATCGGTATGATAGTAAATTTGTTCCGATTTGTCGCGATTTTCCAGCGACGCTCGTAGCTGTTTACATTCTCAATCTCTTATGACGTCATTCTTTCCATAGTTCTTTCATTTTTGTATGAGGAGACCCCTATATGTCTTACATCGTTGGCGAACTGGATATACAAAGATTCCTCTAGCCTCGGACTAGGGAGGTCTTTAGTGTATATCAAGTACATCAGTGGACTCAAGACCCCACCTTGGGGGACGCCCTCTTCCAGTGGAAATTCTAGGCCTTGGTATTCTCCCATCTCAGTGAAAGCTCTTCTGTCCATGACGTAATCACATGTTATCTGCTCCAATCTGGGATTAAGTCCCATTTGGAGGATCTTAAATTGTAGTCCCCTGCGCCATACTTTGTCAAACGCTTTTTTGACATCTCTCAATACTAAATCAGCATGCTTTTTCTCTATCTAAAATTGTGCTAGTTTCTCCGTTATTATCGCTAGTGCTGTGTTCGTAACTATCTGCTTTCTAAATCCGTGTTGTTGGTGATTATGCAGATGATGATGTTGGTGATGAGTTTTTCGAAGATTTTTCCTCCGAATTCGAGGAGAGAGATCGGGCGTTAGTCTGCTGGGGAGATTGGAGACTTTCCCGATTTAGGAATGAATATCATTTTTTATATTTTCCAGGCATCGGGAAAGTACCCCGTATTGAGAGCAGCGTTCATTATATTAACTATTCCCTGTTTTATGTCCTGTGGAGCGCCGATAAAATTTGCCCTCGTTAGGCCTGAGTGACCTGGGGCACGCTGTTTGAACGTTTTCAGAGTTTCATTAAATTCCTGTAGGGAGATATTTTTTCCCAGTCCTGCCATGGGTATTTCCGCTGAGGCGTTATTGAACGAGTAGGTTTGTTCTATTTCTTCGTTTAACTGGTCTATTATCTCGTTTCCGAAATCTGTATCAAAATTTTCTTCCTCTTCCGGGGAAATTTTAAATATATTAGACCAGTAATCTTGGAAAATTTCTTCTAACTCTTCAGGTTTAGTGACCACTTCACCTTCCCGATTTTTGATATTAGCCGGTTTGGTGGCTGGCTTTCCTCTCAACCTCTTCACTGTTTGCCAGAATGTTCTGGGGGCCATTTTATCATCTAGGTCTTCGATGAGTCGATCCCAGATATCCGACTGTTGCTGAATGATCAGCTGGTGAAGGTGTTCTTTTTTCCCCGCATCATCTGGTGGAGGTCCCTGTTTGGTGCCCATCTGTTGATTGCGACCACTAAGCCTCTGTATTGATCTTGAATGGCAATCATTTCTGGTGTCCATCTTAGAGGTGGAATGGTTTTATACTTTACCTTTGGGATGGTATTTCTATCGGCTTCTGATAATTTTGTTGTAAGGAGGTTTAATTCTTTGTCTATCTCTTCTGAGGTAGCTTCATCTAGGTTGTTTGGGATGTAATTCTGGCAATGGGCCTGGTAGGCCTCCCAGTCTGCACGTGCATATGATTTCCTTTCCCTTATAGGTACTTGAATTTGGCTTGTTGATATTGTGATGTTGAAGGCTCCGTGGTCGCTGGGTATCACGGGTCCGGTGGCGATGTGATAATTAAAGGGAAACTTTGGGCTCGTTAGAACTATGTCGGGCTTAGTTGCACCTCTCGTTGAGTAATAGGTCGAGAACTCTTGTCCAATGCGCACAGATATGCTACGTTCTAGAAGAAGTTATAGATTTCCTCCCGCCGCGTTGGTGCTGGTGTACTCAGCGGCCCTGCACCTAGCGTTAAAGTCGCCTGCGAACAATACCGCTTTATTATGGGCAAACAGTTGTAAGAAGTTAGGAATGGGAGTGTACCCTCTTCTTGGGGGTTGGTACCCAGTAGCGATAGTTAGGGGCCCTATGCTAGTTCGGACCTGTATCGCTACGGATTGCAATCGCCGCTCCGTCGAAGACCTCATCTGTGTGGCTTGTTGAGTAAACTTGGTATCTGAATATTTTAATTTCTTTGTGTTTTGTATCAATTCCGTGTTCGGAAATTAAAATTATGTCTGCATCAAGGTTCTGAATTATGTTTCTATATTCGGACCTTTTCCTTTTCCAGCCATTGACGTTCATATACATTAGGTTTAGTGTTTTATTATTAGTGTCCATTGTGTAGAAAGTTTCTTCTGTAGAACTTGTTACTTTGTTTTACTTTGGTTGTACCTTTTTCTTAATCTTCTCTTCTGCCTTGCTTTGATCCTGAGGCCTGGTGAGGGATGGTTCTGTATTTTCCGATTCGTTTCTTGTTAAATTCACTCTGAGAGATATTGTTGAATATTTCTGTAGTGTATTTTATTTTTCCATGATATAGGGCTTCTTCGACCTGGTTCTCTGGCATTTGGTCCTCGTATTGCCATTTGATTCTTTTGTTTATGATTCCCTCGGTGATGGCCTCGTCGTGATGTTCTTTGGGGTATTGAGTGTTTCCTGTAGCGAAAAGTCTGAGATTGATCCCTTTAGCGCTAATCTGGTGCTTTTTCCTAGGGATGGAAGCTGGGGATCTTTTCCTCTGTTGGCTGTTTGACCTCCTTTGCTCACTGGTTGTGCGCTCTGAGATTTTTTTTCTTTTATTTGTTCCTGTTCAGTTTAAGTTACCATCTCCTCTTCAGTATTGTCTTGTTTTCCTTGGTTCTTGTCTGATACCGCTTTATTTCGAGCTTGCTGTGCAGCAATCCTTGGATCACTGCAGTTGGAAGCGTTTTTGCCTGTTGGAGTAGGTAGTTGACATTGTGTATGTTTTACAAGCTTCATTTTTAGAACTTCTTCTGATGGAAGGTTGTCGGGGAACAACATTTGTGGCATTCCATTATTCTCCAGCATCATGTTCTTCCTTGAAAGTCCCGGGCCTAGAAAGGTTCGCAATATGGGCGTAATAAATACATGCCATTATTTGCGTACAATTCTCATTTTCTACGTGTAGAACAGTATTTTCCTTTGTTGGTTCAACTTTGGATGGTTTTGCCACCTGGGCGTACGTATTATTCCTCTTTTGTTCTTCTTCCTGTCTTTTTACCTCTTTCTTCTTCTTTATTAAGTTTCTTTTAAATGAGCATATCATTGCGAAGGTGCCATGGTCGCCACCGCAATTCAGGCACCTTTCTTCTCAGTTTTTCTTCTTTGTTAAGTAAATATCCTTTTTAAAACTCCTTCTGATTGTTCACTTGCACTTAAGTCTCCGGTGGAAAGTTCATCCACAAAACGAAAATCACTTTTTTCTTCACTTTGTTTGTTGGAGCACTGTTTTTAAGGTTAAATGAGATTTTTTTCTTGAGGAGAATAAACGTGGAGTTCACTAAGTTGATCACTAAGTTTGGGGCAATCAGTCCCACTTTAAAATTAACTACACCAGACGACCAATGTTGGTTAAAATTTATTCAACGTGTTCACTTCCGTAGTTTGGCGAGTATATGGGCACTTGGCTAATATTAATTCACTTTTGCATTTTGAAGTTTAATTACCGTATTAGGCAATGCCACATTAATTTGCTTTTACACTTTTTTGAAGTCAATAAAAATTAAAGAACAATTAACACTTCTCTGTGTTAGAAGATAAAGCACTTTATGTATTCGTTTGAAATCCTCCTTTATCGATTCTTCGAGATCCGCGAGAATAGAATTCCACAGGCGCATAAGGCAGTCAAATGGAATTAAGATAAGATAAGATAAATAAAGTTAGAATGTGTAGGGAGAGTGAGATAGGATAGATAGAAATTAAAGTGTTGTGTGTGTGTTAATGTGTGTAGGATGATATGTGAAGATGATAGAGATTTGTGCCAGGTTGCCTGGCTAACACTTTCGTTTTTCTTTTAATTTTATTATATTTTTGTGATACATTATTATTTTAAGCATTGGAGCCTTTGTTTTCTTTTGCTCAATAGAGCGTTTGTATCATTTGATTGTTTTTTTTTCTTTTTATTGTTATTATCAATTTTTTTATTTATATATTTATTTTTTATTATTATTATTATTAATGCTTTTATATAAATAGATTTATGTGTATAAATATATATATATATATATATTTTTGTTAGTAATTACTTTTAGTTCTTCATCGGGATTCTCATTTGTGTATTATACTTGGTAGTCGCAATTGATTGTCCTTATTGTACGATGGTTTGGTCTGTTATATTCTGTGGAATCGTATTTTTTATCTTTTCCCACAGCTTTCTTGCTCTTTTTTGTATGACTATGTTTATGGGTTCTATGGTGGACCCACGGTGGAGTTCTTCTGCTGGTATGTAATTTAGTCTTACTGTGTTTGTTATGAATCTAGTAGCTTGATTTTGGACTCTTTGGATCTTCTTGATTTGGGAGTTACTTAGTGTATTCAATGGTACAATTGGGTATAGGAGCTTGGGTTGAACTAAGGCCAGGTATAGTTTTCTTTTATTTTTGGTTGAAAGTTGCCTGAATCTCTATAGTGCTGATAAGGTTGATTTTGCTTCTATGATTTTTTGTGGTAGGTGACTTGTATAGCCTGTCGTTATTAATTTTAGTCCGAGGACACGTCCTTCTGTTGAGAAAGGATATGCCTCTCCATCTAAGCGTACAGTAGCTTTTTTCCTTCTGTTCATGGGAATTAGTTTGAACTTATCCTTGTTAGTTTTTATTTTATTCCTTTTCTCGTAATCATTTAGGTTTTTAATTTTTATACCTGTTCTTAGGGCGATGTCCTTGGGGTTTTTCCTATCGCTGGTCACTATCTGAGTGATATCGTCCGTGAAATTGTATGTACAATGAACTTATATCAGTTGGATGTGGAAGGTCCCTGGTATACACTGTGTACAGCGTAGGTGAGAGGCCGCCTCTTTGTGGGACCCCTGTTTGCAGGTTGATTGCATCGCCCGTTTTGCCGTTTATCTGCAATATCGCTTTCCTCTCATCTAGATAGCTGCAGAGTATTTTTCAGAGATTAATTTCCAGGTTAAGGTCGCAGATTTTCGCTTTTAGGCCGGGCAACCACACTTTGTCAAAGGCTTTGGCAACATCACGAAGTACAATGTCAACTCTGTTGCCTCGCGCTGTTGCAGTAGCAATATTTTCGGTAATGATTGCTAGCGCGGTGTCCATCCCTCGCTTGCTTCGGAACCCATGTTGTTGTGGGTTGTATAGGTTGTTTATGTTAAGATGGTTGATCAACCTTTCGTTAAGGAGTTTTTATAGGACTTTGCGTAGAAATTCCAACGCAGAGATAGGACGGAAGCTTTCGACTCGATGTTTCGGTTTGCCCAGCTTCGGCAGGAAGATCATCTTTGACATTTTAAATGCTTGGGTAAAGTATCCCATATTCAGGCAGGCATTGAAGATCTTCACTACCGATTCGTGCACATTATCTGGGGCATTAATTAAGTTAGCTTTAGATATCCCACTTTGTCCTGGAGCCTTTGGTTTAAATGATTTTAATCCTGTCAGGTATTCATTCATAGTAAATGGCTTTCCTTCCCCCAAGGGATTGTCTCTTTGTTCGTCGACGTTTCTAAACGGTATAATGAGTTCACGTTGTGTTGCCAGGCTACGTATGATTTCTACCTCATAGTTTAGGTCGTGATCTTGATTTTCTTCAGGTGCAATAGAAAAATTTTTCATCCAGTACGTTCGGAAATGCTCTTGTAATTCCTCATTTTGCTCTACTTTCTTGTTCTGAATTTTCAGGCTAATTTCTTCTTTTGGCTGTGATCCGCGTAATTTCCTGAATTGTCTCCAGAATTTCCTTGGATCCTTTTGTATCTCCATTTTATCGATTATGTTATCTCAGAGCCTGCCTGAATTTAGCTTGATGAGGGTGTCTATCCTTCTTCTAATTATGATAATGTTTCAGTACCTTTCGATCATATTATCCGATACCCTGATTTCATTTATTACATTTGGAAATGCATCCATTTCATCTTGGATCTCTTGGGTCCATCTAGGTGCAGGTATGGTTCTGTATTCTATTGTTGGGGTGTGTAAATTATCCGCCTCTCTGATTTTACTGATAATTAACTCTAGTTGGGCATTAATTCATCTTTACTTTGGTTGTTAAGGGATCCGGTTTCTATTGTGTTTAAGTATTGTTTGAATCCATCCCAGTTTGTTTTGCTAGTTGCTATTTTCGTGATATTTTTATTTGGATGGGTGAAGTTGAGATGGTGGTAATTATGCTTAAATAATCGGAGGGAGTTGCAAAACCTGGCTGTGAGTGGTGGTTTAAATTGAAGTTTTGATTAGTTAAAATAATATATGTGGTAGTCGAGGCTTCGGCTGTGAGATACGTAGGGAAGTCAGGTCCTTCTCTGTTTAATAGGCCTCTTTGAATCAGGAGTTGTAGGGTTTTTCCCGTTCTGTTTGTATGGGTTGTGTAGCCTGCTTCCCTGCACCTTGCATTAAGGTCTCCGGCTAGAAAGGTTGAAGCTTGTCTGCGGAATAACTTGATGAAATTCGGTATCGGTAGTTACGAGCCTCTAGGGGGTTGGTAGGTCCCGGCTATGAACAGGTCACCTGTAGTCATCTTTATTTTCACAGCTAAAAATGACTCCTCTAGCCCTTTTATTTCAGTAAAGTGTATACGTTTTTAATGTTTAGGGCAACTCCGTCATATCTTAACTGTGAGTGGTTTGTTGTTAAGAATTCATAGTTGGGGATTTTTATTGTTTCTGTATCTGTGGATATGCCATGCTCTGTTAAGATGATTAGGTCTGAATCTTCTTTTCTTACTATGTTGGAGTAGATTAAGCGTTTTTCTTTCCAGCCGTTAACATTCAAGTTGAATATTTTGAGCTCTCGTTGATACGTATCCATTGCTGTTATGATTGATTGTGTTCTCTACCTGACTTTGCCGTTTCTAGTCGGCCTGGGGATTGAGTGCGTCCATTTCTTTTCTTTTTAAATTCACCGAATGAGATGTTTCTGCATGATTTTGGAGCGATGAGTAACATGCCCTGTTTCAGTGCGTTGTGAGCTTCGGTTTTGTCTGCGTCTGCTTCGTATTCCCATCTAAATTTACCCTTGACTAGTCTGTCGACTATTTTCTTCTGCTTGTATTGCATAGGAATGGGGTAAGCCTGAGATCCGTAAATTTTGATGTTGAAGTGTTGGGTGGTCATTTTTTATTTTTATTTTTCTGAGGTAACTTTTGTGCTTTCTTCTTTTGATTTGGTATCTATTTCACTTTTTGCTTCTTCTTCTATTTGGCTAGTAGTTTCCTTTAGAGTCATATTCATTTTGTACAACTCATTCGAAGGTGGGTTCTCCGGGAACCACATTTTTTTTTAGTCCGTTTTTCTCAAGCATGGTGTTAAGTTTAGTTGCATATGAACCTGGGCTCGCTATGTTAACAAAGCGTGCATGCATTATGCACATTATTAAGTCGGGCCTTATGGTGCCCTCGATATTGACCGTTTTGGTTTTTGCGGTGGGTTCAAAGATGCTTCCTTTAGATTTTGCTGCAGCGTAGGTAGTATTTTTTCTCCTTTCTTTCTCTGCGTTGATATCGGCTTTCTTCTTCCGAATAAGTTGCTTTTTGACTGAGCATGACAGGGCCAGAGACCTATGTCCATTTCCGCAGTTCAAGAATTTTATCTCTGTGCTTCTGCACTCATCCAACCTGTGTTCCTGGCTTGAGCATTCAGAGCAAGCTTTACCTTTGAAGGTACACTCGTTAGGTGGGTGCTTGTCTAGCGCGTAGCATGTGAAGCACACTTGCACTGAAACGAATGGTTCCCTTTCTATCTGGTCGGGGGAGATTTTCGTGTAAAATGCTAAGAGTCCTTGCTCAGTGGCTTTCTTTGCAATCTCTGGCGCATAGCGCCACATAGACATTGTATGGGTCTTTAAGCCGTAGGAGGACCACTCCTCTATCCGCATATATGCTCTTCATCGGACTCACAACACAAGGATCAAGGACTAGAAACTCAGAAACCCGCTGGGAAATCCGACCCCAGAATTGTAGCTAGAAAAGCGAGGAAAGAAAAAACTAGGAAAGCTGCCACTAACGAACCACAAAGAAGAGAACGTCAAACGATGACCGACGCTGACTCGGACAGTAACAGTATCTATTTCACTTTTGGCTTCTTCTTCTATTTGGCTAGTAGTTTCCTTTGGAGTCATATTCATTTTGTACAACTCATTCGAGGGTGGGTTCTCCGGGAACCACATTTTTTTTTAGTCCGTTTTTCTCAAGCATGGTGTTAAGTTTAGTTGCATATGAACCTGGGCTCGCTATGTTAACAAAGCGTGCATGCATTATGCACATTATTAAGTCGGGCCTTATGGTGCCCTCGATATTGACCGTTTTGGTTTTTGCGGTGGGTTCAAAGATGCTTCCTTTAGATTTTGCTGCAGCGTAGGTAGTATTTTTTCTCCTTTCTTTCTCTGCGTTGATATCGGCTTTCTTCTTCCGAATAAGTTGCTTTTTGACTAAGCATGACAGGGCCAGAGACCTATGTCCATTTCCGCAGTTCAAGAATTTTATCTCTGTGCTTCTGCACTCATCCCACCTGTGTTCCTGGCTTGAGCATTCAGAGCAAGCTTTACCTTTGAAGGTACACTCGTTAGGTGGGTGCTTGTCTAGCGCGTAGCATGTGAAGCACACTTGCACTGAAACGAATGTTTCCCTTTCTATCTGGTCGGGGGAGATTTTCGTGTAAAATACTAAGAGTCCTTGCTCAGTGGCTTTTTTTGCGATCTCTGTCGATCGTAAGATCACTTTAAAGACGAGGTTGTGATCCTTTCCATCCTGGTCCTTGAATTTTATTACGTCTTCGACTTTTGCCCATTCTTGCTTTCTTTTTAGCTCTTCTTTTATCTATTGGGCAGTATGTTTGCCTACCCATGGGTCAAGACGCCGGCATATTACTGATTTCTTTGTTTGGACGTCAGGAGGCGTCCGGGGGGCTAGTTCTATTTTTCCGAGTTACTTGACTGCGCCCTCACTCAAAAGAAGATCGAGGTCTTTCTCCGTGTCGCATAGTGCCACGTAGCCATTGTATTGGTCTTTAAGCCGTAGGAGGACCACTCCTCTATCCGCATATATGCTCTTCATCGGAATCACAACACAAGAATCAAGGACTAGAAACTCAGAATCCCGCCAGGAAATCCGACCCCAGAATTGTAGCTAGAAAAGCGAGGAAAGAAAAACTAGGAAAGCTGCCACTAACGAACCACAAAGAAGAGAACGTCAAACGATGACCGACGCTGATTCGGACAGTAACAGTACTCCGAGCGAACCTACACGAGAGGACAACATTAAAAGGAAAAAAAACAAGAAAAATAAACACAGGTACGACGGTTGGGATCTTGGTCTAAAGGTTTACACTTCTGACAAGATCCCCTTCCCTGAATAACCATCCCTCACGGACATCACAAAAGTCATCAAAAATCAAAAACTAAAATGGACAATTACAGAATCAGAAGACGAAACTGAAGTTGCAGCAGCACTCTACTCAGGTAATGAGTTACGCACCAATGACTCCCTTTTTATAATCCCCGCCATGGAATATAAGAAGATGAAGAGCGGAAAGGTACGCAAGTACAATAAATAAGTAGCATACTCTACAAGTAGACACAAAACATGGAGAACATAAATAATACCTTGAAAATTTGAACACTAAACACAAATGGTTGGTTGGGAAGAGCGAATGAATATGGCAACATATTCAGAAGGGCGGACCCCGACATTATCCTAATATCTGAACACGGTGTCAACACTTATAACATTCGAATGAAAATCCCGAATTACCACGTCCTGGCAAAGAACTCCACACAGGACAGATTCGGCAGTGCTGCAATCACCATAAGAATGAAGATCACCTTCAAAAGGCTTCCAGAACTTGATGAGTCCTTTGTAGCGGTCAAAATCCATACATTTGTTAGGAAACTCACGATTGCAGCAGCCTACCAGCCTCCTCACCCTCGATTTTTTCCCATTATAAACTTCTAACCATAACTGCCCACCGCAGGAATGTATTCATAGGGGGCGACATCAGTGCTAGTCTGGGGTCTCGAGCTCCCCCCAGAAAAAACGAAAGGGTCAAAACCTTGCAGCTTCTCATTGACCGGGATAGACTGGAGAGAACCGGGCCGGAATTTCCGACCTACATTACAAAAAGATCAGCGACAGCCCCGGGCATATTATTAACGAGTACCAACTTTCCTTTGAAGCTGGTGAGTATGCCTAGCCCCACGGTTTCAAGCATCCATATCTCCATCATGACCACCATAACCCCCGCAGCTATCATGCTTCCTATCCGACCCAGGAAGATCTTTGCAAAAGCAAACTGGGAGCTGTACAATCAAATGCTTAACAGCTTTGAACCAGCCGACCTAAGCGAAGCTATCTTGGAAGAGAACGACGAGGAAATAAACCGCATAACACTCCTGATCATGAAACCGGATGAAAAGTGTATCACATACATCACGCACAAAAGACCTATGCAACCCAAGTGGACCGATGAGATACGAGATATTGCCTCAGAACTTAAAGAGATCTATGAGAGAGTCAGGCAATTTGGCCCAAACAGAGGTAACACCAGAAGACTCCGGCAACTCAGAGAGAACCTCAAACTATGGATAAACATCCAACAACGGGCCATACGGAACGAAATTATCGAGAGCTCGACTCAGAGCAGAATCCCCAGGAATTCTGGAAGGAGATAAAAAGGCTGAGAAGTATTCCCCTGAAGGAGAAAATAAGGCTGGAGGATCATGGGGAAATCATAGAAGATTTGGAGAGATTCGAAAGAAGGTTCAGAAAGTATTGGCGAAAAATACTCTCCATCCCTCCCCTGAAGAGAACTAGGATTTCGACCTGGAATTCGAACACCAGGTTATTGACGAACTCAATACCATAATCTACCGCACGCATCTCCACCCGTACGTTTTCTAAGAAAGGAGAATCGTGGGCCATGTACGACCGATCACTGCTGATGAGTTTCTGAGCTCACTCAAATCCTTCAAGCAGAGAGCTCCTGGCTAGAGAGGGATTGCCAAAAACCATCTGGTAAACGCTCCCCCACGCCTACTACAAGGCATTAAGAATGTAATGAATGCGGCACTAAACACTGGCTACTTCTTTGATGTATACAAGGTGGCAAAAGTTATCTTTATACCAAAAGAGAAAAAGTTGCCTGAACGGCCGATGGACTACAGGCCCATCTTCCTCTTGGAAATCATCGGCAAAATTCTGGAGAAGATCCTAGCCAACAGGCTTCAGAAACAACTTGATCAGAAGGTTCCCACAACCCACAACAACATGGGTTCTGGAAGAAGCGAGGAACGGACACCGCACTCGTGCTCCTAACCAAGAAAATAGCCAAGTGCCGAGCGGATGGAAAGTACATTAACATCGTACTAAGGGACGTGCAAAAGGCCTTCGACAAGGTCTTGCTGAGGGGCCTTCAACATAATATCCTGAAAACTTAGCTAGACCCGATCCTGGAACTCATTATCTGCGAATTCGTCATGGAACGGTGCTCCCGAATCATGATTGAGGGTTACCAAGGACCAGAGTTCCTCGTCGAGGCCGGAGTTCTGCAGGGAAGTTGTCTGAGTCTCCTCCTTTATCTAATCTACACAATAGATTTACCAACTCCGGTTAAGGAGGACTCATTATATCCTCAGTTTGCGGATGATATAACCCAGGTGATCCCTGGTACATACAGGAATCCCAAGGCTCAAGCTCTCGAGACTGCAAATGAAATCAGCAATGTAAATAAGTACAAAAGAAAATGGCGATCCGCACGAATAGCCGAAAACCTAAGATCCTCGCCCTTGGCTGCAGATAAACTGCGGATGTGACAAGAAAGAAGTGTTCTGGGGCTCAACGTCACCTGCACCGGGTACAGCCATCACTTCATAACGCGGGAAATTCCGGCGAAGTTAGAACTCAACAAACTTTACAGATTTAGAAATATGAGCTCTAACAACATCAGAAAGTTATATTTTATGCATATTCGACCAACACTTATATACCCTGCGGTGGTGGCCCAAACCCAAAGTAGGACTCACTTGAAGTGCCTACAAAGAGTCCAGAACAAGGCGTCTCTCTATATAAACAAAGACAGACAGGGAGATAAAAAATCCCAAAGAGAACTCAACCAAAGAGCCGCTTTGACACTTATCAATCTAGCGACCCAAAGTTTGGCCAAAGGAACTTAGAAGAGGATCCTGAATAAAACAGAACCCTTAACTAGCGGAGGGTTACAACAGACCAGCGAACATAAGGGATAAAGTGACCAGAACTAGGCAATTTTCTAGCTCGGGACAATGCTTAGAGGAACAGTTGGCACCGTGGTTCACATAGAGACCACACTTAACAAACAAATACACACAATGTATATTAACAAATACACTTACAAACATGGATGAAAGTGTTGAATGGAAGCTATATAAATGTATATATTTCATTATAACTAGTAATTAAAAAAAATATATATAGATAGTGTAGTATTAGATTACTGGATTAACTACATATAATATTACTTTTCGAAAATTTTATCTTTCTTAAAATAAGTATAATATTAAGGAGACATATATATATATATATATATATATATATATATATATATATATATATATATATATATATATATATATGTAATAAATAAAAAAATATATATATATAAATAAATAAATAAATAAATATAATATTTTAATAATTTAAACAAAAAATATACTTCAAAACTTAAAAAAAGGTTGCAAAATAAGTATAAAAGAAAAGCTTGAAGCGTTAAAACACAAAATAAGGTTCACACAAAAATACAAGTTATAGGATTGAAGGTCATGGACAAAAGAAAAAGAAATCTAAATAAATGAAAAGCGTAGCCCTCAGTACCAGAGGAAAACCCTACATACTCTTTTCACCCACAATCTATCATCTCATCTTCTACACAAATTTCTTTCTTAACTATTATTCATCAAATCAAATAAAAAATCTGACTATTTATCGGTCCGATCTAGGTTTCTGACAAAGGAGGCAAAGGTAAATAAAGTTTGAAAACGTGCTCCTTTAACGGCGGTCAACTTGGGGATGCCGAGATGTCGAGAGCATGGTTTCCGGCTGACGTTGCACGTTAATTGCCGGTTTCTTCATTTTAATGATGAGAGCTTCGACCATCGGCAATCCTTTGCGACTTTGGAGTCTCAGGATGAAGGAGGTTTCCTGATTCAATTTTCCACGGGTTAAGGTAGTGCCATGAGAGTGAGCGTGTTTTTTAATTGCGCTATCTTGAAGCTGAGATGTCAGTTGTATTGACACGGTTGTGGAGGTTACGCCGATTTACTTTGAACTGCGGTGTTCGCAGTCACCGACTCTGCACGAATATTCGTACACAACGTTAGTCTCCTGGAGATCGCTCGTTGGAAAGGGACAACTGTTCTTCATGATGCAACTGCTTTTTTTCTTGATCTTATAGTATATAATTAGATTAATATCCATATTAGGGTCGGTTGGGGTCACGCTTCTTCGGATTAGACCTGACGCCAGGGCCAGCAGCCAAGTTCATTTTCTCTTTCATAATGGCATCGATGGATTCTTGTGGTAGCCGTTGTTTACGAGAACTCGAGAAACCCTCTTAAGTTCGTGATCAACAGACGTCCACGAGGATAAATTAGAAATTGCCGTGTTAACTAAGGCATTAATGACTGATCTCTTGTAACGTTCAGGACATTCAGAAGAACCGTTTAAGCAGAAGCCCAAGGTAGCGGCCTTAACGTATACTTAGGTGACAAATTTAGGCTCCTGGGTACTTATGAGGATATCAAGGAAGGGAAGGTATCCTTCATATTTCGTTCGTGGGCAAAATTCAGACACGAGTTGTTCTTGAATAATTCAACTAGGCTGTTCACTTGTTCAATGTTATTCGTATTCAAAATTATGTCATCGATATAGCGCGCGTAGATGGGAGGCTTGGGCGCTATATTGCTCTTTAAAATCTTGTTCTCAATTGATGCGTGTTTACATTGTTTTAGGCGCAACCTATCCTGAAGGCGACTTCAGGATGGGTTACACCTACAGCCATGTAAAAACACATAAACCTGGAAATCCCCTTGGCCCCATCATAAGTCAAACACCAAGCTTGACTTATCACCCGGCAAAATTTCTCAACTCGATCATCGTGCCCTAAACCCCATCAGACTACACGCTGCCCTCCTCTTCAACTCTTCTATGTAGATACCCTTTAGACTTCTAAACCATAGCCGTACTAGCTTATATGGACGTAGAATCTCTATTCACAAATTTTCCCGTTGATGAAACCATCGAATTGATAATCGTCTACGTATTGAAGCCATTGGTAAGTTAGCCGATGGTCCATTTGGCCGTGTTGGCTTGCATGATAAGGGAAACTATAGAGACAAGATCTATTTACTGGATCATCATCCTACACTAGATTCCATAAAGAAGTCGAATTTGGGTTGATATTTCAAAGGAAAGGGCTTACCTGTGTCTAGTGGAGAGGACTACAGCATAATTTGTAAATAACATGTACCACACGAAATTGAAAGATATGCGTTACCTAGTTTTTAAAGATATGAGTTTTTTAAACTAAATTATATAAAATCTACAAATTTATTAAAGCAGCTTTTTTCCATACTTTTTTTAAGATAATATTTATGAATGAACACCATAAAGGACAGAATCCCGCAAGGTGCGAAGTGCTCCGTCATATAGGAATTTACTTGCTCCAAATGTAATCTTAGGGATTATATTGGTAGTACGGTGCTCAACCTGAAGGCAAAGTAATGTTTCCATATGGGAATTAGCCACAGGAGTAGGAAAGTTCTTTCTAAGAAGGAATTCTCACATGCTCAGTTGCATTCTATTCAGTGTAAAACCGATATTACCTTAGACCAAGTTTAAAATATTGAAAACCATCCCCGATCCTGTCTTTTTTTGCGAATTTAAGAATCCATGTACATCGATTACCTTTCCCATCTCTGAATTCAGATTCCTCCTCTTCCCATCCACTACATCTGCTAGAAAATATTAACCATTCTCCTAATTCTCTTCTTCTTAACCTCCTCGCTCTTTTCAATCAGTCTTCTGTTTACTAATGATTGTACAAGGATACTGTTTTCTTAATGAGGAAGGAATTTAAAAAATTTATATAGCTAAATTTTACTATTTAAATTTTCCAACAGGAATTTTAATGCAATAAATGGTAAATTCTGCATAACTCCCTATATTAAAGGCAAAATTCTCCATCAATTCCATAGTTTGAATGTTTTTAATTTTTAAAATTTTAACTGCTTAAGTCTATTCATGAATTTGTATTTTCGGTAACAGAGGATGAGGGAAATTAACACCCGAAACGTTGTAGTAAAAAAATTAACTTCTTCCTCTACCTTCTTTTTTCATCATACAACGTAAAGTGAAGCTCTACAGAAGCAGCCAAAACAAATATATATATATATATATATATATATATATATATATATATATATATATATATATATATATATATATAAGGCTCACCTTTTGAATTCCAAGGATCAACCACCACCCACTGGCATGCGATTCAAAATTATATACGGTTTCGTTGTAGGTGCTGTAGCAGTGTATGGCATGTGGGGCAACAAAGCACACGCTTTAATCCCGCTTCATGCAGCATATATGTAGATAGATCTTAAATAACTGCTTTTCACCTTAGTAAACCTGATCCATCCCTGATTCGAAAGCACCTCTCGCAATATGGCTCTAAGGTTACAATCAAAATCTTCAAGATACTTGATGCAGTAAGCAACAATTCGGACCCTTACCTGCTAAGGCCGCTTTATATTATAAAACTTTAACCCTTAGAAATAATAACTCCTTATCTGTTCCATTAAATATAGTCTCACAGTAACAAGTAATCTAACGTTAGGAAATGTCCCATTCTTTTGTAAACAAAAACTTCATTGTTAATTTTGTTCCTATTTCATTTCACGTCCTTCGTGGGTTTTCTTCTCCATATTCCCATTTTATTTAATTCGTTTCAGATATAATCATACGTATCTTTCACGATGTTTATTTAAATGATTTTCGAACGTGTTAGAAAACCTTTTTATCTACATATTTTAATCTGTAGTTTTATTAATTCTTTAGCACTGAGGATTGTATTTGGTATAATCCTGAAACGTTTGCAATGAATGTTACAAAGAAATTTGGTTCTGTACTGGTTATCCTTTTTATACTTTGTTTTAAGTTTGCGTCCATCAAATCGTTCGTCACTTAAATATATATATATATATATATATATATATATATATATATATATATATATATATATATATAAATATATATATATATACATACATATATGGTGGTACAGTAAAGATATTTCACAAAATTCAAACGAATAACTCAATAAAATGTAAATATATGTATATTAATGGAAATTAGTAAACCACAACCTATATGTATTCTTTATTAAATCTAATAATTTAAGTTATATAGCCTTAATAGTATTGCTACAGTTAAAATAGTAATATAGTCACCCAAACACTTGCTTGCCGGATCAAGAAAAAGTGTTATTTTTGTGCGTAAAGAATAGAAGTCTGCACGCCTATGCTATTAGGCTATAATTAGCCTTGTTTATTTTCTTTCTCTTCAGTCATAATTTAAATGTTAAAATTATAAGTTGTGTTATTATACCTCCTATCACAATGGTGTTAAGTTTAAATGATAAAATTATAATAGAACCATGTTTTCAACAAAAAGTTATAAATGGAAATATTTTTTTTGTAAATATAATAAAACTGTCACTACAGAGAATAACATTATTGAAGTAGAACTTGTTTTATATTAGGAAGAAAAACTAGTTTATCCCAAAGGAGGATCTCAAGTGAATTAAGTATTTCCCATTATTCTGTGTACCGGTCTTAAAAATGACAAAAGATTAAAAACCTATAAAAGAATGCCATTTCCCGTAGTGATATTAATGTAAGACAACGTAGAAAGATACGTTGTAAGTTGCTTTACAATCGCTATTTGTCTCAAGATCCAAAACTGTGTTTACCAACGAAAAGATTTCATTTTGAAAATACTAACAAATAGTCAAAATAATAGAGTTTATGGCTCAAAGAAAAAGGACATCCATCTATCCGGCCTTTATCATGGAATGCTGAAACAAGGATCCATTTTATCGATACACAAAAATCCAAAGTTAAATAAAAGAATTACATCGACCTATTATCTATCTAGCTCCTTCCCGATTACCATCAGCTCACTCCTAAATGAGACTTCAATTTGCATACTAGCACAACACATAAATTTTTAGAAGAAAATTGAACTTTTTTATCAAAAGGAATGAATGGCCTCCTCAATCGACTGACACTAAACCTATAGACTATTTTATATGGACTTTACTTCAATAAATAGTTTACATTAATAGAAAAAATAAATTTAGTGAATCTGAAGTATACGAAAAGATTCTTCTTTGCATGAGATAACATAACCCTATCAGATTCAGAAAATATATTTCTTCCTTTAAAATGCGATTAAAGATTGTATTTGATAAAGAAGGTGGACATATTTATCATTTATTTCAATAAAGGTATTATTTGATTTGGATTTTTTTACACGTTAATTCATCCGCACCAAATTTTTGAGAGACTAATTTATTTTTTAATATTAACAATGCTATTATAGTTTTATTGTAGAAAATTTCAGAGATAATAAAGGATATATATTAATTGTTGTATACGAATTTTCATTTATATCCAATTATATTTAACTATTAGCAAAGAAGTTATTTATGTTTGAATATATATATATATATATATATATATATATATATATATATATATATATATATAT
Organism: Ceratothoa steindachneri; assembly: GCA_963969495.1. Taxonomy (NCBI): domain Eukaryota; kingdom Metazoa; phylum Arthropoda; class Malacostraca; order Isopoda; family Cymothoidae; genus Ceratothoa; species Ceratothoa steindachneri. The sequence goes on from OZ018332.1 coordinate 108,489,681, forward strand.
ATATATGTATATATATATATATATATATATATATGCAAAAAATCAAACAGGAAAATGAACTGAACAAGTTCGAAAGTACGTGGAATCGGCCTTTCATTTTCCTGTGAGATTTTTTGCATCTATTGCTCTACCTACGCGCTACTTTGTGAGTTCCTCATATCCATATATATATATATATATATATATATATATATATATATGAGAATGGATGGCGGAAGTTAAAATCGGGAAACACTCTTGGAGTTCTTTATTGACGTTTCGCCTTTCAGCTTCTTCGGAATAGAACTACAAAAGAAAGGAGAACGCTTTCTCTATATGTAGGATCATGTCATCCCAAGTCACTGCTGCTCGTCCTCAGTCGGCTTCTTCAAGTTGGTCTGGTGATCTTATCGGACTCCGACTTTTCCGCTTCTTTTTCTATGACCCTAGCTGCACCATTGGCCAGCCGGAAGACCCCGTCTCGGTGATTGGTTGACCTTTCTTAGATAATATGCAACGTTTCAATCATTCTTCTCTCTCTTTTTGCTAAATTCTTATGAATTACTTTGATCCCGCCCAAATTAGGCAAATGTATGAATTCGTCGACATGTACTACCTTTGCGTTTGATGTCCTATGAGCTCTAATGTCCTTCTTATGCTCATTGATCCTAGTCTTAATATCTCTTTCTGACTCCCCACTTTAACCGGGGTCGCATCCGTCACAAGGTATTTTTTAAATAATACCATTGTCGTTTTTTGCTGTCGAATTCGTAGGCTTCACTAACTCCAAGTCTTCTGTGCGGGCGTCTTTTGTGTCTGTTTATCTTTAAATATACTCGATTTATGATTTATTCCGTTTTCTTTATTTCGTTTCTTTTACCAATGTATTATGCACATTTCCTAAATTTATTATATCATACCTTACCACCTTTCCTCTTCTTATTCATGTATTTATCTTTTTGGCTTAGCCCGTTATTCCTAAGAGGTATCATTCCATGTTGCTTTGAGTTCTTCTCAGTTTATGAGAATTTTTCATTTCCACGACCAAGTTTTACTTGCATAAGTTATAACCTCTAAGATGACCAGATTAAACATTTCTTAGCATAGAAACACGCCCCCTTGAAAATTCTTCTAATCTATTGTACTGATTTTGTATTTGAAATAATTTTATTTTCCTTTCTCCTATCAGAAGCCACAAGCTTTCTACGTATGAATATTTTTGTGCCCACTCAAATATTTGAGCGGATATTCGAATTGCTCTATCTACTAGAAAACTATTGATCATTATTTTCGTCTTTGAAAATATTATATTTAGACCGCTATGGTAGTGGATGGTAATAATTTCTAGTCGCGTGTAAGTCTAGTTACGAGCGTCTCTACATCTCACTATGTCGGTCCGTCGGTCGGTCCCCGTTTCGCTTTATCGATTGTTTTTGTAATAGCCTTGTAACTCTTTTTCCGACTCTAACAAAGTTTGAAAAACTTATGATATTTTACATTCTCTTTCGAATGATATAGTTGTGAAAGTCCTCCCCAGCTTAGCCCGGGAATTATTTTATTTTGGCAATATCATCATAACTATTCAGCCGATTCTAACTAAGTTGGAAACCTTTATGTTGTTTTACATTCTTTTTCAAATTACATAATTGCCAAAGTCCTCCCAAGGTTAGCCCGGGAATTATTTTTAGCAATAACATCCTAACTATTTCACATTTTCTTTCGAATGATAAAATTGACAAAGTACTTTCAAGGATATTCCCTAGAATTATTTCGTTTTGGCAATAACTTCATAACTATTTGGCCGATTCTAACGAAATTTGAAACTATTTAATCGTTTTACATTCTCATTTGAATAATATATTTGTCAAAGTTCTCCCTAGGTAAGCCATTGGACTATTTTGTTTAAGTAATAACATCATAACTATTCGGCCGATTCTAACAAAATTTGAACCCCTATGTTCTTTTACATTCTCTTTCAAATCATAGAATTGCCAATGTCCTCCCAAGGTTCGTTCAGGAATTATTGAAAGTGTTGTAGGTCTTAAGGTCATAAATCAGAATAAGTGATAATATGGGATCAGTGAACCAAAAAGTAACTTAATATTTAATTAATTTCTTTTCTCATTTGCTCTAACTCCAAATTTCTAAAAATCTCCTGATGCTCTGTTTTGAACTATTTGAGGAAAAATGGGATCCACTTGTTCCAATTCATATTGTAATTTGAATTTTGATACTGATTGATGACACACTAAATACTATGTTGTATGACTATATGTAAGGTTTTATGTTGATTTGGAATTTTTAAGGCCTTGTTTCTATAGTTATCACTCCTAGATATTAATCGGTCTTTATTAAGTCAACAGGTTTTAATGGCATACGAAGGCTATGTACAGAGTAATTTCTTATTTACTTATCACCTGCAATAATTGTTGAAGAGCCTGTAGGTGGTCCTTTTATCATATAGTAGTAACATGCTAAACTTGCATGTTCACATGGCTGTTTGCTTTCGATGTTTCTGTTAGTTTTTTAGAAATAAATTTTAAGCATTCCGGGTTTCTAAAAAGAAAAGGATTGACCTGAAGCTCTTTAAATTATCCTTTTCCAAATTTTAAAAATAAGTACTTGGGAGTTGTCTGACCAGGCTATTGGAATCCTAATTTCCGCTAAACAATTTATAAACAGTCGACAATTTTCTCAACTAAACATTCACCCTTAGCCTTAAAAGGGCAAATTTTGTTCAATTAATGAAGAGACTTTCGAATATTACATGCGCTTAAGTACGTGCATAACGATAAAACTTTTTCCTCATTTATTGAAATGACATCATCTAGCATCTGCTATCCATTGCTATCCCTAAGTTCATGATAGAAGTATCCAACTGTTTTAATGAATTTCTTTCTGTATATATTTTTGATTTTATGTTTGTACTTTAGATTTCTAATTAGCAGTCTTGCAAAGAGTAGGTGATTATTGTTATCAATTTATTTTCACTATATTTTATTATATGTAGTATGTTCTATCCTATTTTATAAAATAACATTGACGAGTTCAGCATATTAGATAGTTTCTCTCTAATTATTCCATCTCGTCTTAGCTTTCACTTTTATCTGTCTTATTATAGCTTCGTTTATCGTGTTTTGAATGACCCTTTCATATTGTATTTGCCAAAGTTTCATTAAACTTGATCTCTAGTCTAAATTGGATAGCATTTATTTTACTTTGGGTTTCAAGTTTCAGTGTGAGTGTTGTCGTATCATAAAAACATCTTGTTCGCTACTTGTTTTGAAAGTGCTAATGAATGTCCATAACGAACAATTTCATGTTGAATATTATGTAATCAAATATAATTTTTTGTTGCGTTTCGTCTTATTGTTCTTCTGCTTTGACTCTTTCTGGGAAAAGAGTTCATAATGTACATGTTTGATCTTTCTTTGTTCTTCATTCTTTGCATTGAAGATACGTATAATAATCTTAAAATGAAGATTTTCTTTTCTATGCCATTAGATATGTGTCTTCTAGGTGTCCGTAATTTCTTTATCGAATTTAGATGATTTATGTGTGTATGATTGGAATAAATATATGGAATACTTATTTGATATTCTGCTTAATAGTTTGATAAAAATCTCTCCTACATTCATATCAATTTTGTTTCGAATGTTGTTGTCTCGGTGTATGTGGAATTCTACGCTACAATTGTTTCAACTTTTATGAGAGTATGTGACTATTTTGAAATTGTATAGTTCTTTCTTATTTCGAATTTCTTCGCTGAGGCAAATGAAGTTACATTCTGTCCTCTTAAATTCTTATTCTATTTTGTGTATCTTAGTTCCCGTTGAGGGTTATAATGATGTACACACGCAGAATAGTCAACAGTTGCCAGCTAGTATCGTAAACCACCGAGATTTTTTGCACTTACTGCTTGCTGCCTTATCTAGAGCTTTATTTGTCTTCCAGTATAGAGAACCATGTTCTACCGTATATCCTCATAGACATAATGGGCCAAAGTATTCAGAGTGTTGCCCATTTCGACCAGTCATATTGTCTGCGGTTCAAAGAGGGCACAGTTCGGAGATACGAAGATCTCCATTGCTGCACTTTCCTTTGCCACGACGCTTTGTCTATCACACATGATATATATATATATATATATATATATATATATATATATATATATATATATATATATAAAGGGTGTTCCAATAACTTGGACAGATTTTAAATGTGAGTAAAGTTTAAGCGTCTTATGATTTTTTTTTTTTATTTCAGATTTAACAACTTCAGTCTTTGGCAATTTTAACCATGGAAAGATTAACAATCGAACACCATGTTAAAGTTATCGAAGCCTATTACAAAAATGGACGTTCAAACAGAAACGCATTTCGGGCACTTCGCGATTTTTTTGGTCAACATAATCGACCAACCTAGAGTGCAATTGGGAAAATTGTTCGTAAATACAAACAAACGGGGTTGGTGGCAGATATGAAAATGCCATTTCGTGCTCGTTTACGCCGTTCAGCTGAAGACATTGCTGCAGTGCGCGAGAATGTGGCCGAAGATCCAAAAACCTCTATTCGTCATTGCGCGCAGGAATTGAACCTCTCCACAACAACGTTACCTCGAATTTCGACAAAATATTTGTCCCTACACGCTTACAAAATTCAATTGACACAAGAACTAAAGACTGCTGACCATTTGAAGCGCCGTACATTCGTCAATTGGGTGCACTAGCAAAGACAAGCTGATGATGATTTTTTGCAAAATACATCTTTAGTGATGAAGCCCATTTTCATCATCGTGGATTCGTTAATAAGCAGAATTGTCGCATGTGGGCTGATGAAAATCCCAGGAAGATTGTTGAAAAGCTCCTGCATCCACAAAAGGTCCCTTTTTGGTGTGCATTTTTTGCTAGCAGAATCATAGGAGCGTATTTCTTCGAAAATGATGCCGGGAATTCTGTTACTCTGACAGGTGAGCGATACCGTGCCATGATAACCAACTTTTTATGGCCTGAGTTGAATTATATGGATGTCGAAGATTTGTGGTTTCAACAGGTCGGCGCCACATGCCACATAGCCAATGCAACAATAGCTTTATTGAATGAGAAGTTTCCTGGTCGCATCATCTCTCGACGTCTTTAGATTTGTCCCTTTGGGGTCATCTCAAAAGTAAGGTCTATGCCAACAAGCCAACAACAATTTAACAGCTGATGCATGAGATGATAAGGCATATTGGTAAGATCGAAGAGCAACTATGCAGAGACTTCATCAAATATTTTGACCATCGAGTGGAAGTGTATCGCCGAAGCCTTGGCGGACATTTAGGCGATGATATTTTTTACACATAATTGCCATAACTCAAATAACATAATCTAATTGTGAACTCAATAAATTTTCGCCAATAACACTGTTTTATTTCCTGCTAACTTCGATCCTTCTTAATTGAACACCCTTTATATGCAGAAAACTTCCAAATAACGTGAATTTATTTAAAGATATCAAAACCATACTTTTGCCTAGTGGAATTTATTACAGTACAGGAATAGTTTCGGTATCTACTACCATCTTCAACTATACACTGAGAAGACTGGGCACACAAATACTTTATATATATGAAGAGGTGGAGGAATGATCCCCGTGAAGGTAAAAGGGAACAAAGGAAAGCATAGATTAAGGAACAAAAAGTACATTTGTGACGATTTTTAAAGCAGGTTTTCGGCTGAGAGAATTTTGACTAACCTTGTTAAATTTTAATAAGCCCTCAGACTTATTTTAGTTTGAAGTTTGTTTAATCAATATTGGCTCACCTATACCTGTTTTGTATTAAGTATCAGACCTATAGACTAATATGCTATTATTAAAATCAATTTGGTGATTACAATTACTTGAGTGGTAAAACAAACTAGAAGCTAAACTTCCTCTTATTATATCCGCCAGATGTGGATATATGCGTTTATTAAAGTTCCAAGTTTCCATCAGATAAAATTTGTTTCAATTATTACATGGAATAAGATACACTTTGAACTGTTGATTACAAGGTTTGTTTTTTAAAAAGCACTTTTCTATAGTGTGGTTATATTTAAATCCTATCTTAATGTTGGTATTTGTGGCGAAGTCCTTTAGTTTAGAGAGTTGTCGGGCAAAAGGTAATATTATAAAGGTTTTAGTTGAAGCATTATTGGTGTTATTAGAGCAATAATAAATCCTTCTGGCTATGGAGCGACATGATTCAATAAACTATAATGGCTACATTAAACCAATAAATGTACAAACTGATGAATTTAAGTTCATCTTGAAGGAGGTAAGGGATGCAAATCCGATAATCTCTTAGGATTTGACATTAGACGACAGAATTCCTAACTCATTTATCATGGAATGAAAAAAATTGTATATATGAATTTGAATTTAAGGGTTTGCGATATACATATTTATTATCGAGCTGTTGATTCCTATTATTTTTGCGTCCAATACATCAGCGAGTTGTCTGATTCCCATTTGACCTTAAATTTAATAGTAAGATGCAAGTTGTTAAGATTTTGAAAGAAGCTGTCAAAGTTTTCAAAAGCAGTATATGGCCAGCAAAAGAATCCATCATCAACGGAATTTATCCGAACCAAAGAAAAGGGTGTAATTTGAGGGAGAACTTTTTTTCCGAAATTTCCCTTAAATCGACGGTGAACGAGGATTTCCAATAGTAAGGCCGAACAATTGTCGATAAAACTATCTCTGTAGGTGAACACATAGCTTTTCTACATAAACGTAGAAAGTTATGACATTAAGTGGTTCCTCCCCTGGAACTTTAGTGAATAGGATATAAGTATCTAAGTCTAATAATTATTACAAAAAAAGTATAATTGAGTCAGTATTTATTAAATAAATTTTAAATTTCAATATGTCTAATGGATCATTTAAATTTAACAAGGTTATTCAAAATTCTCACGGCCCAAAACTTCCTTCGAAAATCATGACAAATTTACCTGTTATTTAGTGAATCAAAGCTCTTGCCAAGGACTTCGAGGCATCATAATGCACCATCAGAATAGTTTTACATGAATATATATGTTATAGAATCATTTTTTAAGTACAAAACGCTTCATCTCCATGTTGAAACATCAGGAAGCTGGAATGATTTGTTTTTTCTGCTGAGAAAAACTTCGCTCAGGACCAATAGGTAAAACTAAGAAATAACAGATGGTTATGCTGAGTGCCAAGTTAGGTTCGAACTGGAATGCATAACAAATTTCCACCATATGTGATATTTCTGAGAGTTGTAGCAGTGAGGGAGATGTTATGCTCTCTCATTTTTTCACAGGGATTAAAAGTCAATCTCATAAGGCTAGAACAACCCAACGTTGATGCGTGCAATTTTCACGACCATGTTTTCCCGTGGAGACACATTGCCTCCTAGCTCACCCGATCTCAATCCAATGGGTATTACTTATGGGGTTTCGTCGAAAAACAGGTCAATAAACACACCATAACACCATTCAATCTCTCAAGTCTCCTTTACAACACCCTGCTTCGCTTTCCTTCTTTTCTATTCTATTTATGTGAGCTAAGTGCTAAACTATATGATGATCAAAACAATTACTTTTCTACGAAATAAATTTAGTCTTCGGTTTGAAACGTTGATAACCATATTGCTTCAAATTCTATAGAGAGTTAAAGACGATAAAATTGGGCATTATTGCAATAAAAAACTTGTTTTGCGAGCTAAATGATAACTTAATACACTTTCAAACATTCAGAGAATAGTCATGAGAAAGCCTTTTCTTCTCTTATCCAATTTTATAATGAAAATTTAAATGTTAATCCTAGGTCTGGATCTATTTCATGAATAAATCTTCAAAATGACTAGATAAGTAAACATTCTTCCAGAAAAAAGAGCCATCTCGAAGTAAAAAAGGGTTTCATAAAATTATAATGAAAAACAAGGAGATTTTTTTTACTTATAACATAGATACATTCTTTAGAATCATAATGATAATAAAAAAATTATAATCCCACAAGAACGATTATTCACTGTTAATGTCTCGTTTTCGATGTTCCTACTAATAATTATCTCATTGGTTCTAAATATCATGTTATTTTGGCCTTTATCTCGTGTAAATTGCTAAGAAAATTTTATAGATGCTAAATCCGTCAAACGATTCTATATTAAAAAATATACTACTCATGAAAAACGGTATTTCCATTACTCCATATGTTAAGATCTTTCGAGCATGAATATAATTTTACACATCCGAGGAGAAAAAATCGGTGAATTTTACACTGTCACATACTTATAATCTTTCTACCACTTCGTTGTGGCAGATGAATCAGTTTTCATATTTCCGTTAGAATTTTTTTTTATTGTTCAGGGAAAACCAATATCATTGATGACGGAAAAGATACCCCTCATAATAAATTAGATCGCCAAAGTGATATTTAAATTATATTAGGTTCGCTTTTGTCCTTAAAAAATATTTAATGTCGCAATGTAAATATATTTATATTAATAGGTTGAAGATACTGTTGTATGAATTTGAATTTAGTATCTCATGTGAGGCAATGTTGGTTTAAATTTGTGGGGCAGTTATTATATACTAATTTTAAAAGGGATATATATATATATATATATATACTATTGTGTTCCACTTGAAATTAGTACCTTATTAGATATATTTTGGAATAGTTTATTTGGAAATGATCAGCAATTTTATTTAGAGGGGGAGATAATGTTTAAGTTTAATAACTTATTTATTCTGCAGTGGTACTTCAATTTTTGTTTATTTTAATTTTTTACTTTTTTAATATTAGGAACTTTATCTTAAAAAAAGTATAAATCTTTATTTTTAGGGTGTTCGCTAGGTAGTGAACGTAACAGTGGAGAACTTTGAGTTTAGGGCAAAGAAGTTTTTAATAAGAATTTTTTAATTTATTTTTAAATATATTTACTAATCTATGTTCTTAATATGCTCCTACCATTTAGGATTCTAAAATTGTCATCGCATCTCGATACAAGTTTAAAACAAAATCGCTTCTCCGGGGTTTTATGTGTGACAAGATGTATCATTAGAATCTTTGCCATTCCAAAACATTTTCACTCGTCATTTTATACTTTTCGATAATCATCCATTTTGTTTCATTTCTTCCCTATTCTTCCCACACCCTTTTAAATTGCCCTCACTGGTTTCATCAATACATTTTTTCTTTGAAATAATATATATATATATATCTATATATATATGTATTGGTGAAACAATGAGGGCAATTTAAAGGGATGTGGGAAGAATAGGAGAGAAATGAAATAAAATGGATAATTATCGATAGATATGAAATTCCCGGCCAGCGCAAGAAAAATAAACAGAGGGACAGGTGTATTCAGAGCTGCCCCTAGCCACTAATCCCCTCTGGCAAGAAGCCTAATTCCCCCTTTCATCTCTGGCTATCTACTTCTCCCACCTTTTATCACCTGTATCCAACCTGCCTATACGTGTATAGCTTCGTTCGTAATTTTGTTAATACATTTTGTAACATATATAAACTGAATACTTTGTAATAATTCCCCATTGTAACTCTGAACATGGTACTCGATATATCGAAACGAGTCAGTTAAATTAAAGAAAGTGCTAAATTACATTAATTCACTTCTACCGTTGGCAAAATAACAAACATCAGTCTCCGATGAACTTTGGTACGCTTATCCACAGGTTAAACGATGAAGAAATAGCGAATATAAGACAAACCGAGAAGATTGAAAAAAGAATTATTTATTCGAAACTAGTGGTCGCGTTTAATAAAACATGCTATAATGAAAATATACTGCCTAAATTCAGACGTATATATATTATAAAGTTGAATATAGAAATTTAGATAGGTGAACAATAAAGTCCATTGACATTTACAGTTTTGTTCACTTATATAAAATTAAGCTGGGCGAAGAGCCGCGAGAAGACTCACAATTCTCATTCTCTATTAAAGTAAACGCCAACTCTTACAAAGACTTCTTGAAATTTCTCATTTTCTGGATAAAGATGGTTATCCATTTTTAAGGGCGACACTCCTGCAGAGGGTTAAGTAACTTCAGAAGATATTTCTACCGGATTAAGGAATTCTACTCATTGCCCTAAGCTTCTTGCACTGACATGGAGGTGATTTTTAACTTACGTTAATTTAGTGCGACGAAAAGCCGCCAAAAAATACAATTTTAGTTTTCTGTTAAAGAAAACGCTAACTGCTACAAGAGGCTTCATGAAATTTAAATTTCTGTTTTAGAAAAAAAGGTTGTTGGACACTCGTATGAGTGACGCTCTTGTAGATGACTGAGGAACTTCATGAAACTTTTCTAGTGGATTAACCCCTTAGCTATGCAATATGGTTAATCTTTTGTTTACGTAGGTAATCTTATTTTACGGAATCCGCTTATTTCCGTTTGCGCATAGGTGAGCCTAGTTTGCGGAACCTGACAATACTCGATTTAAATGTTCATCACGATATATCTTTTTAAGATGGCTTGCGTTTGCCGATTATACTATATATGAACTTCTGTCAACTCAATAGAAATCGTCTTTTCGAGAGTCCGAAGAGAACGTCATTGCGACGGCATCGATGAACCCCTAGGCTGACTTTTTTTGAAGGAAGAGCTTTCCAAGCGCCGCAAAGAAGGTCCACAATCCCCTAGTATTCCGTTCCACAAAACCAAATCTTTTTCATTGAGGGAGGTACTTAATGAAGGTAAAATTTTTACAGGCGTGTTATTTTAACATGAGGGTCTAGTCCCCCATTCCTTGTCCCGTGAAGGTAAACTCTAAACCTAACCCTTGGTACAACTAGGCCTTTCTCTTAAAAGAGCATAATTGGAGATTTCGGGGAAAGGAGGTTTGTAGTTTACCACAAAACTCCTTTCCCCCAAATCTCCAATTATGCCCACTGGGGTAGCTGAGGTAAACAGATATCCTGGACTGGGATGTAGTTACAACCAGCAGGAAGTGTCATTTTATCGTACCTTGTGGGTCCGGCTAGGAACAGAGAGGAATATACAACCGTCATTGTGTAAGATGGAAGGAAGTGTAAATATCCAAAACCCGTTGAGTAAGAAGCACTCCCGGGGGGAAGTCGTTAATTTGGCCTTCCTCCATCATTAAGTCTGCTGTGTTTACTCCCCCCCCCCTCCCCGAGTAGCCCATCCAAGTCCGTACACACCTTAACCCATTCATCATATCGGGAGCCTTTTTCACTGGTGCAGTTGGTAGCGGGGCTTTCATAAACGCATGTTTTTTGTAAAGATCATATTAACGTACCCACAGTGAATGCCATAAATAGCCCCCCCAAAACTTACGCTTAATCTGAATGGACAACGACAAATGCACGACATCACGAACTCCGATATTGAAGATCACAAATACTCAGGACATTACCATAACCAGATTCCAAAACACACACGTCAGCTTAACACTAATTAATATTCAGGTTTAAAAAATAACACACGCTCGCTAAAACCCCCCTGGCTGAGATATATCACTATACTAAACAGACAGAAGCAGTACAAAACAAATAACCCCCGTGGTTGGACTTTTCCACCACTCAACTCATGTATGAGTACGGTGAGGTGATCCAAGATATCTATTTTAACCGCACAGAGCAATTGGCTGGTATCATACTCTCTGAAGAAAACAAAAAAAACCCTCTTCTTGACCAAAAAATTAAGGTCTGCGGCACATTACATAATCGTGGGTGCTAGAACTTCAACACAATATTAGACCACACCAGTGTATCTGTTGCTACAAAACAGGCCACCAAATTTCAACGTGCCAAGCAGATCATGTTTGTTTGAAATGCAGTATAAAAGGCCACTTATACACTTATTGTATTAGTACTACCATCCTTTGCATAAACTTGTTATGGCAACCATATATCGGTATGGTTCGATACTCTCAACACTAACACAACTCAACGTCACCTATCCTCATCATCCCACAGCCCACACCTTAACTCCCTTATTCACGTAAGAACATTGGCCGCTGATTTTGGCCCCATAAGCCCTCACAATCTCTATACCTGCACACTTGCACACACCCTCACCCAACATAACACAAACTAAAACCCCAACCAACCCCAAAACTCAACTAGCCTTCGTGCTCTCCACGGTGGCAAAAGGCGTGTATGGTGAGAGCCCTGCCTACAGGGTCTTGCAGATGAATTGAGACCAAATTTAAGCAGTTAATTTCATGGGTTTAACAATTTATTTTCTGATAAAACCTTGATTGCATAAACATCTAATTCTCTTCTTATTTTTAGATAAATGGTGAATTGATTCAACAGCAAAAAGTTATGGTACAACAGAATCGTTCCGATATTATAGTTTTGGCAAGGGCCGGGCACACTGTCAAAAGGATTGTTAAGTTGATGAAACTTCCAAAAGCAACAGTTTATCGTGTGTATAAACAATGTATGGAAGAGGAAAAGGTTGATAGAAAAGAATTCAAGACTAGAGGTGATTCCAAGTGCAATCTAAGGTTTCTCATTGGCATCAAATGCTTGAATGAAGCCAGCCTATCCACATTCATAACAACTCTTGCAAAGAAACTCATTGCGTCCCTTTCCATGGTGTCCAGAGCTGTAAACAGGAACCTTGGTATGATAAGCTATGTTTAAAGACGCCGTCACCTCCTAACAGCCAAGGCCAAAGCAATCAGAGCTGAGAGATATCTAAAGCTTCTGTCATTCATCAGGCATCAAGGTGCAGGAAAAGTTCTCGTGTTTGTGGAAGCAAGGTTGTTTACTGTGGACGCTGAAGTGAATCGCAGAAATTCTCGGGTGATTGCATACGACCCTTCTGCTGTCACAACTGTGTGGAAGACTAAGAATCATGCCTCTGCGATTGTACTTGGTACAACCGCGAATGATGGAAGTGTCATGGATCCACAGTTCACTGAGGCTGGTTTGAGGATCAGCACAAACCAGTATCTGGACATCTTGAAGAAATCTCTGTGACCTTGGATGGAACAGAAGTTTGGGCCTGACGATGTGGTGCTTATTGAGGTGCCATAACTCGAAAGGACCAAACACCTACCTTGGTGAGAAGGTGCCATTTTTTGTGAGGGCTGACATCTGGCCCAGTAATAGCCCAGATCTCAACCTTCTCGATTACTTTTTGTAGGGCGTACTTTAAGCAAAGACCAATGTTTCAACACACTTGAGTGTCGACCACTTGAAAACCTGCATCGCACATAGGACACGCAAAATCAAAAGGTCGGAGGTTGTGGCAGCTTCAAAGAGATTTCGTTCTCGTGTGGAAGCAGTAATTATCCAAAGGGATGGCCATATTGAGTTATAAATGCTCTTTTGTTAATACATATTCCATTTAAATTGTATCTATGTACTACCATAATTTTAGTATTTATAACCTGTTTTATAGATCTCTAAAAATCGTCTCAATTTATCTGCAATACCTATAAGCCAATGCCTTTAACCTGCTCTATGAAGAAAATGGACTAGGGGAAAAAATTTATCCCCGAAACGCTGTTCATCCTAATACAAGAACAAAAAAACAAAAAGGAAGCACTTTCTCGGCACTAGGGTGCACGAATCTGGGTTTCTCACTCCATCCATCTTAAGATCTTCTTTCTCCACCACTATCATTGCATCCTATATTGCTATCAACACTCTCTTGCCCCCAATCTCAGGCTTAGACAACCAGCAATGGCCACACCTCTCTATATACTAAATCCTGTCCATTGTATCTAACCCAGCCTCCACTGTCTAAACGCCTCCTTCCTATGTCCCAACCCTTCCGTCCTCTGTCCCCAGTAAACCTTCCAATTTCTCCACCGCTCCATTTTCTGTCTCCACCCTTGCCCCCTCCACCCCTACCCAAACTTCCACTGTCTCCATTACCCCTTCCAGTGTCTCCACCTCTCCTGCTACTATTTCTAGATACTCTACAACTTCGGCCGTCACTCTACTAACCTCCGCCCAGGCTCCCATGGCCTTCCCATCCAAATCTTCCAAGACACATGCCCCAACACTAAGAATACTAAAAGAATTTACATATACCCCTTCTCCCATCAATGAAAGGAAAGCGGCTTTGGCTAACATCGCTCCACGCGAAGTTTATTCTCGCCTAAGGTAGGCTTAGTGTGGTACAATTAAACGTATGCAGTTAGAACGATGCTTACCACATCGTCTCTAACTGGGCTTTAAATAGTAAACATTTGAAGCCTTAACTTGAACTTCACCAGCTACTTCACATATATTACACCTAGGATCAACGATCATAGTTAAGTGATATATACACACACCACATGATCATAAACAAACAAGGAGATTCTTGTCTAGCCTGCAAAGTACACACGGATAATAAGCCGAATATACTGGCTACCTACTACAGTTAGCCACAATAACAGCTACACATAGACATCCCACTCTGAAGTCTATCAAACTACAACCTTCCAATCTTCTTTTGTGGGGGACCTGAAGGCACACTACCGCAACCTCCAATCTTCTTTTGTTGGGAACCTGAAGGCACACTATCGCACACTACTCTCCAACACAAAAATCATGCGGGTAGGTATCTCTCTAGTGCTTGCAGTGATTCCGCTTTAGCACATTGGACCGTTTTTCCCAACATAATTCGGCCATCGCGGACGAAATACGTCCCTAGACATAGTTCTCAAAAATGACCACACCCCACTCTTCAACTCTCACTTAGCTTCAGGTCTCCACGTACTTTCTGACCACATCTCTATATGTCTCCTCCTATCCCACACTTCCCATCTACTACTGCACTAACACAAAATGGGTAGGGTTCATGAGTTAGATAATTAAAAACACACCAGACGACGTCAATTTCCAGCACATCAACCCTACACATTTAGACAATAACTGGAACAAAATCATGAACCACATAAACGCTACACGCAACATGTACAATCTCGTAAGACACATACCCATTTCATAAATTTTCAATACAAACCCAAAGACTTATCACAATATATAAAAACCGCTGCAACATAGTCCCACGATAACAAAACTTTCTACTTCTACGTACCCACATCCTAAATTGCATTTAGCTTGATCGAAAACGCCTGTGGAGTGAGGTAAACCGCATCGCGGATGACGCTCGCTACACTAACCCATCCTTCTTCTGGCGTCGCATGAATATGTTAGGCACTGGCCCCTCAATACCCTACTACACAATAACTGCATACTCACAGATACTAGTGATATCTTCAACGCATACAGGTAACACTGGGACACGTTGCACACACACAAGGCATCCAAGCTACACACACAAGAACACTTCCAAGAATTCCTGGAATGGTGTCGGCTCCACGTCGATGACTTTGGGCCCAACCCTTTGCTACAATTGGACGGTCTCGACAACTCTAACAAACAAATCACGCCTATCACTGTGTAGGAAGCAAAACACTATATTAAACCAACACTAAAACACGCCCCCGTCCCCTCCGGCGTCCCAGCCATAATAATACTCACCCCCCCGAATTTTTTTTTCCTAAACTCACACATCTATTTAACGCCTCATTCACCTCTAGACAATTCCCTCACCCATTAAATGCCTCATCCAACCTACTACCATACAAACCTAAAAAATAACCAAAACGCAAAAAAAAACATTTACAGGCCAAATACTCTATTACAGCACTTAGGCATAATACTAGAGGGTATGATTAACAACCATCTCCCGAATTTTCTGAGGAAGAGTAACTGGTCCTCCTCAGGAGAGGACGGTCTACTCAAGTGATTGTCACTATCGTTTAAATAATCCCCAAATTCATTGAAAACTAGTCAACACTACGCAGCTCCTACTCTGCACCTAAAGATTTCTCTCCCACTCTATTAGCGACAGGACGCATAAAATACAACAACCAAATATCACACTTATTCACATCATGCGCCCGCGTGCCTCATTGTATTATATTAGCGCCTACACTTTATATAATTCACACCAACGTCGCCCCAAGACTCCCTGAAAGCTGACAACATACACACTTATTGTCCTACACTGACTACGAGACCATTGTCGGTGCGACTAGAGCCCGAACTGATCGCACCCCATCCACAAATAATACTGAACTAGAAGACAAAATATGAGGATATGTGGCACATTGCTAGGAATCCTCGGAAGACACATACCACACTCTACTGCGCGCGTGAACACTACATACACAAGGAAAAATTATACACAAATACGCCAGACCAAACCTTCCCAATAACATCCATATGAATGCGCTTAGGGAAGGGCAATGGTGAGATGTGCTGAACATATTCACTGTGAGAGGCTGGTTTCCAACGAGCCAAATTAACGTTCAGTCCTATTCGTTACCTAAGCTAATTTTGAATCAATTTTATTTTATTTTAATGAGAATGTTTAAATAACTAGCAATTTGTTTCTTTATTGAGGGAAAATGTATCGTTTATATTGCTAACAAGTATAGTTTAGGGTATATGTAGATCATGAATATATTATACGCATATATATTAAAGGGAAAATTATATACGTATTATAACGAAATTTTGTATGACCTTTTACAAAATCCTGCATACAAAGATTCATAATTTTGTTTTTTGAGGTTTAACTTTGTAATAAAGAAACAATACGCCATTAAAAAAATAATGAATTTGCTTCAGGCTATATTTAAAAACTCCTCAAAGCAGGGAAATAAACAAAGTGCAACATTCCAGTCTTTACACACAAATACTGTTTATTTTATTTTGGATTTTGCTGTACAATCTATGCAAACTATTCCGTAAACTCCTGGTTTTTCGTTCTCAACCGGTGCAAAGGTCGAAAATTGCCTGCCTCGCAATCAATATGGTGAAGTATTTGCCTTCAATTTCTCAGGCTTTGGTGTTCGGTTACTACATTTGGAAACTATTCTGTCAATAACTTCCATTTTGATTTCGAGTAAGTCATTTTCCATCCTAGACTTTTATGGATCACATGAGACTGCAAAATCTAAGAATCCTACATAGATCTACTTGTATTATTTTGTTATGTAGCATCTAACTGCATCAATGAAGATATAACCTTATACCTAATGTCTAATCCACACAGGACTTTGTTATAATCAATGATTAGTGTTTTCTCTAGGCACTTGTTTTTCAGATCTCTCTCTGCATCATATAATGTTCCTATCATATACACGTCTCGCTTATCTCTTCATTTTATGATCATTGTCGTGTCTTTATAAATGGTTATATCTTGGGTTTTATTTAATTTGTCCTTTTTAATGTTTTTTTTCTGTTCTTTGGCAAAGTTCCTAATAAATCAAGTTTCTGGGAGGCAAAATAGTAAAACAAAATGGTGATGAATAATAATTACTCATTCCCAAGAAATAAGAAATTGAAAAAGAGAGGTTGAATTGTTTAGCTATGGAGCATCACTGTTAGTAGCCCAAGTTCGTAGAGGCAGATATGTTGTATTTTATTTGTTTAATGCAAAGTTGCAAATATAGCCACTTTCAGATTGACACAAGAAGTATCTTTTAATTTTGAAACGAACATTTTTTCAAATGGATATACATTTTTCACCTGAGACGTTCTTTTCAAAGTAATAAACTTTCATGAAATGAAATATTCTTTCCTGAAACATATGCTGCTTGAAAACTCGTTTTATACACTGCAAGTAGATCTTTTATTTTATATAACTTCTCCCGCTTGACTTCATCAATTGAGGAAAGAAGAAATTTCATTGTCTTCTAAATCTACTCAAAATTGTTTCTGCAACACCTCGGATATTGCAGTACCAATTTTGAGTATATGAATTTTCATTCAAAATTGGATTATGTCAGCTCTCTGTTTGTCTGTGTTTTCTTCGATCTCTCGTATTATTACCTCTATTTGGGGAGAGCCTACACGTATGTTTATATCTTAAATAAAGAGACTCTTGTCTATCGTTATTTGGTGTGGAATTCTCGGTGTTAATCCTAATAGCTTCAACGTTTGAACGCCTTCGATGTTTACGAGGTTTTCTATGACACCTTTGCTATTGCAGATCACTATGTATCCATTAGGACTGGCTAGAATGCAGGTACCGATAACTTTAGTCCTCATAATAGTGCCAATCATAGTTTTCCTTTGTCGAGTTTGCTTCATTACTCAATGATCGTGAGTAGTACTCAGAGGCTCTCGAACCTGACTCTTTTTCCTCTTCCGGGTAGCGTTTTTGCCATCTTCTTCCTTCCTTGTGGTTTTCTCTTCCATTTATAGGCTGACTAGCTCTTCCATAAACAATATTAAAAATAATGACGTGTAGAAAGATTCTATTATTTTACGTGACCTATTAATCTTGTATACCTTCCTATAGCTATAGCACTATATCACCACCCTACCTAGATAGACCTATTTATATGTGCGCCTCCACAAACTTTGCGCATAGGGATCTTAAGCACTTCCTTCTTCCAGTACCCTAACGAGGGTTCATTCTATGGTTTACTATACTCTAAATTTGAGTGAGTCTGGGAGATGAAGTGGTCTTGATATGTTTTTTTTAGTGTTGAAAATAAGTAGGAGTTATAGCGGGAAGATGAAAAAGAAATGAAATTAAGTACATAATCTCCCTTTAACGTATTTACAGCATCCACTAAAAACAGAAGATATCTTCAGTCAGTCCAACGGACGTATAAATTACTTCTCTAAGTTTATTTGCGTAAATTTCTCCCTCTTCCTCTTACAAGATTTGCCGCCTTGACCAGCTGGTTTAACTTTGCGTAGCGGAGAATTCTTCCAAAAAACACCCTCAGTCTGTTAGCTACAAGAATTGTTAAGCTGCTAAGATGTGATAAGTCATAAATTAGTAGGTGTTAGAGAATAGTGTAGAAATTTTAAATTTTGTGTAAAGGGGTGTTATAGTTGTTCAGATAACTGGATTACTCTTACCTAACTCATTACTCTTTCCTCTGTACTTTAGTTTTATGGTTTATTTATCTACTTTTAACCTATAAATTTATCCTATTTCTACTTTCCTCTTCCCTTACTACGTTAACCTGTCCTTCCTTTTGTACTTCCTTGGATTTTTTCTAATGCACGCTACTTCTTTTTGTACATAAAATGGGCCTGGTTCTCTTCTAATTTCCTTTCATCTATTTGATAATTTATGTTTGATCTCAACTCCTTATATTAATCTCAGTTTATCTTCCCATCCATTTCTTGACTCTGCTTCATTTATCCTCCATATCTTCTTCGTTCTTTCATTTACCACCACAAAAAGCGGTCTCATATCTCTTATGTCTGTCTTCCAGCGGCTAGCTTTATTTTGCACCCGTAGGATTTTCAACATTGTACTCTTCGAAGTAACATGAAGCGGTACATAGGTCGGGTACATTAAGGTGTCCTTAATGATCGCCAGGTAAATGTTCCTTTTATGTCTGAGAAAATCTCATGAACCTTCCCAAATGTCTCTACCTAACCTTCGTTAGTCTTATACTTTCTGCTTAATGTACCCTATACTCGGTTTTCGTGAACTTAAGCCCGAGAACTTTAGCTTCACTCGCATTTTTTTGGTCTCTTGCTTTATAACTTATACCTATTCATCTTTATTTTCCATTTCATTTCTCACCTGCATATTAAGGTTCTCTATCAAAAGAGCATATCATTAGTATAAATGAGGTAGCTGACCGAGGACAGACAACTCTTTTACATGAGCCACTCAGTAATATTAAAGAAGGGAAATTCATAACAACCGATTACTATGTTGGCATGTCTATCGCCGATGAAAGCCCGGTCATCGTCTCCTTTAGTTCCATCCTCAACAATTTTTAGTTACCTCCGTTGATCCACACTCTATCAAACGCCTTTGCACGTCTCACGCCAGTAAGTCGACAATCTTACCCTGATGCTTAGATTTGTCCAGCCTTTCCGTTATCATGCCAAGCCATTTACCTTTGTTTCCTCCTTCTGAATTCGTATTGGTGGGAGGTGCACTTGTATTTACTTTTAAGATTGTATTCCAATCTCTTGAATATAACTTTATTCCCATACATTGGCTACAAAATTGAGAAGCGAGATTGTTTTGTAATCATTCAACGCTATTCTTGGTTTACCCGGTTTAGGCACAAAAACATTTTGGCTACTCTGAGCCTATCCAAGAAGTATCGAATGTTTCAAAAGGCATTACAATATCCCAAACTTCCTTTCAAGACATTATCCTATAGCTTAATTAGAAGGGTCCTCGTTAGTACGTACGGCCCTGGGGCTTTCATTTTGAAGGCTTGGATTGCTGTTCTAAATTCTTCTATTGTATTTCATACCGCCTTTGTTATCCTCGCCCTCTTCGGTATATCACTTTAGCCTACCGAGCTCATTTGCTCTATTATCCTCGTTTCATCCTCTACGTCAAAGTTGACATCCGCCTCCTGGTGAGTTTATATACGTCGCTCCATTGGTCCATAAATAGTTTTTTAATTTTGGTTTTCAACGCCACAAACTAACTTCCTCTCTATCTTCATCTACCTTAGGAGCGAACCTCCTCAAAGTTTCCCAATCTATTGCCAAAATAAGCTCGGGCTCCTTTTCTTCTCTAGTCAGCTAATCAATTCCTCTCACACTCTCTCTTTTCTTCCTTTCATCATCTCCCTTAGTTCCCTTTGCAATTCCATTCTTCTCATGGACATTTCAGATATTGGGCCTATTTTTCCCATGATTTGCTTAATTAGTTCTATTTCCCTTATACACATCCCTATTTTCGCTGACCACTTTGGGCTCGGATGGTTCTCATCGGCTTAGTTCTTAGTTCATACTCCGGCTTAGTTATTATTACTATTGCCTCCTGAATGATCAGATGAAAGTTTTTACTATTCTTTTCACAGAAACATATATGCATATCTTGAATGTCTAGGGAGTACATTCAGGTAACTGAGAAATATCACTCAGGTGATCCTGCCATGATAAGTAAATAATTGCTTTTGGGGGATGGTACGCCTCATCTGAATAACCGGATCTGTCCGCTGACCCAAATCATTTCCTATTTTGGTTTCGTATAGTTCGAAGGGGTTTTTGGGGGGGAGAGAGGAGTAGGCG
Organism: Ceratothoa steindachneri; assembly: GCA_963969495.1. Lineage (NCBI taxonomy): Eukaryota > Metazoa > Arthropoda > Malacostraca > Isopoda > Cymothoidae > Ceratothoa > Ceratothoa steindachneri. The sequence goes on from OZ018332.1 coordinate 108,510,677, forward strand.
GGAAAGATTCATCGCCGACAGAGGCCCTTCTCACCTCCTCTCCAAGTAGGAGAGAAGGTGAAGAGTAGACTCCGGTGGACCCTTTATTTAATTCCTTCTCCGTTCACTAAAGGTCCAAGTGAACCCAGATGAGAAAGCTTCAGCGGGATCCAGTGAAGATGGAGAAAAGTAAAAAAAAATAAGTGAGAAAGTGAGTAAAAGTCGAAGTTGCTCAACTTTGACCTTCTCTATATAGCAGAAAGATTTGATTGAATGGAACAACTCCATTGTGTAGACCTACTGATTTTATCGTAGATTCCGAACCATGCATTACTCTATCGCTGGATTCCTTCTAACTCTTTTAGTTCCTTTATTCCACTTTTGTAACTTAATATAAGTAGCGGGTGAACCACCTATTCTCCTTTACTCTTTGCAGTTTCTCTTTCATTTGTGCATTTGATTTGGCATTCTTGCCTTTATGTGATCTTAAGAGCTCTGAGCAATATGAGCTTGTTTGTTGATTATATAGTATGTTATGGTGTTGTTTAGTATATTTTTATTTGTTTGTACTCGTATTTTATGTTTCGTATCTTATTTTCCTTTTCTCTAAAGTTGATTCGTTTTGATTTTCGTTTTCCTCTTATTCTTACTTCACTTAGGGTATATCACTTTACATTTCTTTATCATTTTTCACTCCACTTGTGTTTTTGTATTACAATTATTTATTCACTTGCACTTAAGTTCCATTGGTAATCACTTATCTTCACTTTAGTTTGTTTCATTTTTCTATTCACTTTCAGTATATTGTGTTATCGTTTCACTAATGTTTTTTATTTGTTTGGTAGTTTTGTTCAATACGGTTGTCATATTCAGGTATCTCTCCGACATTGCTGTTTGGTTGACTTAATTGGTTCTGTTGTTAATGGGCGAGATAAATGTCCTTATAGGATTTTCTTTGCTTTTGTTTAAAGATTCAACTAAATCAAATATGGGTGTCATAAATATTTTCCTTTTGTTTTTCATGCTTAAACCTCTTAAGCTGTATAGTAAGTTTAATATTGTTGTTGCCCTATTCTTCCTTTTCGTTCTTTGTTTTATATAGCCTCTTGTTGTTATTTTAATACACAGAATTTTCATCTGTGTAATATCTGTCGATCTGGTCATTGACTCATATATCTGCAACCATGTTTCTAGATATTAGAACCATCTTAAATTTTTGCCTATTGGATCTTAAATTTTCGTACCTTTCGTAATTTTTGATGTTGTATATCAGTAATACTTTAATCCTTGACTGAAAGCGTTAGTGTCTGTAGTTAGTAAGGACGAGCTGGCTTATATCGTACGCGAAATTTAATTATAGAAAATCAGGCATTAATGATCGTGGCAGGTACGCTGTATAGATTGAATACAGCGTTGGACTGAAGCAGACCCCATGCGTGAGCTCAGCTTGCAATTTGAATTTTGGTCTTGAATTATCATTACTCACTAGTTATGCATTCCTGTTTGTGATGTAATCGCAGATAATTCTCACCTGATTGTTGTTTATCTGAAGACTTAAGATCTTATATTGCATTCATCTGACCCAGACTATGTCAAATGATTTCTCTACATGTCACTGGATCAAATCGATGTAATTCTTCTTTGCCTTTGCCATGGCTATTTCTCACTAAATATCCCAAGTTCCATCGTGTTGTCTGTGCCTCTTCTAAATACGAACTGGTATTCATTATTAATCTTATTTTCTTCTAGATATTCTTTAATTCTTTAATTGAGGATTATTTCGAAAACTTTGACAACGATATAGTCATGTAACTATTTAAGTAACTAGGTGGTTTTCCTAGCTTCGGAAAGAAAATCATTTTTACTAGTTTATAGCCGGTGTTTAGGCACGCGTTTTAGATTTCCTTAAGTTTCTATGATATCCGGTGCTATGGTAAGATTAATTCTGGTTATTGGTGTGGAGCTTGGTGCTCTTTGCTTGAATGAGTAGATTACGCCTTTGATTCCCTGTGTTGTTATATAGTCCCCCTGTAAAGGAATTTCTTCCCTCTTTTGCACTACTGTTAGTACGGTGCTTATCTTGGCGATGTTTTCACTTAAGTAGGTGTGGATTATTTGATCTATCTCTGAAATGGATTCTTCGCTCCCCCCTCTGGTGTTATGGAAAACACGGACTTTCAGTGAACCCAAAATAGTTCTGTGGTCGTCTTCTTAGATTTTTTCCCCGATCATTTAGGATTGTTATCTTTTTTTTCGGAGGTGTACTTTTAAGTCTGTTAGTGTTTTTATCTTCTTTCTTCATTATTTTTTCTATTAGGCTATCGCCTATATGGTTTTGCTGTTTCTTTATGAGATGCCATTTCTTTCCTCTGTTGAGTGCATCGTTTCTTGCTCTTGTTGGTCTAAAGAGCTGTGATTGATCAGACATTCCGCTTCGCTGTCTTTTTTTTTCTCTTCCGTCCACTGAAAATTACGGAATTTAGTCCTCTGGATGTTTTTGTTTGTCCGCAGCGTTGATTTTATTTGTTAATTTTCAAGTTTCTCGTCAATTTACTCCAGATTTGTGACTTTCCCAGTTGTCTCTCCTGTAATCTTTCCTCTCAGGTTCTGATACCTGCATTAGGTATTGATTCATCAACAGTAATGATACTACATGGTCGCTACATGCAATCATAGTAGGCTTCATATGAATGGTAAATGGCATAGTGAAGCTCCCTATCGTAATATTTGGCTTTGTAGCTGCATTACTTGTGACATAGATTGAAAAGGAGGGTCTAATCTCTTAAAAATGTTCGTGTCTAACAAAATTTCTAAATTGGCTCCTCTGTTGTTCCTTGTACGGTAACCGTTTGCCCTGCACCTGACATTGAGGTTTCTCATAAATATTGTAAGGATAACGATGCCAAGTATTGTAAATAGGTTGTTCAGGAGGCTATAGTTTATTCTAGGTGATTTATACCCTGTGGTAACTATGACTGTCATCATTTACGTTTCAATTTTAACGTCTAGGCCTGTTCTGATTACTATCACCACCCCATCCTGATGCCCGCCTGAAGTGTTCACTTTACTGACGGTGTAATTGAACAGTTTCATCGGTCTTATTTTTAGATTCCTCTGGAAATATTTCCGAGTGTTGATGTTTTACCGATCCAACTTCGAGTGTTTATTTGCAATATGCTGAGCCTTATCTTTCTCTGATTCCATTGTTTTATAAAGTTGAACTACTTAGGTTTTCTTAGAGTTCTGTCGGGTAGAGCTCTTGCTCGCTTCTCTATGGTGTTAAATTTTCCACAATGAATTGCTGAAAACGTCGAGCTAGACACGTTTTCTATCCTGGAATGAGTTTTCGACCTCTTTCTCATCCTCTGCTTCGGTCTATTCTTTAAAGGTACATATTTGCATTGAGATTTTTTGAATGCCTAGATGACATCTTCTTGCATATTTTTTCTTCACTAGGTATCAGTCATTAATGTATAATTTTAGATTGATATCTGATGCATCCATGCATTTCTCTTTGCTGTTTCTTGGGTATTTATTGTTGTTGCTGTTTTGACGAGGTTTATTTTCAGTATTTTGGATAAAGGATTTTTTTTTCAAAGAACCACATTTTCTTCATCCCGTTCTTGTCAAGCATTGTAACAGGTGTTCCATTAAGATGGATCGAAGTTAGCGGTAAATAAAACAGTGTTATTGGTGAAAATTTATTGATTTGACTATTGGATCTTGTTATTTGAGTCAGGACAATTATGTGTGGAAATTAATATCGCCCAAATGTCCGCCAGGGCTTCGGCGGCACACCTCCACCCGATGGTCAAAATTTTTGATGACGTCTCTGCATAGTTGCCCTTTCGATCTCGCCAATATGCCTTATTATCTCATCCTTTAGCTGATAAAATGTTGTTAGCTTGTTGGCATAGAACTTACTTTTGAGATGACCCCAAAGGAAAAAATCTAAAGGCGTCGGGAGATGATGCGACCAGGGAACTTCTCATTCGATAAAGTCATTGTTGCATTGGTTGTGTGGCATGTGGCGCCATCCTGTTGAAATCACAAATCTTCGACATCCATAGAATTTAACTCAGGCCATAAAAAGTTGGTTATCATGGCACGGTATTGCTCACCTTTCAGAGTAACAGAATTCCCGGTATCATTTTTGAAGAAATACGCTCCTATGATTCTGCTAGCAAAAAATGCACACCAAAAAGGGACCTTTTGTGGATGCAGTGGCTTTTCAACAATCTTCCTGGGATTTTCATCAGCCCACATGCGACAATTCTGCTTATTAACGAATCCACGGAGATGAAAATGGGCTTCATCACTTAAGATGATATTTTGCGAAAAATCATCATCGCCTTGTCTTTACTAGTGCACCCAATTGACGAATGTACGGCACTGCAAATGGTCAGCAGTCTTTAGTTCTTGTGTCAATTGAATTTTGTAAGCGTGTAGAGACAAATCTTTTGTCAAAATTCGATGCAACGTTGTTGTGGAGATGTTCAATTTCTGCGCGCAATGACGAATAGAGGTTTTTGGATCTTCGGGCACATTCTCGCGCACTGCAGAAATGTTTTCAGGTAAACGGCGTAAACTAGCACGCAATGGCGTTTTAATATCTGCCACCGACCTCATTTATTTGAATTTATGAACAATTTTCCCAATTGCACTCTCGGTTGGTCAATTATGTTAACCAAAAAAATCGCGAAGTGCCCGAAATGCGTTTCTGTTTGAACGTCCATTTTCGTAATAGGCTTCGATAACTTTACCACGTTGTTTGATTGTTAATCTTTTCATGGTTGAAATTCCTAAAAACTGAAGTTGTCAAATCTGAAAGAAAAAGAAAAAGTTCATTAGATGCTTAAACTTAACTTATATTTAAAATCGGTCCGAGTTATTGGAACACCCTTTATTTAATGATTTTCGAATGTTCCTGACTCCTCTATGATCATAACGTCCGGATAGAGGATGCACCTCAGAAGTTTCGTCGATGTTCTCTGTTGTACTGTTAGATGAGTTTGAGGTTTACTAATCTCTTTCACGGTTGCTTTTGCCACAGTAGCATAAGTTCTGTTTCATTTGTTTCCCTTTTCTCTTTTTTTCATTATTTCCGTTCGTTTAGGACATGCCTAGTTTTAGTCTTGTGTGGTGAAAGGCAATATATCCATTTCTTAGTTATTTTTGCAGTCTATCCAATTGTGGGTTTTTTTATGCATTTAGAAGAGGCTATGTCTTCCTCTGTTCGCTGTATGATTAGGTAAAGTATATTTGTATCATAATATGCTTTTCACTTTCCACATTTACTGGGGAAAATCTCATATGGAAGATGAGTAGTTCTCGTTGGTGAATTTTTGGACCCGTCTCTGTAATTGCAGTCACAATTTTCAATACATGTGTGTGGTAGCCAAATTTAATAATTTCGTTGTTTTTGATACCCTCATAATTTTTCTAAATCTTTCTTCATTTCATCCCTGCGATGTGAACCTACGCAGATGTCCACTTTCCGGCAAATAACTCTTTTGTTTATTGTTATCTGGTGAGGGATTTGGGGCATAGGCTTAATTTTTTGGAGTGTTTCAAATCCTTCTTGTGATAGTAATTTCTCCAAATCCTTCTCTGCGTTGCAGATTACAGTGCAGGCACTTTGTATGCTGATAATCTTGAATAGGGGTATTTTCAGATGTCTGTATACCGATTACACATTTTATTTTTATCTTGCTTTTTTTCTTGATGGTTGGTTTATAGAGGTACTAGTAAACATTCTGGTTTGCTTCCCTATCCCGAGGAGAGGTAGTACCAGCAGTTTTCTGTTTACGAGCGCCTAGGCTCTCTTTTCTTTGTTCTTTCTTCCCGAAATTATGTTGTTTTCTTTCCTCTTGAGTAAAAACTGTAATAAGAAAAAATACAATGGTTCCCTAATGCGTTTCATATTTACCTATGTATTATAGCACTTTACGACCATCTTAACAATTTAGCCCTAAGCTGTTAGTCGGCTCCACAGAATTTCGGGCTCGAGTTCCTAAGGAACCCTTTCTTCCCGACCTTTATTGGAGATTTCTTTTGGCGTTCACTTTAATCTAAGTTTGAGTGAACATTGGGGCTCTGGTGATCGTGTTATATTGGAAGATACAGCGCAGAAAAAATAGGAAATTAAAGGTATGGTTCTCTATAGCATAGATAACCGGTCCAATGGAAACAGTAGGAATCTCAAAACAGTCTAGTGCATGAATATTTATATACTCTCTTGAAATTTTCCTTTACCAAGCTTCTCGTGAAAATTCACATTTCTCACCTCTCATCCCAATTCCTGCCTCTTTTACCGGTAGCTCAGCTCTTCGGGTAGAATGTGTTTACAGATGACTGAATGAGTCCTTCGTCTGGATTTGTTGGGGGCAATAGTAGGAGGGATAGATTCTCTAGCCTTCCAGCTGGAGAATCTATCCCTCCTACATCTCTCAGGAGTGAAAGGAGGAGATGGAGAGTGGCCACGGTTTGACCCTTCATTAATCTCTCTCTCCATTTATAAGGACTCCAAGTAGACATAGATGGGGAAGAGTTAGCAGGAGTCAGTGAAGGTAAAGAGGAGTAGGAGAAGTAAAAACTTGAGATGAGAAAGGGAGTAATATAGTGAAAGCTAATCTATTTTGACATTCTCCATATAGCAGAACGATTTCCTAGAATGGAACAAGTCCATTGTGTGGAACTACTGATTTTGAAACACGTATCCTTCTATCGCTAGGTTACTACCATCTCTTTTCATTGTTTTATTCCACCTCTGCAACTCCATACATGTAGCAGAAGAACCTCTTAATCATTGCTATCTTTTGCGATTTCTCTTTTATTCATGTGTTTAATCGGTTATTCATGCAGTTATTTGCTCTGAGCTATATCCATACCTATACCTATGCCTTCCAAGAATGAAGAGATAACCAGAAATTTAGGTTGAAATTGGAATTGGGGATTGGTGGGGGAAGGAGCAGTCGGTCTACTTAAGTGATGGTTTAGTAATCTTTATTTAGAATGATTCTAACATTTTAAGATGGAGCAGAAGAGATAATAATAAATTGATCTAATGGTTTTGAGTGTTCTGTACCTTGCAAATAATTCCCTACACTAGAAAATTAGGGTGTAGAGTAAAGAGTGGTTTCTGTTTTCCATTTGAGATTCCTAGATGCTTGTAGATCTTCTTGTTAAAACGTAGGCTAGCTTGGCCCATGTGCAGGCATTGCAATCTTCACACTTGTAGTATTAGACAATAGAAGATCTTAACATCTAAGGTATATGGTACTAATAATGGAAGAAAGAATCGATAGTATTTCGATTGACGTATATATGTATAATTAAACTTAACTTGTGCTGAAATATTGCGTAACAGATCTAGGGGGGAGGATGATGAAGGATCTCTTTTGTAATCTCAGAATAATTACTCTCATTCCCAGTTTACCTTTTCACCGTGACTTTGGTCTTTTCGGGAAATCAAAAAATGGGAATGGTTTTAAAATATCCTGCTACATGTTACACTTTTTAATTTGAGTTTCTTTTTATTTCGTTTCACACACATAAATTTATTTACATTTGCTGGGTATACACATCACTACTTCATGGGTTTGTGTGTGCACATATTGTGTGCATCACATCATAACCTCTGAGAGAGATACCTAGTATCTTTAATATAGAATATATACATATCATATACTAATGAATATATTTACACATATATACAAGCATAATTTGGGGGTCACCAGTTCGACTAAGATAATAAGGTTGTACAAACGGATGTGCACTTTATATTTGTGTGCGTTAACAAACCATATTATATACTCTTATTTATATATTTACATCTTGATAACATAAGGAAATACAGAATAAAATGCATTTGGTTATTAGCTCACAATAAGTATATTGGTACACAACATGCTTTAAAAATAATGATAGCACGGATTTCTTGCAAACTTTATTCGCCTACCAGAACGTGAACACACATTTGTAGTATTATCACTATTTGTTTTATTGTTCACATTAGATTCGCTGTTCTCTATTGAAATATCTTCACTCACTTCACTATCACTTATATCGTCGGAGATATTTACAGAGATATGATAATTGCCGGAATAGTTATACTTATTTACAGAATTATGATTTATTTGTGGCGTTCTAACAGGTTTTATTCTATCTATTGACACAGTTTCAGCACGTCCATGAGCACGTCTATTTCGAATACTTTGTCGTTTCGAGCGATAACCTTAAAAGGAATTGACCAGCATATGGCGCTTCTAACGGCTTTCTTATACGATCGACACGTACCTAAATATGCGTAGCGTCGCACAAGTCTTTAGGAACGAACACTTTTGTTTTCGCATGTAAGTGTCCTTGAGACATTTGAGTGAAACCTATCTGTGTCATTGTTTTCGCTAATTCAGTTACAAATTTTGAATTACTTTTAGATGATGAGGAAGTGACATGTGGTCTATAATAAAGAAGAGTGGTCCCTGTGGCAGCGTAAATGGGGAAAAAACCGGATTCGTTGGGCAATGATCTGATTCCCAATAGAACAATTGGAAGGGCCATTATCCAGCCTTGTTTACGTGCCCTAATGAAAGTCTTCAAAGTACGATGTGCTCTTTCTACTAATCCGTTCGCGGACGGTATATAGGCCGTTGTTCTCAGACGATGAAAGTCAACGAGGGTCGAGAGTTTTTTAAAAAGTTCAGACTCGAACTTGCTTCCTCGATCGGTAATCACGTACAGAGGGACTCCAAAGAGGGAAATCCAGTTATCTAAGAAGGACAAAGCTACCGTCGCCGCGCTTATATAGGGAATCGGTATTGCTTCTATCGATTTAGTTGCTCTGTCAATGCATGAGAGTATATAACGATTATTAAACGGGTAAGATTGGCTATGAGGTGAAGACTGAGGAAGGGGTCCAATGATATCTATGTTTACGGTTTCAAATCTCGACGTTGTAACATTGATGGGGAGACCTAGGGATTTCATGTGTCGATTTATTTTTACAGATTGACATGACATGCACCCTCGCGTCCATGAGCGTATACTCCTGTTCATTTTTGGCCAATTAGATGACGGGATGGGATAGATTATGCAGTTGGCTAAAAATGGTATTTCTGCAAATCGAAGGAACGAGCGGTCTGTGATATTGAGAGGAAACATCACACCAGAGGGTAATATTCTCAGGAAATGGAAATGGCTTAAGTTTACATTGGAATTTGTCGACTTTGCCATCTTTTGCTTGTTCTGCTGCCAATGTTTGAAGGTCAAGGGGGTCTACCAGGACTTCGTTGACGTTTTACGACAGACAGTCAGCAACTACATTATTTTCTCCTTGGATCTAGGCTATGTCGTTGATGTACTCCAATACCACTATCCAATTCATTTGCTGTCTCAGTTTTTGCACGTAACGGTGATGAAAAATCGGAAATAAGTGGTTTATGATCCGTACACACAGTTACCTGTCGACCTTCGATAATGTGTCGGAAGTGTATGACTGCTAAGTATACTGCCAAAAGTTAGCGATCATATGTTGAATAAACTTGCTCGAACAAAAGGCTATAGGTTGAAGAAAACCATTCACCATTTGATAAAGTGCAGCACCCAGGGAATTTTGGGAACTATTAGTCACCAATTGATACGGAGAATCATTCGGGAGGGGATGTCTTAGCGTAATTAATTCTACCAGGGCTGGCTTCGTATTATGGAATGCTTCGCGTGCGGCACAATCCATATGAGTTCTCGAGCTTGGTTTCTTCTCTGGTTATCTTTTCAATGTAGAATTGTGCATTCACTATTTTGAACCAACCAGCTACCGCTGCGTCGTTGAAATTCGGAGGCTTGGCTACGAGGGAGTTTTCGGCTTCTTTCTGTAATATTTATTCGGTTCTTCTTGATTCCATCTTATATTATTTTTTCTTACTTGATTTTCGATCACTAATAAAGGGTCATCAATTTATGGAGGGATGGGAGTAGATGATGAAAGGATCTCTTTTGTAACCACAGAATATCTAGTCTCATTCTTAGTTTACCTTTTCACCGCTACTTTGGTATTTCGGAAAATAAAAAATTGGGAATGGTTCTCAAATATCTTGTTACATGTTACAATGTTTCATTTGAGTTTCTTTTTGTTTCGATTCACACGCAAAAAATTAGTTAAATTGGCTGAGTGTACACAAAACTACTTCGTGGGTTTGTGTGTGCACCACATATCCTTTAAAGTAAGAGGAAAAGCACAACTGCAAATGAATAGATGTTTTATGAAAACTTTCTCTCTTGGAAGTGTATAGTAGGCCGGATTGCCTTCAAATAGTTTTTTTAGGAATTCCTTTTGGTACCGGTGGTGCAAAAGTCATGCTATACTCGTTGAGACTCTCTAAACAAAGCACACCATGATAGTTTTTGATGCAATTAGACAAGCCTTTATTGTTTTAACATATAAATATGTATTAAGTTGAAATAGTAATCAATGGTACCGCCCTTGGTGGCAAGCACGAACTCTCGCCTAGACCTGAATGCTGCGCACACGTTGCCGACGAAGTTCTTAAAAATGCTAGCCTGCATGCGGTTGACGGAAGACTTCAGTTAGTCGAGTTGCTGTGGGGCCCAGAGGTACGGCGTGCAGGTCCGCCGTTGTGTAGACACGCCCTGGCGCCTACCAACCATTGCACTCCCCTTACTGCCTTTTGGGTTCTGCCTTTTAGGCAAAGGCTAGAGAAAGGATACCTGGATTACAAACCAGGATCGGGATTGCCTATAAGCGAGCACCAACATATCGGTGTCTTGGCAGCTCTCGGCAGCCGAGGATGGAGCCTGGTCGTCTCGAGCTTCTCCTAACACCAGGGTGCTTCTCCCCTCGGTCAAGTTACGGGTCCGAGGACTGCACACATTCCTACCCATTTAAACCCTGTTCAGGTTTGATGCCGTCAACAAACCGATCCTAACCAAGTCCCGCGGCGATTACTTTTTGGTTGTGGAGGCTCACCCTGGATGACGGTCGGCTATAGCTGGACAGATGCACGTTGGTTGTGGAGGCGAAAATGGTCGTTTTGAGGGTGTCAGTCATCATCGACTTAGATGGACTTCCCAAAGCAAGCGCAAGGTGGAGCTTGCAGGCTTTGTCCTCGACATGCGCCCACATGCTGTAGTTGTAAAGATTGAGGTTGGGTGACTGCGGCGGCCAAAGTTCCATCGACCAGAATTTCCTTTTCAAACCCCCTCCTCTTGCACGGTATTGGTCATGTGAGACAGAGCACCTCCGTGCTTATAAACGTAATTCGCCTTCTCCGTGAGCTTTTTAAACCAGTGCAGGACTTTCATGGCTAAGATATCCCTGTACTCTTTCGCGGTAAGCCCGAAACTGTCCGCGAACCACACCTGTGACATCGTTTTGTCATTCGAAGCTATCACACCGAGCATCATCATGGAGGCCGGGTGCGTGCTCGTGGATACGTAGCAGACCTTGAAGAGTTCCTGGCAAAAGCTTAACACTTATTAGTTTTACATGTAGATGAACGGATCGACCGTAAAGATTTTATCCTCTGAAAAAAACGAATTGGAATGGAATGACTCTTCAAGTTGTTGGAAAGGCTACGACAGCACTCCTGACATTGTTCTCGCCTAAGTTCTGTGAGCAGAAGCCTTTTCCGCACACCATGCTCTTGCCGTCCTTCTCCTTGAAGGAAATGGACAAAGTGGCCACCGAGATATTCTTCTTGAGTACAGTCATTTTGAGCTTTAGAATACTATCGAAGGCGTTTCTCACAAGAAATTTTATTATTATTATTACCATCAAACTACCAAACCCTTCCACCAGGGTACAGATAAAATAGAATTGAGTTCGCACAAAAAAACCTGTGGTATTGGAGAAAGGCAAAGGCAACCAAAGGAAACAGGCCCCTAGTAAGCCTAAATAATAAATGACGAGTTACTGTAATAAATAAACATTTAATCGAGACTTAAATGTAGAGATGTTAAAAGAAGAGACAATATCATTGGGTAATAGATTACTAATTTTGACCAATGAAAGAATAAAACACCGAGAAATTTGCACTGTGCAAGCATTCATCGGATTCATAGCAAAATCTTTAAGACTAAGAGTATACCTTGTCACACGGACAGGATTGAAAGGTCCAGGCAAGATACTATTTAACGGATGCCGATAGTTATTAAAAACTTTAAATAAAACACTAAGTGCGCCAACTTGCCGGCGATGGTACAAATCAAAGGAAAGCTCAGGAAAGATGAACTTAATAGAATTTGAAGCTCTATCCAGCAATGTCAAATGTGAGTTGGCCGCAGACATCCAAACAGAAGCACAGTATTCAAAATAAGGCAAGATGAAAGCATAAAAGTATTTTATTACTGTGGAGTCACGACCAAATGTTTTCTAGCATTTTCAAAGTAAGTCCGTCTTATGGGCAATTGAGGAAGATAAGAAACGGATGTGCTTCTCACAAGTCACCTTAGAGTAAAAAAATACCCCCAACAAACGTAAACTAGGAACTTCCTCAACATCTTCACCAGACATATGCAAAACATGGATGAGGTGGATCCAATATACGGGATCGGTGATAGTAGTAATAGAATACGTTTTGCTATCATTAGGTTTCACGCCCCAAAGTTGACACCAATAAGTGATCAAGGCCAAATCTCGGTTCAAGGACGCTGCAATTTCACCTCTATTACTAGGAGAGTTAACAGAGGAGTAAAGTGTAGTATCATCGGCATCAGATTCAAGGTTATTTTCGAGATAAGTACCCACATCGGAAGTAAAAATAATAAAAATCAGAGGAACAAGGACACTGCCCTCTGAAACACCAGAAACAACAAGTACTGAAGCAGAAGAGATACCATCAATAATTAAACACTGAGATCTAGTATTTAAGAAATCCGTAAAGATTTTAAGTATATTTGCAACAATACCAAGAAGTTTCAACTTATAGATCAGAGCCTTATAGTTCACCATGTTAAAAGCAGAACTCAGATCAATAGTAAAGACTCGAGATTCAAACCCATGGTCCAGAAACGACTGCAGATAATGAGACAGCGTCAACAGTGCATCGCAAGTTCCCAAACCCATACGGAATCCAAATTGAGAATCAGGTAATAAATTAAAGTTTTCACAGTATTTGGATAGCTGCTTAGCCAAAATTCGCTTAAAGATCTTGGATAGAATAGGTGTAATATATATGAGGCGGTACTCAGAAGGAGATGTTGAAGCTCCCTTAGGAATGGGAGCGATTTCGGCCTTACTCCAAGATACGTAGTAAACTATCAGACTTCAGGAGCAATATAAATATTACCGCCAATTTAGGTGCTATAACTGTGGTACACTTTTTAAAGAATAGAGTCAAAAAACCATCTGGGCCTGTCCCAGCATACGTGTCAAGATTCCAAAGGAATTTCTTTAATTCATTGGATCTAAAAGCAATAGAGATAAGCTTTGACAATGGAAAACAAGTCAAAGGTAGGGATAATTCTTGGTTACAGGGTTTGTGAATAAAAATATTGGAGAGTAAATTAGCTTTTCTTAGTAGATCAAAAGACACAACCAATAGACTCACGAAGAGGAGGCATACTAGAATCCAGACCAAACAAGGAATCCTTGAGAGAGGACTACCATTTATATGGTTGAGTAGCACCAAAAATAACCTCCTTCAATTGAGAATTATGAGTAGTTTCAGCTGCATTATAAATTTCCTGAGCCTCAGCTTTGAGACTAACATAGTTTTCCCATAGAAATTGACACTAGTTTCGTTTCGAAAGATGATAACCTGCCTGTTTGTCCTTAAAGGCTCGCTTACAGTCATCATTAAACCAGGCTTTATCCGTTAAACGTGAATTAATTATCTTGCATGGGACCCTTCTATGCAGAATGTCTAATAAACATGAATTAAGAGTTGAAACAGGGTCACTGGATCGGAAAATAGCATTCCACTGAAGTCTCTCAATTTGATGAGAAACATTATCCCAATTAACACGAGACTTAAGATAAACCCGACGGGAGATGATAATATCAGGTACATCAATGTCTACATAAATTTTACAACTGTTGTCATTATGTTCAGAAGTACCAATGGGAGGAAGGAGAGAAGCTTCAAAGACTCCTGGAACATCAGTTAAAGTAAGATCCAGGCAGTTCCCAGAATTGTGTGTAGATCCACGAATTAGTTCTTCACAACCAGTCAAGTTCGAGAAATCCAAAGCAACCAGACCATTTATATTTGTTAGAGATACAGAATCCAACTATTCTTGGTGATGTGCATTCAGATCTCCAGCAAAGATAAAGGAAGCTTTAACATCTACTGATTGTAGGATTCTTATAAAGACTAAATATATAATGATTGTTATATTTACTGGAGACGTTAACAAGCTACATCTCATGACACTGGCAAGCAAACTTAGTCAAGTGTTGTGCACTATGGCCTGATCTGATCTGACAAACAACTGACTCTTTGAGGTCTACCTTTTAGAACGAGGTCGATTTTTGAGGTCTTCCCAGTTCCTGAGCCTCCGCGACTCTGTGAATAATCATCCGGCTGACGCTGAGCTGCTTGGCGATGTCGAACCTGTGTCCCGCGCGTCGGACAGCAGAGATTTTGATTAAATTGACTTCCATTTCGACAAACCTACACACAATGGAAAAGACGTTTTAATGAAACGTGCTGAAAAAGTAGAACTTAAAGTTTGTTCGACGGAACTTTTGCTATCACGCACGTAAACCTCTCGAAAGATTAAAAAAACGAGTGTAACAGAACTTTTTCGGAGTCGGGTATTTGTTGAATACAAAAACCATACAAAAACTCATTTTTGTATGGAATTCTAATGAGTTAAAGGCGATTTTGTACTCTCTAAATATCTTTTTCTTGATACAGGCTATTTTTAATTTGATTTCTCCGGGGATTAAAAGTTACTCCCTAAAAGGGTAGCTGTAGGTTTTCTGTATATGGGTGTTGGCAATCATGATCCTCTTTATTTAGTCAATATTATTAAAAAAAATATAATATCCTGCACTGCAATTTTTAAGAAATTTACAAAGATTTTGCTAGACAGAAATTTTAGTGAAGTTGAGCTAAGCGGTTTCAGAGAGAGATACATTAGTAAAAAGTGAATTCGCAATGGTTGTAAAATTGGAATTCAAATTTTAACTAAATTTTAATTCGGAGTATTGATCGCAGAGAAATGGCGCGTAGCGAAAGATTGGCCTTATGGAGCTTTGGAAGACCGTACAGAACAAGTCGATGCAAGAAATTAAAGACACAAAACTTATGTTTAATATCTCATTAATTCTTTCAAAGATTACAAAAGAAATTTGTAAAGAAACTAGCAAAAGCTAATCCGGCATAACCGACAGTCGCAAAACAGAACGTCTTCATAAAACTTTCATTCATTGGCCGTTCCAGGTTCGACAATTCATAAATGATATTTTACGCAATATTTTTCCATAAGTAAAGTTATATTTCAAATACACCAATCATAATACTATTGGCTCGTTCTTCTCTTATAAAGACCATATACCTTTGATGTTAGGATCCTTCATTGACTACCAATACACGTGTGCAGACAGCACTGCCTGATATGTTGTCAAATCTAGTCTACATTTTAAGTAGATGATCTACAAAAATTTAGAAATCTCCTATATAACTTATAAACCACTCTACATTGTATAATATTTTCGTGTGTAGAAACATAGGCACAGTACAGGAAACAAAACACCATTATAACAATTTACTCTTCTCTCTTCTGCTCTTTCTCTGCTCCATCTTAAAAAAGTAAAATCACTTTACATAAAGAAAATGAAAATTTCATTGAATTATACCGAATCCTGCTTACCCCTCCATATTGTCTGTGACAACAACAAAATAATCCCAATTTGAACTTTGTTTTCCACTTCTCCCTTCATTCTCGCAAGTGTCGCCGGAATCTTAGATACGTTCATCCTGCATATATATATATATATATATATATATATATATATATATATATATATTTTGTTTAAGATCATTGTATATTTAGCCTTAATTCATTTTCTTGGGAATTTTATTATTTTATTTTCTCCATCCAGTAGATGGTAAATTATTCCTCCTAAGTTCATCTCTCTTTTTTCAAATTTTTGTGTTTGGTAAAAACCAAACTTTAGTTTCCAAGCATTCGATCTTGCGCGATCATCTTTAGAGTAGATTAAGTTGTTCTTCTTCTTCCTTTACCGATGAAACTATGGTGAAAGTAGAATGAATTATACAAATGTGTGTATAGTTAGAGAGACATAAAGGAGGAGAAGAGAAAAAGTAGTTTGGGAGGGTTGCAAAGTGATGCTAAGCGCCTGGTTGTCAGGCCTATCGCTTTCATTATTTCTTTGTTGTGTGTCGTTCTTTGTTGTTTTGCTTATAGTTTGCATTTTTATGGCGTTCAAGCCATTTGTCTTAAAACTTTTATGTTCTTGGATGTGTAATGTTTATTTGGTGTTGTTTTTGTAATAAATTACTTTGATTAAATATGCTTAGTATCCCTTATTTTTATTTATTTTGTAATGTGTGTAATTTGAGTTCCTTTTTTCTTCTTTCTTCTTTCTTGATGTATCGTTCGGTTTTAAATAAGTCTTGATCGGTGAAATTTTGTCAAAAATTGGTGATTTTTCGTGAATGTGTATTTTTGTGTTAATCGGTGTTTCGTAGTTGTCTTTGGTAAATTAGTATACTTTTCATGTGTAGAACGGCATTTTGTCTCTGCCAACCACTAGGCTAACCGAGCTTGGAAGTCTGGCGCGAGTTACATCTTTTCTGTTCTAGTTACTCATTTAAATGATTTCACTATTCTGTTCTCGATTAACCAGTTCTTGCATTTTCTTTGTCCGTTCTTCAATGAGAATGTTAATGAGACTTAACCCCGCCTCCCTGTGCAACTCTTCTTGGTGCCTTCCTTCTCGCCAGCGTGTACACGTATTAAGTACACGCATTTATTCTGCACCACTTGTAGTCTCCTCTTTTGTGTCCTCGAGACACGAAGTGGTGGTGGTTGTAATGCAAACATACTTAGAGTTATTATGAAGTTTGCAGTTTTCATGGGGCAGTTGAACTAGTGACTATGCTGGTATACTTGAGTTTCAAGGGGGCTTGGTAGATGTTATTTTTCCTAAGAAGATTATTGACTTTTTTTTATTTTGTAATATATGATGAGTTGTATTTTTTTTTGTTGAGGTTATGACTTTGGTGTTACGATTAAGGATCTTCTTGATGGCGCTTTCATCTAATTTGTAGGCCGTAGACATTTGGTTTCTATAGAAGAGCTTGATGTTATTTTTTACTTCTTGGTTGTTGTCAGTTTGATTTGTGAGATGGAATTGCTCTCGTAAAATGTACAAAGTTGATGTTCTATCATGCTGTTTGGAAACCAGTTGTTTACGATGGTTTGTTTTACGCGGGTTCTCTTCAGATGGAATAGTTCCCACATGGAACAGCATTTTTATCCTCGTCGTATGTATAAGCCGATTACACTCTTTTTATATATTTCGGGACATTGACTTTTGTGATATATTTTCCATTAACATTTTCTACTTCGACATCCAAAAAAGGGACTTTATTTACTGTGCTTAATTCATAAGTAAATTTTAAGACAGATTTCTCCTCGAATTGTTGTTTGATATTTCTTAGTTGTTCTTAGTTTAGGACGGTGATGTTAATATCATCAACCTTTTTGCAGTGTGTGTGTGGCTTATTTTCTATGTTGTCAAATATATGTTTTCCAAGTTTACTCATGAAGAAATTAGCAAAGGTCGGACTCAAGGGCGATCAAATAGCCACTCCATCGACGTGTGTGTTTAGATATCCGTCTGGTGTCCTGAACAGGGATTCTGATGTGCATGACCTCAACATGTTTTTTAGATGTTTGGGTCAAGATTTGGTGGAGGTATAGTATGATGGTGATATACATTTTGTATAATGATATCGATGGTGTGGGAGGTAGGAACATTCGTAAAAAGGCTTTACACATCAAGGGATGCTACTAGTCCTGCCGGTTTTGTGGAGTGAATATGTCAACCAACTTCCTCTGTTGACTTTATGCTTTACTTTGAAAAAAAAACAAGAAAATTAATAGACAAATAAGTAAAGTTAATGCACTCATTGGAGGACTTTACTTCCAAAAGACTGTCGGCGCTTATACACCAGGGTATCTTTATGGAAACAAGATACATAAGCAGAACAAATCACTGAGGCCCATCATTTCTCCAGTCACGACACCAACGTACCGTCTAGCTAAAACCCTAAATGAAATCATGACACCGTATATTCCTACAAAGTAGAGCATAAAGTTTTCAGAGGTATCTTTGGTAACCCATAAAGTAGACCTAAGTATGATTATGAAACATACAAACAACTGTAGACAGAATCACTTATAACACAGGAAGATTTTAACTTGAGCAGAAAACGGTTAATTTTGTCCTCTAAACGATGAATAATAGTCAGAGAGTGTTCCTTAATTTCAGTAAATTTTGATGTGTCTGACAAAATCTGGGACATTTTGGGGTCTACTCTATGGACTACCCAAGATACATAAGACAGGATACCCTCTTCGTCCCATTCTTGCTTCATACACTCCTTGTCCATATAAAGTTGCTAGGTCTTAGTTCTACTATTAAGCCATTTTACTTCTAATTTATATACCGTTATTAATAGCCTTGATTTTCTTCTGAAATTACAAAGGTTACGTCGTCAAGTTCTTTATTCTTCTAAGCTTCGACATCACATCCTTATTTAGAGGTAATTTTAACTAGAGCCTTTCCAGATAAAAATGACTTGTTTAATGGATTCAGATTTTTACAATTCTCTTAGTATTGCCGCTAGCCGTCAAAGATAACTATTTCACTTTTAATAACCTCGTTTATCATCAAATTAAAGGTGTTGAGATGGGAAGCCCACTAGGGTCAGTTTTTACAAATATTTTCATGTGCAATTTTGAAGAGAGACTGTTCCATGATTGTTCTACTCAATTCCATCCCCTACTGCATAAAAGATAAGTTGACGATTCCTTTGCTAGTTTTTCCTCTAGTTTGTGTTCTAAAGAGATTTTACGTTCTATTTACAATTTACACTGTAATATTCCTTTCACCCAAGAACATGGGATTAATAATGGCTTGCCATTTCTAGATATTAATGTATCTCGTACCCCTTCTGTCAATTAAACTAGTGTCTTTAGAAAACCTACTTTTACGGGGGTGGAATTAAATTCTTTTAGTTTCTGTGATATAGTTAACAAAATTGGTGCCATTAAAATACTCATCTTCAGAGGTTTTAATCTGTCTTCTACCTACCTTGAAATTCACTTGGAATTTAAATTTTTAAACGGATATTTTGTTCAAAATGACTAACTAGCCTTAGTCGAAAGCTATATAAGGAAATTTCTCTTTAGGCTATATAACCCTTACGCTTCTTTTAAGGTTCCAAAGAAAGTTAGGTTCTTTATGTTGCCAGACATCACCCGGAAACATTTATCGATCATTTTAAGGAAATTTTATTGTCAAATAAACTGTAAACATATATTCTCAAATTAGTTGAGATAAAATTGGAAATGGGCAAAATTTATTCAATGCTACTCTATATGAAGTAAAACATTCAACAGAATCATAATAGATTAGGTAGGCATATAAAAAGATGATTTAACCTAAAATTGTGACTAATTTCTGGGAAGGTTTAGGTAATTTTAGAAGGTCGAGTTAGCGATATCTCTGGTTCCTTTCGTACCCTAGAATGGCTGGACCTCGTAATTATATTAAGGAATAGAAGCATGTGTTTTTTAGGAGGGGGTTAATTATGATAGATCAGTGTGACATGGATTTTATACAGATACTTCTAGAGGGGACACAACAAGACATATCACCTCATTTACTGCATTAGGTTATTTACATTGATGAATAACCACAGTAGCAAATTGTGTGAAAGTGTTGCAATTTATGAAAATATATAGGTGAGATTAGAGGTTTTCAAGTGAATTAGGCTTATTTTCTCATTTTGATAGGGAATTGAAAATGAATATATGTAGGTGGTAGAAATCGAATATAATAAGACCACATCAAAGTATAATGGTATAGTAATATAGTTCTAGTTGTCATGTAGTACAGATATATCCAATGACTTTTTTGTTAATTTGTTTGGTTTAGGCGAAAAATGGTTTTAAGTGTAATATTTATTGTAAGACCTGCGAGAGTGATTTTAAGAATTAAAACTACCAGTAATAGAGTAGGTATGGTTTCCCATTACAAAGTTTATTGAGTTGCATTGGTTAATTCCCTATGAATACCTTCAATTTTCGTAACTTTATTAAGATGATTAAAGTTACCGGAAACTTCATTCAGGATTTGATTGTTATGGTGTAAACTTTTCATGAACTCAATTAAAACGGGGCCAACATTTCCTTCGCTTTTAGCTAATATATTTAGTTTTGAATGATTTAGGTTTGATCCAAATCGGGAATAACGTCAAAAAAGGTATGCTGACCAGAAGTCACGTTCTCTCACCTATTCTGATTTATGACCTTATGACCTTCAAAACTTTCAAAAATTCCCGGAATAGCATTGAGAGTACCTTAAAAATTATATTATTTGAAAGAGAGTGCAAAACAACATAAGAGCTACAAGTTCCGTTAGAATCGGCTGAATAGTTACAATCTTATTAACCCCCCAAAAAAATCAAAAGGGAACCGACCGATCGAAATAGTGGGTATAGAGTCACTCGCGACTAGACTCGTAGGCGACTAAAAACACTTTTAGGATTTTGCTTGCAATATTTAAATCCTCGTTTGATTCGTAGTGTGGAAAGTTTAGCCAGAATTTCGATGGAGATATATAATATCTTCTAGTGTTGCCTGTGTGAGGTTTGATTTATACTACAGGTAAAATTTTTGTTAAAAGCGTAATTATAAAGAACGTAAAATTTTTATAGAAACGAAGAATGTATAAATTAATTGTCTGGATGCTAAAAAATCCGAACAATATATCAGTATTTCCATTAACTAAGGTTCATTTCCTAATATGTACTCAGAATGAGATTGAATCATTTAATATGGCGTGTTGGCTGGAAAATTGTTAATAGTGCAGTCATGACCAAATGTTATGAAACTAATAAATATTTGTATTTTTCCATGATATTTTAATTATTTCAGGTTTATTAAAAAGTCAACATTAAAAAAATCCAAAATAGGGCTCTGGTCCTTTTCTCGTAGGAGCTAAGCTTCAGTCAAAAGTATAAAATGAAGACAAATATGGGTAAAATGAATGGAATTGTGTAATTATAATCTATTTCGTTTTTTCAGGTAAAAATAAATGTTTAAATCTTTATAATTTATGAGATGGTTCTTAATAAAGAAAAGCATGCAATTATTTTTGCTCAACGCCAAGGTGGCCTGAAATGCATAGGGATAGTTGATTAGGGTATTGCATCAAGGAGCACCATATTCATTATCATGGATGAGACTAAAAAGACTTATATTCCTGTAAACAAGTCTTTTTGACGCCAAGATCGCCTTCTGGTAAGTTTCCAGTGTATGGATAAGGTTGCCTTCGGTGTCAAGCTTGCTCGCGATTGGAAATAAGCATCTGTGAACACCTAAGCTTGCACAGTGAGGCGAAAACATTTCGACAAAGGTCTCAAGTCGAAAATGGCTTAGGAGAAAACTCACATCACACAAAAGAACAGATAGGCTTTACCTTTGTTCGCAATATATATATATTTATAAGGAATGGGCTGATGAAGACTAGGGCAAAGTAATATTATTTGATGAAACCTTCTTATACCTGTTTGGAACTTCTAGATGATTTATCGTAAGTAGGAGAACAAGGGAGCGCTTTTACGCATCCTGCGAGGTACCCATGGTTATGTATTCAGAAAATCTCCATGTCTGGAGCTCTTTCTCATCTAAGAACAAATAATAATTTGCGCATGAACTTAAAATGCTACCAAAACATGCTTCATCAACACTTTTTCCCAACAGTTCAGGACTAATTTTCAATGATAAAAGCATTTTTAACCATGATGGAGTACTATTTCATAAAGCAAAAGATAATACAAAGTTCCCGGCTTAAAATAACATCAAACTTTTCTGACCTTGCCATGGGAATTCGCCAGAATCGACCCTTATAGATAATTTCTGGGCCCTAATCAAACTTGGTCTCCATCATTCAAAAACGAATTAAAGCAATCTTGAGGAACAAGGGATGTCATCCTAAATATTGAGTGACTATATTAATAAAATGTATTTGGACTCTAAATTTCTGTATATTTCACGTTCAAATTATGATAGAAACATAAAACAAAATGCAAGGTTTGATTAGTTTTAGAATTTTTGCATAACAAAAACTATAGTCGTCACAAAACCTTTGACCATGACTGTAGATTAATTAAAATAAGGATTTTTATTGTATTTAACTATACATTAAGTTTTACGGTATATGATACAAGTTAGAGGTAGTCTAAGTGTATTTCGGGAAGCCCTCTAAGTAGCAGTATCGTAGATCTGCGCTCCAATTTGGATTCATAATGTTCGTTCACGTAGAGGTCTTGGTTTGAAAGGATGATCATCTTTGCAAACCAAGAGTTTCAGTCATAAGAGAGATATAATCTAATGTCATCGATTACTGATGGCTCAGTAATCGTGGCCATTGGAGAGAACATGAGTGGTTATAAGGTGGTTAATCTTAATTTCGGATGGCTTACAAAGAGATTCGAAGTCCTTCGATTGGAATCGAAAAAATTTAATTATCAGAGTAATACGTTCGGGGTGTTATGATTACTAATTACCTTATCTAACAGGCATGTGCGAAAGTTTTGTTTTTCTGATCGAAAAAGGCACTATTTCATTGTATTGGCTGAAATGGTCAATGAAAACTGTTATATGCACTTAGAATATACATTCATGATCTTTGTGAAAATCATTTACATACAAAGTTTGTATGTAAATTGTATGTAAACTTCCTGGAGCATTTGTGAAGTTTGCTAGTATTTGAAGTTCGTCTTTATCACAAGGCAACATGGACATTGTGAAATGTATGCAGGAGTTTCTTTGTTCATGTTAAGGCAATGATACTTTTTCATTAGACCTTTCACCTTACGCTCATAAGCCTTATGTCCATATAGTTGTAAGTCATGGAATATTTGCTAAGATTCTCAGTTTTATGGGAATTTCGATTAATTCTCTACCACTTTGATTAATTAAATAAAGAATTCTTTCTCATTGGTTGCATAATTTTATGCAATAAGAAACATTTAAATACAGGAAGAGCTTCTACTCTTCCAACGACTTCTGTTTTTAGGAGAGGAAGAGCTATATATACTCAGTGATGCTTACCTTTGAGCTAAAGTACTATACCAGGAGGGCACAACGATTTAAACGTACATATTGTAATTTATCTTTATATAAGTAGGTAAGTGGTTTGTGGGTATTGGAAACTGTAATATTACACCCATATAAGTATAATGTTCTCCAACTTCGTAGGTACCTAATTTAATAATCTCTGGGGGCCTTAGACTGTCCAAAAATATCAAAAGTAATAGGGAAGTAGACACCAACAACATCTTAAACAAAATATTGCGCTTGTACCATAGGCTGATTTATTTATGGAGACTATGAATAGTTTTGTGTAGTTTAGTAGTATAGATAATGTAAGATTGGAAGAGATATCAGTGTTCTAATTAGTAGTCAAAAGATTCCTGGAGTTCGTGTGTCCATATGAACGCTGCGTTCATTTTGAATAGTTGCGTCATGGACCGAAAAATATCTGAAAAATTAGAGATAAAGGATAGATAGAGCTCTAAAAATCAATAAAAATATAGCTTTGCCGATTTGGGGGGAGGGGGAATAATTAGTAGCAGAGCATAAATTTGCTTGACCTGGTCTAACACTTTACGATGAGATTAGACATTACGGCAGATAATAATACTTTGTCATAATCTTAGAGAGTAGTCTTCACTTAATAAATTTTTTGGGTGTACATAACAAATATTAAGGAAATGTTTCAAAAATTAAACTTAAATTTGCAGTTGAATAGTAATGAATTGCTGATCATTTAGCTTTTGTATTGACCAGAGAATATGTTTTTTAATTTTTTATTAGAACCGCTCACATTTTCTGGCAAAACGAATCTTAAAACAAATTCATAAAATACATAAAATAGTTAACTATTTAAAAAACGGTCCTGAAAGGTCACCCTTCCTGCGGAAGAGGTGGTTATTTTCAAGTTACTCAAGTTATTATATACTTTAACCTCCTGTGGGCGAGAGAAAAAGATTTCCTTTGAAGTTCTCTACTTGTTTTATGGAGAGAAAAAGAAGGCTGGAAGTAAAGGAACTTACCAAATGGGTTGGCATATTGTCTTTCATAATACGGAAGATAGATGAGGACATTGGAACAAAAATGAAAATGATTTAGCAGCAGACTAGACAACCAGGGAGAATTTAAGGAGATTTTGGGCCAATGGTGTTGCATATATGGAAATCGATTGAAGTGGTGTTAAAGATAGTTTCTCCCTGAAGTTAAAGTCTTTTCAGAAACTGACCTTTGAGCCTTCACTTTGAATAATTAGAGAAAACTATGGGAAAGCTTCCAAATATTGCCTTTGCTGTTGTAAGTAAAGGCTAACTGCACCAATATAAACCAACACGAGTAAAGAAATTCATAAGATCAAGGTCAAGATAGCAGAATAAAAATTAATGGTAGAGGTCTGTCACGAATTTGTGGTGAAGTGAATGCTAGAGGAGATGATTTCCTGTATCAGCTTTGTTGGACAGAGTAACCAAATCCTTTCTCCTAAAGATTTAGGAAAATCACTATAGTTTTGTTAGTGAACCTTAGACCTATCATATGTTCCACTTTGTCTAAGAGAAAGCAAATAAAGATGAGTCAAATGTAGAGAATATTGCTATTCTCATGTTTGACTGGCTGAAAGGGGGGCTTCGCGAAGACGTTGTTGGCCATTAAAGGAAACTCTATACAGGTCAAAACTTGTGTGAAACCTGGAGTAAGGCGCCAAATGGAGCTGCTTTAAGGGAGGAAGCTAATTTGTTTAATGTTAAACCTCCACAGTTGTAATTCTCCTTTGCACCTTGTCATTGTTGACCTTGATATTCTACTCTGTCGGACAACAAATTATCTGGACCAATAGGTATACTCCTGATTTCGCTGCAAACTTTGAGAAGACTTAAAACTTGACCCTGATGTCTAGTGCCTCTCTACTGATTAAGCTGCTTGACAAGCTTATGCAAGATATCTCAACTGATCAAATATTTGGCCATTAAATTTGAGGTGCAATCAGGTATGGATTGCCTAATTCAGGACTTGCTTGTTTAGTAGATATGAACGCTAATTCACAACAGATGACTCACTACAGCAAACAGACTTCTTAGTATCACGTGGTCAAAGCACTGACTTAAAAAGAAAATTAAAAATCTTCGATTCTCTGAAGAATTTATCGTTGGAGTGCATTGGAGTGCTGGTTCAACGTGAAAGTCAAGCATTCCTGATTAGAACGGCCTAGGGGCATACGTTTTCAGCTAGAATGCCTCAAGTGAAAAAAGAAAATCCTGCTGTAGAATCTGATGTCAACTGTGAGAGAGTCTTCTTGGTATGCACACAATTAAGCTCTTATCTAAAGAGGCCGTTCTCTGCAAATGATTGAGGTAGAGGAGAGACTCCTGTATATCAGGAAAGACGGGCATCGAGATATTCAGTTGGGAGATTCACCTCTTACGACCAGAAGGAAATTTTAAATCATTTTTTATATCTCCATCATTGGTGACCTGATGAGATGGTCAGGAAATATGTCTGAGCCACCTCTAACCTGCTCTGCAAGTACGTCCCACGGGAAAAGTTTCATCAACACTCGTTGTGAAGTGCTCAATTGGCCTTGCCGGACACAAATCATTGGAATGCTTATCATAATCTT
Organism: Ceratothoa steindachneri; assembly: GCA_963969495.1. Taxonomy (NCBI): domain Eukaryota; kingdom Metazoa; phylum Arthropoda; class Malacostraca; order Isopoda; family Cymothoidae; genus Ceratothoa; species Ceratothoa steindachneri. Next base: position 108,536,586 of record OZ018332.1, read on the forward strand.
GACAGAGACTTCTCTTAAATATTTCTCATAGGTAAAAAAGAGATAGAGGAATCAGAGCTCAGGAGATTAGTAATAAACTGATATCTATAGATGTGTCAAAGCAGCACTCCTGCAACTTACAAAAATTAAAAAAGTCAGGAAGATGATCTTCATAATTGTATGAGGTGATATAAATGCATTTCACTTCTCAATAATTATATAAATTTTATTTGGTTTTGTAAATAGACATAATGTGTCTTTAATCTTATAATATATTATAAAGGGGCTAGAAAAAGTAAAAGGGAATTTAGAAATAAAAATGATATAAGTTAGAGATAAACTATTGAAAAAATAAGCTCATTTTTTAATTCATTTTTTAAAAACATAATTTAGACAGTCAACATAGTAGGATTTCTTTCAGATTCATTTTGGCACCTAGGTATCAAGCGCCATATTAGAAATCCTAGTTATACTAATGATTTTTGTAAATATCTGCACTCTCAAATTTTAATTTTGCAAAGGCACTCTTTATGTAATTCGCAAATACTCAACTAATAATTTCAAGATGACTTTGGACGTCACAAGTGAAAACAATTATTTCGTCTAATTTGACTACAGGTTCTATGCGTAAGAATTCAGTGAGTTCCATATATATTGGTTCTATCCAAAGAAAAGAACGTTAAACTCTTGCTGGCTATGTTTAGTGGTAAAAGCTCTCTTAAAACCATCTCAATATCTTTCATCCATGTCTTATCCAAGGAAAAAAAAGTTAAACTCTTTCTTATCCAAAGGAAATAACGTTAAACTCTTGTTCGCTATGGTTGGTGGTAAAAGCTCTCTTGAAACCATCCTAATTATCTTTCATGCATATCTTATCCAAAAAAGAAAGTTAAACTCTTTTTTACCTAACGGAAAGAACGTTAATCCCTTGCTGGCTATGGTTAGTGGTAAAAGCTCTCTTGAAACCATTATAATATCTTTCATCCATATCTTATCCAAAGGAAAGAACGTTAAACTCTTGCTGGCTATGGTTGGTGGCAAAACCTCTCTTGAAACCATCCTAATATCTTCCATCCATATCTTATCCAAAGTAAAGAACGTTAAGCTCTTGCTGGCTATGGTTGGTGGTAAAAGCTCTCTTGAAACCATCCTAATATCTTTAATCCCTTTTTGCTTTATCAAGACTTTTATGTTAAACGTCTTCAAACCATTTTTGGATTTAAGATAAACTACATCTAGTGCTTTAACTTACTAAAGCCTGTTATTATTGCGTGGAAAACCTCGAGCATATTACTTACATATGATTGTCCCAGTTTAAAATCGTGGAATGAGTCATTTATTGATAAATTTACCTTAAGCTGCTTCCAAATCGCATCCATAATAATAGATTTAGAGAGTTTAGCAACGATCTAAGTAAGGAAAATGAGCCGGAAGTTTTCAGGTTGTCCTTATCTTCTTTTTTTTTATTCACGTTATATTTGCACCTTTGAACTCTTTTAAAAACCATTTCCTCTTTAATAGATTTTTGAAATTTGCAGAGTTCACGTCCTAATTCTTTAATGGGAATTTAATAGATTTTATTGAGACACCGGTGTTTGTAAATTTTCATTTTCTTAATATGAAAGCTAATTTTATTTTCGATCATATTAATATTTGAAAGTAAAGTGCCTTCATCAAAACTTATTACGTCTTGTTTTATAAATAGGTTATTTACAAATCATAGAAGGTAATATCCTTTGTGAACTATTCGTTTAATATCTACACCGCCTCTCCCAAACCGTTAGTAAGGGCACCTTTGTTATTCTGAAGGAGGTAAATAAACATTTTAATTGGCTTTTGTTTATTTACCTATCTATAAATTTACTTAAACTCTTGTTGTGATAACAACGCTCTTTCCTTTACTTACCTCCTTTTTGCAGTACTTATTTTGCGTTTCACAAGGCGAAGAGCATAAAGGTCTCAGTTTCTCGTTGAGTTCTTTCCGTAGAATTCCTCTAGTTAACACCTGTTAATAGAGTCTGAAGCAATACCAAATATGAACTCATTTATTTCTAGTTATAATTGTAAAAGAAAATTTTATTAGTACTATTATCTTTGTCAGTAACGGTGAAGCTCATTATGAACTACGCTAATTTCAGGAGGTGCATTCGGAGAGCAATGTACCAAACTGGCTTATTATGGCATCAACATAAAATTGCAACATATCAATTCCCGTTCGACCGAAATAATTTACTATCTATAATTTGTGGCGTCCCCTGCAGTTGTCACTTAACCCATCCAAGTGAGCCCTCAGGAAAGGATACTGCAGTCGTGAAAATCTCGGTTTTGTGTTATATTTATGACTCAGAAATTAAATCTTAATCAAAGAGAGAGGTAAAAAAGATTGTTTCGTATCTTAAAAATAAGTATCATGAAATTTCTGCCAAAAGAATAAAATTATCAACAGAAAAGAAAAATATTTTTAAGCAAACTTAAAGGCATTTTACTAATAAAAAAAAAGTGATTAGTGATTAGCTAAGAACTAATTTTTGAATGAATTCAAGTGCATGTTGAAAAGTGACGTTTTGCATCTCGGTAGATTTATTCTTTTTATCTTGGGATACCTCTAATCTTAAATTTTGGTTAGGATACTTTTGTATCTTGAATCTTAAGCAACTATAAAAACAATAAAGCTTCCCAAAGAAACAGTGAAGAAAATAAGCAAGTAACCAACTCAAGAATTAAATGAAATAAACAAATTAATATAATAGGAAAATAAAATATATGTGAAAAAGAAGTCTTTATGTAATTGATGTGTAAGTATGGTAGAAAAGCATAAAGTAAAATAATAAAAAGTATGCATCTATAATAATCAAAAGCATTCAGTCGTTATTCATTCAAGAAGAAACAAAATTATTTTTACGATATATAATTCAGTTGCCCACAAACGATTCTAGGCAACATCAACCTCGTGAAAATCAACACAAGATAAAAAGAAAACAAAATCGTAAGAGATACTCAGATTGCTTTTAAAAAGCACCTTTCCAGTTAGTAGTAATTTATGTAGCTGAATAAGTTAGCTGCCAGGTTTCTGAATGAGCGGATTGTAGAATTGTGGAGAGCAATTACTGTGAAAAAAAATGATCAAAACCAGGTTCTTTTTAAGTCAGCTATCTATCGCGTAGTTAAGTGTTTCGAGGCCGTTGGTAATAATAAAGGGTACCTTTTTAACTATACTTTATAATTAATTGAGTGTGGAAACACAAAGTATTTACTAATATTTTGTATTTTTGTTACAGAAGACATTGTAGTATTACATAATGCTTAGAATAAATCGAAATTAAAATTTATATACTACAGATAATAATTAATATTCAATTGGATTTCTTTGCATTGATGACACAACGTAGTATAGGTATGCACTGAGCGCAAGCGGCACTCAGGGTTTCAGCTGTTATTTTATCCCAGCATTTTTCAAGTTTGCACCTCAGAATTTCGACGTTTTGATGAGATTTGGTACACCCTTTCTCCTTACGCTTGACCCAAACCTAGCGAATTGGGAGGTCAAAGTTACCTCGATCAAAAGGTTGTTTTTTGTAGGCATTTACAATCTGCTTCACAAAATTCAATAAATACTGAAAGAACCTGCATTAAAGTAATTAATAAAAGCTATGCAAACATAATTTTCCACATTTAATGTTTCTACCCTTTACAAAGAGTAATAGTTTCCTTTTCTTTTTAATACATTCCGTACGACAATCATTAAAATAATTTCGAATTTCTATGTAAAGACCAGCTTTGAAATAAAACTTTAAATGTCGGTAGTTTAGATATTTTGATTTGCTTTTATTAAAATAAAATTGTTTATTAAAGTATCTCTCTTGCGAAATTAACATCATGGATCTTATTTAACAATGATAATAATTTTTTAATTTACGACAATCGGTTGCTAGTAGTTCCAAATAGAGACCGAAATAAGCTTTTCTAAATTATTTTCTATCAGGTGGTCAAAGCTAATAAGCCAGTGTGAATTATTTTTATTAAATATAAAACTAAATAAAAATGGGCATCTCCCAAAAGGTTTTATAACTCGAGATCTTTAAAAAAGAGGTTAAGATAAAGTGCGAATCCAATGAGGAGATATAGTTTATGTTCTTTCTGCGTTCATTGAGATTGTGAGCGCACAAAAAAACAGGCTTCAGGAAGGAAGAGGCAAATAATAGTCTACTGTAGTATCGTTACCCATGCCTCACTTAACATGGACTCTCCTGTGAGCGACTGGAGATAAACCAGTCCAAAGAAGCAAAGAGATTACATCACGCAACATATCAAAGAGGAAGGTTTGTTACCTAAATAGGAATGAATTTATAAACTATGTTCTTCGTAAATTCTAGCAATATAATGACCATTTTAGTCCACGTTAAAGTGGCGTTTTGTATTCATTTCGCAGGAATTTGTTTTTGCGCTGTTGATGACGGGGACATAATTGTCAGAATAATTGCATATAATATAACTTTGGTCATATTTAAATCTCTTTGCTAGCTATGAAATAGATACTCATAGATTATATTAAAATTAAAAGGATAGAATGCAATTAAGGTAATGGAGTAGAAAGAGTCAAGCTATACTCACACTGGAATAAGCTCTATTACTATTAATTACTGTGATTTGGACGGCGTATATGAAACCAGAACAAGTTTTTCGAGAAGTACTGCAAATGGGAATCACCGAATCGTGCGATAAACACCACGATTGTGACATGGGGTGATTTTACAGTTCTCAACATCTAAATAAGAATCCATGAATAATCTAAAACACAGAGAAATTAAGGATGAAAGAGCAAAGCTTTCTTAATACTTCTTTAATTTAATACAAAATAAAACTAAGGGAGAAAATTCAAGCTCTCCTAAAACTGTTTTAGTCTAATATGACGAGGAATTACGGAAAAAAAGGAATGCTTTTTAATAACGCGTAAATCTAATACGCAAAGAAATTCCTGGAAAAGGCAAAGCTCTTTTTAATAATGCTTAAGTTATTTCTTTTAGTTTATTTCTCAATATTTTTTAGGTGACGTCTTGGAATTTACTATTCTTTCATACCATTGAATATTCATTGAGTGAAACCATTATGAAAGATATTCGAATAAAACTTAAAATAATATAACCTGAATGACACAAACTAACATCGAAAACTACGACAAAATGAATAGTGGATTAGGGAGGAATAGAAACTACAGGAACATGTTCGTAAAACGTTGTTGTTACTCAAATTGCACAAAATCGAACCTTAGACGTAGATACGTTTTGTTATTTGTGCCACTATTTGCAACTGTTTTACTTTGTACATCTGTTATTTTCCTTTAAAATAACTTTGAATACTTAAAGCTTTACAGTATCCTTAGACATTATAATGAAATTATAGTAGACAGCATCATGCTTTATCAGTATGTATAACTAATATTTGACGAGGCGAATCCTAAATCCTCCTCCTGATGCGACTCAGGGAACAACCTGGTAGGTTTTATTGAAAAAGATTATTTATATTTCTATATTAAAGAGAACCTGTGATCCGTAGCTCCAGAATGTTCATTTTAAGATTGCTACAAACATTTTGTGAAAATCGGACAGGAAACTGTCACTCTAAGGAACCAAGGGTCGATGTTCTTGGAGTTGGGGTGGGAGATATTGCAGGATAATATTGTGTTTTGAGACCTACCGAAGAGTAGAGAACCTTGCATTATTAAGTGGCAGGAGGTAACCGTTCAAGGTCAAGGATGTGGGTTATAGATACCCTTTCGGGAGAGTCTGGGGCAAGAGAGTGTGTATATTGAGTGTGTAAATATGGGGAACGAAGAGACAGCCACGTTGTGAATGGTGTGTGTAATGGTGGCTGTAAGAAGTTTCATACTCACACCGGTAACCTTATCACTTCCGCCAATAGACTCTCTATTCTTTCAGTGAAGTAAAGTTTTGTGTCTACTTTCTCTGAGTTTGAATCTGTTACATAAGAAACGGATAGAGGTCCAAATCTTTCCGGTAAAAATGGTAAAACTTTCAAGTTTTATACATCTTACAACTATTTCTTCAACGAAATAATTTAATATTAGGTTTTCATAAAAGTAAGCCAGTTTATATATCGTGTATAAGTGCTTACCAGAATATTGCATTATTTCCCATCACTGATTTAATCTACTTAAAAGTAGCTCTGCTAATATTTATATTTAATTATCAGAGAACCATAGCAGAACATTAAATCGTCGCTTTAATAATGGACACCTATATGTGGCTGATGTGGCAAAGGAAATGACAATTTGCGTGTAATATGGCCTTTTTTTATATATCAAATCTAACAGACATTAACTTTGCCTCCTTAGGTTAAATTTTATTTCTATATTTGTGACTTCATCTCAGTATAAAACGATTTTTCGTGTTGGGGAGTGAAAACGGTGTTCACAATTATTCAATTCAGTCATTACCCACGTAGCTAAGCTCTGAGAGTGTTGGTGACATCGATTGTGACTGTTGACTTTTAGATGATATTCAAAATATTGAATAAGGTTTTATTTTTTTATAAAATAACTGATATAAATGTAAAAATCTTAATATGTTTTTTTCTGTATTAAATGTAGAGTGTGAAGCGTGGAAAGGTTATTACCATAAATTAACAGGACACTCTTTGAGAATCAGTTTTAAATTTGTTTTCTTTTAGCTTCTTTATTTTTTACTTTCATGGAAAGTTGTACTTTACCTTCTATAAATGTGGTCAGATTAATTATGCAGTTCGCTATTTATTCATTCAAGTCTTAAGGAAATAGCTCTTTAGATTGGTACTCCTCATCTGCTGCTTAATTCTGTCATTGTTAAAAGTACAACTTTCAACAAAGAATCAAACTTTTCAATCTCTCCTTTCTTAACTAAATAAGAACCAATTTAGTAGGATTTTTTTTTACAGCAGATGAAAAGTGGATTATGTACAATAATATTAAATGAAATAGCCACTGGATTAGTTCTCTGGAAAATCCAATACTAGGCCAAACCAGATTACTCTTCCATAGAGGATTTCTGTATGCGTTTGGTAGCATATAAGTGGCATAATCCACTTTAAACATCTTAAGGCTAAATAAGATCATCACCAAACAAGTTATTGGGTCAGATAGACCATTTATCTACAAAACCAGTAAATAAAACGTCAGGATTAATCGGAAGAGGCATAGTACTCTTTCATCAAGAAATTTCCATGAGCTCATATAGCTGTAGATAGTAAACGAAGGCTTAACAATTTTGATTGAGAACTATTGAGTCATCCTCAATACTCACTTGACTCATCACCCTCAGATTACTATCTGTTTAGGAGTTTAGCGACTCACCTGGAAAGAATGAAGGTGGCAACAACAGGGGTTGGAAATCAGTGAATAACTTTTTAAATTCATAGTCCAACGATTTTTACAAACATCGTATTGAAAATCAATGTAGTAGATATATGGGTACTAGTCATAGAAACTGGTGTAAATTATATTACTTATAAAATTACTAAAATAAATGCATATTTAAAAATAAATAATATTTTTCTATCCCTCAAACAATGAAAAACGTAAAAGAAATGTATTAATTATAGGATGACCAACTACTGTGAAAAATAAAGATAAATATGGAGTTATAGAGAAAACTGAAAATTCCCTTTTCAAAAATTGGTAAACCAAAATTATTAGTTTTGACCGAGTCGTAATTTGACAATGATCTGTTATTGCGGTGGAATACCCTTGTTTGGTTCTATGATGGTTATATATTAAATCTATTTTATTTAACATATTTTTCTCTTTTTTGTATTCTCTTGCTTTCGGCTTCAATCCGCTGGCGTTGACTAATATCGCTGACTTCCATTGGCCTCTGGTGTATCTTGGTGTCATCTGGTGATGTTTGATGGCTCGGTTCATAATCAGTGTCGAACCTTTGACCGTGACCGGGTGAAGCAAGTGTTCAGCGGCCACAAGGGGCAAGTGAGCCATGTGCAGTGGCGCTCAACAGGAGAAGAGCCAGCCAACATCTTCCTTTCGTCTTCGCTCGACGAAACAATTCGCATCTGGCACGTCAATAAAGTGGACTCTCCGCTCTGCATTCTCAAACTTCCGCAAGTAAGGCCGTTCGAACGAGACTCGTTAGATACTTGTCTGTAATTATTAATTCCAACATGTGTGCTGGAATGGGAGTTCCTCGAAATCAAGAGGACGATTCTTTTTCTCATTTGGCTTAGAGTTGGATGCGAGGCTATATGTAAGAGACATTATCAGGGCAGGGAGGGGTAATGTGTTTGAATCTATTTAGAATGCCCTTTTCAAGGATTAGGTTTTACTCTTTTAAGTTTTTATTGAAAGGCATTATGTACCAATGTGCAGGATAGGGCCACTGAAATGAAGTTTACATTCATTACATGTGTTTTTAAAGAGAGAGAAAGTCGGCTAGAGAAAGGGTGGATATATATACAGAGTGCTCATTAGAAAATAACGTCGTGAGAATGCACACATAATAAAAGAATCAAAATGAAACAAAGAGAAGCTAAACAACAAATAAAATTTCTATTTTTACCATCCTACTTTATTAATTGAGACTCCATTACCACGGAACACTTCTATCTATTTGAAACAACTTTGGTTTGCTTTATCATCCCACATTGCATTCAGAACATAAAACAAATCGTTAAAATTTCTACATGAAGACCCAAACAGTTCCCCTTCGAAAGAGGATTGACCGCGGGTAATACAGGAAATTAAAATACCTTTACCCTTAGAAAAACTCAACCCATTTTTTTCAGATTTTGTTTCGAACCTGGGGTTGGAAAGGATTTAATGAAGTTTATCTCTTTTTATTTTATACCTAGTATTTATATATTTTTCCCTAACACATTCTCATACTTGGAGTGTATTTTGTTTGCTTACATCTTAAACAAGATCGTGGTTTAGTGTTACTCAGTTTTATGTTCTTTACATAGTGAAGAGTAGAATTTTGAAATTTAATTATTAGTTTATGTTCCTCATTTTAATTTCCAAAATAACATACAATGGTTGCTTGTTAAAACGGAAATCGCACTAAAATAATAATGGTTTACCTAAAATATGTGCAAAATGATATTAGATGAATTAAAGATAAGAGGGTTGGTCTTTTTCTACGATATTCTTTATTTAAACAATAATTTCTTAGTTTGAAGTTGATTAACATATAGTGGTTATATATAAAACTATCATTCGGTATAAAACAACAAGGGTAGAGACATCTTTAAGCTTTTTCTATTTGAGTAATAGCCTTACGTTTTCACTTGACCAATTTATCTCTCAAATCTTCTGAATGGAAAGATAATGGATGGAATCAGGAGATGAAATTCACAATAGAAAATAAACTCAACATATTATACTTCCAGTAATGGTTAAAACTTTTTTCAATGACAAATCCTTTGGGCCTAAGCTGTATTGCTTCTAATTTCTAAACTTCACCCTTTATATTTTTCTTGGGGCATCTTTGTGGGAGAATTAAACTGGTATTTATAAATTCCCTACGTTTATAATCCTTTTTACAGAAGCAGATAAAGTAACTAACTTCTACAATTTGTTCTTACAGAAGATCAAATCTAGGAGTAAATGCTGATTGGGAGTTCTCTATCGCTGGTTGAATAAGGTTCTGGATAGACCTCAAGTTCTTAATCGAATTAAGATCGTTAGATATTTTAGGATATATATATATATATATATATATATATATATATATATATATATATGTATGTATTCAAAGTGATTGCTTCTGGAAAGCTTTAATTTGATATTGACAAATGCCGATGACCTGGATAATGGCAATTTAATTCATCGGATGCTTTATTTTCAAAGCTTCGAGCTAACAAGCTCATCTTCGGGATATACGAGTATTATATAATGCAAAAATAAAGCAGTTTAGTTATTAAATGTCCAAGGCAACTTACTTAAAAATTCATAATAAATATTCATTAATTGCCAATACTTAAATCAAAACAAACGATTTGGACATTTACCAAAGCAATGCATGTTAGCCCGAGACACATGAATCAAGGATTCGAACAAACGCAGTAATCGAAACACTATCTAATATTTACAGAGTTAAATTAGAGCGTTTACTAAGGGACTTTAAGCAAGAGGATTATGCTATAGGAGGTTATGGATTATTTTGTTGAGGGTGGTTATGGATTTACAGATTTTATGTTAAGATATTCAAAAAACGACGCATATTTGGGCATTTATTGGTAGATAATATTTCAAAATTACTTTACTACTATATTTTATCGAGTGCTTTTTAATGGAAAAATACTCCTTTAGCTTAAGGATATTACTCGTTCTGTAGCCGATTCCCATGTGTAAGTAGCCGAATGAATCTTGATCGAGAGGATTTATTCAGACTACTCATTTCTGAAAATAATATGTAACAGAAATCTTTTAGCAAAGAGAAGTTAGGAAGTTTAGGGAAGTAGAGAGGGTCTAAAATGATTTCAATGGTAATAACTACGAGGTGTTATTACTCAAAAGTTTGGTGAGTGAAGATGTCTAAAAATATGTGGTGAATTAGGTAGAAGTGAAAATGGGTGAAATACGAAATACTGTCACAGATATTCCTGCCCACATTAGAATTAGGAGGACATACTACGGGTGTTGGGGCAGGGTAGGCAGGCAAACCTACGAATGTCCCCTGACATTTATTTTATGGTTGAACCACTACAAAATATTTTATGGATTGTTGGTAGGAGTTGCTTTTAAAGGACATTTTGTTGTTAGTTTTTGTTTACATCGGCATTCCCAGGAATAAATTTTCCCTTGCTAAATCATTTGGCCATAAGTCCTGCTAAATTCAGTCTAACACCTTAATTGGAAATTTAGCCCTAATTTATGAAAATAATCCAGGTAAGATTACCTTTAATGAAACCTGTAATTTAATATTTGATATGTTTTATCCCGGAAAACCATAATCTGAATTGACAGGATACGTATCAGAGGATATTTAGGTGAAGTTGTATTAGCATATAATAAATCAATGGGCCGTTAAATGAAAAGGATTTTGAACCTTTTTTAAGAGTTTTAATGAATAAACCATTTAACCTTCCTATCAAAGGATTTCTACCTTTAGGTATTAATAAACTCTTTGTAATATCCCTGATAGTCTTGATGCCTACCACTTTCACTCAAAGCTTTTTTTTCGGTGTGTGGTAACTACTTGAAATATGTTTATAATTGTGAATGAAAGAACCATCTAGAATATTCGAAACATTGAATTCGTTATTCTATTAAATGTCCTCTATTTAAAAAATTAGCATAGTTTAATTTGGTTTTATCCAAATAAGAGAAGCGTCTCAGGATGATTATTGGGAATAGCAATTAACACTTTAACGCAGTTAATCACCATTTGACCACAAGGAGATACGAATTGTGTTTCATTTCTCCAATTGATAACAGCTTAATAGACTTATTTTATAATTCTTAGCAGTTTCTAGATGTGATACAACAACATATTTGAGTCCCATAGTTCTCTTTATCACCTTTTACTTCACCTAGGAGAAACTTGAACAGAATTTAATTTATTTGTCGAATTCTGGAATAATTAAATGTGACTGATTTGCCTTCTAAGCGATTCCTTCTTACTACTTATTCCAGCTCTTCGAGTGTCTTACTTATTTATGTACTCCTTAGTCGAGGGTACAGTAATTTAGATGCTGGGCTAAGGAATGCCATATTTATAGGCTTTTTTCTGCCATATGCTAATAATGGTGATGTTTTTTAAGTGATGACGAACGGCATGGGGACTGTTGTTTCAGTATAATTCATGTACTCATCCAAATAAAACGATATCTAACAAAATAAATTCGTCATATGATGATATCTAGTCGCTGGGGAAATGGGGTGATAAAAAGAAGAGGTTTAGATGAACTGCACAAATATCAAGGAATCGTTTACATTAAGGAAAAAAGATAGAGTGATGTAAGGAGGCGTTATTCTTGACGCAAAGAACCTCGGCTAATGGTTAACTATGGAAATGAATGGACAGACAGTTGCCAATATTAGTCATGTGATCATAACTCGCGTCTGAGTCTAGTCGCGGACGGCTATACATCTCCCTATGCCGGTCGGTCCCTGTTTTACTTTTGTTTGTTTTTGTAATAACATTGTAAATATTTTGCCTATTATAACGAAACTTGAAACCCTTATGTTATTTTGCATTCTATTTTGAATGGTATAATTGGCAAAGTCCTCCCATGGTTAGCCGAGAATTATTTTGTTTTGGCAATAACACCCTAAATTTTCGGCCGATTCCTACGAAATTTAAAACCCTTATATTATTTTAGATTCTCTTTCGAATAATATAATTATGAAATTCCTCCCGAGGTTAACCCGGGAATCTTTTACGGGGTAATAGCATTATAACTATTCGTCCGATTTCATCGAAATTTGAAACCCTTATTCTACATTCTCTTTTGAATAATATAATTGCTAAAGTCCTCCCAAGTTTAGCCCGGGAAATTTTTGAGGAGGCTAATAACATACTAACTATTTGTCCAATTCCATCGAAGTTTTAAACCCTTATGTTGCTTTACATTCTCCTTCGAATGATATAGGTGCCAAGGTTCTCCCAAGGTTAGTCCTAGAAATATGGAAAGTTTTGAAGATCGTAACGTTATAAATCAGAATAAGTGAGAGCACGCGACCTTTTGGTTAGCAGGCCTTTTTTTCCTAACTTTTCTGATGAAAGTAGATAACTATCGAATAATTATTTATACGCTTTATAAAACTTGACTAGGCTTGAAGAGTGCCACTAAGTCTTGCGGTGTTGTGTTGCCAAGTGATAATATTTTTCCTTAATCCTAGATGGAAAATGAATTACATCGATACAAATTTTAAAAAGCCAATTGTTTACGATAATATTTTTGTGATATCCATCACAAATAATTTAAAAAAATATAATATAAAGCTAAATAAGCTATTTCGTGGTATAGGTTCCTATAAACCATTCATATATCTATTATATTTGATTTTAAAGTGCACGGGGTTTCCTTTTTAATACCGTTGGGTCGGTCGGGTCTGATTACGAGGTCAGATTTTCGTAAGGGAGGGCTATTACAATAGAGCTACTTTGATTCTCACTATTGGTTGAGTGTTTAAGTCTTACTTGGTTACAGAGCTATTACACGGCTATGATGTGCTCAAAGGTTGAAAGTAAAGGAGTCGACAAAAATAGACTTTAATACATATTATTAACTTAGGTTAAATGGTAGAACACTAAAAAAACATATAATAATACAAATAGCTACTGTGGTCAACGTGCCAGTAATAAGATTAGGTATTTAAAATGCAATAAAAATGGGTAGGCTGAATGGAATTAACGTAGGGCTTTACACGGGGACATAGTAAGCACGGATATAGTGAACACACAATGAAAATGAAGGGTGGGGGAGACAGTAGGGGACAATTATAAATTTGTGGAAGCTAAATTATTTGTTACAATACCTTGTATAAAATGGAGGGGGATAAGATGGTCGTTTCCTGCAAAGCGGGAATAGAGGTTGAGTCACTTCGACGGGGTCCAGGGTCAACTTGCTAGGAGTTGAAGTATTCCTTTGAGATGATGGTAGAACCTTCGAGAGTGGAGGCTGTGAATTCTTCCGGTGGAATCCCTTCGAAGAAAACGGAGGGTGAGTTTCTCTGAGACGTCAGACGGGTTGTTTGAACAACTATGCGTAATTAAGGGCGTATTACGCCAAGATTAATCTTTAATGAAGCCATTTGCGACAAGACTTGGGTTCTTCTTTGGAGATAGAGACATTGCAAGAAGTCAGACGGGTATTCTTACGGGGAGAGGATTTTTGATTAATCCAGGGTGGATATTTGTTTCATTCAAGGAGGGATATTTGGTTTTATCCGCAAAACTTTTCTTGCCTTCGGTGTATGACAACGCGAATCAATGAGGAGTAAGATAGTCCGTTCCCATGAGCTTTTTTCGCACACAACCTCTATCGATTCCTGGCGACACGGGTATATATCTACGGCTGGATTGAGGGAGCTTACTCCATAGAAGGGTTGGGGACTATCGTTCATCGTTTGAATAGTATAACCGCGTCGATCCCAGCGTGGCTGGAATGGGGGAGGGATGTGGCAAATCTCCTTGTCTAAATATTCGGATTGATAAGGGTGGAATTCCATTACCCGCTCCTGTTGTTTCTCACGATTTTGAGCTTGGAAAATTGTTCTAAGCGACAACGAGGTCCATAACGTGGATATTTGGTTTTATCCCGCAAAAATTTCTTGCCTTCGGTGTATGACAACGCGAATCAATGAGGAGTAAGATAGTCTGTTTACGTGAGCTTTCCTCGCACACAGTCTCTATCGATTCCTGGCGACAGGGGTATATATCTACGCCTGGACTGAGGGAGCTGACCCCATAAAAGGGGTGGGGACTATCGTCCATCGTTTGAATAGTACTACCGCGGGGATCCCAGCGTGGCTGGAAGGGGGGAGGGATGTGGCAAAACTCCTTGTCTAAATATTCGGATTGATAATGGCGGCATTACATCAGCCCGCTCCTGTTGTTTCTCACGCTTTTGAGCTTGGAAAATTGTTCTAAGCGACAACGAGGTCCATCACGTGGAGGCAATTCTTAAAATCAACGTTATTTTTCCCATCACGTGCTTGTTGCCTCACAAGCAATAAGGCCACTTTTGAACATTTGGCATCCATGTTTTTAACAAACCATGGCAAATTGTTTCGAGATTATTGCTTGAAATACAGGAATATCGTAAAGAAATTACTAAATTTATTTTATTTTATTAATAATTTTTTTATCTAGTATATTTATAACTAAAGAAGCCACAATCTTTCCATCTCTCATCAAATAATAATATATTAAATTGTCGCTCTAAACAATATTCAGCGTAAAATGTGACATAATTAATTACCTCTTGGGTGCTGCATTCCTCATCATTCCGAGTCATATCAACCTAAGTATGTTTTGCTAAAAACTACGAGTACTATTGCAGTCATTACTATCCTCATAATATCTCAATTTTCTTGTTTTTTGTCTACATCTGTCTATTAATCTATTTTTTACCTCAAAAGTTGACCTACATAGATTCATTGCAGAACCAGAGTAAGTTGGAAAGGTTTTCAGGCCATCAGCGTAATCCACCAACCACCAGTGTTTGATCTATTATTACTCTGCCAGCACAAAGAGAAAAAAAAACGATTATTCCACTCGCCAAACTTTGTTCCTATTTCATTTTTCCACGAAATGTAAAGAGAATTGATGTAAGAAACCTTAGAATTTAAATTTTTAATACAATACACACTGTATTGGAGACTGACATTAAAGGTTTCCATAAAAAACAACATATATTTACGTATGAAACTTTAAAGACACTTATTATAATCGCTTTGCAATAAGTGAAAACATAAACAGATTTTTAACTTTTCATCATTTCGAGAGAACTTAGAAGATTGAATTAGAAGCACACGCAAAATATTTTATTCACTTTCATTGATATCTTTTATATCTCAATTTTAGTTTCTAGTATAAATGTGCAATCAAATGATACTAATATTTAGGTAGCTATTGTTATTATTTACTGACATTTGCCTCGTAAATATATAGGTTCAAAGATTTAAGTCTATAAAATATAGAAAATTAATATAATTCAATAGCTAAGAAAAATGAATAAAGCAATAGCTAGATAAGTAAGTAAGGTGAAACATTAAAGTGTTAATAATTATTATAGTGTTTATTTGCTCGTATTGTACTAAAAGCGATGGAAATCACTAATATTAAATCAAAATTTTACCTTTTAAAAATTGAATTCAAAGGGCAATTTGTAAAAGGTATTACACAACAAAAATATACATATATGGGTTGAGGCACAAAAAGTATAACACAATTTGTATTAATATTTAGAAATCAACCAATTTCTTTGTGCTACGTGCTGTATATGGATTAAGATTCGCGTTGTAAAATGGTTTACTTTGGCAATAGCGGTTAATTGAAAAGAGAGGATGTCTCAGGAGCCGATTAGATAGGGCCTTGCTTTTCTAACGTTGCGGTACTGATCTAATCACAGCGAGAGCAGCTCACGTTGAGATCTGGCTACCGATTGGTTTAGGCACTGAGCTTACCCTAGCTGGAGCAGATTCATCTTCCACACGTAATCACATCTAACAAATCACAGGTTCAGTATTTTTCCTCTCTCGGATTTACAGCACAACACACACTCCTTTGCTATGTTCCTAGGAATCTTGACAATAGAAATTCCACTGATACTGGACGAACTTTCGCTCCTTAGGGTGAGATCACTGGTTAATGTCAAAAACACAATTATTTCCAGAAACTCCAGTCCCCCAAATAAAGTTCTAACAGTAATGCCCTCAGGGCTTAAGAGGTCCTTTCGTTTCCGAATCGAAATGAGGAACCCACGTTTTATCGTAGGTATCGATTCGAGCCATGAATTCATCCAAATCCGCTATCATGATGGTCAACATCTCCATTGAAGCCATTATCTGGTTCATCTTCTGCTTAGGCGTCATCATTCTTGGGACTCATCGGATAGACACCTTGGAAAGGTTGAGGTGATCGTGCAAGATAGTAACAATGAATCCATTAATTATCCACAATTGAGAAGTAATGTTTCGCACTGAGTTTCGGCGATTACCTATGACCATGTTCTCCACCATGGCCACAGTTTACCTGGTGACTGCAGATGACCCACCACCACTTAGAGGTTCATCCTTACACGAATCTAGGCTCTAATTGAACACACCAGCCCAACGTTTAACAGTGGAATAAGGTAGGGAACTGTCCCCCAGTATTGTCTTTAACTCTTCATGATTCAACTGTGGCACTTTCCCTAGAATCACGGAAATCATTATCACAGTCGCTGTTCATCTTCACTCATTTTGCCGGAAGGTGCCACCCTCGCTCAGGAAAAGGGCACCGTTGAACTAAACATAATGCGCTGGGAGAAGGCCAGCTCGTTAGAACATGTATGAACGTGGTCGAGTTGCGACGGGTTTCTGTCTTTCCTCCATGTATGTTAGGCTGAGAACTCAGTGAACACCTTGGTATACAATTTTAGAGAAATGTCTAATATATTTTTAAATTCATTTAATGTAAATTATGATTCTAAAGAGTGCAGAAGTCTGGAAATAATATAATAAATTTGCTACCAGTTTATATTTTTCAAGAGCCGAGTGACTTTATAATGGATTATTGGATAGAATTTGTAGATAACTGTTATCGAAGTATGGGGGCGGTGAGGAAATATTGGGTTCAGACCCCAAGTTGGTCTGTTGTATTATAATTTTTATAATAATACAAGATTTTATATTGATGCTAGTCTGAATAACACGTTGATGATTACTCACACTGTGATCAATGCTAGTGATGTATTAATCGAAACAGACCAGGCACAAAAATAAATGAAATTGGTGGATGTTATTAAAGCGATAAAAAAGAGAGGATTCATCTACAGTTTAATACTGGCTTACCATTTCTTTCCACTTAAAGGAACGGAATATATTTGAGTTGTTCGTGTCTGTGTAATGGTTAGAATATTAAATGGCTTTTAAAGTCATCTTTTCTCTTATTGATCATTCTTTAATCTATAAAACGCAGTAAATCACAATGACAATTCATTTTTCTATCACTGTAGGCCATCACTGCATGCGAGTGTTAAATTATGAGAAAATGATTTCTGTGCTTCTGTTGACGAAAAATAATTAATGATCGGGATTTGGCCATTGGAATCGACTTGAAGGAAATTGCCATTCTTCTTCTAGATGTATTAGAGTAAATTTAGATAAGGATATCCTAGACATTTAAACCCAAAATACACTCTGTTCACATTCTAGCTATTTCAAATTACAGTACAAACCTAGAGAGAGAACCCAAATATTATTGTTAGAACTAACTCTATTTAAAATTTTAACAAATAATTTTAGTAATTCCAAGAATAAATTCCTTGAATTTATTCTTATAATTTTTTTTCTTCTAAATATGGACGTTCTTTCTCCACAGTGAGAAATCCATTGTTGCTTACACCACATTGCTTCTTAAAAGAGGTTTCTTCCTAAAGTTAGTAAACAAGATACTTCCCTCTCACTTTAGTTTTTTAATAGTTCTCTGTTACACTTCAAACAGAGAACTTATCACTAATTTTGCGGAAGAAGGTTACAGCTAAGGATTGTTGTGACGAGTCCAGTGCTTCTGGTCGTATGACCAGCACCTGTCAATATACCTTTGCCAGGTGATTTCCACTGGTATGTAAGCTAGAGGGAACCAGTTTGAGGGGATGAAACGAAGGAAGATAGTCCAACAATAATGCTAAGCTTCTTTATTAACTGCTTTGATGAAAAATTAATTCGGATTACCTTCTTCCACCGAGATCTTCCATCTCTCCGCTCTTCACTCATTAGTGTTTAGAGGCATTTACCCAACCATGCTTTGAACCATTTTCTTAACTCAGGCTATTGTTGAGGCATAGTATCCTCTAGTACGTAAATATGTGTTATTTTGGTTACGTGATTACAGCGATTATAACTTCGGTTTATTTCCTTCGTTTAACTCAGTACAATATACCTTTGTCAGGTGATTTCCACTGGGAAAAGTTGTGCTAGTTAATTGTATTTTGTAGCGTGAAAATCAGACGTGCGTGCAGTTTACCTTACGCCTGGAGTGGAGCCTAGACCGATGGATGACAGGGGTATTAACGCTTAGCGCCCCCAAAGTACAGAATATATTCTTCCTTGTGCAAATATCTTGAGAGAAACGGTATTGAGCATCCGATCGATGGATCCAAGCTAGCCGACTTATATTTATTAACTTATTAAGAGGAAACAGGAATAATGTATCTACAAATAACAGTTTGCAAAATTACGTAAAGTCCAAATTTTTGCAAAGTGTAGAATAGAAAAAAGGAGTAACAAACGAACCAGAATGAAGATTGCGACAATAAAAGCAACAGTTTGATGTACTGGCATTGCCAAGGTGTTATGCAGTGTAGGATAACTGTCCACGGGCTCAAAAGGAATAGGACAATAAGAGAGGAAAACGGGTTAGAGTGAAGTACAAGAATGAAAGAAGTATCCGGAATGTTACAAAAGCCGGACTAGCGCGGGCATGCAAGACTTCCATCACACAGGGAATTTGACATCCAAGAACGAGGTTTTCGTCCACCCAGAGAGCTGTTGAGTAGCCCGTTCTCAGTACCAGTGGAAGTGTATATGGGGCAGAATATTAGAGTTAAAATGGTACACGAAGCGAAGACAATCTGTTTAGTTAACCTACATATATCTGGAGTTTGCGTCCGAAACAGGATGGTACGAGCTTGGGGTCTACGAGGACGGTGTCAGTCATATAGTAGACAATGGTATATATAGCTAGCCTGCGGGTAGCACTAAAGGTGTTAATGATGTGTTTCCTTAAAGATTAGGCCGACGGACGATTTAGGAGCCGAGTACCCAACCTGTTTTTCAGTATGCGTGGCAACACGCTATGAGGAAGCGAGATGAAGGAGGGGCCTAAAAGATAGGGGAACAAGAGAGTCATGAAGGAGAGGCACTTAACAGGGAGAATACGCGGGGTGGTAATCGCGGAGAGGTTATGGTGGACGAAAGCCCCAGTGAAGTTGAGAGTGGTTCTCCTGCTAGAACAGAGACATCAGCTGAGTGGAAGCATGCTGACAGAAAGCTTGCTGACGGGATGATTCTCAAGACCAGAAGAAAGAAAAGCTGAATTTGAAAATTCTGCGTGGGCTTTTCAAGGAGTCTAAAGTCGAAAGAAGTGATCTTTTGGGCGAATGACAAGTTAAGGACGAAACTCTTCTTACCTGTTTGGAGTCAGTGGTGATGAGCCAAGAAGAAAGTAATTTCTGAAAGGAGGAATCCTATTGTCAGAGAGCTTTTTTCTTTAACTTTAATAGATATAGTAGACTCATTGGCACGCGCTAGTAAAGAAAATGAATATTTCTTTTATCTATAGGCAAGGGAACGAGAAACTTAGAAGTGGTGACATTTAGGAAAGAAACGTCTAAGGATGTGGTTAGCACGCTATCTAAATTCCTCACGTATGTAAGCTTTCCGTTATAATTCAGTCATACTTAGCCACGAACTTTCATTCGGCATTGTTTATCGAAATGACGAGAATATTAGACATATCTTTAAGAACTTCCACTCTTTATCATAACGAAAAATGGGTAACCTGGAAAGTTACCATGAATATTTACATTATAATTTGTTTTCAATCAGGGACTTCTCGAATTCGGATCTTGAGTTTAGGCCATTTGAGCTAACTCTACCTCATAGGGATAGGTATCCTCTCGCAAGGTTAAAAGATAAGTGGATTAATGAACAAAATTGTAATGTCCCATGAGATAACCAGTGTTTGGTCTTAAAATATCAGTAAATTAAATGACAAGCTCAGTGAATTGAATTGTTTCGCGCAGAATAACTTTAATAGGTCAATTAAAGATAAAATGACAATATGAAAAAACACGGGGATCGGGAGTTCTAGCCAAGCAAAAAGGTGGTACTTTTCTTACCTCCACATAAGAACCAGTTTAATATTAATTTCAAAGATCCATATGAGCTGAAGGAGAAGGTAAATGCCGAAATTATTTAATTAAGAGTCCCGATAGGAGGTAAAACGAATTGACGTGTCACATTAACAACTTGAATTCATATTGTGAGTGACACATAATGGGAATCACGGAAAAGGTCCCCGGAATCAGGCAACGAGCCAGAGGAAAAGGCAAGTGGCGGCCTCTGGTAGAACCGGAGGGTGAAGTCTTCCAGTTAGATCCAAGGCTCAAGAACCAGAAAGCCTTGAAAACATTAAGGAAAAAAAGTCATGCATATAAGCACGGAGCAAAAGCACGCAGTAAAGCTGCTACTGAAGAACTTCGCGCCGCACTTTATAAAAGTACTCCGTCGGTACAATTTGTTCTCGCAGTCCACGAGCTTTCCTCTAAAATAATACCAATAAGGCAACCTCCACATAGGTCATTAGTCCTACGTGCCTTTTACCTGTCGGCCTGCGTAGAAAGGCTCATTCAAAGAAAATAAAGAAATTGCTAGTCTCTGCTCTACTTCTGAAATCCCCTCACTTTGTGGACGCGTCTTGCTTCAAGTAGATGATTCTCATTCAGTTTGAAGATGATTATTATGCAGATGGAAGAACTCGGACATGTCTACCCCGTCGCCTTTGACTCCGCCTCCAGAAAGCTAGTCGGTGCCACGCGAAATTATTTTGCGATCAAGAATTTGGTGCTAATGATTTCACAGAGTATATTCGTATTTTATATATATCTGATGCACGTTGCTCATAGGTTGAATGTGTTAAGGGACCATAATCAATTGGCCTATTTGAGTAGGTTTAAAACAAAGAATAACCGGTTACTACTATAGTATTTTTTCTCATGCCAATAATGATTAATTTTAGAGATTTTCCCATGCTCTAATGGATTCCTTGAATAGTTTTGTAAGTGAGTCCTATCTATCTCGTTATAGTTTTTGTGGTAAGCATAATAACTTTTATTGGCTTTCCCTAATGATGTCGAGGGATTTGGGGTGAGAAATGAAGGAACAACTTTATGAAAAAGTCTAACAAAAGCAATTCAACACGTAGTCGAGCGTGTGGAAGCCGTCTGAAATGCGATAATAGGGGCAGTTGAGGTGCTAATGGTATGGCACGAGAGGTGGAGCAAAAGAGAGGATCTCATGATAATGCAGAAGTCCCTTAATAGAGGCCTTCAGGGAAAAATCACTTGGTTTAACATCTCCCACCGATATCTTCAATCTTTCCGCTATTCTTGTAGCCGTACTTAGAGGCGTTTTTTAAACTGTGCTTTAATGCGTTTTCCAAACTCAGGCTAGTTTGGGGGGCAAAGTTTTTCCTGGTACATAAAACTGGGTTGTCTAGATTACGTGATCAGAGTATTGACCACGTTGGTTTGTTTCCTACTTTTTAACTAAGCAAATACAATGTTTACATTCCATATATATAAGACATTCATTATATATAACGTTATGGTATAATTATGTTAGTAATTTGTATTTTGTAGCTAGTCTTTCATACTCTCCCCAATTCTATACTTTGGTTTAATCAGCCACAGAGTTATTAAAGAAAAAGAGCAACACTAACTGAGACCTTCTGGGTTGGAAGTCTCTTTCATATCTTTGACTAGAGGGGATGCATAAACAAGCGGTAATCAAAATGGATTTCGGGTGAGTTCACTGCGCTCTTATTTGGAGCCCCTAGAGAGATTATGTATCATCACAAAATCTATCCTGAGGGTTAACAAAACCCTCTGCCAGCGGATAAAGCAATTTTTTTTGCAAATAGTGGACAGATGCTGTGCAGCATCTTGTATACTTTAAAATTCTACGCACAGGCATATAACATTATATAATTCTTCTGGAACGGATGAACATCATATTTTACTACCAAGAAATGCCGAGGCTAAATCAAAACTAAAATA
This sequence comes from Ceratothoa steindachneri, assembly GCA_963969495.1. NCBI lineage: Eukaryota > Metazoa > Arthropoda > Malacostraca > Isopoda > Cymothoidae > Ceratothoa > Ceratothoa steindachneri. The sequence goes on from OZ018332.1 coordinate 108,559,059, forward strand.
GAGATTGATGCTTTTTATCAAAGAATTATTGGTAATGATCAACTTCCTACTTTTGTTTAACTCTTACTTCCTTTTTATTTCTAAAGTAGCATCATTTTCTTTGAATCTAAATGTCTTTAGAATTTGTAATTTGGGCAATAAAGACAATACATTATTTTATATTTAAAAAAACAAACAATTGGAGAGATTTATTGTTTCTAAAATTGAGACAGTATTTTTTTTTCTGGCCATACTCTTTCGAATTTGACACTAATAAGTGATACCTTGACTTTGCCCTCATTTCTCTCATGTTTGAATGAAACGTTTCTTTCTTAAAATGACTAACGAAACAAAATCTTGAGTCAAAGCATCCGATGAAAAATGATTAATATCAACGATGTTCTTTCTTAAAAATATTAATTAATTATTTTTTTCCTCCTTCTCTCATTTACACTGAGGTGTTCATTGTAGTTGAAAACACTTTGAACATTTTTTGTAAACATCTTTGTTCATTGCAGCGTCTTTTTTCCCCCATAGAGTTGTGTATATATGGAATTTTTAAGGAGAGATATATTTTACATATTATACAAATATAAAACGGACATAAAATGAATATAAAAATCAAAATTTGTAAGAAAAATGATTTACCTTATTTGCTTTCTATTTCCATTAAGTCAAAGGCATTTTAGTCTAAAATCAATTGGCATAATTCGATTTTTTGAAAGGAAATATACTGGTTGATGGTAGGAATAAGGTCATCCTATAAACAATGTGGATTTTTTTACCCGGAAAATTATTTTAGGGGGAAAAATCAAACTTTTAGTTGAAGTTATTTCTATTGAAATAAATTTTTATTTAGTAATTTAATAATTAATATTATTTACACTAGTTTATACCTCTAGTCTCAATTTTTCTACTAACATTTCAATGCAATGTTGGTAAAAATCACTTGACTTTGATTTAAAAACTTTTTAAGGTCAATAAGACCTGTTTTGTGGTTACCGTCTTCATTCTCTTCAGGTGATTTGCTAACCACTGTAAAAGAGTAAATTGATGAGGCTAAGTCCGATAAGCATAGAAAAAGAATCTTTATGTTCCCAACTCACTCAACTTAAACCTGGAGGTGAAGAGTTCTCTGAGACGCTAGTTAAATTCTAGTCGGTGGCCTTAAGCTAAATCACAATGTGTATTGAATGATAGAGAAGCACCCTCCCGGATACAGAATGTGAATAAAATGGTCTCCAAAAACTCTGGCACGGATGTAGGGCCCGAGATTGCAGTTCCGTTCTCCTAACCAATGCCAAGTACGGTGTTTCTTGCCCTGCATCAATTTGACTCACTTCCAATCTTCAGGAAGAGTGGTCTTCCAGTTGAGTTAACCAAATATCCCTGCTAGAAAAAGTGGCAGACGTGTTTCGAAATATTTCTTAACTTAGCCAGCTAAACGAAATTTATCGACTGTGAAATAGTTCGGGTGGGCTTATAGCGCATGTAGCATATTTCTCTGACAGTGATAGGAAAACTTATTCACATTTAGAATACCTATCTGCAGCTTGTCGATGAGGTTGGCAAGGACCTGGCCGCTGGGATTGAACGAGTAGTTTTTACAGACGAAGAGACTAGTGTATGTACAAATAGCTGAGCAGTAGAAAGAAAATTTTGGCCAGGACGAGGCGGGGTTTCGCTGTCAAATTCAGTTGACGGTGGAATGTACGCAGAAATAAAAATATTTATCATATCTAGGTGCAGCGGCACTGCAACTTGCCTGTAAGGAGGTGTGATAGAACGGTTTGAGGCCGCTTAATTTCAACCGCTATCACATGTTATTTAGAAACACGTTGCTACCCACGTGCATCTTCGCCTTAAAGCGGGGCGCGTTATCGCCCCACCTGAATCAATATTTAACCAAGGAGGTTCATCCCCTCCCGTTCCCTCCAAGGCGCCGACCTCGCCAGATTGAGTTAGGCTTAAGGGCAGATAAGGTATTGTTCTCAGGCGCGGCTGGGCCTTCCCTCGAAGCCCCCACTCTATTGTACCCTACGCCAAGGGGATAGCTCGACTATTTATATGGAAACTTTACCAATAAGAGCAGATTCAGATCCAGAGTTTATTCGCGAAACATTACGCCGATTCGGTCTCACCTTATGCACCAGGGCCCTCTACCTCGAGATCCACCATCATTGTCCAGAAGAGGACAATATCCCTTGGGGGCCAAGGTTCTAGCCTTCAAGACGTTAAGTCCACAAGGCCTACCCTGTTGTTCAGAAAGAGAACAACGTTAAAGCAGCCATTGTTCTTTGAGCCCGTTGACAAGAGACGGTTCTCACCTTCCTCCTCCCTGTTGTTCAGAAAGAGAATAACATTAGAACAGCCATTGTTTTTTGAGCCCGTTGACAAGAAACGGTTCTCACCCTCCCTCCCTGTTGTTCAGAAAGAGAACAACGTTAGAACAGCCATTGAACTTTGAGCCTGTAGACAAGAGACGATTCTCACCCCCCTTCCTGTTGTTCAGAAGAGAACAACGTAGAACAGCCATTGTTCTTTAAGCCCGTTCGTCAAGAAATGATGCTCATTCCCAAGACGTCACGTCAAGATCATTTAATCCCCCTCCCCCCTTCGGCTGGAACTCGCCAGCGGACTGAAGATTCCTTCGCGTCGCCTTCCACTTCACAACAACTTTTAATTACGTAAGCTGAACATTACCTTTGAGTATTTAACCTTTTTGTCAACCCTATCCTGTGCTTTAAATGGTTTGGCGAACATCCGATCCCTTTAACTTTTATTTGTTTTACCTTTTTAAATCTCTCCCAAATCTTAATTCCTCGAATAGCCAGATATTTCCACGACCCTTTCCCTTCTCTGTTTATGACAACATTTTCCGTTTTGTGTGTTGTTGATAGTTTTATTAATAAAACTCTATTTTATTAATGATAGCCAAATTATTATCCTTGAGCTCAGTTCCACTTCTTAAGCATATTAAAGATAAATAATATCAAGCAACCAGATAACCACGCACTCTAAATATAATTGAATAGTTCCCTCAACAAATAGTTATATATGGTATATCGTCGAGAGTCCATTCTACGACATATATATATATATATATATATATATATATATATATATATATATATATATATATATATATATATATATATATATATATATATATATATATACTATTTAAATTTGGTATCAAGTGTGTAAGGTTTAACGCTATATCTTTGCAAACACTTGTCCAGGCGAGTAAAGCATAGTGTTATTCGTTATAAGAATAGAGTATAGTAGTTCCCTTTTGTTCTAACGATTGCTATCCCCTTTTTTAAAACTTAAGAAGCTGGAGTAGCCTCAAGGAACTGTTATAATAATTTGTTTGTGTTTTTTTATGTGTGATTTTAGTCATTGGTTATCTAGGTCGAGAAACCAATTACGAATAGGTCAGTGCCCATATTTAGGTAGGCTAACTCTCAAGAAGGCATAATATTTATTGCAAGGAATTTAGTTGGTTGACTATTGCGCCCCCGAGTGCATATATGACTCAGTTCGAAATCTTAAAAGCACAAGGAGAATCCTTGGGCCTTCCTGGAAGAGAATTAATTGAGTACGTTCAATAGGAGCAAAGAAAAGAAAGAGAAGAAAGAGATGAGAAATCCAACGAGAAGAAAAAGAAAGAGAAATCCAACTAGAAGAAAAAGAAAGAGAAAGAGAAATCCAACGAGAAGAAAGAGAGGAACGGAAAAGACAAGCTGAGCTTCACCATTAGATTGAAATAGCTCGTGTAGAAGCCGAAATACAATCAACCAGCTCACGTTCAGAAGCCCCGCCTAATCTCCCACTTAAGCTCCCTAATTTCTGGGATGGAGAGGATTTCGGAGCATTTTTAGCCCACTTCGAAAAGATCCTCGAGATCAATAACATAGATCTGGAGGCTGAAGGTGTAGCAAGATTACTTCCCTTGTTAAATTGTAAATTGCGCGAAATTTTCATATCTCTACCATCTGAATGTACAATTAACTACAGCACCTTAAAAGCTGAGTTATCGGCCGCTCATAATATGACTCCCGATTTTTACCGCCAAGAATTTCGAGGAGGTCGTATTAAACCCGGACAGACGTTCCGTCAATTCGGATACATTCTTCAGAAGAATTTTAAATTCTGGTTAGAATCCTCAGAGGTTTATCCCAACTACGAGTCCTTAACAGACTTCGTGTTGCGGGATCAATTTTTGGCGTCTCTCCCGACGGAGATCCGCGCGTTCGTCAAGGATCGTCGGAGCCAGACCTTTAAAGAGTGTACCGAAGAAGCGGATGTCTATGCCGCAAGCCATAATTTATACCCAAAGGAGAATCAAACTTTTCACCAACCCCCCAACCAGGAAAGAATGAAGGATTCGCGCCCCTTCTTAGGAAAGCTGACGAAGTTTTCGGGCCCCGTAAAACCTCAAAACTTCTTTCCCCCAAACCAACAACGAGACACCAAACCTCCCGTTAAGATTTCTCCTCCATCACTCTTCCCGAAGCGACCAATCATATTGCTTCACCTGGGGTGTAGAAAACCACATGAGCTGGAATTGCCCCCAAAATTCTAGGCTTAAAAGCGGACCAGCCCACCATGTTCACCACATTAATGCCACCCCGGCTGTCCCGGTGGTGCAGAACCAAGCAGCAACTTCTCCCCCTCCGTCAGGGGACCAGGTAAATTTTATTTTTGACAAAAGTTCACTGGGAACTTTAAAATTTGAGGAGGGCAGCGTGAACGGCTGCCGAGTATCGACTCTCGTCAGGGACACAGGGTGCACGTGTTTCATCGTGTCTGACGAGCTCCTCCCCCCAGTGGACCCTAACCACGAAAAATTGCGGTGGTACATGACTACCTTGGGCGGGCGAACCGATTCCCCGTCGTTAGATGTTACCTACAGTGTCAATATTATGATGGCTGGGCTGAAGTCATTGTTAGCACGCATAAAATTCTGTTCCGTACTTATAGGACAGAGCCCTCAAGTAAGCTCCGACCCTGTGTCCCAGGTCGCCCTTACTCGAGGTTGAGCTAAGAAGGAAGCCCAGGAGTCCGTCCCCCTCAGATCCCCGATACCGTCCGAATTCTCGGAGATCCTTAACCAAGACTTTAGGACGGCACAAAAGGAGTGTGAAGCACTAACACCCTTATGGGATAAGGCCCAAAATAAGGACACGGAGACTGTCCGTGGACCCAAAGTCATCAGGTACTTGGAGCAAGGTGGCTTACTTTATCGATCCGCCAAGGACAGCAATAACGCTGTTACTACTGTCTATGCCTTGCACGATCCCATGTCCCTATAGTGCTCAAAGTAGCTCATGACAGCATTTTTTCCGGTCATTTTAGTCATACTAAAACGGGCCAGCGCATTTTAAAATATTTTTATTGGCCAAGGGCTGCAGCTGACATCTTAAAGCATTGTCGATCGTGCGATGTGTGCCAGAAGACGTCCGCTAAGGGGCGGGTCAAACCTGCTCCCTTACAAAGGGGACCAGTCATTACTGAACCCTTCTCCAGAGTGGCCATCAACCTGGTTGGCCCTATCCACCCCCCTTCGAGTGAAGGGCACAGCTACATTTTCACCTTAGTAGACTTTGCTACCCGTTTTCTCGAGGCTGTCCCCCTTCGTCGAATCGATAGTATTTCTTGTGCCGAAGCCCTCATTTCCATCTTTTCAAGGGTAGGCGTCCCCAAGGAAATACTCTTCGACAGAGGACGACAATTCACCTCTGAGTTGATGGAGTACGTAGGGAAGCTGCTCATGGTAAAGCCCCTTTTTACCACCCCCTTCCGGCCACAGACAAACGGGTTTTGCAAGAAATTAAATGGAAATTTAAAATCCATTATTAAGAAGATCTGTGCCGAGCAGCCTCGTGAATGGCACCGATATCTCCCGGTCGCCCTATTCGCCTATCGGGAAATTCCCTACCGTACATTAGGCTTCGCCCCGTTCGAGCTCCTTTATGGACGTAATGTACGCGGGCCACTCAGTATTTTAAAGGAGTTGTTAATCAAGCCCCAACTGGATCAAGAACTCCAGTCATCCTACGCCTATGTCTTGGATCTACGCCAAAGGCTCGAGAAATGCGCAAACATCGCCTATGAAAATGCCGATGTCAATTTGGAAAAATACAAAACCTATTTTGATGTCAGGTCCGAAGATCGTAAATTTACTCCGGTGATGAAGTACTCCTGCTCCTTCCCACAGCGAGTAATAAATTACTGAGCTAATCGAAAGGTCCGTACTCGGTCCGAGAGGTACGAAGACCGGTAGATTACCTCATTGAGACCCCAGCAGGCAATAAGTTCTATCACGTCAACTTATTGTAAAAGTACCACCGACGCGCCCATGAAGATACGTTCGTAGCACTGGAAGAAACATCAGCGCTTGAAGAGGATTACCCCGCGGAGTCCCTTAATGTAATACAGACAGTGTGCATCCAACCTGATGCCGATTACCCTCTTCCTTTCCTACCAGGCGAGTCTTTTGAACCCTTGACCTGGATATCGACGCGCAGCTGACACCACATCAAAAGAGTCAGCTACAGGAAGTATTATGTTTGTTCGACGACGTTATTTTAGAGAAGCCTGGATGCGCTACTAGTTTACAGCATGATATTAAATTAACAACCTTAGAACCCGTCCGTTCAAAACCCTTTCCCATGCCGATTCATTTACGCCAAGCTTTTAACGCCAAAGTTGATAATTTAATTAGTTTAGACATAATAGAACCGTCCACCTCTAGTTATTGTTCCCCAATCGTCATGGTCAAGAAACCTGATGGCTCTTATCGGATGTGCATCGACTCCCGGAAGTTAAATTTGGTAACTGTGTTCGACGCCGAGCCCATCCCGTTGGTAGACCAAAACCTCCACCTTTTTGAAAACACCAAGTTCATCTCAGAACTCGAATTGTGCAAAGCGTATTATCAAATTCCCATCCGGCCCGATGTGAAAGCATATACCGCCTTTGCAACGGAGAAAGGCTTAATGCAATTGAAGCGCCTTCCTTTTGGCCTCGTGACTGCTTGTAGCAACTATAACCGTCTCATGAGAAGGTTGTTAGATGGACTTCCGAATGTATCCTTTTACTTCGATAATGTCTACGTCGCTACCTGTGAATGGAGTCACCATTTAACCACCCGATTAGCTCCCTTCGAGCGACTGCGCTAAAATGGCTTCACCATTGGCCCCAGTAAATGCCATTTTGCCCACGAAACCATAAAATACTTGGGTTTAAAAATAGGACAAAGCAAGTTAGGTCCCAAGAGGACAAGATTAAGGCAATCGCCGACATGCCCCTCCCGAATACTAAGAAGCAATTAAGATCATTCCTAGGATCAGCTTCTTACTATCGGCGATTTGTCCCGAATTTTGCTGCAATTTCGGCGCCCTTCAGCTCCCTTTTAAAAAAGAAATTCCCCCGATCGTCTACGTTGGAATGATGTCGCTGTTTCCCATTTTAATCAGCTCAAGAGTAAGCTCATTTCTGCCCCCATTTTAAAGTTGCCCAACCCGGAAAAATCCTTTAAGATTAAGAACGACGCGAGCAATGAGGGCATTGGAGGTGTACTCCTTCAATATGAGGATGACGGAACGACTCATCCAGTTGCATATGCTAGTCGATAATTATTACCACGTGAAAAGAGATATGCCACTATAGAGAAGGAAGCTCTATCAATTATCTGGGTTATAGACAAATTCAAAATGTACTTGATAGGGAAAGAATTTCAGATAGGAACTGACCACCGCCCGTTGGCCTATATTCGGAATGTACAACACTCCAACGGCCGAATTATGCGCTGGAGTTTACTCTTGCAAGAGTATCAATTTAAGATAGATTATATCAAAGGTTCCGATAGCCAGGTCACTGACGCACTCAGTAGGAATGCGTTACCAAATAGTGTAGATTAATTGTATTCGTAGGATTAGGATCTCCATGTATGTATATACCGTCTTGTGCGACTTAAATTAGATTCTCTTGTAATAGAATTAGTTAATGTATATGTCTGAATTTTGTAACGCTCAATGTCTATTTTTTTCTCGTATGTATATATATTTGTACCCATTAAATTACGTATAAATTATTTTGTCCCATATGTACTAATTTTATATCATTTTATTGTTCCATGCCCCTTTTATGATTAAGTTTGTATTAAAGGTTAGTTTCCCCTATAATCGAAAGATCAAAATAATAATTTCTATTGAGGTAATACTAGTTAGGTGCATGAAGGTACGGTCGGTACAAGAAAATGAGTTCCCCCACAACGGAGCTCTATCGTTGTCCCTTCTCTCTTTTTTTTCGAAGTGACAACTTCCCCCCCAGAATGGAGGGGTGTGATAGAACGGTTTGAAGCCAGTTAATTTCAACTGCTAGAACATGTTATTTAGAAACACGTTGGTACCCATATGCATCTTCACCTTGAAGCCGGGCGCGTTATCGCCCCACCTGAATCAATATTTAACCAAGGAGGTTCATCTTCCCCCCGTTTCGCCCAATGCGCCGACCTCGCTAGATTGAGTTAGGCTTATGGGCAGATAAGGTATTGTTCTCAGGCGCGGCTGGGCATTTCCTCGAAGCCCCCACTCCATTGTCCCTACGTCAAGGGGATGGCTCGACTATTTATATGGAAACTTTACCAATAAAAGCAGATTCAGATCCAGACTTTCCTTGCGAAACATTACGCCGATCCGGTCTCACTTTGTGCACCAGGGCCCTCTACCTCGAGATCCAACATCATTGTCCAGAAGAGGACAATATCCCTTGAGTGCCAAGGCTCGAGCCTTCATGACGCCAAGTCCACAAGGCCTCCCCTGTTGTTCAGAAAGAGGACATAACAACGTTAGAACAGCCATTGTTCTTTGAGCCCGTTGATAAGAGACGGTTCTCACCTCCCCCCCCCCTGTTGTTCAGAAAGAGAATAACATTAGAACAGCCATTGTTCTTTGAGCCCGTAGACAAGAGACGGTTCTCACCCCCCCCCCCCCTTGTTATTCAGAAGAGAACAACGTAGAACAGCCATTGTTCTTCAAGCCCGTTTGTCAAGAAACGGTTCTCATTCCCAAGACGTCACGTCAGGATCATTTAATCCCCCCTTCCTTCGGCTGGAACTCGCCAGCGGACCGAAGATTCCTTTGCGTCGCCTTCCACTTCACAACAACTTTTAATTACGTAAGCTGAACATTACCTTTGAGTATTTAACCTTTTTGTCAACCCTATCCTGTGCTTTAAATGGTTTAGCGAACCATCCGATCCCTTTAATTTTTATTTGTTTTACCTTTTTAAATCTCTCCTAAATCTTTATTCCTCCGATTAGCCAGATATTCCCACGACCCTTTTCCTTCTCTGTTTATGACAACATTTTCCGTTTTGTGTGTTGTTGATAGTTTTATTAATAAAACTCTATTTTATTAATGATAGCCATATTATTATCCTTGAGCTCAGCTCCAATTCTTAAGCATATTGAAGATAAATAATATCGGTCAACCAGATAACCACGCACTCTAAATATAATTGAATAGTTCCCTCAACGAATAGTTATATATGGTATATCGTCGAGAGTCCATTCTACGACAGGAGGTATTTATAGCAAAGAGAAGAAAGGAGACATTATGCCGGGTGTAAATTGCGCATCATCCTTTCCGGCACCCATCTCGAGATAGTGTGGTCGCTCACCTTTCATAACCCCGCGAGTTTGGGCTCTGGGTCCACTCTAGGGCAGAGCGGGAGTCGTCCATTGGTGATCACCGAAGAGGATCAGAGAAAACCCCTAACCTTTAGCCAGAGGAGAGGAGTAAACATCTTCTCCGGTACAAGATGGTTTGAGGGGCGCAGAGGGACCTCAGGAGTTAGGGAATCTCCTTTCCAGAGGTGCAGATGCCCGAGAGCTGCCCTAAAGATGGCAAATGATTAGCCCCTTTGAAGTAAGTTGATGGTGAGAGGATCCCCTCTATCCTTCGAGGGGGTGTCTTGATTTTGCTCGTCTTCCCCGATTCCTTGGAAGGACGAGCACGCGCTTGGAAGTAGATTTCCATACACGATCCCATTATTCTTCTTAGTGGCACTATAGTCTGAGAAAATAGGAAATAAATGCATCTGAATTAGACACAATCACATCTAATGTCCTGGGATTTTAAAAGAAAAGTTTCTATAAATCAGAAAATAAATTCCCAAATCTGATCATTTACGCATGCTCTATCTACGGGTTCTGGATTGATGAGCTTTGACAAAATATCCAGCGATTTAAGGGAAATTATCTTCGAGCTTTAACCAAAAGGAATGGGGCGAGCGTAGCCACTTTATATGGGAACTGGAAAAAGGTGAGCAGAGACGACGGCCAAAAACAGCCTAATACTTGCTGTCGTACAATGCCCCCCCCTTTTTGTTCTAAGAGTGCGAAGAGTGCTAATATATTGATATCTGAATATTCTAACGAAGAGAACCGTTCCGAAACACGTAAGGATATAAGAGAAACACACAATAATCCCCAAATAAACTTATATTTTAACTTTAACCATTGAATACACAACATCTAAACATTAACTACAGCAATACTCTAAATATTATCATAAACAAGAATTAATTAAATTAGTTTGACCCTCAAAAATTGGTTAATTTCTCTACACACAACAATAATAAAAGAATTAGGCTTACAGACTCATCTGGAGTTTGAAACGCCTCAGAAATGTAATTGACTCACGACGCGTGCCGTCTGGCCAGATGTAGATGGGCGAGATCACACGGTCGTTTTGGCGAGGGTAGCAGCTGGGGGGTCCACTTGGTATTCCGGAGGGGAGGGTCTTCAAGGACGAGAACAAATACGGTGCTTTATGCGGCACCAATGTAGTCGTGGTCTCTCTGGCGAGAGGGAGTCGAACTTGGATCAAAAATCAAGTTAACTTGGAGTGCGGTGTCACCACCGAGTAACGAGCTCGAGGGTGAGCTTTTCTCCTTCGTTACTTAATTCCTCATGGACGAGGCCTGAACTCGGGAAGGGTCTTCTTTAAGGGCGAGGATCGATGAGACGGGGTTTCTCTAACATGAATAAGTTACTTAAAGTTCGGTTTGGTAACCAGGAATTAGCTCGAGGATGAGCTTCTTCTTAGTTCCAGTCTTCTTCAAGGGCGAGTATAATGGAGGGGGTTTTCTCTGACGAGAACAAGTTGAACCTGGTTCTCAAAAAGTTAACTTAGGAGTTCGGTGTGGCCAGCGAGTAACATGCTCGAGGGGGAGCCTTTTCCTTCTTCTTTTCTTAATTCCTCAAGGACGAGGAATACATACCCCTGGTGTTTAAGGTGCACTATGATATGAGGAGTCTCTCTGGCGAGAGTTAGTTGAACTTAACTAAGTTAACTTAGCGTTCGGTTTGATAACCAGGCAAAAGCTCAAGGGTGAGCTGCTTCTTAGCCCCTTAAGGTAGGTAGCCTTGCCTCTCTTGCAGGGTACTTCTTGGTCTGGCGAGCCAAGTACACTACCAATCCAGTCTAGGTAGCTCGGTTTTAATCGAGGACTTCGTCACCTGGAATCTGACGTATACTACCCCGATTTTCCTCAGTGTTCCTCATTTATACCTTGTCACCCCATTGGGGAAGTGGGAAGGGGGGGAGGGGCTTGAGGACGGCTCTAGGAGAGTTCTTATGCCCAACGGTTTTTTTCAGATCCTCGTTAGCCTTCGACCTTGGGAGAAACACGTCTCCAATTTCTTATAGGACGTGAAACTGGATCTCACTCTCTTGGGGGAGATCTTGCATTTTGACCTTTAGGGTCTTTCATGGCGCCGAAATAGGCGACGCTGCGGTTACGCACTGGACCCGCCGATGCCTTCGGCCAGATGTCTTTGCGGTAACCGCCTTGTGACTGCACCACGAGTGAACGGGGAGGGGGGGGGGAAGTGACGATTCCCCTACACACCTCCATCGAAGAACTTAATGGGGGGGGGACTCATGGGAACTCAAAACAACTTACTCAACCAAGTCGAGATTAGCAAAGTTGTATTTCTTTGAGCCCTCTCTTACATTAAGTTTCCTTACACATGAGCGCCCTCGCGCGCGTTTACAAAGGCAATGTGTCGAACTACACCTACTCGCAATACAATTTTACATGAAAATAACAAAACCTTAATCCGTCGATTACCCGCCAAAACAAAAAAACAACAAAACAAGCTACTTCCTTAGATTCCTTAGTTTTTGAGAACTTAAATCCTACCGATCAATATTAACACGAACAACAAATGAAAACATGGTTTCACGCTCATTAGGTACTGAAATAGCCCTCAATGGTATTTCGTCTCCGCCTATAGAGCAGCTGTACTTTATCGGCTCCTTTGATGTAGCTAATACTAAAATGGTGCTCTAATACCAATACTTTACCGTGCCTGAGTCGGCCGTTCGGGTTATTGAGTCTACCCAACTATGTTACTAAATGGTAGCGGTATTTTAACCGACTCGAATTACCCTTCTTATGGTACTTGACTACCTTTAAACTGAACATTATGGCTAGAGCGGCCTGTTGTAGCGGGGCATAATTGATGGGAGCGTAGGTTCCATAGGTCTCTTTTAACCAGGTAAACGGGAAGATCGTGTCTGGGTTCGATCTTTGGGGATCGAGAAAACTTTTCCCTGCGAGGTCGTTAATGGGCGTGGCGCTTTCTACGACTTAGCGTATCAGCGGTAACTCCATGGACGTTCCGTTCAGGGAGGAGACTACTAGTAGTAGGGGATACTCATCTGCGTCTACCATTTGACTTGTCTTACCTGAGGGCATCGCAATAGCACCTCTTTCCTCCTTCCTTGTCAACTCATTTACTCGATTCTCGTCGCAGGTAGTTCCTCGGGTACACCTGCTCGTACCTCTACCCTACCTTCTACTTCTTCCCTGATAACCCCATTTGGCTGGGTTCTCCTCGTAGGTTTTCCTTTAGGTACTCCTGCTGGCACCTCATCCCTACTTTCTACTTCTTCCATCGTTACCCCATTTGGCTTGGTTTCCCTCGATAGTCCTTTCTTAGGTCCAGGCTGGGCTCCAACTTCCTCGACCTCTATCAGATTCTCGATAGGTGCACTCCCGAGTGCGAGCAATCTTTCCATTTCTTCTCTCTCTTCTCTTTCAGCTTGAACAAGTTATTTTACCCTCTGTATTCTTCTTTTATCAATTTCGTTTTTATCTTTATTCTCCTCTCTTTCGACTCTTTTCCCCCTTTTCATTCTTCTTTCCTCGGCTTCTTTTTCTGCTTTCGCTATTTCCTTTTCCCGTCGAGTTCTTCTTTCTTCATCTTCCAGCTTTATCTTTAGTCTTCTTTCCTCATCTTCCCTTTCTATCCTTATTCCGAATTCTTTTGCTTCTCTTTTCAACAGTATTATTCTTTCGCTTATTTTACCTCCTCTCAGGATTCTTCTTTCCTCTGTTTCTATTTTCCCCTGTATTCGAAATTCTTCACTTTTTCGGTTCATCCGTATTTCTATATTTTCCCTTTTTCTATCAAACTCTATTATTTATTCTTCTTCTTCTCTTTGTATTCTTAATTATTCAGGGATGTAGGCATCCATATCCTCGCCTTCAAATCCCAGAATTTAGGCTTGTGGGTTGAATCTTTCGACCGGATCCATTTTGTGTTGGTCCGTCGAATTTTCCTTACTGTACTGTAAGGTAATTATGCCACCACTCACCAGGTAGCGCTCTCATAACTTACCCTTAATCCCACTACTATACTGAATGAAATACCACTCCTGACAACAAATTTACCACTTGGCCTACCAATTACCTTTAGATTGTTACCACCCCTAACTCTACCAATTTTCCTCTCGTCAATTATTCTCTTATTCCTGATATTCCTTTACGTGTTGGCTCTTTCTTAATTCGACACTGCTGGGTTCTTTCTAATAACAACCTACAAACCTGACACTACTTTATTTATTTCGTAGAATGCCCCCCTTTTTGTTCTAAGAGTGCTAATATATTGATATCTGAATATCTTAACGAACAGAGCCATTCTGAAACACGTAAGGATATAAGAGAAACACACAATAATCCCCAAATAAACTTATATTTTAACTTTAACCATTGAATACACAACATTTAAACATTAACTACAGTAATACTCTGAATATTATCATAAACAAGAATTAATTAAATTAGTTTGACCCTCAAAAATTGGTTAATTTCTCTACACACAACAATAATATAAGAATTAGTCTTACGGACTCATCTGGAGTTTAAAAGGCCTAGGAATGTTATTGACTCACGACGCGTGCCGTCTGGCCAGATGTAGATGGGCGAGATCACACGGTCGTTTTGGTGAGGGTAGCAGCTGGGGGGTCCATTCGGTATCCCGGGGAGGGGGGGGGTTCTTCCAGGACGAAAACAAATACGGTGCTTTATGAGGCACCAATGTAGTCGTGGTCTCTCTGGCGAGAGGGAGTCGAACTTGGTTCTTAAACCAAGTTAACTTGGAGTGCGGTGTCACCACCGAGTAACGAGCTCGAGGGTGAGCTTTTCTCCTTCGTTACTTAATTCCTCATGGACGAGGACTGAACCTCAGGGAGGGTCTTCTTCAAGGGTGAGGATCGATGAGACGGGGTTTCTCTGACGAGAATAAGTTACTTAAAGTTCGGTTTGGTAACCCGGAACTAGCTCGAGGATGAGCTTCTTCTTAGTTCCAGTCTTCTTCGAGGGCGAGTATAACGGAGGGGGGTTTCTCTGACGAGAACAAATTGAACTTGGTTCCTCACCAAGTTAACTTAGGAGTTCAGTGTGGCCACCGAGTAACGAGCTCGAGGGGCAGCCTTTTCCTTCTTCTTTCCTTAATTCCTCAAGGATGAGGAATACTGCTGGTGTTTAAGATGCACCAGGATATAAAGAGTCTCTCTGACGAGAATAAGTTGAACTTGGTTCCTCAACCAAGTTAACTTATGAGTTTGGTGTGGCCACCGAGTAACTGGCTCGAGGGAAAGCATTTTCCTTCTTCTTGTCTTAATTCCTCAAGGATGAGGAATACCCCTGGTGTTTAAGATGCAACAGGATAAGGCAAGTCTCTCTGGCGAGAGTTAGTTGAACTTAACAAAGTTAACTTAGCGTTCGGTTTGATAACCAGGGACTAGCTCGAGGATGAGCTGCTTCTTAGCCCCTTAAGTTAGGCCGCCCTGCCTCTCTTGCAGGGTACTTCTTGGTCTGGTGAGCCAAGTACACTACTAATCCAGTTTAGGTAGCTCGATTTCAATGCGAGGACTTCGTCACCTGGAATCTTACGTATACTACGCCAAATTTCCTCAGTGTTCCTCATTTATACCTTGTCACCCCACTGGGGGAGTGGTAAGGGGAGGAGGGTATTGAGTACGGCCCCATGAGAGTTCTTATGCCCAACGGTTTTTTCCACCGACTCTTACATCGGCTCCTCGTTAGCCTTCGAGTTTGGGAGAAACACGTCTCCAATTTCTTATTTGACGTGAAACTGGATCTCAATCTCCTGGGGTAGATCTTGCATTCTGACCTTGAGGGTCTTTCATGCTGCCGAAATAGGCGACGCTGCGGTTACGCTCTGGACCCTCTGATGCCTTCGGCCGGATGTCTTTGCGGTAACCGCCTTGTGACGGCACCACGGGGGAACGGGGGGGGGGAAGTGACAATTCTCTACTCTAGCCTTAGCCATTGTGCTTTCAGCCTTCAGGGAAGGTATTGCCATCCTAGTATACATTGTCAATGGACTAAAGATCTATGAGAGCGCGAAGGTGCTCCAGGCAGCAAGAGCCTCTGTGGATAGGTGGGTATGTAATAAAGGAATTTTGAGACATGGCGGGTCTATTAAAGAGTGAGTCAACACCTATTATTATCGTACCGTGGTGCTGGGTGATCTCAAGAGGACATGCAGTCCACTGAGGCACCATGGCTACCGGGCCGAGCACTGGCCAGGTGGGAACAGTCCTCTTGGTACAAATTGTGTGTAGAAAGGTTTGAAGGGATAGCCGTAATGATAATAATAAATAAGTTTATTAATTAATAATAAAATACTACTAATAGTAAATAATTATAATAAATAATATAAAATTAATACTAAATTATAATAAAACAAAAATAATAAATAAAAATCTTAATAAAAATAATAATAAGAATGATAATAAAATAATAATAATAATAAAATGGCAGAGTACTGTTGAGTGAGGGAAAAACTCACCAATAACAGGTCCTCCCTAATTTGCCCTCAGGCCGGGAGGACGTGCAACTCTCCCCCTATGCCAAGTATAGAAGCTACAAAGGGTTCTCCCCTGCAGGGGAGAATTCATAGATTAAGAGATAGTTTAACAACACTTTTGTTTACTAGATTGAGCCAGATGTTTCTAGAGGTCGCTTGGACCACTAGCGCAATTTTCAGTCATAAATTCTATCTCATTAAAACAGTTTATATTTTAAATACTTTAGAATATCAGTCGTGTAGACACCGATATTCCAGTGAAATTAAATTGGACAATCGGTTTCTAAATTGAATAGTTAATTTAATTTCTCAACGATGGACGTGTTCCAATATTAATGTCCTTTCTCTTATAAAAGAGTCCACAATGAGCTTTTACAATTACGTAACATAAGATTAGAATATCTAAAAATTATATGCAAAATTTCTTGCTATATATCATAGAAATCTAATTGCATTTTTCTAAAGCTAGTGTATTGTTTCAAACTTTTTAAATCATTAGAGATTAGAACCTTAATCCTTTTCCATGTCAGCTCTGTATAAACTTGACCACCTACATATGTTGTAATCTCTCCGAGAGTCATCACCACCTATGTCCATTACCTCATAATTTTTTAGATCAGTGAATCTCTGAGCCTATTTGCGAGTTATTACAATAACTATCACATATTACTCTAACACATTTTTTTAGTGCTGAAAGCCGTGTGATGTGTCATTTACTACCTTCATACTGCATCCGTCACGCAGGGGGGATGCTCTTTATCCACGCTAATAGACCAATTTAACAGCCATAAAAAATCTATATCAAAATGGTATTTCAAGCTTCACTTTTCTAGTTGCAGTACATGCGATCGTTTTTACCACCTTAATTGATTTAGTTTTTTTTTTAAAACGGTGTTAGATTGTTATTTTCGAAACAGTTACTACTTAACGTGGATGAAGTGCGTCTTGCAGACATGCCGAATTCAGTATGAAGGTGGCTCTATATTGCTATAATAGCCGCATACCATTACTGCGTACAGTGCAGTTTAATTTTCCATTGAATTGAATTATGTTATGATCACTATTCCTTTAATACGCTCTTTGGTGTAAAAACTGAATAAATTTCATGAAAGGTCTCTCCCGAACTGGCTTTGGGGGCAGAATCATCAAGTTTTACCCATCTGTTCTGACCTATCTGCTCTCCAGATTCTGAGCATTACATATAATTCTTCCTAGTCTTTGCCAGTTAAGGTTTAGTCTGCCGCTCAAGAATTAGTCACAGCAGTCTCAGAAATCGAATTAAAAATCCAGGATGTGCAGCTCTTCTTCTTGGCAGAGAAATCAAGAGAATTTTGAATGTATGACCATCTCACCTATTCTCAGACGAGTATCTGTAGTGACTACATTCATACTCTTTCCCTTTATAATTTTCATCAGTTGTTGCCAGTTTTCCAATATGGTGCCGAACTACATCATCAAAGCCAGCAAGTCAAAATGCAGCAGCTGTAATTCTTGTTGCAGGGGAAATATTTTCCTTCTCTAAATCCCTTCGAATAATCAACACATGGAAGCTCTCTCTAAATCCAGTGAACTCAGCTAGCATGAAATATATATACACTGCAAGCACGATTCTCTCGTGTTTTTTTTATGGAACTATTCTTGGAGAGTAATTGAACCCTATTAGACAAATAAAAGGGAAAAATATCGTTTAAACTACGAACAAATGTATATTCCGAATATATATATGGGGAGAAGTAAATAATTAATGGGAAAATTGGTTTCATTTTTTCTAGTCATATGTGACAACATTTCATTGATAAAAAGGTGATATATGACTAGCTTAGACCTTCTCGCAAATTGAGATAAAATGCAATTTTAAGAGTTATCTTTGGCATCTCGTGGTATTCAGGTTGTCAGTGCACCTTGAATCTATACAAAGTATAGAAAGAGCAAATATTGATATAGGACTATAGGAGGAAATTAGAAAATAGGCAACTTGAAAGCAAATATGAAAATACAAAACTTGATAAACGAAAACACCATGTATAAGGTCATTCAATATGTAATACAGCATTTCTTTTTTGTTTATCATTGTCGTAGAGTCGAACGTCGATGCTAGCCGAGGATTGATAGTGCGGTGACACGGAAAGGAAGCACGCCAGAAATTGGGTTATAGATCACAATGCGAGGGTTAAGTAATTAAAATCAAATGGAGTTGGCCTAACTAATCAATTCTTAGAGGCTCTGGGTTGAGAGAAACTGACGGTAGAAATATAACTTTACCTTATAAAAAGAAAATATTATTAGCTAAAGTAAATAAATTACAATAAATAAGATGAGACCCGGGGTACCAAACTGGGGCTGGGTTGGGAGATACAACTGACTCGACGGGGACGAGAGTCCGTAAGAGGCTGCACGATGATTGCTTCCAGGGAAAGTGGGAGATTGCAAATAACGGGGAGACTCACGTAAAGCATAATTGACTGGAAGCTTTAGGAGACGACGAGGAAGGGGGCGCTGCAAAGTTCCATTTGCCAAATTCCTTCTACTTTAACGTCGCTGGGAAATGAACGAGAGAGTACTCCAAACCAGAAAAAAGTCGATACTCGAGTGAGAGATGCCTGTCCGTGTCTATCATCTGTCGGGCGGAAACTCTGGCTTTAGGTACGAGCGAGGCCGGGTAGATAGGTGACGCGTTGCACTCGTAGCTGGAAGCCGTTGAGTAGCGGAGCAGGGCGTACGAGCGTGTACGTGGCTGCTAACTAAGACAAGGCAGTATGGTGCTAATTTCCCAAAGCATTTACCGAAGTATTTATACTGCCTCAGTGGAAGCGGGTCGCCAGAGGCCCCCCAAAGGGGGACGGAGATCTCATTAGACTTAGCACGCCAGGGAGGGAGGGGATATTTTCAGCGAGAACACAGGGTCACGCGAAAGTCTTAGACGCCGTAGGTCTGGCGCCGATCAGGCGATGCGACGAGAGAGAAGGGAACTCGACACGGATTACGCGGCCATGCGACATTCTTGAGGCGGCTCTTTGGGTTCGAAAGACCCAACCATTCTTGATAAGAGCGCTGGGGACATCCGACCGCGTGAAATTCTCGCTGCTACCTTGGGGCGATCTGGGCGTGCAGGTACATACTTTCTCCGGTACCACGGGTAGACGTTGGGTTCTAGGGAGGCGGGGGGAAGGGTAACCTTCTCTCTCTGACAATAATTATTTTAAGGTGAGAAGTCAAACATTTCTGAAGTTATTCATATTTCAAAGAGTATTTATCTATTAATTTAATAATTATTATAAAATACTCTAAGGTCTACTACAACTTCTTTTTACTAATCTTTCAATATCATGTTTGTAAACATCGTTTGAATTCGATTTAAAAAATTTCTTTAAAGTTGTATTGACCTATTCTGTTGTTGACGTCATTATTTTCTTCAGAAAATTCGCAAAATTCATGAAAAGATATCACTATGAAGGGGCTAATAAGGGCGAGTATAGATAATGAATCATTATTTTCTATTTGAAATTGATAAGCTTTTGTAGAGTATATCTTGCGATATGAAGTCGTGCACCTTCTTAACGAAAGAGGAATTTTCTTCTATTGATTAATGCTGTTTTTTTTCACCAAATGAGCAGATTAAGCCTTTCTGGTGATAGTCTGAATTGAGGTGATTAATTAAAATTGGATTATTTCATTCATCTCTCACACAAACGTACAAGAGAATTATCTGTGGGTGAGGCATCTGCTTTGGATGGAATATTGACTTCTTCTTAGAGTAGTAGATTATGTATAACATATAATACGATGGTAAATAACTCACCTTTCGTCTTCTCTAACTTAATGCTCAATATTGATCCACTTTTTAGTCGAGAAATGAGAGATGAACAAATATTCAATCTTTGTTGAAAATGTATCGCTGACAGGCCGTGAAGAATCCATTGCTCCAATCGGGAAACTTTTCTTTTGTCTTTAAAAGGACGATGCATAGTGGAATGATTTGAATGTACTTTTTTAGACAATTGTACAACAGATGCAATGAGATTATATTCCACACTTATCTATAGAAGTGATTGATCAAATTCCCTTTGTCTACTTGAATGGAGTTGAGTTTCGATACTAACGTTTCAAAGCAAATATCCTAACACTATCTTCGGCAATAGCTCACGCTAATTGTTCTTTCACTGTATCCTTGACACAAACTTTCTCCAGTAAAATTAGCATTGTTGCGTTTCTACACTCCAGAAGTAAAACCCCGCCAATGCGTTTATCTTAGGGAACACTAAATTAGCAATAATAAAACAAAATTATGAAGAAATCTAAGCATTGGGTCACCCAAAGATATACAGATGCCTAGGCTTCTAGTTTAGTAAAAGGCTAATATAATAAATAGTGAACATGCTTTCGATTATTTTGATAAATAAAAAAATATCTATGTGAGATGCATTTAACATTCAGTTATCCTTTTAATACCAATGAATTAAGAATAATTTTATGCTAAGGACTTAATTTGTGGGAAACGCAGTATTAAGTTGCTAAACAGACGACAGACGACCTTTATGCGACAGCCCATAATTTGTTGGGGCACAAAATCTTCTACCTGTATTCGTTAAGGAATCAAACTATAATATATAGAATGGGAAATTTTAGGTAGGATTGGGCAGTTAAATGTAACAAATTTCATTAGACAATGACGAAAAACAAGAAAAATTATATATTGGCGAGAACCTAATCAAAATTGAGCAAAAGGTGGAAAAAATTACGAAATGGAGAGATGAATTTGCTTCCGGTGAATACGCTTTGACTTTATTATTAGAAATCTTAGAACATTTAGACTCCCTAAAATTAATAAATCAAACCACCAATGCCTTTAGGCTGTATTTTTTTTAACGAAATATCAGAACCTGTGACCAACACAAAGCTTTCGGTTAATTTTATAGGGATTTTCAAAAACGCCTTGATGATAAACAGAATAAAAAAAAAGAACCTTGATAAAGTTAAATCTCTTGGAATAGGAAAAATATACTCAAATTGAGGAAAAGTGAATGCGTCGGATCTATCTGAGGCGGCCATGAATAATACCTTACGTAGATTTGATGGCACCCCGGTGAGTGTAACGCCACACTCAACTATGAACTTCGTAAAAGGAGTGGTTTACGCGAGGGAACTCATCGACTACTCCATAGATAAAATCACAATATAGCCGGCCGACCAAAGACGGTCAATGTAGAACTCGTAATGAGAAAACAGGGATGGGCCTCAAGACCCACCCATACACTCTTCGACACTTTCAACAGTGAGAGGCTACCGCGTGCAGGCATTTGTGCTACGGCTGCGGAGGTGCTACTACTGCCACCGCTTTGGCCATGAAAATCGCTCATGTAGAGGTGCAAAGTGTCGTTTACCAGGAGTCTGTCTAAATTTCTCCAAGGTTGCACACGATTAAACCAAAGCGGAGAGCCGCACCCCGATTCTCCGAAGCAATGTGGTGTGTATTTCCTGGAGAATTAAATATTTGCCGTTTAAGCTACTGATCTATGAACTATGAACGATGTAAGTGGGTATGTGTGGGCAAGGGATAAAGAAAGGGTGTGGGGACAGATAGCTGGAAATAGACAAATGGTGAAAAGAAAAAGAAGTGTGGTAGGGTGAAAAGAGATGTTAAGTGCCGGGTGATCAGCCCTATCGCTTTTAAATATTTTCTTGTTCTGTGGTTCCTATTTTGTCTTTGGGATAGTTTATATTATTATGGCGTTCAGGCCATTTGTCTTCTATAAAATTAATGTTCTTGGATATGTCATGCGCATTTGCTGTTGTAGTAATAAATTACTTTAATCACTCTAGTATTATGCTTACTGTCTGTTTTTTTTTGTATTGTATATCTTGTAGTGAGTGTAAATCGTGTCTTTTTTTTCTTGGATGTCTTCCTCGGTATAGTTGGGTCTTCATCGGTGAATTCTTGTAGAAATCGGTGAAGTTTCATAATTACGTATTCTTTTTCTTGGTGGGTTTTCTTAGTTTGGGTAAAAACATTCTTATTTTCATGCGTAGAACGGCACTTCTGCTCCGCCAGCTAAAAGTCCAACGGAGCTCGGAAATCTGGCGCGACTTATTCCTCTCATGTTGTGGTTAATCATTTGGACGATATCATCGTTCAATTCTTGATTAACCAGTTCCTGCATTTTCCTTGTCCGTTCTTCTATGAGAACGTCAATGGGACTTAACCCCACCTCCCGGGGAAGCTCTTCATGGCGTCTTCTTTCTCGCCTGTATGTACCTGTAATTAGGTACATACACTTTTTCTGCACCACTTGTAGTTTCCTCTTTTGTGTCTTCAAAACACACGAGAGGGCGGAAGCGGGGTATAGCAGCGTCGATCTTGCAAGTTCTTTGTAGATCTTTTTCTTATTGCTTTCACGAAAATTTCTGAACATGAATAGAGTTTTGACTGCAGCTGTGGCCTTGGTGATTCTTTCTTGGGCGTACTTCTTGTACCCGGTTGAAGTATTCTTTATTCCGAGTACATTACACTATGTGAGGTTGGGATAGCGTCTATGCCGCATGCTGACATCGTAAAGTAGTCTCCTGCCTATTTAGGCTTTCAATTTCTGCTGCTGTCATACGAGCTTGCCAAGGCGCATCCTCCATGGACAAGAGATTATTTGGGTGAAATCATCCGCGAATTGAATGTTGAGGCAAGTGAGGCTTACAGGCGCTGGAACATCAGCGGTGTAAATTAAATAGAGAGTAGGGGACAAGCACCCCGCTCCCTGTGATAGGCCCGCAGTGAGCGGAAACTTTAGTCCATCCGTGTACACTAAACTGATATACGTTACTCTCTCCATGACATAGTCACAGAGAGTTCTTTCTAATTTTACACTTAGGCCCAGTCGTAAGATCTTGTACTGCATTCCACGTTGCCACACCTTATCAAAGGCTTTTGATACATCCCGACAAACAATTTCCACGTAACTTCTTTCCCGTTTTGCTTGGTCTAGCTTTTTCGTGATGACATTAATCGCCATCTCCGTACTTCGCTTCCTCCTAAACCCGAATTGATATGGGTTGAAGAGGAAGTTCTCCTCCAGGTGAGACACCAGTCTTCAGTTGAGGATCTTCTCGAAGAGCTTCCCGGCAAATTCTAGAAGTGAAATTGTCCGATAACTCTCCTTCAACGTTGGTTACTTTCCGTGTTTATGCAAGCAAATCATCTCAGGCGTTTTATATGCATCTGGAAGGTATCGCGCATTAGGACAGGCGTTAAATATCCTTCTCATCCCTCCGATGACATTGGCTGCTGATCACCTCTCATTGTGCGAGGCTATGGAATTATTTCTGGAGTGGCCTGCGCTTCTTGGGGTCTTACGTCTTAATTTTAAATAAGGAACCCTCTGCTCCTTTTCCCTTCCAGGCCTCGCGGTTCCACCGAATCTGTATAATCACAAGAAGCAACACCTCTGAAGGTGGTCCTGATGCCGTCTTTTGGGGTTCCTAGAGCTTCCTCATCGAAAAGGGCACAAAACCAGAGGAGCTTCGTCTTCTACGCCCACATCGACGGATAGGCTTTTGCAGCCCCACCACCAAGATATGGGGGCCTGGAAGGAGGATGCATCAGTTACACCCAGCATGATGTCTCTGTTCTTCTTTTTGCTTTAAATACCTCCTTTCGATCAGTAATAGTGCAGTTGCACCTAGACTGGAGGTATTCTGTTAGCTTATCGTACATTCCACCGTCAGCTGACTTCGACGCAATGGACTTCTACAGCGCCGAGGCTCTTTCTACTGATCGTGATTTGAACGGTAGACACCCCTTTCGGAAAATCTACTAGATCAATCCCAGAGTCAGGTCCTTGCCAAACTGATCGACAAGCTTGATATAGGTGTCCTAAATGTGGATAAGTTTACGTTTCACTACCCCAAAACTGCTTCATTTTCCGGTCTTGATCTACTCCAAGGCTGAAATATGATTCTACTGTGGGTGAATTTCGTCAAGCTAGGGCTAGCTTCCGGTATGTTTCGAAGCACGCCCACCGCTATTCCCTGGCGGGCATACGTTTCTTCACCAAGCACAAGGCTCCTATTTCAGAGGTGTGGAAGTGAATCGAAATGATTCAGTACAAATTCTCGCAGCCCCTCCCCCCTCCTGTTCTCTAGGAAATGGGAACAAAATCTCGGACCCCGTGTCCGTGACGGATTCTTTCGTGACCGTTTTCTCCGCATTCTCAAGCCAGGAGGGTGTTCCGCCAGCATTAAATGCAGGTCGTGATGTCGCTGAAGGCCACCAACTGGACTTTAGTTCCAGAGGTGGAAAAAACTTGAACGACAGATTTACATTGAGTGAGTTGCGTTCCGCTTTCGCTTCGTCCGCGGACAGCGCCCATGGTCCGGACGATGTCCTCTATGTTATGCTTTCACAACTAGATGATCGAGTAATCGCTTTGCTGTTAGATTTGTTTTAAAGATTTCGGAGAGAGGATATCTTTCCAGACTCCTGGTAAATTGCAACTGTGGGGTCTTTTCGCATAGTGGGAGATATTACTATACCCAGTTTAGTTTCAGACCAATCTTTCTAGCCTCCTGCTTGTGAAAATTGATGGAGAAAATAGTAAATATAAGACTAGCTTTTTCCTGGATAGCGGAGACTACCTAACTTCCGCAATGTGCCACTTCCGCAAGTTCCACTCCAAGTCGAATGTTCTGTAGAAACAAGAAAATGCCGTCTGTTAAGCGTTCATTAGTAAAGAGCATAAGACAACGGTGTTTTTCGAGCTGAAGAGGCCTATTATACTACATGGCGATATGGCATCAAAAAGCCTCTCCATACGATGTGGGCGAGGGCACGCCTCCAAATCTTTATCTCGGAGGTTTGAGAGATCATTGATTCCGCTTATACTAAATGGGAGCAATCTCTGGCCCAATTTAGCAAAAATAAGATATCGGCAGAGACTTGTCTTCACTGTCACACTATTTGCCCTGAGCATTAACGACATTAGTTAGGTAGTGACGGAGGATTATCTCGCTACGTTCTACGTGGCGACCTATCGCTATCTTTTGGTGCGCCCAAGATGCCAACTCTAGAGTGTCGAATCAAAGAGGTATTAAACTGCATCTTTAGTTATGCCGAAGCGCACATGCTTGGGTATTGCTTGGGCAAAACTAAGATGATGCAATTCTTTCGCTAACCACTTCTACACCCCGATCTGGATTTGTTCCAGAAAAGGGTTTCGCCTGGAAGTGGTGGATTCGCACGTATGCCTTGGTCTTGTTTTTGATCGACGCCTCACCTGGGAATCTCATATTCGCAGCTTAGAGTCTCTTGTACCCACACCTTGGGCATTATTCGTTCCGTGACATTGAGCACTTAGGCTGTTGAAGTGGTTAAGGCCTTACTTTTCTTTGGTTTCTCTCCTAGGTCGAAGCTTTATCCATCAGCAACCGAGCGTTAATAATGTGTAAGGTTGATTTAATTTACATCACTGGTTTCTGGCCTGGCGCCTGGTGGCTTCCACACGTCCCACATTAAGAGCTTACTTGTCGATTCTGAGGAGATGCCACTCGCTCTGCACTATATAAATTACATTACAGTGGCGGCAACAAAAAAAGTGACATGTGACAATTCGGGGAAAATAAAACAGAAAAATGTAACTTACATATTTTATTATGAATATTTCATGAAAGTTATTACTTGGTCATGTTGCCCTTGCACTTGATGACCATCCTGAGTCGATTGGGCATTGATTCAGTGAGGTTTGCGAAGTAGGTGGGGTCGATCGTAACCCAGATCTGCTTCAGTGATTCTATCAGGTCCTTGATGCTGCCGGGTGCTGTCACTTGAACTTTGGATTTCATCAGATTCCAAGCATTCTCAATAGGATTTAGGTCCAGGAAATTACCAGGCCACTCCAAAACACTAATATTATTATCATTGAAGAACCTTTTTACTAACTGGGACCTGTGAGCAGGGGCACCATCATACATGAAAAATTCACACTGATGAATTTCCCAAAATGGCAGCATGTGCTGCCTCAAAACTTCAAGATAGTTAGTCCCCCTCATGGCTACATTCTTGGCAAGGAAGTACAGACCTCCTCTGCCCTTTTTTCCACTAAAGGCACCCCACACCATCACACTATCAGGGTGCTTCACAGTTTTCACGGTATATTTCGGGTCATCCCGAGACACAGTGCTGGGACGACGCACGATCTTTGACTCTCCTCTGACCAGCCTAAAGGTGCTCTCATCACTGAACATGACCTTCTTCCAATGGGCAGCTGTCCAATGTTTATAGGTCTTGCAAAAATTGAGCCTTTCCATCTTCATAGCCTTGGTAAGAAGTGGCTTCTTGGCAGCGCGGCGAGACGGTAGGCCTAAGTCCTTCTGTAAGCGATGACTGATGGTCCTGAGGGCAACGTTCTGGAGGAGGTCTGGGTGTTTTTTCTTGATTGAAGCGGAGGTTACAGAAGGGTCTGACATTACTTTACGCCTTAGGATATTATCAGTCCTTGAAGATGTCTTCCTAGCTGCACCAATGCCCTCCTTCCTCTTTGGTATGGTACCTGGTGGCAATAACTCAGCTGCACGTTTTAGGCGATGAATCGTATTTTTGAGGTTACTAAATCTGCTGCTACATCAATAAAAGACTTTTCCTGCTCTAATAGGGTCAAGGCACGGCTTTTCTCTGTCATAGAAAGCTTTTTCCACCCAATTGTATCCACTTGCACAGAAGTTATAGCACGTCAAATGTAGGCACGAATGCAGATAATCAGCACGCTGGAGTGCCATATACTAAAACCTCGTTGTACGAGCTCAAACGAGACACTGAGTTCCAATAGAGCGCAGTTCTGTTGTCTTAGCCCAGGAGAGTCGTCCACTTGCGGCATAAGCTCCGCACATTTTCATTGGATTGTTGGCAAGTAAAATAGTAAAAGCGATTTTGTGTATCGATTTCTGTTGCCAATATTCAATGTCACTTTTTTTGTTGCCGCCACTGTATAAGCCTGTCCGCGCGAGCCCGGTGCCTCCCTTAGTCGTAACCACTCACACTGCATCCGCAGCCGATCTCGATGGTGCCTATGCTCCCAAGAGAAGCCAGTCAAACCTTAAGTCCTTATGGCTAAGAAACCCCATCGAGCACTTCGTGTAACTCTTGGGCCGGTGGGGCCTCTGGTTCTGCCCAAGACGACACCTGGGAGAGTACCACCTTTGACTATTTGTCGCTACGCCTCTGCTCCCAAAACTTCCAAAGTGCTGGGAGTATTGCGTTCGGCCTTTTGGATCACACATCGTGTCACACTAGGTCCGTGCCAGTGTTTATCGATGGCTTCAAGTACCAAGATGGGGTCGGTTTCCACGCCTTATCCAATCTGTTTGAATCAGTGGGGCTCTAACAGGCCTCGACTGCTTCAGGTCGTTTTCTGTCTTTTTCGAATTAGGCCTATTCGCACTACGCTACGCTATTTCATTCAACGTTCATATCTACCTAATTGCGACGACTGTTTTCCCCCATACTGTTCGGCACATTCTTTTTGTATATTCCCAATCTGGGTAATCATCGCCTTGGTCACCTCTTCTCTTATCTGGACGAGCCTGATTGCTATCGTTTGTCCTGTCTACTCGGGACGGTGTCGTGTACACAAATTTTCCAAAAGAAAGAATTAAAAATATAGAATAATAAAAATGAGTTTATTACCTGGGTTGTAATTTTTTTAACAAATAATGAACAATAATATCGTTTTTTTTAACTGGATTTCGAACGGTATGAACAATTAGCATACCTGAAACTTTTTTCCTATATTTAGATCAGCAAATCTCTTGATGCTACTTTCTATATTTATATTCATTGCAATATCATTTTCTTTAGACAAAATTGCCAAAGGATTTATTCTATCTTGAGACATGGATAGCCGTATCTATATATATGCTTTAGTTTCCTAAAGCTTGTCTTGCTAGTGGCCGCAAACTTGGCGAGGCATCCTGTAACTTATTATTTAGTGTTTATGAACCTAGTGTCTTGTATTGAAAGTTTTTCTTCATCAGAATGCTGACCTCCAATTTAACAAGGTCTGCTGACCAAGGTCGCGTGCTCTCAACTTATGACCTTCAAAACTTTAAATAATGCCCGGACTAATCTTGTGATGACCTTGGCAATTATTGTTGATTAGAAAGAAAATTTAAAATAACGTAAGAGTTTCAAATTTCGTTAGAATCGGCCGAATAGTTATGACGTTATTGCCAAATAATTACCAGGCTAACCTTGGAAGGACTTTTCCAATTATATCTGTCGAAAGAGATTGTAAAACAACTGCAGAGTTTCAGGTTTCATTACAATCGACCTAATAGTTATGTAGATATGCCAAAAATAATAATTCCTGGGCTAACCTTGGGAGGACCTTGCTAATTAGATCATTCAAAAGAGAATGTAAAACAACATAAATTTTTCAAATTTCATTAGAACCAGCCGAATAGTTATAATGTTATTATCATAACGACAAAAAAGCAAAACGGGGACCGACAAACAAACTGGATTTCAAATTCTAAAAGTTGGCTTTCAATTTTTAAAATTTGGCTTTCAAATAAAAATAAATGAATTTCCCCACCTGGTTGGTAACCCGAATTTATGCCCGATCCGCCTCCACTTGAGAAGAAAGCCAAACCGAGGCTTTTGCGAACCATTACACCATTTCAGCATCCAATGTTCCCATTTTAGGTTGGCCATGTACAGTAAAGTACTTTTATCTTTTTCAGGATATTATTTAAGTTTTTCAGAGAAAATACCTGTATTACAAATTTGCATTATAAAATATTTTTATAGTACAGTATTTGAAAACAAGTTCGGCAAACCAAAACGTCACGTGCCCTTACTTATTCTGATTTATGACCACACCTAACTTAACCCATTAATGCCGAAAATTATCTGAAGGTAGTTTATAAGTTTTTTTCTTTGGAAATAGTTAATGTAGGTATTAATAACACAATAATATGTTTAACATCGACATTTATTCAGAAATGCAGAAAATACAGCCTGGTAACTTTTGTAACCACTCGGCATTAACGTAACAAAATATTCGATTTTGAAATATAAGTTCCTTATAACTAAATTTGATTACTGTAACCTTTTGTGATAATTAATCAAATGAAAAATAAAACAGTTAACGGCAAATCTAAATTAGTATACGGTTCATTTCTTTGTATGAAATGCCTCCATACATTCTGGGTGGATCGGTAAGTTACACATTTTGCAAATGTATACTGTCCGACGACCACATTCTCGGCACCTGCAGCGTTGTTGTTGCCCTTTTGCTGTCCAGTGCTGTTGTTGATTGAATCTTACTGTGTTTTCAATCGTGTTAGATGGATGCCATCTTGGTCCTGGTTGTTTTCGTCCAACACCGTATGTTTTCAGCAAAGAAATAACTAAATTCCTTGAAAAATCCAGCAGACTTACTGCAGCTTTTATCTTTCGATACCGCATCCATGCATTTACCACCTGCGCATTCAAACTCCAAGCGAATAAAGGCCACCACCACTTTTTAGATCGGATTCGAATACGATACACAGATATTTGCTGATTAAAAATATCAATCCCTCCCATATGTTTATTATACACATTCACAGAATTCGGGACATCAATTTGAACATGTTTTTTCGCAATTCGGTCCCACCTCTTGGCTGTTTGAATCGGATCAGCTCTTAGCTTATTTGACCCTACACTGAGTACTTTGTTATCCTTCCATTTGACAACTGACACACATTCGGTAAATGCCTCTTCCATGTAACCACGTTTTTTTTTCTCAATGAGTTTTCTTTGCGGCAATGGAGCTCCTCCGAGGCGATCTTCTCGAAGTGTTGACGTAGCAGCGATTCCTTTATTAGACAGTTCTTTTAGAAGCGAAATTGAGCCAAAATAATTGTCACAGATGACATGTTGCCCTTTTATCAAATCCGTTTTATTTATCATTTCCATAACTACATTGGGTCCATGCCCAAGCCCATGATCTGGAACTTTCGTGTGAGAGCCACAGTAAGGCTCCACATGAAGAAGAGTGCCATCGGATGTACAACTCGCCCAAAGCTTGAAACCAAACCTAACCGGTTTCCCTCTTATAAACTGCTTGTCGCCGTGTCGCCCGTAATACGGCACCATGATCTCATCAACGCTGATGAACTCTTCTGTTTTATTGATTTTATTTGTTCGATTTAGATGCTCGAAAATAGGCCTCACTTTGTAAAACCGATCCCCATCAATTAACATATTATCAGCGAAATGAAGACACCTCATTATTTGATCGAATGTGTCTCTCCTCATTGAGTTTACTACTAACGTATTCTGCACATCTTCCATTTGGGTCCAATATAACCTTCTATTTGGCAATCTATTATATCCGGAAAGAATAAGAATTCCGAACAAAACTCTTAAATTGTCTGGAGTTAGGCAGTCGTGTTGGAGTGATTTTTGTTGGGCATAAAGTTTGCTTTGGTGACAAATGTACTCCAGCCAATCCTCGGTCCAACATTGCCCAATGAATTCTAATATATTCTGGATGTCTTCCGTTTCACTATTTGATATACAAGGTTCATAATCACTTACCGTATCTATGACTTTTGCTTTATTTTTATGCCAAACATTGGTTACTTTTCGTCGTTTCGGTGCTGGAAGAGCAGAGGAAGTTGAAGGTTGGCTTTCGACGTCTTGTCGTTGCTCCTCAGGTGGCAAAATTACACTTGTAAGAAGAATTCTTCTCGGTAGATGATCAGGGTCACAGGAAACCTCGTCGTCAGAGCAGTCAGAATCACAGTCGGTTTCAGCTGTCGCATCCTCAGTTGGTGGCTCAATTCCAACAAACACGTGCTGGTTATCATTTTCTTCCAACAATGCATCGTGAATTTCATTTAATTTCATCCTAAAAATTGAAAAACTAATTAACATTTTATTTTAAAAATAAAGAACAAGTAAAAATAAAACTTAAAATAGCTAGGCCTCTTTAATTTCTATTACTCCAAATGGCGTAAAAAATGTTTTAACCATTTGAATTTTCCCATTTCAAAACGGCTATCAAGATATATACAAAATATATACGTAGTCGTTCGTATCAAATGTGATATTATAGTAGTTATATAATGTATAGAAAACTATTAATTTTAAAATTTATATAAAGCGCTGTTCAAATGCGCTGAAAAAAGGCTACAATCGTATTCTGTACATTATCCACCATTATATACTACCACAGCCGAGCGGTAACTTTTGTTACCATTGTAAATATATCTCTCTATATAAAGATATCTAGAATGAAGACATACTATATTATATTTTTATGTGACAGAACCATCTTTAAGCTAATAAATCAAGTACACGCGAGTAAAGAAATATAAAACTAAAATAAAGATACTTACGGGTTTTTAATCGTGTGTCGAGCCATCGCGAATGACATCCACCTCCTCTGAACTTTCAAGGACGACTGAATGTGACTCATGCTGTCGAATGCTTATATATCCGCTTCAACCTCGTGCTCAAAGTTGTTTCAAACTTATAAACGCTTTAAAATGATTTTTCTCCAACTTTCTGAAGATATATATACATTTATTCACACTGGTAACAATAGTTACCGTTCGGCATTAATGGGTTAATATAACCAAGCGTATCATATTATAGCATAGCCTAGTATATCCTAGACTAGTATTGCATACCATATCCTATACTAGAATAACCTTGCATAGCTTAGCTTATAATAGCCTTGGTTAGCTAGCCTATCGTAGCCTAACATAGTATTACCTAGCATAGCCTAGCATAGCAGAGCATAGCCCTCCCTAGCCTATTATACTTTAGCCTAACCGCGCATAGCATAGCATAGCCCTATCTAGCCTAATATAGCTTAGCATATCATAGCATAGCACAGTATAACCTAGTCTAGCATTAACTATACTAGACAAGTATAGCCTATACTATCCGATTATACTCTAGTCAAGCATAGCTTAGAATTGTCTAACCTAACCTATTTTAAGCTGTCTTAGCATAGCATTTTATAGCCTAAATTAGCATATTATATCTTACCCTTGTACATTATATCTTAGCCCAGCCTAGCCTAGCATATTTTGTTTTGGTAATAACATCATACCTACTCGGTCGATTCTACAGAAATTTGAAACCCTTATGTTTTTTTTACATTCTCTTTCGAATGATATAATTGCCAAAGTCCTTCCGAGTTAGCCCGGTAATTATTTTGTTTTGGCTATAACATCATAACTATACGGCCGATTCTAACAAAATTTAAAGCCATTATGTTTTTTTACATTCTCTTTCAAATGATATAGTACCAAAGTCCTATCAAAGTTATCCCGGTAATTATTTTGTTTTGGAAATAACATCATAATTTTTCCGCCGATACTCTGCCAGACTAGACTAGGATATAATATGCTATACTCTGCTAGGCAAACCTATAATAGGCTATGTTATCATAGGATATAATGGGCTAGGCTATGCTATGTTGAGCTATGCTAAGATATAATGTACAGGGGTAAAATATACTTTGCTAGTTTATGCTATAATATGCTATGATAGGATCGCATATAGTACATATGTTAGGATAGACAATAATAAGCTATGCTTGACTAGGGTATACTAGTATAGTATAGGTTATACATGTTTAGAATAGTTCATGCTAGGCTAAGTTCTGCTATGCTATGCTAGGTTAAGCTATACTAGGCTAGGCAGGGCATGAAAGACTATACTAGGCTAGGCCCGGCATGAAAGGCTATACTAGGCTAGGCTACGTTATCGCATTCTAAGTTAGGCTATGATATACTAAGTTATTCTACACTAGGCTAGCTTTGCGACCTGGAGATGATGTTGAGCTCATAATTGAGGGTAGGCTAGGCTATGTTATTCATGCTATGAAACCCTAAGCTAAGATTTAATAGTCTAGTCTAGGCTAGGCAATACTATGGTACACTATACTATATTAACTAGGCTAGGCTAGGGTAAGGCAAGGTATGATATACAATACTAGGCTATGGTAGTCTAAGCTAGAATATGGTAACTAGGATAGGATAGGATAGAATATACTAGGCTAGGATCCTATATATGCTAGCATGTACTAGGCTAGTTTTTGATAGGTTAGGCTTTACCCTGGTTTCTAGGCTAAGATAGGGCATGCTATACATTTTATGATTGGCTGGGGCTAGATTAGGCTAAGTCATACTATGCCAGGCTAAGGCTAGGCTATACTATGCTAGCTACGCTAGAGTAGGATATGGTTAGTTGTACTATTATAGGGAATGATAGGCTAGATTTTGTTATACTAAGCTAGGCTAGGCTAGCTAGAATAGACTATCCGATGCTAGGCTAGGCCATACTATGGTTGGCTATGCTATGACATAATCTACTCTGTTATACTATGCTATACTATACTATGCTCCGATATATTATGCTAGGCTAGGCTAGGCAGGATTTACTATGTTAGGCAATCTAGGCTAGTCTATACTATGCTAGGGTTTATTATGCTAGTTGAGGTAATAATATGGTAGGATTTATTATGCTAGTTTTGGTATATGGTAGACTATCTTAGGGTAAGCTAGGTTTTGCCAGGCTACTATTCGACACTATACCAGTTATATTTTCATATAATTTAGTTCTGCTTTTTAATAAGCTTTTAGAAAGTTGTGACTTTTTTGTCGCGGGCAACAATTCTAAACCCTTATGTTTTTTTCTATTCTCTTTCGAATGATACAATTGGCAAAAGTTCTCCCATGTCAGCCCGGGAACTATATTGTTTTGGCAATAACATCATAACTATTCGGCAAATTTTAACGAAATTTGAAATCCTTATGTTGTTTTACATTCTCTTTCGAATGTTATAATTGCTAAAATCCGCCAAGGTTAGCCAGAAAATTA
Organism: Ceratothoa steindachneri; assembly: GCA_963969495.1. Lineage (NCBI taxonomy): Eukaryota > Metazoa > Arthropoda > Malacostraca > Isopoda > Cymothoidae > Ceratothoa > Ceratothoa steindachneri. Next base: position 108,593,099 of record OZ018332.1, read on the forward strand.
TTTTCTTTTGGCAATAACATCATAACTATTCCGACCAATCTAACGAAATTTGAAAACCTTATGTTGTTTTACATTCCCTTTCAAATAATATAATTGGCAAAGTCACCCAAGGTTAGCCAGGGAATTATTTTTTTTGCAAATAATACCATAACTATTCGGCCGATTCTAACGAAATTTGAAACCCTTAAGGTGTTTCCATTATCTTTCGAATGATAGAATTGCCAAGGTCCTCCCAAGGTTACTCCAGGATAAATTGAAATTTTCAAACACGTAAAGTCATAAATCAGAATAAGTGACTCTTTGTTCAGTAGACCTTGTTTCTATTTTAAGCAGTTTATCATTATAAAAGCATATGGTAAGTAATACTGTAGATATCACTCTTACGAATGTTTTTTATGTATAAATGATGGCATTTCATGAAGAAATATGTGTCTAAAAAGCAAAAACATTATTGTAGTTCCGTTTCACACATTCAGATGATATTACATATATTTTAATTGAATTTGATTTGTTTTAAATTTAAAGTAACTTTTTATGTTGAAAGTCAGCTATTTTAAATTGAAGGTTAACATTTTTAATTTGAAATCCAATTATTTTAATATTATCAGCCTGCTCTTTTACCATCTTAAAAACATCAGATTGAAAAATATTTTACTTATTATTTTCACTTTTTCTTTTTTGGGGAAGAACCTTGATGGCGCCCTATGCATATGGCGCGCCCCGAGCAACTGCTCCAGTTGCCGTTTCCTTGAGACAGCACTGGTTATAATATAGTTTGCCGTCCTGAAATCCCTCCCTGAATTTTGCATATTTAACCCAAATTACTTGACAAAGCCGTTTGAGGCACTCGTTTGTGTAAATAGTCTTTGTTTGCAGTCTTAATGTGGTATGGATTCAGGACAAAGTTCTGATTATTGCTATATTATTTGTTTTTAACTTCCCTGGCGTTAGTAGATCGGTGTAACATTGAACAATTTCTTTAAACGTTGTATCGAACCTGTGAATATATTTGCTGCCCACAACATTAGCATCGCAGAGGTTGTACTTTACATTTTTAAGTTATCGATTGACTGTATCGCACATTCGATTCGACACCGTTTCAAAGAGATATGTCTTCGTTTTCGCGGTATGATGCTTTAAATTCGTTATTCTGATTTTTAACTAAGTAGAATCTTATTATAACTGTTTTAATTTCGCCTTCTCCTAGGGACAACTTTTCGAACTCTTTACCACACTCTACCTCCAAATCCACAGGAATTTATGGTGGAATCCCTTTTATATCTGGCTTGCACTGTCGAGTGTTCGAATATGACTTCTCTCACCATCGCCTACAAACTCTGATTTATTCCCTACCTGCCTGGATTCAGTCTGTTACTGTCGTTTCTGCCAGTACTTTGTTAGTGTGTTTCTATCCTCCTTCGCAAATTATCAACGGAGCTATTTAATTTCCTTATTATGTCATTTGTTTTCTTTTTCAAAGCTGTAAATTCACGGAGAATTCCCCTAATCTCAGCTCCCAAATCTGCCATTTATTCATTCGAACGTAAAATTTCCTGTGAAAGCAATCCTTCAAATAAAACAACGATACTTAATTACTGACATGGTATATGGAGTAGAGCCTAGTACATATTTACAAATATATAGCCAGGATTTGGGGGGATCCCCTGAAATACTGTGAGAGCGCTTCCTCTCTCTATAAAAAATGCATCCAATTTAAGAAAATACTTAAAATATTTATCCTAACTAATAACGAATAATTACTTTCGTATATTCAAATTTAGGTCTGGATAAATATTTATACCAAAATTAGTGTGTTCAGAAAGAACCAAAGACGCGTCAAACTATCAAAATTGGGAAACTTTTCATAGCAAAATAATTCAACCTTTTATCATAAGCAGGTACTGGCCCCAATTCCTTGTCGCACAACCCGCATATGGGCCTTAATTGTCATAGTTAAGAATTAATTTCAATCCTGGTATCAATGATAAAGCACTGGAGCAATTTTAATCTTATATTTACTATATATATTTCCAGGTCTTCTATAAAATAATTTATATTAATATTATAACAGTTTAGAGTATTTAAGAAATCGCTTTTATATATTTTATTCCAAGTGATATGCTTTTCATGACAACCTAAAACAAAACTAGAGTAAAATGTACTGTAAACCTTCGATAATATCTATTTAGCCATGTAAATAACAAATGTTTTCCAGTTGCTAACTAAATGAATGAAAAGTGGCCTGAACTAACAGCATTAATATTGATTTATTTTGTTATAGTTTCCTAATAATGCGGCAAGCTTAACTCGTTATCAACACTACAAATTTACCTGAACTATGCATTTCTAGAGGAAAAAATAGCGCAAATATAATTCTTTTTGCGCCTTGAAAAAAGGCCCATATGCAGTTTTAAGGCCAAGTATTTGGTATTCGAAAGTTGGCTAAGATTTATGAAGTGACAGAAATAAATGTATAATATACCCTTGAATTTTGAATATTCTTATAGATTCGGTGCTCATAAAATTACTAGTAAGAATGAGAACAAAGTCTGTTGACCAAAAAGTCGCGTGCCCTCACCTGTTCTGATTCATGACCTTACGAGCAGTAAAACTTTCCATAATTCCCGGAGTAACCTTGGAAGGACCTTGGTATTTCTATCATTCGAAAGAGAATGTAAACACCTAAAGGGTTTCAAGTTTCGAGAAAATCGGCCAAATAGTTTTGATGGTATTGTCAAAACAAAATAATTCCCGGGCTAACCTTGGGAGAACTTTGGCAATTATATTATTTGAAAGAGAATGTAAAACAATATAAGATTTTCCAATTTCCTTACAATCAGCTAATAGTTATGATGTTATTGCCCCCCTCCCCACCAAATATAAGTTCCGGGTTGCATTTTAATGGAATTTCAAGATCTGTTTGGTATGTTTAATGTCACTTCATAAATTCAATCCTTTCCATCTTGAGCATCAGCTATTTGTTCTTCATTTTCTTCAGGAGAGAAAATTATTTCACTTGATGGCATTGAAACATTAGTCTACTTATAGTAAGCAACTTTTCTTCTTTCACCTTCTTGTCGCTTTTACTTATTGACTTGTCTATTTTACTCAAGTTAATCTCGAAACTAAACCTAATGTGTTCCAAAAGAAGTAATCATTTCTCGCTGACGTTTAATGAGAGCAAGTTGCTTCACAGAGATCTCCATCTCCATAGGGGATTTAAATTAATTTGAGTTTTGTTTTTGCAACCATGGCAGCCAAATTGACAGTAAAAAACAATTTTAAACTTGCGCCTGAGGATATCAACAGGTTATCTAGTTTTGTAATAAAAGTGTCTTAGGCCTGTATCTCTACTCTGTCAAGGGATATGTTTTTGGCCTGCTCCAAGTTCTTTTGGATCTGTTAAAAATTGTGCATTTTGAATTTACAACAGGGGCTAGAAAAGAACTGTTCCTCGTTTCCACTTTTCAAGCACTTAAGGGTAAATATCCTTTGCAAGATTGGCTGCTGAGTAGTTTCTCACATCCACATTTCAGAACGTCAACCAGAGTTAGGAATTGAGATGGCAACAACTCTGCTATTTTGAATTTAGGTATTCAAATATGTGGATGTCACCAGTCTTGTCCTAATTTTAAAAGCAATTGTAGGTCAAATGTCACTGGTAACATGGTAGTACTGAAGGCAACCTAATCTTCAGCCCACTGATGAATATGTCTCAAACGGTGAAATAAGAAAAAAAAAGTGAAATAGATATAATTATTAATATAATAATAGTCATTTAATTCCTCAAGATGACAAAAATAAGTCAAAATCTTTAAGTATATAACCAAGTAGAACTAAAATTATATTAAAATAAAAAAATAACTTTAGAATTCATAAGTAGACATGCAACTTTTGAGCACCCTTCATTTATGTAATTAGAACGTTGAAAAGATTTACGCATTAATACCACAATATTCCATAGTATAGCATAATATACCATAGCAGATTAGAGCATAGTATATTATAGAATATTATTGCATACCATAGTAGAGCATAGCAAAGCATTGTGAAATATAGCACAACATAGTATAACATACCATAGTATAACATAGCATAGTATATTATAGCATAATATAGCATAGCATAGGACAGAATAGTATAGCATAGCATAGTCTAGTCTAGCCTAGCCTAAAATAAAATAGTATAGCCACATAATTTAGCATAGCATAGTAGAGAATAGCCTAGCCTAGCATAGCGTAGTAATGTCTAGCATAGCATAGCCTAGTGTAGGCTAAAATAGTCTAGCCTAAACTTGCTTAGTATAGCATAAAATATCCTAGCCAAGCATAGCATAGTATAAACTAACCTGTTTTAGCCTGGTATAGCCAAGCCTAAAATAGAATAGCCTAGCTCTGCCGGGAGTAACCTAGCTTAGTAGACCCTAGTCTAACCTTGCATATTATAGTATAGCCTGGCCTAGCGTAGAATTTCCTAGTGTAGCCTAGCTTACTACAGCATAGCCTAGCATAACTAAGTATGGCTTAGAATTGCATGCCATAAAAAACGTCGCCTAAAGTAGCCTAGCCAAGTTAGCCAAGCTAGAATAGGCTATTATAGACTAGCCCATATATCATTGCATAATATAGCCTAGCCTAGTCTAGCATACTATAGCTTAGCCGATTATAGCCTTGATTACCTAGCTTATCATAGTATTATTCATAGCCTAACATAGCCGAGCATAGCCCTCCTTAGCCTATTACACTTTAGTCTACCTTAGCAGAGCGTCGTATAGCCCTGTCTAGCCTAGTATGGCCTAACATAGCTTACTTTAGCCTAAAATACTATAACCTAGCCTAGCATTAACTATCCTCGTCAAGTGTAGCATATACTATCCTATTATACCCTAGTCAAGCATAGCTTAGTATTGTCTAACCTAACATAATATATGGTATCCTAACATAGCATTTTATCGCATAAATTAGCATAGTATATCTTACCCTTGTACATTATAACTTATCATAGCTTAGTATAGCCTAGCCTAGCCTATAATAACCTTGCACAGTATAGCTTATCCTAGGCTTGCCTAGCAGAGTATCTGCTGAAAAGTTATGATGTTATTGCAATAACAAAATGAAAACCTGGCTAATCTTGGAAGAGTTTGGCAATTATATCATTCGAAAGAGAATGTAAAACAACATAAGGGTTTCAAATTTCGTTAGAATCGGCCGAATAGTTATGATGTTATTGCCAAACCAAATAATCCCATGGCTATTCTTGGGGAGACTTTGGCAATAATAAAATTCGGAAGTGAAAGTAAAACATCATAATCCTTTGGAATTTCCTTAGAATCAGACGAATAGATATGATGTTATTGCCAAAACAAAATAATTCCTTGGCTTACCTTGGGAGAACTTTGGCGATTATATCATTCGAGAGAGAATGTAAAACAACATAAAGGTTTCGAATTTCGTAAGAATCGGCCAAATAGTTTATGATGTCATTGCCAATACAAAATAATTCCCGGCTAACCTTGGGAGGACTTTGACAATTTTGTTATTCGAGAGAGAATGTTAAACAACATAAGTCTTTTCAAATATCGTTAGAATTGGCCGAATAGTTATGATGTTATTACCTAAACAAACACAAAGCTAAACGTGGACCGACCGACATAGTGAGATGTAGGGTGGCTCGCGAATAGACTCGCACGCGACTAAAAAGGGTTGTCATATTAGCGAGGACTAGTTGCTATCTATGTCTAGGTGTTTTGCTTGGTGTTAGTGTGTGAGAGTAAGAGTTGCTCGAGATCCAAATATCGGATAGGGTAAGTGTGAAAAATAGGCTGTAAAAATGCAGAAAGAGTTAAATGATATTGTATAGGGAGAGAAGTGTAGGTTTTATAATTAAAGTTCGTGGTGTAGTCTTTTTGACTCTCGCCTTTTAAAGGTATACTTCTCAAGAAAATGAGATAAGAGGACCTTAGTTTTTCCTAATTTTTTATTCATAAAAGAACAAGGAGTCATATTTCATCAGAATTACTTAAAACTCAAGTTCGTAAAAGAATTGTTACAGTTGAAACAAGTGAAAATGTGTGGAAAGTATATTGTACACGTCGACTCTGTACTTGTGCATTTGAGAATCATGGTCTTGCTGCTTAAAGTCGAAGATAAACCAGCAGAGACGGAACAATATCGAACAAAATCTGGATGCATTTATTATTTTTCCCTTTATTAAATAAAAACTATCTAATTTAATCAACCAAACCATCAACATTATTTCTGAGTCTTCCTATATAACTGCATGTTCTTTTCCCGCCCATTTAGTTTAATGATCTTTCTTTTATTTTGCTTCATCTGAAGTTTGTAACTTCCTAAGTTTTCCATATTGAAAAATCCCATAAACTTCTTTACGGTTGAAACTCAGGTGTCGGCTCTCTCCGATATTAATTCTATTTTTATTTTCATCTTCTTTATCTTGAATTTCTTCCCGAAGATAGATGAGACCTGTACGTGCCAAGAGAACAAACGGGTTCCCTATTTTAAGACCAAATTTCGAATTTCCAGCCCTCTCCGTCCGATTAGATTGTGGTTTTTTTTTTAATTAAATACAATAATCAGTTTCGGCTCTTATTTTGGCAAATAATATACGTGCATGTTTCTTTTCTCTCTCATCTCCATTTCATTTCATATATAAATATGCATATATCAACTCGGAGGAAAAGGAAATTAGCGATTCCAAGTTTTTAGAGTTTACGAAGATTATGTCTAGGAAAACATATGAGAAGGATACTTATACATGTTGGGGAAAATCAGATAGCTGAGTAAATATCGGAAAAAATGCACAATAAGGATGGGAAATCAATACGGAAAGGGGATTATTGTATTAATTTTAATCAATCAAGTTCCATCAACGGTTTTGTAGTTGTTAAATGAGTTTCTTATTTTTAATTTAGTTATATTCCTTTCTATTTTTAGGGATTCGATAGGATTCCAAAGCTTAATAATTTGGGGAGCATCATCGATAGTTCGATAAGAGGTGTATCCAATAATGCTCTAAAGTGCCAACTAAAAGTTTAGGTCAAATTATAACCATTATCACATCATTAATTTAGAAAAAAACACAAATATATACTTTCAATATGTTATATATTTAGTGCTTATTGTTCTAACTTATCTTTCGACTGTAAGCCATCATTTACTTCATAAAATAGCCAAAGTTTATAAAAGTGGCTGCTTTAATTTTGGAACGAAGTATGCCATCATTAACATCCTAAAAGTGTCAAAATTCATAAAAATAGCAGCCTTAACTTTTGTACGAAGTGTTCCAAAATTTACGTCATAAAATAGCCAGAACTAATAAAAGTGGCTGCCTGTATTTTTGTACGATGTCATAAAAAAAACAGAATTCATAGAAGTGGCTGCCTTAATTTTTGTACGACGCGTTCCTACATTTACGTCATAAAAGAGCCAGAACTCATAAGTGTTTGCCTTTATTTTTGTCCGGAGTATGCCATCATTAACATCATAAAATAGTCAAAATTCATGAAAGGGGCTGACATAATTTTTGCACGAAGTATTTCAACATTTACGCCATAAAAGAGCCAAACTCATAAAAGCGAATGCCTATATTTTTGTACGAAGTATGCCACCATTAATATCCTAAAAGAGACAAAATTCATAAAAGTTGCTGCCTTAATTTTTGTACGAATATTCCAACTTTTACGTCATAAAAGTGCCAGAACTCATAGAGGTAGTTGCTTTGATTTTTGTACGAACTATGCCATCACTAACATTATAAAAGTGTCAAAATTCATAAAAGTGGCAGCCTTAATTTTTGTACGAAGTGTTCCAAAACTTACGTCATAAAATAGCCAGAACTCATAAAAGTGGCTGCCTGTATTTTTGTACGATGTCATTCATCATTAACATCATAAAAGAGTCCAAATTCATAAAGGTTATTGCCCTTATTTTCGTACGAACGTTTTTTGTAGGTTCTATAATGTGTTCATGGTTTAGAGTTTAGGATTGAAGAGGTTTACTATTATTTACATGGACAATTGTGGATTTGCTATTTTTGACACGGATCCTTTAGAATTACTAATAAATATTTAGTAATAATTTAGGTTTATTTCGATCAATTAACTTAATCTGACCTAACCATAAAGAAAATATAAAGTTTCCTGACTAATGCGTTTAAAAGACTTGACATGGAAAAAATGAGTTTCCTATTTTTAACATGAAAAAATACGCATTTCTCAGCACGTTAAAAGTCCCTTGTAGGTTATTAGAGGTTTCTCTCATTTCTCTCCCAACCCACTTAAAAATGTTTGCTCTAAGAGAGCACCTTTATCACTACTGGGAGACCACTGGTAATGAGACTCATTATTATTACGAGGTTGCATTCGGAATATATCAAATTATAAGGCTACCAAAACAAACCGACCCTTTCATAATATTTCGCAAGAAAATCAGATGAACATAGATGGATATAGAAATGTTCAATCAAAACGACTAAATGAAAATTTGTCAGCCATACGTTTTACATAGTCACATGTCTATAACAATGTAGCTGGGTTTCCAATGCAGTGAAGTCAAGCATTAGGATTATGGTACCTCAAAAACTGGGATGAATGTAGACAAGCATCCCAATGTAACATCCCAAGATTTATATTCTATTTGACTACTAATATTACCGAAGCCATGAAGAACACCGAGCAATATATTTAATAATATATGAAGTTTTGAGTTAGAAAACTCCATTAAAACTAGCAAATATTTTTACTTCTCCTTTATACTAAAGTAAACACACAAATGGACATAACATATAATCTGAGCCATTAAATTTACCAGAGTAGCTGAACAAGGCAGCATAGTTTTTCTTGATCATATTTGTAATTCTGAGAAATTTGCTTGGCTTTTAATATCAGATATTTAGAAAAACATTATTTATTACTTCCGATTGTTTAAAAGAATATTATAGAATTCTTTAATAAAGATAGTATGGACCCTCAAATAAGACTTTTTATATTTAAAATTATCTTTCTGAGGAGGATTTAGTTTAAAATTTCTATTCTTTAATTAACTAATATAGCATTCTGAGAAAGTTTGCTAACAAATGATACCAACAGTAATTAATAGTACTAAGAGTGAGAAGGAAGATAGATAGAGAAAAGCAAGGTATGCTGACCAAAAAGTCGCGTGTACTCACTTATTCTGATTTATGTCCTTACGACTTTGAAAACATTAAGTAGTTCCCGGAGTAGCTTTGGAAGGACCTTGGAAATTATATAATTCGAAAGAGAATGTAAAACAACATAAGGGCTTTAAATTTCGTTAGAATAAGCCGAATAGCTATGATGTTATTGCCCAAAAAACTAATTCACTGGCTAACCTTGGGTGACTTTGGCAATTATATTATTTGAAATGGAATATAAAACAATATGGGGTTTCAAATTTCGTTAGAATGGTCTGAATAGTTATGATGCTATTGCCAAAAGAAAATAATTCCCTGGCTAACCTTGAGAGAACTTTGGCAATTATATCATTCGAAAGAGAATGTAAAACAACATAAGGGTTTCAGATTTCGTTAGAATCTGCCAAATAGTTAGGATATTATTGCCAAATTAAAATAATTCCCTGGCAATTATATTATTCGAAATATAATGTCAAACAACATAAGGGTTTCAAATTTTGTTAGAATGGTCTGAATAGTTATGATGCTATTGCCAAAAGAAAATAATTCCCTGGCTAACCTTGAGAGAACTTTGGCAATTATATCATTCGAAAGAGAATGTAAAACAACATAAGAGTTTTAAATTTCGTTAGAATTGGCTGAATTGTTACAAGGTTATTAAAAAAAGCGTAAAACCAGGCCTGACCGCCATAGTGAGATGTAGAGTCGCCCGCGACTAAGAAGTCACAACTTTCTAAGAGCTTATTAAAAAGCAGAACTAAATTATATTAAAACATACATATAATTTTTTTAATTAAAATGGCGTGCCTTAAGCTTTTGTCACACATCATTTATGGTATTGGAAAGGCAAAAATATGGTTACACCCTAATTACATAGTCTAGAATATTATAGCATTTCACATTATAGCATAGTATAACATAGCATATTATTGCATAGTGATGTTTATCATATTATAGCATAGTATATTATAGCATAACATAGCATAGCATAGAAAACATAGTACAATAAACTCTAATATAGTATAGCATATTTAAGATAGTATCTCTTAGCATAGTATTGCCTAGCATATTATAGCCTAGCATTGTCTAGAACAGTATAACATTTTATAGTATAGCCTAGTATAGTCGTGAATAGTAGCTCGGCAAAACCTAGCTTACCGTTGAATAGCCTACCATAGTATTGCTTCAACTAGCATAATAAAGCCTAGCATAGTATAGAGTAACCTATATTGCCTAACATAGTAAGTCCTGCCTAGTCTAGCCTAGCATAGTATATCGTAGCATATTAAAGTATAGCATAGCATGACAGAGTGGATTATGTCATAGCATAGCCTACCATAGTATAGCCTAGCCTAGCATCGGATAGCCTAGTCTAGCTTAGCCTAGCATAGTATCACACTCGTCTCCAATGCTGAGCAAACTCTAGCCCGCATCATGCTGACACGTTGCAGAAAAGATCCTGCCGGAATCACAGTGTGGTTTTCGAGAAGAAAGGTAAACCATAGATATGGTTTTCGTTGCACGACAATTGCAAGAAAAATGCAGGGAGCAACACCAAAACCTGGATATTGCTTTCATGGACCTGAGAAAAGCTTTTGATACTGTAAACCACACACTACTATGGCAATTTTTGAAAAATTTGGCTGCCCACCCAATTATATTAAAGTACTTGCTGCATTACACAGCGGGATGAACTCTGTTGTTGTAGCAGGGAGTAAAAAATCTGCTCCTTTCGAAGTGAATGTTGGGGTTAAACAGGGTTGCGTTCTTGCCCCTGTAATATTTAGCCTGTTCATAGCTGCTGCACCCAACTCCTCTCCAATAACATTATTGAAGACGAAGTGGGAGTCACTCTAAACTACAGGTTAGATGAAAATCTCTTTTACCTCGCCCACCTTCGTGCAAAAATCACTAATTAACACCAAAACACTCATAGAGCTTTTATATGTTATGATGCTGGTTTTGTCAGCCATACAGAACAAGGGCTCCGGACCATCCTTATTGTGTATGTGAATCATATACACGAATGGGACTAACGGTTAACACTTAAAAAAACAGAAGTTTTATTCGAGCGCACAGGCCAAGGTGTAGGACAGATAGCCAGCCCACAGATCACTATAGCAGAGGACCAATGGAAGGAAGTCCAACACTTCACATACCTTGGATCCATCCTGTCAACTGACCCTGGCTACCAAGCGTTCAGTATACCTGGCTACCTGCCTCTCCATCTTGCTCTATGGTTGCGAATCTTGGGCACCATATAAACATCAGATCAAGAAGCTAGATAGCTTTTAAATAAACTGCCTGAGACACATTCGGGAATTCAATGGTGGGGCAGGGTGCTACATGTCAACATTAGAGAACTCATACATACCTCCTCACTGGAAGAAATCCTCAGACTAAAACAACTTCGCTACACTTGCCACCTCATCCACCAGCCTAAACATCGATTACCGCGGATTACCCTGTACTCAGAGGTTTCTGTGGGGCGACGATCTGTGGGAGGTCAAAAAAAGAGGCTTAAGGATCACCTAAAATTCTCCATCAACAGGTTTAACATAGACCCAGGAACCCTCGAGAGCAATGCTACCAATTGAAGCTCCTGGCGCTTCCTGGCCAACTACTTCAGCACAAATTACAACAATGTCGGCATAGCCCGTCGTGCAAGACGACACCAAAAAATACAAGGACCCCATATCTGCGATGTTTGTGGAAGAGGCTGTGCATACCTTGGCGGACTCCACAGCCATTAAAGATCTCACCAAAGGCGATAATCATCAAACTCTTCCATGTATAGAGCGACGTCGTCATCAGCAACGATGGACAACATTAAGCAAAGAACTTACCATACCATACTCTAACGTATCTAGCATAGTATATCCTCGCCTTACATAGTATAACTTAGCCTGGCATAGTATGATTTCACCTAGACTAATCTAGCCTAGCCTAGCAGAGAATGTTTAGTATGGCCTATCATAGATTAGAAACATAGTAAAGCCTAGCGTAACAAAAACTAGCAAGCATAACATAGCCTAATACAGCCTAACTATATAGGGTAGTTAAGCTTAGCATATTATAGCTTATCATAGTTTAGCCTAACATAGAATAGTATAGTATAGCTTAGCCTCACCTAGTACAGTTTAGAATAGTTTAACATACTATTGCCTAGCCTATCTTTATATAGCTTAGGCTAGCCCAGCACCGTATAGCCTATCTACCATAGCCTACCTTACCCTAATCTAGCTTAGCATATTATCGTATAAGCATAGTATAACTTAGCCTAGTATAGTATAAATTAGTCTAGCATTGTATACCCTAGCTTACCATATCATATCATATCCTATTCTAGCATGGTATATCTTAGCATAGGGCACCCAACCATATTCTAGCCTAGCCTACCATAACCTATTCTAGCTTAGCATAGTAAACTATAATCTAACCTAGTCTAGCGTAGTATAGTCCAGCATAGCTTTGCATAGAATAGCATAGCATACTCTTGTATAGCCCATCGTAGCATATCATAACATAGAATGGCCTAGAATAGCATAGTTTACCTTAGAGTAGCCTAGTATAGACTTGCATATATCCTATCCTGTCCTCGCCTAGTTAGCATATTCTAGCATAGAGTAGCATAACCTTGTATAGTATATCATAGCTTACCTTACCCTACCCTAGCCTAGTTAGTATATTATAATATATCATAGTATTGCCTAGCCTAGACTAGATGATTTGATCTTAGCCTAGGGTTGCATAGCCTGCATAACATAGCCTAGCCTACCCTAACAAAACCTCGCTTATCCTAGCTTGGTATTTTAGTATACCATACCATAGCGTAGCCTAGACTAGTATAGCCTTTCATGCCCTGCCTAGCCTAGCCTAGCTTAGCCTAGCCTAACATAGCATAACCTAACCTAGCATTAATAATCCTAGACATGTATAGCCTATAATATACTATTTCACCCTAGTCAATCATAGCTTATTATTGTCCATCCTAACGTATGTACTATATGCTATGCTATCATAGCATATTATAGCCTAAATTAACATATTATATTTTACCATTGTGTACATTATACCTTACCATAGCTTAGTATAGTATATAGCCTAGCTTACTTTAGGTTGGCCGAGCAGAGTATAGCATATTATAGCCTTGTCTAGTCTAGCATAGTATCGGCCGAAAAGTTATGATGTTATTACCAAAACAAAATAATTACTGGGCTAACCTAGGGAGGACTTTGGCAATTATATCATTCGAAAGAGAATGTTAAACAACCAAAGGGTTTCAAATTCCGTTAGAATCGGCCGAAAAGTTATGATGTCATTGCCAAATAAAATAATTCCTGGGCTAAACTCGGGAGGACTTTGTAAATTATAGCATTCGAAAGACAAGGTTAAATAACATAAGGGTTTCAAATATCCTAAGAATCGGCCGAATAGTTACAATGTTATTAAAAAAATAAAGAAGCAAAACAGGAACCGACCGACTGACCGACAGAGTGAGATGTAGAGTCGCTCGCGACCTGACTCGCACGCGACTAAAAATTTATTAGTAAAATAGATATGAATATATAAAAAATAGCTCTCAGCGTTGCTACTTATGGCGTGGCCACTTTTCACTTCTTCTTCAATAAATAGAATAAAATTGTTTTGCCTTAAGTTATATGAGCTTTCTTAGATGTCATCTGCAGTTTATTTTAACTTTCTTGCTCAATGCTCGCTATTGAGAAGATTTAAAATGTTATCGGAAATAAAGGATGTACTTCGAGATAAATAACCGAATTCTGTTCACTCACAAGATTTCACCTATCTGTGGAATCTCAAAAAAAAGATCGATTGTTTGTCTTTTCCTCTTAAGTTCATTCCCCAAAAGAACATACGTAAAATTTGACACGCATCATAATCGAAATCGTCAAATAATTACGTTTCATGTATTTTTATATATCCAACCTAATACTGTAGATTCCTATGGGCAAATGACTGAAAAGGTAATGCAACTCAAGAGCTCCGTCCCGCATTATAAAAACAATAATATACGTTTTCCACTTTGTTTGGATTCCCTTCGCTTATACCTAAGGGTAAGATTGCTTCTATTACCTCGTTTTCAGCCGTATTTTCTCATTATATTGTGAAACAAGCTAAAGTAACAGATGGCTTCAAAAGTATCGAATTACCAATATTCTTACCATTCACCGAAGACTTGTGAATCTGGCATAATTTTTGGATTAGAAAATATTTTTATAAGCCATAATTGAATTATCTGCACAAGAGCGTAATCACTGGTTAATCGGTCGTCATTGTAAATCACTGATATTCTTTAACAAATAAAAAAATTGCTCCTTAAACCAAAATTAATTAAATTTTATTTAAAAAAATATTAAATCATACGAGGAGGGCTTAATAAGTTTTGCGAATCGGTAGGGCAAAAGAGAGGAAGGGGGATGGATGTTTGTGGGGGTGTTAGGACAAGTTATGACAAGTCAGGACCTGCAGCCGCACGCTCTTGCCTCGTCTATTTAAGAAGCAGTAGCTGATCGCAGATCGTCAGTTTCAAATCTTTCAACAATGGAGAAGGAGGAGCACCGCGCAGTGATCAAATTTTTGACCAAAGAAGGCAAGAATGCAAAAGAGATCCATGAAAGCATGGTTGCAGTGTACACCGACACTGTCCCTTCCTATGCAACCATTGCTCGCTTGAATAAGGAGTTCCGCCATGGTTGTGACTCCCTTGAAAATGACCCTCGTCCATGACGACCGTCAGACGTGACCAATGAGGACAATGTGGCCCGTGTGGAGAGGATGATCCTCGAAAATCGACGGGTGAATGTCGAAGAAATCGAGCGAGAACTTGGAATATCTCATGGAAGTGTTATCAACATCATTCCCGACAATTTGGCCATGACCAAGGTCTCTGCCCGTTGGGTCTCTAAAAACCTCACGAAACCTCACGCCCCATGATCGACTTCAACGTCGTCAAAGTTCGGAGGAGCTGCTGCTCCTGTACAACCAAGACCCGGCAGGATTCGAGTCACGCATAGTGACAGGTGATGAAACGTGGGTCCATCACTGGGATCCACGAGACCAAGCTCGAAAGCATGGCCTGAAAGCACAGGGGCTCTCCGATCCCCATCAAGTTCCGGACCCAACCCTCAGCCGGGAAGACCATGGCCACGATCTCCTCGGATTCTGGGGGAGTGTTGATGGTGGACTATGCGCCTTGTGGAAGGCATATTCCCCTTTTTCCAGTTTGCTGAAAACCTTGTTAACGTTGAGCAATGAGAACCTAGGTGGCTTAAATAACTTGGTAAGTGCAGACATGTCATAAATAGCCCTTACTGTGGGCAAGACCTTAGGGACTACAAATAGCCTAGAGAAGAAACCTTTAGCCCCTTGGCCTGACAACTCTTAATGATGTTACTAGTGCCTGGTATATTTGAAAGGTTGCCTGTTTTTAAATTCCTCAAGGTGAGCTTTGGAAAATAATCTGTAATTTTACCCTGTTTTTTATCTAAAGGATCTATTACTGGTGAAATTATTTCGTTATCCACGTTACCTTAGTTATCCTTATTGTTATTATTATTATTATTATTATTGTCATTATTCATATTGTTATTATTATTACCTTGGTTTCTAGGATCCAGAATATCCGGGGACCACTCAGTAGGTCTAGTAGCTTCCAAGACTGAGTTGAGGTCCCGGTTGATTCTGTGTCACGAGATATGAAGCACTGGTATTTCTAAATTAACTGTAATTGTCACTGTACTTTTGCTATTATGAGATTTACACTACACGGATTTATGGCTCAATTATTTTCACTTTTCTTTACTTTCTTTTATATCAAACGCCTTTGGAGTTTATTGATTACTCCTTTTTCAACGTTCATTTGGCATTAGGATAAATACAAATAACATCTTACAGCTCCCTATGCACCTAAAATGGTTTCTCTCATTGGACATTATTAGTTCTCTTCTAAATTTTTCTGGTTTATGTTTTACGGGATCGGTTTACCTTGATGAAGAGTAAGCAAAATTTATTTAGGTACCTACAACGATATTATCCTCTATACTGCCTAAAGAAACCCGTATCTACGCTAATCT
Organism: Ceratothoa steindachneri; assembly: GCA_963969495.1. Lineage (NCBI taxonomy): Eukaryota > Metazoa > Arthropoda > Malacostraca > Isopoda > Cymothoidae > Ceratothoa > Ceratothoa steindachneri. The sequence continues at coordinate 108,609,364 of OZ018332.1, forward strand.
CTGTGATAGGATCATAGTTCTTTACAAATATTCTAATAATTTATTCATATTTTATAAATTTGTGGTTCAATTTAAATTCAAAATTGTTTGTCAAAATATAAGAATAACATTGGCCAACATCAACTTTATTGTCGAAGTTTTTTTTAGCTGAATTAGGATTATTTTGATGTGCTGGATCCAAAACTTACATTGGTTTTGCTCAATCAGAACAACTTTTTATTTATCGCCATATGATGTTTTGTAATGTTATTTTTGCATGTACAGGTGTTTTCTATATATGATGCAAAAATCTTTCTTATTTCTTTATATAAATGAATTTTGAAGAACTTACATGAGCAATTTTTCTACTGTTATTTTTCTTTTGTAGGTAAATGAAATGTATTCGACCAGAAGATCTTGGAAAAAATAAGCCCGACGTATTCTGTTATAACTGCCCTGAAAATACCGTTGTTTCTAACTGGAATCCAGTCACATGTTTCATCAGGAATGCTTACTATGCTCATTTCGGTGACCACACATGGCCACACATAGTAGGCAAGACATGCACCGAGTATCTGCGCCGTTGGATCAAGAGTTGTCTAAAGTTTGGAATTCCAATGGTTTCGAGAGATCCGACAAACCATGACATTGACTCCTACATCTGAGCTATTGATTTCACTGAGATCAATAAGAGGAACCGAATCAGCTTCTAGTATCCTAATATTCACTCAACACAACGTCCAATAACTCAATTTGATAAAATTACAGTACCTGTTTCTGGAGATCTTTCTGGCATTAGTGACGAAAATTTCTATACTGTTGAAGAATTTTAGAATAAGAAATGTCTTTTGAAGATGATGTTCCACATACCTTTTTGTCAACAGGAGGTAACTAATCAATTTTGTGATTTCAGCCCTTTCATATTCTTTTGTTGACCTGTTGGTAGCCAGATCAAAGGAAAAAACCTACTCTCTGACAGCTCAAATCACATTCTACCGCAACAGACATCAAGAGTACTTCCGTTTTTTCCTGTAAAAAAGCTTGTTATATACTACAGATCAGATATTGTGCTGTTTTTGCACAAGCCTGAAGCGACATAGTACCAACTGCAAGATTGGAAACTGTTCAAAGACGGCAGCCAGCGATCGCTGAAATGTGTTCTGCAGCACAACGACAGCCACTTTCCATGTGTACCCCTAAAAACACTCAACTAAACTGAAAGAAAAGTATGAAGTGGTGAAGTAAGTCATGGAGTAAATGCCTTATGATCAGCATGAATGGTTGATTTGTGGTGACCTGAAGATGGTGAAATTTTTGCTGGGACAACAGTCCGGGTTGACCAAGTACCCGTGCTTTTTGTGCCTGTGGGATAGTAGAGATCAAGCAAAACATTACACGCAGAAGAAGTGGCTTGCGCGGAGGGAATTAGTGCCTTGCAGGGCAAGAAATGTCATAAAAAACCTTTGGGGATAGACAAGATACTCTTTCCACCGCTGCACATCAAGCTTGTCCAAATCAAACAGCTCATAAAAGCTATGAAAAACGAATGTGGCTGCTTAACTTACTTATGCCACACTTTTTTAGGATTGACCATGGAGAAGTTTAAAGCTGGCATATTTGAAGGTCCTCAACTTCTTCAAGACATTAGAATACAGAGTTTGAAAACAAAATGAACGAAATAGAACTCTAAGGATGGAGTGCTTTGGTTTTGCTAGTGAAGAACATTTTGGCAAAAGGACTATATATAACTTGTCACCAATATGCAAAATACATTACTTATTCTCATATATAGATCGGTTTTCTAGAGAATCTGGGATCAATTAGCAACGAGCAGGGGGAGCAATTCCATCACGAGTTTCACGACATAAAAGAATGCAAAACAGGTATAGGGAGACGGCGAAATGCATTCATGATGGGTGATAACTGTTGGACTCTGAAAAAAGACCCCACTGCCGCTGAACATTCTAGGGATTCGAAGAAACGGGAATTTAATGACCTAAATTCTAAACAATGTTGATCTAATATCCAATTTACATGTACTTACCTTTATCAATGTCTATTATTTAAAGTACTCTAATAAATTTTTGTAACATTTATTTAATAAAGTGTGTGATTAAACGATGTTTTTTTTATCTTAAAAACCTATTTGGGATGAGAAAATATTTAAAAAAATTAACCAAAAAGCTGACTTAATTGGAGGAAACAGATTTTATTTTCGGATTCAGCGGTGCAAAATCGTCCTAAATCAGTTGAAAATCCTTGATGCCTTTCAAAGATTGTTTTGTAACCCAATGTAATTATTCCGTCTATTGGGTCATACTTTATCAGCTATAATAGTTACATTGTATTAATAAAATCATTTCTTAAGTTCTTCTCTTTACATTATACTCCCTTTGCCATAATTATATATTATATTTTTAGTCGCATGGACGCGACTCTATAAGTTACTCTTTTGATCTGTCGGTTTGTCGGCAGGATGGTAAGCAGTTTACTTTTGAATTAGTTTTTTAAAGATTTGAAGGTCGTAAGGTCAGATGATATTTGTTAATGGATAATACGTTTGTTAATTATTTTTTGTACAAATTATCGAAATAATTGAGAGCCCGTGAATTCTGTTGTACTTGTTATTATTATATCCTGTCGTTCTCAGGACTTTCTTCAGTCCAACGTAAAACCATTTTTCTTTGGCTAGAGTCTGCTTAGAAATTTATCTTAATTGATTTATGAACCTATAACTAATTTGTAACTAAATCGAAAATTGAATTTATTCAATAATCTGGAAAGAATATGAGGTGGCATAAGGATGGACAAATTTTAAAAAGATAAAAGAATGTCAGTGAATTTTAAACGAATGGCGAAAATGAAGAAAATGTTCTCAGATAAATATTTTGCATTTTATTGAGAATGAAAATAAAGCCGACGAATTGTGCTCGTTTTTATCATCTCGGTCAAAAACATTCTCCTTGAAAGCTTTCTTCAATGTATATTTGCATATATATGAAGTTTCGATTCCACTGATTTCGCCGGAGAAACTTTTGTGCGCAAAAATATCTTTAAAATACAGATTTCAACTCTTTTTTTTTCTCAACCAAAAGCTTAAGACGAATTTAAATGTAAAAGAAAGAAACTTCAGCTTTAAGCGTGAGAGAGTGCAATCGGTCGTGGTATCAAACATTATTGGAGTATTGAAGGAATACATTCGTAATAGTAAAGTGATATTACTAGAGAAATTTCTCTAATATTATCATGATATTTTAGATGAATGTTTTATTAGTTCCTCTCTGCTTATATATGCAAACGAGATGTTTGTGTTTCAAATCTCCCCCCCATCCTCACACACACTAGTCATGTTATTAATAATAGTTACAGATCGTAAATTAATATTTGGTTTAGCTTTAATTTAAATTGTATTAGGTAAGACTTTTAGATAGTAATTTGTTTCATTTGCCACCACTCTTTTACTCTGTATCTATTTCTCATCTGACTCGTTTGGAAATTAATATTCTCATTTAATCTTATAATTTGAAAAGATAAATTTACGTGAAATATTTGTATGCGACTAATTCTCCTTCGGGAAGCAAATTCACCCTTGCGTGGATATACGCAACACCAAATGAAAGAACTTTTCACCCTGTAAACAGACACAGGAGCGCATATGCAAACAAACAAATAAGGAAGGTGCATTCGGGAGAGGTAAGATTTTTCTTATAAAGGTGACTTTCGAAACGTAAATACAAAGTTTACGTGAGCTAAGAATTATGGATCTGATTTTGGGCCGACCGTTTGAAAAGTGCACCAAATATCAAACTAAGGAAAAGTGAGAACAGTGGAGTATTTGGAAATTTAGATTTTATTGCGAGTTTTGGTAAAATAGCTGGAGTCATTTAAAGATGGTTGGGAGGAAGTGGTGACTATAGCTTTAATATATTGTCGTAGAATTCCCCTATTTTTAGTTCTATTCTAAGAGTGCTAAGAGTGTCCAATATATTGATATTATAAGAATATCTTAACGAACAGAGCCGTTACGACACACGTGAGGATATAAAAGAAACGCCCACTAATTCACAAAATAAACTTATATTTTACCTTTATCAATTGAATACATAACATTTAGACATTAACTACAGCAATACTCTAATTATAAATCTAAAGAAAAATTAATTAAATTAGTTTACCCACAAAAATTGGTTAACATTTTTTCTACACAAAACAATAATATAAGAATTAGGCTTACGGACTCATGTGGAGTTTAAAGGCCTCAGAAATGTTATTGCCTCACAACGCGTGCCGTGTGCCCAGATGTAGATGGGCGAAATTCCACGATCGTTTTGGCGAGGGTAGCAGCTGGTGGGTCCACACGTTCTTCCGGGGGGGGGGTCTCCAAGGACGAGGACCAATACGGTGCTTAATGCAACACCTAGGCAGTCGTGGTCTCTCTGGCGAGAGTGAGTCGAACTTAATTCTTAAATCCAGTTAACTTGGAGTGCGGTGTGATCACCGAGTAACGAGCTCGAGGAGGAGCTTTTCTCCTTCGTTACTTATTTCCTGATGGACGAGGATTGAACTCGGGGAGGGTCTTCTTCAAGGGCGAGGATAACGAAGGGAAGTTTCTCTGGCGAGAATAAATTACTTAACGTCGTGTTTGGTAACCCGGAACTAGCTCGAGGATGAGCTTTTTCTTAATTCCAGTCTTCCTCAAGGGCGAGTATAACGAAGGGGGATTTCTCTGGCGAGAATAATTTTATACTTGGTTCCTTACCAAGTTAACTTAAGAGTTCGGTGTGGCCACCGAATAACGGGCTCGAAGGGGAGCCTTTTCCTTCTTCTTTTCTTACTTCCTCAAGGACGAGGAATACCCCTGGTGTTTAAGGTGCACCAGGATATGAGGAGTCTCTCTGGCGAGGGGAAGTTTAACTTACCAAAGTTAACTTATCGTTGGTTTGATAACCAGGGACTTAGCTCGAGGATGAGCTTCTTCTTAGCCCCTTAAGGTAGGTAGCCCTGAGGCAGGGCTACCTACCTTAAGGGGCTAATTAGCAAAGTTGTATTTCTTGAGCCCTCTGATACCTTAAGGGGCTAAGTACCCTGCAAGAGAGGCTCTTGCAGGGTACTCCTTGGTCTGGCGAGCCAAGTACACTACCTCTCCAGTCTCGGTAGCTCGGTTTTGGATCCGAGGACTTCGTCACCTAGAGACTGACGTATACTACCAATCCAGTCTAGGTAGCTCGGTTTTGGATCCGAGGACTTTGACACCTGTTCTGACGTATACTACCTCGATTTTCCTCAGAGTTCCTCATTTATAACTCTTTACCCCACTGGGGGAGTGGCTAGGGGGAGAGGGGCTTGAGGACGGCCCCAGGAAAGTTTTTTTCCAAACGCAAAGTCAAACATCGGCTCCTCGTTAGACTTCGAGATTGGGAGAAACACGTCTCCAATTTCTTATTTGACGTGAAACTGGATCTCACTTTCCTGGGGGAGATCTTACATTTTGACCTTTAGGGTCTTTCATGGCACCAATTTGTGCCACACTGCGGTTAAGTACTGAACTGCCGATGCCTTCCAAGGATGTCTTTGCGGTAACCGCCTTGTGACTGCACCAAGAGTGGACGGGGCGGATGGGAAGTTATCATTCCCCTACAACACCTCTCATCGAAGAATTTAATGGGGAGGGGGGATGCTCCCGGGAACTCAAAACAACTTACTCAACCTAGTCGAGATTAGCAAAGTTGTATTTCTTGAGCCCTCTCATACCTTAAGTTTCCTTACACATGTACGCGCTCGCGCGCGTTTACACAGGCAATGTGTCGAACTAGACATACTCGATTTACAATTTTACATGAAAATAACAAAACCTTAATTCATTGATTACCCACAAAAAAAACAACAAAACAAGCTACTTCCTTAGATTCCTTAGTTTTTGAGAACTTAAATCCTACCGATCAATATTAACACGAACAACAAATGAAAACATGGTTTCACGCTCATTAGGTACTGAAATAGCCCTCAATGGTATTTCGTCTCCGCCTATAGAGCAGCTGTACTTTATCGGCTCCTTTGATGTAGCTAATACTAAAATGGTGCTCTAATACCAATACTTTACCGCGCCTGAGTCGGCCGTTCGGGTTATTGAGTCTACCCCAGTATGTTACTAAATGGTAGCGGTATTTCAACCTACTCGACTTACCCATATTATGGTACTTGACTACCTTTAAATTGAACATTAAGGCTAGAGCAGCCTGTTGCAGCGGGGCATAATTGATGGGAACGTGGGTCCCATAGCTCTCCTTTAACCAGGGACACGAGAAGATCGTGTCTGGGTTCGATCTTTGGGGATCGAGAAAACTTTTCCCTGCGAGGTCGTTAATGGGCGTGGCGCTCACTACGACTTGGCGATTTAGCGGTAACTCCGTGGACGTTCCTATCGGGAAGGAGAGTACTAGGGGTAGGGGATACCCATCTGTGTCTACCATTTGATTAGTCTTACCTGGGTGTATCGCAATAGCACCTCTTTCTTCCTTCCTTGTCAACTCATTTGACTCACTACTCTTAGTAGGTAGTTCCTCAGGTACACCTGCTCGTCCCTCTACTCTACCTTCTTCTTCTTCCCTGATAACCCCATTTGGCTGGGTTCTCCTCGTAGATTTTCCTTTAGGTACTCCTGCTGGTACCTCATCCCTACTTCGTACTTCTTCCATCGTTACCCCATTTAGGCTGGGTTTCCCTCGATGGTCCTTTCTTAGGTTCAGGCCGGGCTACAACTTCCTTGACCTCTATCAGATTCTCGATATGCTCTTTCGAGTTTGAGCAATCTTTTCTTTTCTTCTCTCTCTTCTCTTTCAGCTTGAGCACGTTCTTTTTTCCTCTGTATTCTTCTTTCATCGATTTCTATTTTAATCTTTATTCTCCTCTCTTTCGACTCTTTTTTCCTCTTTATTCTCCTTTCCTTGGCTTCTTGTTCCGCTTTCGCTATTTCGTTTTCCCGTGGAGTTCTTCTTTCTTCATCTTCCAGCTATTTCTTATGTCTTCTTTCTTCATCTTCCATTTCTATCCTTATTCTGAATTCTCGTGCTTCTCTTTTTAACAGTATTATTCTTTCGCTTGTTTTACCTCCTCTCAGCATTCTTCTTTCCTCTGTTTCTATTTTCCGCTGTATTCGGGATTCTTCACTTTTTCGGTTCATCCGTATTTCCATTAACTTATATCCAAAACTCTTACTTCTTCTTCACAATCTATTCTTAGTTCTGCCATGACGTAGTCATGCATTTCTGTGCCTTCAAGTCCCAGACTTTGGGCTTGTTGGTAAAATCTTTTGACTGGATCCATTCCGTGTTGGTCCGTCGATTTTTCCTTTCTATATTCCCAAGTAATTATGCCACTACTCACCAGGTAGCGCTCAGCCTAACTTACCCTTAATCCCACTACTATGCTGATTGAAATACCACTCCCGACAACAAATTTCCCACTTGACCTACCAATTACTTTCAGATTGTTACCACCCCTAACTTTAACAATTTTCCTCTCGTCAATTATTCTCTTATTCCTGATATTCCTTTGCGTGTTGGCTTGTTCTTAATTAGACACAGCTGGGTTCTTTCTAATAACAACCTACAAACCTGACACCACTTTTATTTATGTCGTAGAATTCCCCTCCTTTTAGTTCTATTCTAAGAGTGCTAAGAGTGTCTAATATATTGATATTATAAGAATATCTTAACGAACAGAGCCGTTACGAAACACGTAAGGATATAAAAGAAACGCCCATTAATTCACAAAATAATGTTATATTTTACCTTTATCAATTGAATACATAACATTTATACATTAACTACAGCAATACTCTGAATATTATCCTAAACAAGAATTAATTAAATTAGTTTACCCTCAATATTTGGTTAACGTTTTCTCTACACACCACAATAATATAAGAATTAGACTTACGGACTCATGTGGAGTTTAAAGGCGTCAGAAATGTTATTTACTCTCGACGCGTGCCACGGGCCAGATGTAGATGAGCGAGATCACACAGTTGTTTTGGCTAGGGTGGCCGCTTGGGGGTTCACACGTTCTTCCGGGGGAGGGTTCTTCATGGACGAGAACCAATACGGTGCTTTATGCAACACCTAGGCAGTCGTGGTCTCTCTGGTGAGAGTGAGTCGAGCTTGGTTCTTAAATCAAGCTAACTTGGAGTGCGGTATGACCACCGAATAACGAACTCGAGGAGGAGCTTCTCTCCTTTGTTACTTATTTCCTCATGGACGAGGACTGAACTTGGGGAGGGTCTTCTTCAAGGGCGAGGATAACGGGGGGGCGTTGTTCTGGCGAGAATAAATTACTTAACGTTCGGTTTGATAACCGGGAACTAGCTCGAGGATGAGCTATTTCTTAGTTCCAGTCTTCTTCAAGGGCAAGTATAACGGAGGGGGATTTCTTTGGCGAGAATAATTTGAACTTGGTTCCTTACCAAGTTAACTTAAGAGTTCGGTGTGGCCACCGAATAACGGGCTCAAAGGGGAGCCTTTTCCTTCTTCTTCTTTTAATTCCTCAAGGACGAGGAATACCCCTGGTGTTTGAGGTGCACCAGGATATGAGGAGTCTCTCTGGCGAGAGTAAGTTAAACTTACCAAAGTTAACTTATCGTTTGGTTTGATAACCAGGGACTTAGCTCGAGGATGAGCTTCTTCTTAGCCCCGTAAGGTAGGTAGACCTGCCTCTCTTGCAGGGTACTTCTTGGTCTGGCAAGCCAAGTACTCTACCTATCTAGTCTCGGTAGTTCAGTTTGATCCGAAGACTTCGTCACGTAGAGACTGACGTATACTACCTCGATTTTCCTCAGAGTTCCTCATTTATACCTCGTCACCCCACTGGGGGGAGTGGTAAGGGGAGGAGGGGCTTGAGGACGGACCCAGGAGAGTTCTTTTGGCCAACGGTTTTTCCCATGAAGTCAAACATCGGCTCCTTGTTAGCCTTCGAGATTGGGCGAAACACGTCTCCAATTTCTTATTTGACATGAAACTGGATCTCACTCTCCTGGGGGAGATCTTTCATTCTGACCTTCAGGGCCTTTCATGGCACCAAGTTGTGCCACACTGCGGTTAAGCACTGAACCCGCCGATGCCTTCCAAGGATGTCTTTGCGGTAACCGCCTTGTGACTGCACTAAGAGTGAACGGGTGGGGGGTGGGGGTGGGGGAAGGGACGATTCCGCTACATATCTATATATATATATATATATATATATATATATATATATATATATATATATATATATATATATATATATATATATATATATATATATATATATATATATATATATATATATATATATATATATAAATATATATAGTGCGTAAGGTATTTCAGGACATACGAGTATATTATATTTAATATAGCAGCATATTATTTGACCTCATATTTTCTATACTTCAAAATTATTAATGGCTGGTAGACCCTATGCTTACACAAGAAATGAAGAAGCATGCAGTTAATCGTGCCTATAAAGGTTGAAGATAGCAATTTAGAATTAGTACGATTTTTAAAAGTCGCTAGATCCTTCGTCTACAATGTTTGCAAAGAGTTATAGGTCAAAGATGGTCAAGTCATGAATCGACAATGTAGGCAAGGAAAGACTTCATGTATTTCAACAAGATTAGGCACCATTAACCATGGCTCAAGCAACGTTGGAATGGATAGCGGAAAATTTCAAGATCAAATAACCGCAAATATTTGGCCTCCTAGCTCCACAGATATCAATCCATTAGACAAGTATGGATGTAGAAGATCTGAAAAAGATGTTAATGAGCAATCTCATAACAGTAAAGAATCCCTAAGAGCCTCTATAGTCAGAGTAATGTCCAATATGAACAAGAACCACTTGATTTTAGCATGTATGCGATTCAGCCATTGTATGGAAGCCGCTATCGAAGCCGAATGAGACTTTATTGAATAAAATTACAAAACAATATGTTTATTCTTACCTTTAAAACTTTTTCAGCAAAAAGACATTATTTTAGAAGTACAATAAGTATATATATGTCCTCAAATACTTTATGCGCCCTGTATATATATATACATATATATATATATATATATATATATATATATATATATATATATATATATATATATATATATATATATATGCATGTTTTATTAAAGACCAGGTCTAGTTGAACCTTGATAAGCTTCTTTCTTTTCTTTTCTAATTTCCTTATTATTCTTTTTTCGTCTTGCGAAAGGTTATAGATAAGTGTTCCCATATTCCTGGCTTATTTTAGCTAGCTGAGCTAGCTAAAATAACGCGGTCGTGACTTACGAGTATTACCCGATGCGAGAGCCGCATGCTTGATTGCAAACCAGGCATTTGAACTTCTTGGTCCACTTTGGGAGTTAAGAGACGCATGTGCGTGGAATTGTTTGGCGTGGGAACCTGCAGAACTCTTCATCAGAACAGCGGTTGTTCAGTGGCACGAAAGATCGAGACTACTGAACCATTCATCTCATTGCAACCTTGTTCCGCCTTTGTGACCGTTGACCAAATCGAGTAGGTTCATTCTCTCACTCCGCCTTTGGTGATTTTCGGCGGTGGCCATCTAACTAGGTCGGATGTTCGCTTCGCGTTGGGACGTCGACCTATCGAGGGCTCGTCCGCGAGTCGAACGCTTCCGAGAAGCACCAGCTGCCATGCCTCCCATAGGTTTAATTTCCTTTCCCGAAGCAAGGGAAGTTGGGGGGTTTGCACCCCTTTCTGCAAAGCTTGATGCAGCGACTGGAAGGACTCTGCCCACTGAGTTGACACTTATAAGGGAAGAGCGTCAAGAGGTAGGCGCACCAGCAACTACTACATCTGACGCTTCTCCCAAAGCCTCTAAGGAGCGAGTTCGCCTCTCCTCCTTACTGAAGTAGGAATCCACAACTTTCTGATGTATATATATATGTATATATATATATATATATATATATATATATATATATATATATATATATATATATATATAAGTAGCAGACAACTGCTTATATTAGAAGCCTTATATATGAAAGAAAAATAGCCCACATTAAATATTAAATAGGCAAACAAACATACAATTCAATTTGCCTTCTTCACTTTCCCTTGCCCGAATAATAATCCCTGCCTATCTTAATCTAGTGACCATTATAGATTAACCATTTTAAGCAGTATCAACCCTCAATTAAATGTATGTTTGTGTTTAAGAAGTTCCATTCCAAATAAGTATGTTCATATATTTGTTAACATCGAAATAATGATGTATAGAAAGCTATGCCTTCAATTCCTTAAGTTACAATAATGATATAGGTGTGTATCGATATGCGTCAGGCAATAAATATTTTGTTATGCCCAGTGAAGTAGTTTACTGCCCTCGTTCTTTAATACTTTTCTAATATATTTGGCAAACTTATCCACGGGTTAACTCTTGAGCACAAGCGGAATATAAGACAAATTAGCAGTCGCCTTCAATAAAATATGTTACGACGAGAATCTACTGGTCTGACGTGTTTAGTAACTTCTGTATTCATTCCATTTTCAGTATAAGACTGAATAGGGTATGGTAAAATATATGTATGAACAAAGCTCACAAAGTGCACGTGAGTCATAATTATGCAGATAGAACCACTAAAGAAAAGTGAAAAATGATTTCGAGCGCTTTCGTCTTTATTCTTAAAGAGCTTTTCAGGGAATGAACAGGAAGCAGGACATACATTGCCTTAAATAGTGGAAGGGGAGATTAGACTACCCACCTCCACCTCTGAACCCTAATTATGGGGTACAAAATCCTGAAACAACCTTATTTGAGATTTTATGTATGTAGTGATAAGGGGGTCTAGCATGAACAAATCAGGGCTAAGGTTGAAATTTGCGAAGGCGTTAATGGAGATACATTCTAATATATTTCTAGAAATATAATTACTGTATTTTATGACTGGTTTGCCACTGTAACAGGTAATGCTATGGTTAAGATTGTACATATGTAAAAAAGCGCTGATTGTTCACTGTGATAAGTACATTGGTTTGATTTTGCTTAACCCAGACATCTAAGTCCTTTCCCGGTTTGTCCATAATAACATTTTTGGCAGCTGTTGCAGCCTATCGAATAAACAATGCCAAGTCTAGGGGGGAATTTTTGACAAGAATGCGATAAATTGTAGTCTCGTACTTAAAAATAACATTTATGTTCAAAAGCCTAATTAAACGAGGTAATTTAATGAAAATATTGTTATAGGGTAAAACTAATAAGTTTTTGTCCTGAAACTTAGGGATATTGACATTAGTTTGATAATTTAGGAAAGCTTAGCGGACTTATAACAATTGTCGAGAAAGTACATAGGTAGCACAAATTTATCCCTATTTTATATATTCTATCGACCTCTTTATCTAGGTATTATGGTGAGACGATTCTAAGGGCACGCAAAAACATAGGGCCGAAAACACTTTGTTTGATGCTATTATGGTGTTAGAATAAAAATGTATATAAGAGTCTATGGCTGTGGGTTTTTTATATATTTTATATTTGAAACAATGGTTTTTCCGATGAATTAAAATATCTAGTAAAGGGAGTGTGCGATCTTTTTCAACTTCTAAAGTGAATTTAATCGAGGGCACTAAGGTGTTAATTTTAGTAAGGAACGTATTAATATTTAAACTATTAGTCCAAAGGCAAAGAATGTCATCAACATATCGCATCCAAGCTATAGGGGCTTCATTAATTTGGGGAAGTATTCTAGATTCAAAGAATTCCATGTATAGGTTAGCAAGTGCCGGGGACAAACAATTTCCTATTGCATTCCAAAGGTTTGGCAATAAATTTTCCATTAAAGGTAAATTTGAAATTGTTATTTGTTCCCTCTTTACTAAACTTCCCGTACCCGATCTCTTGAATTTCCTTGAAGAACACCTCGACACTGTTGCTCTCCCTATACCCACTTCTACCCTCATTAAACTCATTACTCTTTGCATCAACAATTGCAAATTTACCTTTAATGGAAAATTTCATCGCCAAACCTTTTGAATGGCAACCATATTTTGATTCAATTACCTCGTTTACTCAGGCCTTTGAACATAAATGTTATTTTTAAGTACAAGACCACAATTTATCGCATCCTTGTCAAAAGTTCACCCTCCCCTCCCCTGACCGGCATTGTTTATTCGATAGGCTGAAACAACTGCCAAAAATGTTATTATTGACAAACCGGGAAAGAATTAGATGTCCGGGTTAAGCAACATAAAGCCAATGTACTTAATCACAGTAAACAATCAGCGCTTTTTTTACATATGTACAATCTTAACCATAGCATTAACTGGAACAGTGCCAAACCAGTCATAAAATGCATTAATTATATTTCGAATATATTAGAATGTATCTCCATTAACCCATTCCCAAATTTCAACCTTAGCCCTGGTTTTTCATGCTAGACCCTATTATCACTACATACATAAAATCTCAAATAAAGTTTGTTCACGAATTTGTACCCCCTAATTAGGGTTCAGAGGTAGGTAAACTAATCCCCCCTTTTACTAATTAGGGCAATGTATGTCCTGCCTCCTGCTCTTAAGAATAAAAGACCAAAGCGCTCGGAATCGTTTTTTACTTTTCCTTTGTGGTGTATCTGCATATATGTATATATATATATATATATATATATATATATATATATATATATATATATATATATATAGGGGCGGTGGGTAAACAAATTTATGCTACATCTTGATGGTAGTAAGTAGTCTCTCAATAAGAGGAGTTTCTTACAGGTGTATTATATTTTGCTTAAAATACCACGATGATAGATCCTTTCCTAAGCTAAAGATGTGACAATTTTTCTAATACGAACCATCTTTTTAGGCCTTAAAGTAAAAGTAAGCCTTATTCCATCGCCATTGCTACGAAGAGATTTTCAGTAGTTTTCCTACTTAAGGACACTGGTAAATGAAGAAAAATATTTTCGTGATCTTGACTTGTATAAATGACCCTCAAAAACTTTAGGAGTAATGTAAATATTTTCAAATAGCATCCCAAACTTTGTGCAGAGGTAACCCTCTTTTTATTTTCAGTTCTAAAGTTTCTATACGGTTAATGCTCATTTTACCCGTTAGTTTTGTCCTAACAAAGGAGTTAAACAAATTAAACATAGAAGAAAAAGACTAATTTAAAACATATATCACTGTTTCTTAAAAAAATATCATCAAACACATGCCTCTTATTAAATTGGTAAAGGATAACTAAAAAATTAAAGATTGTTTGTTACACTTAATAATATTTTACTATTATTGTATATATCTTAATTTAGTTATTCTTCCTTTAACGACTAAAAATAGATTTTTAGTAATTAGAAAATTTTAAGGATGAATCAAAGGATAGTGATTCTATAAAGAAGCCGACAGTCTAAATGTATGGTGATCCCTGTGAGAGCATTCTACCGCTATTTGTTCTACTCTCATGAGCTGATACAGAGGGAATGGTGACCTCTTACACAAAAAGAATGGTCTCCATTAGATAATGGCTCTAGACTGAAAATTTATGATTTTAATTTACATAATTCCATTCCAGCTAAGCCCGGGTTTTTTTATTGTGTAATAAACCAACTCAAATATATGGTGGGGTTCCATTTAATGTAGTAAATATTGTATTGTTCGCCCAAAATAATACGAGTAATTCATGCTAAGTTTCCGTTATGTATACATATTTGAGCTATACTGGAATTATTTAGATTAAATAACAATAAAATTTGTTTAGGGTCCTGCAGGTGCAATTTTATGTTGTCTTTGCATCAGACTAGAGAAAAGGCAGCGATATAGCCAATTAATTCATCTCTGTTTTATCCGCCAGGGGGTGAAAGGAGATGGGTATCTTAATGCAAAATGGTGCCCTTGGTATGGCAATCTTCTAGCTGCAATTCACAGTGGTGGTCTTCACCTGTGGGATATTTCACTTTCCTCGCACTCTCCCATTCTTACCCATGATGTCAAGAAATCAACCTGCATAGCTTTTGCATCCTCTACCAAGGTACGTGGATAATAATTATTTTAAATTTCCAACCCTAAAAAGTGATAATTCTATTGATATAAGTCCTAGTTCAAAGAGAGGAATATAACTCGTTACAAGGTTATTATCTTTAACAAAAAAGGTAAGCCATGATAAAGGGAATTCAACTACTATGCGAGCAGTACTGGCACTTGAAACAATACTTTCTACATAAGCAAAATGATATAGAAAATATGCAACGAATACTGGAGAAAAACATCTAATGGGATGAAGTGCAGAGCCATTTTAAAAAGAAGAATCAATTAAATAGAATGTAAAACAAATTAATCTGAACGAGTGACACAACAGTATCTTATTAACCAGTATCTTATTGCCACCATCTATGAGGTAGATGGGAACAGATGAAAAGGTTCACCTAACAGATAGATAAAGTTTTTTTGTTGTACCAGCATTTATCATTATAGAAAGATGGGGATGTCTAGTATGAAGAGAAAAGGGAGATCCTTACCACAATGAAATCCGTTTGTACGTCCATTTTGTAGTCATTTTGAGATACTTAATTCTCGCTTCTAGCTGCACACAGAGCACGTAAAGATCATCCTTTGCTACGAATGTGATCCTTCTCTGCTTTGAATTTTCAAAGTTACGAGCTTAGAGATTTGCTGGTTAATCCAGGTTTGAGTCTGTAAATTATAATTTACAAGGTTGCTTGGGTGTAGGTATCAAGGTTGTGGCAAAAATTTCCATAAGGAAATTAATGTGATATTTTTTACTTTCAAGAGTTTACACTCCAGTGTCATCAGAGCATGATACCCTCATGGTTAGCCTCATGGATTCCTGGGTGTAAGAAAAGGTATCGAAACTTTCCAACAGTGAAAAGAAAAACGCAGGAGTATTTAAGCCGGTGATGTTTACACTTCCGAGGAAAGAAAACTGGTCTATTGAACCACAAAGGAATCTCGATGAGACAAAATAGTGAAAGTGAAAGTGCTATTGGAAACAACTTCAAGGCCCTAGGCTTCATAAACCTCAGCTCTCTCTGCACCATTGCCAATTACTGATTCCTCTACGACTCCACCCCTTCCTTCTAGTAACCAACAATCGAACGGTAGTGATTCAGACATCATCTTAAGCCCATTTTTAGTTAGCGTTGACGAGAGAACCGAGAGAGAACCTCCGCCATTCCCGGTGGTCATCGGTTGTTCTTGACTTGTACTCTCATCTCCAGCAGCACAGTCCAAGAATAATGAGAGAAAGGAGATTGCACAGTTGGTCGCACTCTACAGAATTCATTCACACCTCACGGCGTCAGAACAAGAGACCTTATTCCAGAGGCTCTGACTCTTTTACTCTGTTATCCATTGCAGCTGAGGCTTGGTGATTATAGACACTAGGAAACGTGCTACGATTGCATCACTAATCACTATATTGCATAGAGCTATGTCTACTAAAGACAGGTGGCCCAGGCATTCTCAACAGGTCTCCTATGCAAGACATTTACCAATGGGTCGTCGCCGCCAAGGCAGCTATGCAAGACGGCCTAGAACTGGTAAGAAAATTCCTTCAAGAACTCAGCAATTAGCGTTGACAGATCAACTGGAAGAGGATCGTGCATTACGCACGGTCTTAGGTGGAATGCAACAAGTTTGGCTCCTCTCCCTCTTCTTCTTCTTCTTCTTCTTCATCATTGGGAAATTTAGGACTCTTTCAAAAGTCGTCGTCGATCATTCTAGCCGATGTTATTCACCACAATTGGATAACAGAGGATAAAGATCACCTTTCTCTTCACTCTTTTCTCCCTAGCGTTTGACTCAAATATTTGCGTAAATGTAGGCCTCTCGTCGGCCGTAATCGATACCTCCACTGGAGATAGTGAAATTATTCGTACATTTACTAATTGTGATTCATTTCGCCGGCCTCAGAATAATTTTACTCACATGAGCAGGTCTCTGAGCTATCTTATCCTTTGTCAATCATTGGGGTGACTATGACGCCTCTTTCTGATAGTAGAGGTTTATCAGCCCATGTCATGAGCAGGTCTCCTTATAACTTGGACCTCTTTATCAAATGCCACCAGATCTTCACGTAGTTTAGCCTCCATATCTTCACCACAATCTAAAGTTTCAGAGATTACCGTTGTCGACATTGAGTACTTCCGTATCCTCAAAGCGCTCAGTGAACCTAGACCCCTAATGATATATAAGGTGGTCAATAATTCTCACTTATGTTAGATCGTCTCCAGGATTACTTCCAGATAGCAGCTGCAGAATTAGGCACCTTTCATATTGAGAAAGATTTTAGCTTTCACCACCTGGACTAGCCACAGTTTATCGTTGCAATTCCTCAAACTGGTTTGTGGGTTCCCACCGTCAAAGACACTAATGCTCCTCAGGATGAATACTGCTTGGTTTAGTGAGACTCTACGGGGTGACACATTTTAAGCGATCGCCCAGGTATCATTGATCCCACAGGCAGAAGAAATCGCGAGGACAACAATGGTAATCTAGCAGATGCCGACAGAAATAACATCAATAACAACACCAATAGCTCCAATAACATCCACAACCACCTAAGTAGATTAACGAAGGGAATCTAAATAAAAAAAAATGAAGGGTAAGAATAGAATAAAGGCAAAGATTATAGATAATAACCAATTCACAAGCTTAGGTTTCTACTATAAGGGATTTGATTAGGAGATATAAAATGTATTATAATTCTCGTGGAAGTAATTTTACTTGAAGAACTACTGTTTATATGAATATCCGAGAGAGAGATGGACAAAGAAAAAGAGAAACTTAGTTAAAAGATACTTCTTTGTTTTAATTATCATTCATTTATTTACGGGCGGAAAATTACGGCATGTCAATACAAAAGAGAAGATTATTTTGAAATATTATTGTATTAATAAAAAAATGTGGTAGCTCTTTGTCTATCTGTGCCTCTCCATAGATAATTGAAATTATATTTCTTTTAAAATTAGTGATCCTTGTTCCTACCGATTTAGAATTAGTCGAGTTCTACTACCCAAGTATTTCGAATTGATCTCAAAGGATCTGTTTAGCACTACTCTTCTCTAATACGGTTTATTTTCTGTTGGGTCTTCACCTCGTCCATTCTCCAATACACTGCATGCCTTCACTCATCACAGTAAACATCATTTCTTATATAAAATTGGCCTATTTTATATCAATTGGTGTGATATCTTAGACATACGGTTATAAATATTTTAATGTAAACAAGCGCTTTGGCGTCACTTCGTTTGTAAATTCTTATTGCTGATAAGATTTGCAATTTCGCAATGAACTCCATGGGGCCTTTCGTCCCCGAAAAGAAAGGTTGTTAAACACTGTAGTTCTTTTTATTTCACCGAATTTTTTTCCATTTTCTAATGCGCTGTGCCTCTAATAACACTTTAATAAAAGGCCTGAGAATTTAGGTATTAAATGGAGCACTTTAGAAAATTGGAATTCACAGGTTTATTTTTTATTCACAATTTTGAGTGTACAAAAAAATAAGACGAAAATTTATTCGTGCCAAGAAGAGTGAAGTTAATTGAAGTCTATTATTATTGCAACATGTACAATTATATTTGCCGTAATGCAATTGGAATAACTAGCCTGTCTGTTGTAAAGTTATAGAGCGATATTTTCATAGATCATCTATCTTCCAAATGTGTTCTCCTGGGGAAATTTAAAAGCTATTAAACTCAAATTATGATCGATCATCAATACTCTAGTTATGAGTTATTATAATCCTCTATTTTAGGAAGCTGATTTCATCTAAAATTATAAATAAGAATCAGAATGAAAGTAAGCATCAAATCATAGTTATTTCCCGAGCTTGCCAAAAATTTAATGGAAAATATTAACCCTTTGCATCTAGTTAGCACAATTAAACTTCCCGAAAAATTTAGATTATAAAGGCATTTAACATCTTCATATTATCGAAAAACACTTCGTGGTCACAGGATTTTTAAATGAATTTTTATCTTGGTATCTATCATATGGAATCTGCTATCAAAAATACAGTACATTTACTTATATATATTTGGTCTGTTTTATATACCCAATAAAATTTAAAATTTTAATTTGGCTTTTCTTTCATTTTGTTTGCATATCCTAATCTACATAAATACTAAGTATTGTGTAAATCTGCTATGTTGAGCAGGGCCACTTCATGGATCAAAACAGAAGATGAACAACATTTTCTCGACTGCTTATATCTTCTAAGAAAATGGAAAGTTGAATGAAAATAGTGCTAAAATACAAGATGAAATGAGCGATATACTAGTAAAATTGAATCAAAATAGCGTTAAAATACAAAATTGAATGAAAGTTAAATTCTAAAATAGAATGATCTATGTATATAGAAGGGCATGGGTAGTACAATTAAAAGAGTTACATTTGTGAAATAAATGAACGATAAATAGACAAAAGTTAAAAAAATGAACGATACTTTTATGCTCACATACAATTTAATTTCTAAAGGTTGAGCGAATGAGAATAAATTGATAATAGAAAGGAGCCTCCTAATTGGCAATCAAGATATTACCAAAATACCTGTTGAGTGCCTACGTTGAAATTTAAAGCGCTCTTTTTAATTTCAATTCACACCATGCAGACATTTTATTTTGATGAGAAGGGAATTGAATCTTGTTTGTATTTTGAAGATTATTTAATAATGCAGATTTTAAGTTCCATATATGTGTTTTAATCTTACTTGTATTTCCTTATAGCGTATAGAAGTGCTTGTTCCTGTGTGGGACCTTGTATGGACCAGAATATGGTCTTGGGAAACATACAGGCACTAGTGTATTACGTAGGAAGACGAGGTATAATCTTAGAATCTTACTTGGATAAATATTCCTGAGAACGAAGTAATGAAAGGGGTGGTTGTGCTGAATGATAATTTTATGATCACTTACAATTCGGCTTCTGAGGTTTGAGCGAATGAGAAGGGATATTATCAAAAGTGACCACCTACTTAGCAATCGAGAAATTTCAAAAACACTTGTCATCCTCGAATGCCCGTACCAAGTTAAGAACAAGATAGCGATCTAAGGGATATTGCCCTGCGGGGCGATAAACTAATCACTGAAAATTAACAGGCTACAGCGAAAATTATATGTGCTGGAAAAAAGTCGTTTGCGATTAGGACGATTGGGTAACGCGAGGAGAATAGATGATAGGTTTCTACCATATTAATGTAGTGCGATTTCAGCCGAGAGCCTGGTTTCAATAACACGGTAGTTGCGCTCAGCCTTCCTTTTTTCTTCAGGGTTAGCCAGAGATGTGAAAAGATACTCGATGAAGGTGAGCTCTATTAATTGGTTAAATGTTCCGATTGAAATTTAAGAGCATTATCCATATTGCTTTGGACGGGGGCTCCAAAACGCGAAAGTAATGTTTGAAGAAGGTATTTGAAATGAATTTGAACGTAATCTCCTTTAAACAGCATGTCCCATTCCACTTTAGGAGTAAAGATAACAATGAAAATTTAGTTTTAGTCGTCAGAAGTGGTATAAAATTTGACGACTATGCCCAATTAAAGGGTATGGGATGCAAAAGCGGCAAATTGTGTGTAAAATAGATTTGGGTGGTTATGTAATACCGATATTTCATAATTACTACAGGTTTTAACCAGTTTTTGTATCTCTCTCCTCAAATATTTCGATGGTAAGTGATTATAAATGAACTTTAAGGTGGGTAGAGCATCCGAATGTGCAATATGTGTCATTGATTAAATGCCGGCTTACGAAATTTAGAAGTAGGGCAAGCTCGATCTAAACCTTTAAAGAGGTCGCAAACAACTGTGACGTTAGTTTAGAGTAGATTGATTTTAGTAAACTTGTCAGAAGTATCGAAGTTAGTTTGAATGAGAAAATTTCTAATCTGTTTAAGAAAAGTTTTCGAACTCTCCTTAATCTTTTTTATTGCATGAAGACATGTAGTTGAATGGATAACAAGAAGAAGTAAAACGATTTCTCTACTCGAAAAAGACAATGATATATTCGCGGAAATTTGCGGTTCTATCATGTTAGTAGCTTGTCTAAGGAAAGGGTGGTGGAGAGAGAGAGAGAGAGAGAGAGAGAGAGAGAGAGAGAGAGAGAAAGAGAGCCCATTGCTGGGATATTCTACACTCAAAATGTGTCCTATATCGTTGGTGTAACTCGATATTTACTCAAGCAACCTCGTTTCCCTCGAAGTCTATCTTGTCGATTGAGATTTGAATGCTCCAAAAATTACTTTACCTTCAGTAAAAATATGATACAAGTTGCCCTCAAGCCACTGTCTCATAGGCTTGAAAACTAAAAAGGACCATAACTTATCGCTAAGTGTCGATTAATTTATTTCAGGACCTCTAATAGCTCAGCTATAAATTGGCCTAATTTTTTAGCCCTCGTCACAGTATTGTTAGAGAAATGCACCGGCGCCAATCTTTCAGACATCGATAACACTGTCCAACAATGATTTTTGCTACAGAAATGAGAAAGTAGTTTTCTATTGTAGTTTTTTGCATAGATTACGAAAATGACCTAAATTTTCATGAAGGACTTCAGTTTTCTGTAACCAGCAAATTTAATTTTTTATTAATATTAGATTATTCAGTGTGAAATAGAGGTCTGAAATATTTGTTATTGTGTTTATTTATTTGACGAAAAGTACAAAAATAAGTGGAAACAAAAAGCATATTCATCAAAATAAATTAATAAGTCCTTTTAATACATTTTAAAGTGTGGTATTATAAAAATATATTTAAAAAAATAATGAAGATTTAATATTTTTTCGAAATTGCTGAAATCTATACAATAGTCATTTTAGGAGAATCGTCAACTACCCGTTCTCTCTCAGTGGAGACCAGAGATGTTAACCACAAGAGCATCCGGCCAGGCAACTCCAGTCAAGCGTATAACCACAGCGCCGCGCCACTCGTCGCTATGAAAGGCCTAAAGGTTAAAATGCAAGATCTCTCCTACGGAAGTGAGATTCAATGTCACCTCAAGTAAGAAATTGGAGACGCGTTTCTCTCAAGGACGAAGGCTAACGAGGAGCTGATGTAAGACTTGTTGAGAAAAATCGTTTGGAATAAAAACCCTCCTGGGCACGTCTCGAGCCTCTCCCCTCTTACCCCTCCCCCAGTGGGATGACGAGGTATAAATAAGAAACACTGAGGAAAATCGGGGTAGAATACGTTAGTCTCCAGGTGACGAAGTCCCGGGATTAAGAAACCGGGCTACCGAGACTGGATAGGTAAAATACGTGTCTCCAGGTAACGAAGTCCCCGGATTAAGATCGGGCTACCGATACTGGATTGGTAGAATACGCCAGTCTTCAGGTGACGAAGTTCCCGTATTAAGATCAGGCTACCGAGACTGGACAGGTAGATTACTTGGCTCGCCAGACCTAGAAGTACCCTGCAAGAGAGGCAGTACTACCTACCTTAAGGGGCTAAGAAGCAGCTCATCCTCGAACTAGTCCCTGGTTATCAAACCGAACGTTAAGTTAACTTGTTCAAATTCAATTTACTCTCGTCAGAGAGACTCCTCATATCCTGGTGCATCTTAAACACCAGGGGTATTCCTCGTCCTTGAGGAATTAAGAAAAGAAGAAAGAAAAGGTTCTCCCTCGAGCCCGTTACTCGGTGGCCCCACCAATCTCATAAGTTAACTTGGTTGAGGAACCAAGTTAAACTTATTCTCGTCAGAGAAACCTCCCTTTGTTATCCTCGCCCTTGAGGAAGACTGGAACTAAGAAGAAACTCATCTTCGAGCTAGTTCCTGGTTACCAAACCGACCTTTAAGTTAACTTATTCAAGTTTAACTTATTCTCGTCAGATAAACCCGCCCTCGTCGATCCTCGCCCTTGAAGAAGACCCTCCCCGAGTACAGTCTTCGCTCATGAAGAATTAAGTAACGAAGGAGAAAAGCTCCCCTCAAGCCCGTTACTCGGTGGTCACACCGAACTCTAAGTTAACTTGGGTTAAGCACCAAATTCGACTTACTCTCGCCCAGAGAGACAACGCCTACCTTGGTGCCGCCTAAAGCACCATGATTGTTCTCGCCTTGAAGAACCCCCCTGAATAGCGTGTGGACCCCCATATGCTACCCTCGCCAAAGTACCTCGTGATCTCGACCACCTCCATCTTGCCGGTCGGCACGCGTTGTGGAGGCAATGACATTCCTGAGGTATTTAAACTCCAGTGGAGTCAATAAGCCTAAATCTTGTATATTGAAGTGCGTAGCGAATTTAACCAAATTTAGAGGGGCAAGCTAATTAAAGTAATTATTGTGTATTATAATATTCGGAGTATTTCTGTGGTTAATGGTTAATTTTTGTGTATTAAATTTTTAAAGTTAAAATATAAGTTTATTTTGGGAATTATTGTGCGTTTCTCTATATCCTTACGTGTTTCCAACGGCACTTCTTTAAAATAACAATATTAGCACTCTTAGCCCTCTTAGAAAAAGTCTACTTTATCAAAGAAGTATATCACGACCACAAAGAATACAACTACAACAGCGGTTTGTGTGTAGAAAGGTGAAAAAGGGGCATTCTCCTACATAAAAGTGGTATCAGGTGTGGAGTGATCAGAAAAGGGCCATTCTACGACAGTCATATATTTTTATAATATTTAGGCCTCTTTTTATGTGCAACATCTTGTCTGTTTCTATGAAGGGTCCAACAGGAGTCAGCAAGCATTGCAGGACTCCATTTTTCTTTATAAAGATTTTCTATAGTAGCAATATCTTGGTGGAATCTTTCACCATGCTCATCGCTGACGTCTGCTGGATTCTCTGGAAAGAAAGACAGATGGGAATGCCAAAAATGCACCTTTAGTGACATACTACATCCCATCTCATTATAAGACCTAATCAAATTTTGAACAAGAATGTGGTAATTTTCTGATTTTCGCCTTCCAAGAAGACCATTACATACACCTTTGAAACTATGCCAGGCCTCAAACTCTGGCTTGCTCAATTTTGCTTCAAACTCACTATCTACCATAAGTTGTCAAATCTGAGACACAACAAAGATTCTATCTTTAATTTTAGCATCACTAATCTTAGAAAATTTTGTTTTTAAATATAAGACAGATGGCTGGTCACGCTTTAAGGCTTTCACAAATTGTCTCATTGAACCTAAATTTATGTGAAGTGGTGGTAAAATTACATTTTCCTTAGGAACCAATGGTTCACGTAAGACATTAAGACGACCTACTTTTGTCTCTTCTCTTAAAGGCCATTCTGAGCGTATGTAATGTTCTCCTCGAGCTCTACTGTTCCACTGGCCCCCAAAATACATAAAATTTGTGCAGCCTGACTGCAAGCCATTCGAAATATCTTTCAATTTAAGGTCAGCACAAATCAACCAGTTATGTTCACTATATTTAATTATTTTTAAAATGAAAGCTAAATTCTCATAAGTTTCTTTTAAAACAACATAGTGAGCTACTGGTATCGATTGTAGTTTATTTCCCTTATGCAGAAGCACGGCTTTACTACTATATAAAGAAGCGTCAATGAAAAGTCTCCATTGGCTGGGTTCATAATATATATCTTATTCTTCAAAGAAACGTGGAATATTATTACAGTAGCATAAATTGTTGTCAAATAAAAATTGTCTTGTAAATTGTTTGATCGAATGCAAAACTTAGTAATTCGAACCTCTTCTGCTACTAAATTTTTTTCTTTCATTCTCCAGGCCAGTAATTCACCCCGTTGCTTTGTTAAGTTTAGGTCTCTTACAAGATTATCTAGATCAAGTTGTGAGAAAGGTTTTGGAGTAGTATCAACAGTTTCAGGAACATAAATTTCAGTTTATGGTTCACATGATTCCATATCGATTCATAAGAGTTAGACAAACAATTTCTGCAGGTGGTTCAGATACTGGAATGTCTTTTGAGTGAAGTATAGGCCGAATAGCAGATCTAAGGTTGGGATATACCACAGCTAAAGCACATTTCGTTGTTTTACCTAAAAGTATGGAAAGTATATGCATAAAATTTAATTTATATTTATGTACATATGTGCGATTACAATAACGTAGTTCTAAACTTAATTAATTTTATAGTTTAAAAAAATAATATTTACAGTATACTACTTCAAAATATAGGTACAATGGACAATAAACAATTACTTACTTTGTATGTCTACCAAACAGAAATAGCAGTCAGTGGCATGATCTTGGGACTCTCGCGTACCATTGGAACTCCAAATTGAAGGCTTTTTATTTTTCCTTTAGACCATTTTCATAAAGAATTAAAGCATGTCGTGCAACAGATATGCGGTGCCCATGGTTTATCTTGGTTGGCAATTTTACATCCAAAATACAAATTATATAGTTTTTTCACTAGAGAAGAAATTTTTCTAAGAATTTTTTTAAATGTTACTGAACCAAATATGTAGCAGAATTTATCTGGGCTATTTTTACACTGTCCTATTGGCATTTTAATTAAAATTGTTGCTTTTATTTAAAATTTTATTTAGTTAAATAACCTGAAAATAAAAAAAAGCAGACTGAAATTCGTTAAAATCTTCAAAATTTGACAAAAATAATAATTGACAACTTACAAAAAGCTGGAGTCATTTCTATACAAAATTAATTCCATTTTGAAATCTATACATAAAACTGCATTTAAAAAAAATTGTTATTCTAATCTTTATAGTCGAAAAAAAGTTAAATTTTGTTAGACAGTGTAATTTAGCGACAATGACATTTTTTGAGTGGATAAAATAGAATAATGACTTCTATTAAGTGTTCCTAGAATTGATTAAAGGAATTGCTTGCCTCATGTTCCCTAGAATTTTTTAATTGGAACGAAGTTTGTTATTTTTAATAAAATATTCTATGGGTATTGAAGGTAGTAACTGCATTTCTGAGAAATCTTCCCAGAAAATACACTTCACTTAAGAGTCGTTGCCACTCTTGCAAAGGTTTTGATTTGTGAATCGCTTTGCCGTTTGCAATCTTATCTTCACTAGGGTTAATACCTTGAGCGATAACTCTATGTTCTAGAAAATTCATTGATTGCTCAGCAATGATACATGGAATGTTTAATTTTGATACAGACGGTATTCAATGTTACAAATGACTGGTCAAAATATGGCATGTTTTGTTGCAAATCTTGGATTTCAATCAAGAGATCGTCCATCTCCGAAACATAAAGGTAAATTTACTTTGTTGACGTAAAGTTTTAAGGCTTGTGATGAGTTACATACACTCTAAAGTATAAATTTCTATTCAAAGGATTCTAATGTAGTCATCATTATCGTCTTTTCAATAATAGTTTTTTTACCTGGGAATTTTTAAAAAATGCATCCCGCAAACCCACCTTAAAGAAAATACTGCAGGCCTGCAAGTTGGCTGTATAGTCCCTTAAATGAGACTTAGATTACTTATCCTTGACTGTAATTGATTCAGATGCCTATAGTTACAATTTACCCTCTAGTTTTGATTTAAGTTTTATAATAAGTTATTGAGGCTGGAAGTAGGGAGATTTGCTGGAAAATTTTCTCTTCAGAGAGCAATTTTTGAATAATTCTTTATGTGGCATCGAGAAAAATAGTGAATGAACTACGTATACTACTTCCGACCAGCGGACCGTCTGTGAAAATGCGGTGCGAATATAACTGTAATCCACCCGGGATTTCAGCGTTTTATCGCTATTATTTCGGCTTACAGATTTCCCTGTATTTTTTTATAAAGTAAAATAATAGAGGAATTACTCAAAAGTTACTTAATCACTGCATTTAATTTCACCGTGTTAATTGAGGGTTTTTTATCTAATATTTTACCACGTTTTAAATCCACAATTGAATTGCAATATGAATTCCGCACATAAGATGCAGCACTTAACATTACAAATCACAAGCAACTATGAGAAATTTATCCCAAGACCTAAAGAAATTTTAATTTTTCACTCGAAATCTTTTAATCCTTGAACACCTTGCTGTTTAGAGTGGGATACGAGATTTCTTGTTTTAGTATTCAAAGATATTGCTGATAAAGTTGAGATAATGGATATTTATTAAGTAATTTCGACTGATGTGTGGGTAGAATATATGCAAGCATTCGTTGTTTTATGTGACAAGAGGAAACCTTGCCCCCTTGCTATAAAGTTGGAACAGCTAAATCAAGTATCGAAATCGTGTGCTACTTAGATTTTCTTGCTACCGGAATCTTCTAATGTTGTAACATATAACGATTTATAGCCTTGAGTTTATCTGGTTTTTACACGAATTTGACTATCCTCGTTTGGAGATCGAATCCTTCCCTATTGTACGAGCCTCTTTGGAAGGTTGGTTATGTTATCTTGCAGTGATATCACTTCGGGTCATAGTTGCCTTATCAAGTTTTCTATCGTATTATCTGCCTGGAAGTTGATTGTGCATTTCTTTCGCGCGCGCAGCTTCTTCTGCGAGCTGATCCAAAGGGGAGGGAGGGAAAAAAGCATCTCTCGGGCTTGTTTTACTTCTTGTGGGAGGCGCTGGGCGAAGTATTAGTGTAAATACTATTGTCTTAATTGGGTGAAGGATTATTGTAAATACTATTGTCTTAATTGGGTTAAGGATTATTGTAAATACTATTTTCTTAATTGAAAGCGAATAGGTCAACGGAAGTCAAATAGTTTCACTCGTTCGTTTGAACCAAGACTTCCAACGTCTGAATGATGAAGAGTGTGATGTACTGGCAATCTCGAGACTCATGAACCTACATGGATTCTTTTCATCACTCAGAATGATATACAGTTGATAATGGGTTAAAGCAATTGCAGTATCAATGACATCCACATTTATTGGATCAGTTTTTCAATAATTATAGTGAATTATAAATGCTAAATCATAATGTATTTTGAAAATGTGCCAAATGTGTCCCCTTCTTATTACTACCATATTATTGTCATTAGCTATGCAGTTGCAGAGAGACCAAGGTGATTAAGGAATAAATCATTATGTGTTCTTAAGGAGAAAATATTAACTATACAAAGAGTTGGCAAGATAAGACCAAACTCAAGCTTTTAAGCGAGTAAAAACTATCTTGTGGAATAGTCAGACAATTAATTTTCTATTTCTTTCATAGTCTCCATTCGAGCTTGCGAAAGTGTTCCTTAAAAGCTATTCTATTCAGAAAATTTTTTGGTTCTCTGCGTAGCATAGTGTACTAACGGCATATTTTTAACCGTGATTAAAGCGGTGCTCGCTGCCTCAGTGTGCCTGGTTCGAATCGCTTCCCTGCACGGATTTTCTCGAAAAAAGGGAATAAAAATATTACTTTAAGGGAAAATTATTCCGTTTTCTCTTTCAATGTGGTTTAATGGATTCATTTTCATCATTTTCTCGCGCTACTTTGAGAGATATATACACTTGTATATCTGCCACGCGTTTAACCATTCCTTATTTTTTCTTTGAATTCCCAATTAATTTTCTATTTCTTTCATAGTCTCGGTTCGAGCTTGCGAAAGTTTCCCTTAAAAGCTATTCTATTCAGAGAATCTTTTGGTTCTCTGCGTAGCATAGTGTACTAACGGCATATTTTTAACCGTGATCAAAGCGGTGCTCGTTGCCTCAGTGTGCCTGGTTCGAATCACTCCCCTGCGCGGATTTTTTCGATAAAAGGTAATAAAAATATTACTTTAAGGGAAAATTATTTCGTTTTCTCTTTCAATGTGGTTTAATGGATTGATTTTCATCATTCTCTCACGCTACTTTGATATATATATATATATATATATATATATATATATATATATACAGTCAAACCCCCAATATTCGCGGGGGATAGGGACCACGCACCCCCGCGAACCCCCAATCCATCCCAAACATCGTAATACGCCCCCCATATTAATTCAAGAAGTTATGTTTTGTCATGTTCATACACATCCAGTACGAAATAAACTGGCAGAACACATTAAATTATTTTATTGTATAATGTTTACTCAGACTCCATCCTAATAAAAACCTTATCACGAACTGATTTGTTAGTCTTCATCACTTGGTTTGTACTCACTGACACTCTCTCTCTAATAGCCTTTTCACAGCTTAAAATTGATCGAATTGTGCTTTCGTTTACGCCAAACTCTCGAGCAACTTCGGCCTTTTCCTTGCCTTCTTTCAACCTATCTAACACTTTCGGCTTCTCCTCCAAATCATCATTTTCTTGGCACGCTTAGGCATCTCTTTAGCAACACTAGACGATTCAGGGAGCTTAGGCATTGTTAATATTAAGGTGCTAAAAGCAGTAATTATTCAGGGTGTAAAACGATTGAAAAACGATAAATAAAACACGCAAAATTACGACAAATACACAAGTCACCGCTCACACACGTGGAACTTAACCGTACTGAATGGAGCGCTGGAAATCGGTACATATACTGTACATAATTTAGTCGAGCGAGTGAGATCTGAACCCTGATTGGCTCGACTATGTACGTAGGTTTCCGCGAATATCTGGAAATGGCGCAAATTTAGAATTTTAAGGCCCCCCAAAAGTTTCCACGGATAGTTGAAGGCGCGGATGACGAACCGCGTTTCTGGCCTGATTAAATGAACAAAAATTAGCTTTAAATAGCCCAACAATTATTATTAAGATTAATTAGGACTGGGAGGTACAATTATATATGAGTATACATGTATATACATATTTACATTTTATAGTAATAAATCTTAATTAGTTAATTATTTAAACAAGGATTGAGAAATTCTGAGCATAGGGGGAGGGGTGGGGGGCCAATTTATGAACAGCTAAGTGCCCTTTTTTTCTTTTAATTTTTAATTTTTAACAAATTGAAATATTACCGGTCACACAAGTTGTAGAAATACGACTAAAGGACTAGAGAGGAAGAAACAATGAAGAAGGGTGAGGTATAATAATTGGTTGGATATTATAAGACACGAAGAGGGAAGGTGGATACATCATTGTTGAGATAAGGTCTAAGGGTCTTAATATGGATGGATTTAATTATTCGTAGGCTTACATCATCATTGGAAGAATCTATAATTTTAAAATCATTAATAGTGGCATCAGTTTTGCAAAGGATAATATGATCCCGAACGGGGGAGCATTCCTTGCGGGTAAGAGGGTTACCTATTCTATTACTTATGCCAACGTGAGAACAAGCTCGAGCGTGTAACGAGCGCAGTGTATTACAGACATAATTGCCTCTACGACACCGAGGACATGTAAATAAATATACTACACCACAGCGCAGGCTACACGAGAGCAAGTCCTTTACATTAAATAGTGAACCTATTGCTAAATTATTCGAAAAAATGATTCCAAAGTTGATTTGTCCAAAATGATATTTGAGGATATTTTGTAATTGTTTGCAGAATTAGTAATTAAGAGGGCCTAAATCCGAAAGTGAAAGATATCGTATGTCCTTTGGAACGTTTTCTAAAGGTAGTTTTGAAGAGAAAATATTGTCATTTGAAGGTTTTAAGAGTAGGCTAAAAAATGTGTGAAGGATAAGAATTGTTTGTGAAATAGGTGCGGAGGAAGTCTAATTCTTTATCAAGATTAAAATATGAAGATGATAAGTGGTAGGCACTTTTAATATATATATATATATACACGGAATTATTACATAAATATTTACTATCAACTTTTTTATTTTATTGTAACTAATGACCTGTCGCTAATTTTGAAGCTTTGGCTTTAACTATTATATTTCTGTCCCAAAGGTAAAATTTACACACACATCGATGGGAGAGCCGTAATTATTTTTAAGAAATATTTTCTATTGATTAATTAAACCAATCGAATGTGAATTTTAGTTTGAAGTTAGGACAAATAATTGTTTAAAGAAGGAAAATATTTAAAAACATATATTCAGATGGTTAGGTGATAATTATAAAGAATAACATTGATGTATTGATTCATGGAACATACAAACAACGATTAGATTCGAACTAATATATGTGAACTTAAAAGCTAATTTTGTGTTATACTGGATCTGATTTGATCGATTCAAGGTATTATTAAAATTTATTTATTTCTTATTATTATAGTGATGCTAACAATTTAACAGATAATTATATATTGTTTGTGTATAAAAAAATATTATGTTTAGATTTAACTCAGAGTGGGCGTCTCTGCTCTATATGGCGTTTGAAATTGTTTAATATAATTAAAGAAGAGAACAAGAAGCAAGATATAATTTATGTGAAGAAAATTTCTACGTCACTGCTTTGTTAAAAATATACTACAAATTTCGAAGAACTTAAGTTATTATTATCCATACATCACGACAAACCTTGGTTCAGTCATCTTCCAGGCCGCACCAAATTAAAGTCAGAAACACTATGCTCTTCAACGAAGAACACATTGGAGTCAGATCAATCAGCTGCTGGTATCATATCAATTTTTCACCGCAAATCTCAGTGGAAACACATTATTTCAGATTTACCATTGAGCCAGACTACATTCAAATAGCTTAATTTATAAACCTCGATTGACTAACGTTTAATTCACTATTTCACCAGAGCTGTGTTGGGTTACGAGTGTACGATCGCTTTTTTTTTATTTCTGTGGAGATACAGTTTGTAGTTACGAGTTATTTAATCGTTAAGTCCCTAAGCTTATTTTTGAACTAGGTCTTGATTGTTCGGCTTGTCATGGGAAAGCAAGTGATTCTAAGCAGTCTCCCTGTGTTATTCAGAAGTTTAGTACTAAAATTAAGGCTTTTAAACTTAAAGGTAAACTTTTTTTGTCAACCTAATTATTTGTTATTTGTCGGCTTAATTAGTCTTTATTTCCGGGCAATTAGTAGTTTTATCAGACAACTAGTGTCTGTGAGCACTATTAGTTTGTGAACGCTATTTATTACTTTGCATACCTATTTTGTGTCTCGTTATTCCTTTTCGTGCAATTAGTCTTTGTCGCGCTATTTCCTATCGTGTTATTGGTTTATCGGCATATTATTGGGTTTGTTGCGCTATGTCTTGGCGTTTACTAGATCTTTCGCTATTACTTGGCCTGTTTACCTGTTCTTGTCGTGCTATTATTTGGAGTGTTACTAGTTTTGTTGTGGTATTACCTGGCATGCTATGTTTGTGTCACGCTATTACTTGGCGTACTATGTTTATGTAACGCTATTAATTGGCGTGTTATGTATCTGCCACGCTATTACTTGGCATACTATTATAAGCTTTACAGCTCCTACATGACGTCCTAATAGGTTTTTTCGTGTTTTTTGGGGGTGTTTTTAATTTTTCGCGCTACTAGTTTTGGCGTATTAGCTTTGTTATTAGTTTTGCGGGTAATTGTTCTTACTTGACGCGCGCTTAGTATTTCTCGCGCTATTTATTGGCGTGCTCTTTGTTTTTATTCGCGTTTTTGCTTGGCGTGAAATTAATTTTTGTTGCATCATTATTTTTATCACGCTATTAATTGACGTGGTATTTGTTTTTGTCGTGCTTATCTCTGTCGTACTATTAATTATTAGCATTTCTTTTTGCCTGCTCTCCAATTTTTCTTGCTCAAATGCATTTGGTCTTACCACGGTTTTCTGGCTTCCCCATTTCTTCTGCGTAACTTCCCCCTCCCTCATTAGGGTATAATGGCGGAGTTTACAAACTAACTTATTCACGGAAACGTATCGGCATTAAATGTACCAAATATAGCGTTTCCCTATTGAATATTATTTATTCGCGAACTCTCTTCCCTCTAAACGAGTAAGGGTTTTATAAAAATCATTCCAAAAAATATATATATTTGGATGAGCAGAATAATGAAGTTCAGGAATTTCCCTTGGCAGTGGAACAGCCTATTTTAAGGACGTGGAGGAATGTAACACCAGGAAAGAAAAAATAGTGGAAGTGATTTTGGCTGGCCTACTTGAAATCTAAAGGTTAAAAATTTTACAAAAGGCTAAATCGGAATCCGAATCTAGCGAACTCAGCTCCTACCGTTTGTTCAACCGTATGTCCACCTTTCTAAGCAGTTCATTAGCGTCAAACTCCTCACATATCTATAATTACCTATGAGGATAATCACTTAAATTGGAATCATATTTGGCATGTTTAACATTATTCCGTTCACGAGAGCGATGATATTCTCTATGCATCGAAATTTGCCTATTTACTCGCCCATCCAAGTGGTGAGGCTAGAGATCTCCTCGCTGTTTCCTAGCATGGATTTATTTTAATAATGAAGCAACTGAACTACTCCAAAATATATACATGAGGCCGTTTGTCATCATAATAGCTCATATTCAGTCAATTTTGTATATAAGTAGCGTCAACCTTAATTCTAAAGTTATTCCATCTTTTATGAATCAATATGAGTGTCACCTCCGTGCCCTAAAAGCAATATACGTCAAGGTCGAGAAGGCAAGTTTCATTATTACGGAGGTTTTATTTGGTAAACTGCTACCAAATGTATACTACAGAATGAACCGAGCAGTATTAGAGGATTCTTAGAATTTACAAAACTTCTGCGCTGCCAATTAGGCAGAGGTTAAATTCTTGGAGGATATCCAGCTTGAAAATGATCCCAGGGTAGAAAGAATTCCAGTCAGGAGACACTCACCTATTAATAGTAAAGCAAGAAGTGAAAACTATATTTACCCACTGTTGCATGTTTGACGGCAGGAGCTAAATTACCTTGTGCTTTTGCGGGGGCTCTGCTCTTTCTACAGTTGCGTGAAGCATTAAAACCCTGTGCAGAGGCTGTATGGCATTTGGCAGAAGGAACAATGCGTCATCTGTTTTTGGAACCACGTGGCAAGACATAGTGAATGCGGTTACAAATGCAATAAGTGAAATCACTCGCATAACACCCTATTCTGTTTTGGTAAGAGGCAGATATGAGGAGGGATGGGGCAGGGGAACAAGGCAAAGGGTAAGTCTACGTAAAATTCTCATAATATTGGGTTTACAGGTAAATCTGCCATTGCTATTAGTAGCATCTCTTCTTCCGGTACGACGTTGAACCTCAATTATAATGGGCCTTCTCAAGAGGTCGCCGTTGAGCGTATGTTCAATGTTGCTCCATTGTGTGCAGGCACTATGAAGGAGTAGTTCTCCCCACAGCTATGCTACCCATTCTTTATCGAGTTGGATAGTAGTTAAATAGTAGGTTTTTGACTCTGGAATCACCGCTTCTTTATTGCAGCATCTGAGGCCACCAAACCTGGGTTAAATGCGTTGCGTGAGAAGAAGGTAACAATTAGAGGTTTCTGTAGTCATCAGGAAGGGAGGACTGTGAGAGTGGTGGGTGCAATTATCGCGGGAAAAGGATAAAAGTTATTGAGGCCGTGGCTATTTTTTTCCTTATCGCAACGCTCACCTTTATATTTTGTTTTCTATGTCGTTATTTGCCTTTTCTGCACCTCAGTTAAATTTGTTGGATTTTAAGAATATTTCTTCAGTTCTAAAACCTTTCTTTTTCCCCCACATTTTTAGGATTTGCTTAAAGAGCAGTCATCACTTGGTCACGAGAATGCCTTGAATGTCAGTCTCCAAAGCTATTTATATTCTCGCTTTAAGATGTGAAGTTCTACTAAATTCTACTAATTTACACATGGATTCAAAACTTAGCTTTCCTCCTCTGTCTTGTTTTCTCGTGGTTTGTTTTTCATAGCACCTATTTGGTGGTTTATGTATTGCACCTGTTTACTTGTTTTTTTTTACTGCACATGACTAATTATTGTTTTTGCACTCTGTCTCTTTACTTATTGTCTTTGCACTGCGGCGTCTTGCTTTTTGTTTAGTCACTGTGGCTTTTATTTGTTGTTCTAGCACTGCGCCTGTCTACTTGTTGTTTTAGTACTACGCGTGCTTAATTGGTGTTTAGGTACCTCGCTTGTCTATTTGGTGTTTTAGGACTGCGCCTGTTTGTTTTTAGGAGACACTTGTTGTTTATCCTTGGCTCATTTTTATGACACTTTTTTTAGTCCTTAACCCCTTTTGTATACACGTATATAATTTGCAAGTAACTATATATGTCGTATAATGACCCTTGGTTTTGATCCCTCTACTCTTTGACACCCTTTTAGTAGCGGTATGTTTTAAGGGGCGTGAGTTACTTCTATGATAAAGTAGGCTTTGTTCTAAGAGTGCTATTTTAGTGGTTTAGTCCTTAAGGAAGAGCTATTTTTAAACACATAAGGATAAGAGGAAACACCAGAATCTACCAAAATAAACTTGTATTTTAAATTAAATATTACAAACCAACAGTAAACACATTTCTATATTTGGCCTCCAAGATTTTTCAATGACAAAACATAAACAAGTAGGCTTTCAGTAAACATGCCAATTGCCAATTAGTATTTTTATCACGACCCTATTTGATTAGCATAAAACATTAAATTAACGTACTGTCATCTACAAACACATATGACCTAGGTTTAAGAATAAGGGTTTCTACTCTCCTTTAAAACGTGGGACGTACTAAACTTCTACTATCGCAATAGAGATATAAATGTTATTGTTAACTTACAGGTAGGTATTAGGGATTGCTGGATGTCGCTGGAGGACTTATCTCTCACTTTGAAGTGGTGTAGCCGCTGGTTGAAATTTTCGAAGAGGGATTGCTTGAGATGTGAGAATCACTCGAGTGTGAGCGGCTTTGCTTTTCTTCAGTCGGACTTCTTTGCAGACGGAAAAGGCTTCTTCGGTATGGCACCGATATAAAACTTGACTATTTAGGTTAATACGGCCCTGAAAGGGGGGGATCGATTTTCTCAATCTGATCCTATCGTTTCTCACGGAAATAGTCTGGTATGTCTGAAGGATCGATCTTTACGAACTAATCTTTCTTCTGGCGAATCCACTTCTAATAACCTTCTTGTCTGGCCGATGGATCGATCTTCACGACCTAATCCTACTCTGGCGTATCGACTTCAGATAATCTTCTTGTCTAGCCGATGGATCGATCTTCACGAACTAATCCACCTCTAGCGTATCGACTTCTGATAATCTTCTTGTCTAGCCGATGGATTGATCTTCACGAACTAATCCACCTCTAGCGTATCGACTTCTGATAATCACTTCTCTTGCTTTGCGGGGCTTATTTATAGGCGGATTGCCGCCCCATCTAAAGGGGGAAGTGACCAGGTCACAGATGCAAAGGGGGGGAGCGAATGGTGAGTTAGCATCTGGGGAGAGCGAGAATTCCTGAGGTGGCACTGGGGTGCCCAAGTCAGCTCGCAAATTATAGGCTCGCAACCGCACCGCTACTTGGCGTGCCTTCTGACTCGCACCGTTTTTTTCCCTAACCACGGGTTTATGGGTCTCGTAGGTAATTCGATCGTTAGAGCGTCGTTTAAGGACTTTAGGTAATCGCCTTCAAACATATGTTAGCTCCAACTCCCCACAGCGGCGAGGAGATCACACATGGTAAGCATTTTCGCCGGCTACCTTTCCCACGCTTCTCCTCATGAAGGGAGGGGGGTTTGAATGTACCTATACTCCTCCAGGATGCTTAATGTAGCCATTTTTGCACATTTACCTCCATTTTTAAGAAAATAATGGGAAGGGGGGGGGGTCCAATCCGACGCTTACAATAATATACATGGGTAACTTACGGAACATTATATTATACAATAAATTCTAGTTCACTCGGGAATGCCTCGATAACATTTCACCTGACCTTACATTAATTCCTATATTACTGTGCCAACTTAGGATTTTCTTACCTACCACTCGCCCCTACTTACTTACAATTCTACTGATTTACACTTAACTTTTCTATAATACAATAGTTGGGCTGCTCCTTAATCGTCGACAGGGTTCCGACTTAACGAGTCGGCCATACAATTGTTGGACCCTTTTATATAGTGAATGGAGTACTGGTACTCCATCAAGAGTAAACTCCATCTCAGGAGTCTTCCATTCTTACACTTATTTTTACCTAAGTATGACAACGGTTTATGGTCGCATTCCAACTTAAACTCGCGCCCTATTAGATAATATTTGAATTTACCTATGGACCATATTATGGCCAAAGCTTCGATTTCGATAGTAGCGTAGGCTTTTTCTCTACTCAACAGTTTCCTACTGACATAAGCTATGGGATAGGATGTTTCGTCATCTTCGTATTGAAGCAATACTCCGCCTAACCCGTCCCGACTAGAGTCCGTGCGAAGGCCGAAGATCTTGTTGGGATTTGGTAAGCGAAGAATAGGCGCAGTTACGAGTTTTCCTTTTAGAACCTCCAACTGAGTTATTGCATGGGGGTTCCACGTGACAGGGTCTGACGCTGTCTTTTTTAACAAATCATTCAGTGGGGCCGCAATGGAAGCGAAGTGTGGTACAAAACGCCTATAGAACGAGGCCACTCCCATAAACGATCGGAGTTGTTTCTTTGTTTTCGGCCGGGGCATCTTGACTATGGCGTCCACTTTTTCTTGCTGGGTAGTCAAGTGTTTTTGTCCTATTTTGAATCCCAGGTAGCCAATGGATTCGTAGGCAAAATAACACTTGGTCGGCCTGGTGGTTAGACCTTGCTCCTTCAATTTCTCCAGCAATGAGCGTAAGGCGTGTAAGTGTGACTCCCATGTACGGGTAGCTACGTACACGTTGTCGAAGTAAAACGACACGTCACTTAGTCCAGCGATAATTCGCCTCATCATCCTATTATAATTGCTACCGGCTGTAAGTAGTCCGAAGGGTAGCCTGGTAAACTGTAACAGACCTCTCGCGGTCGCAAAAGCCGTCAGTTTTTTGGACTCCTTAGCGAGAGGTATTTGATAGTACGCTTTACACAAATCCAATTCGGTGATGAATTTAGCGTCTTCAAATAAATGGAGATTTTGATCTATTAGTGGGATGGGCTCGGCGTCGAAAACGGTCACTGAATTCAATTTTTGGAAGTCCACGCACATCCGAAATGATTGATCAGGTTTCTTAACCATTACTATGGGGGAGCAATAATCGGACTCCGATGGCTCTAAAATTCCCAATTTTAGTAAATTCCGGACTTCCTTATTAAAGGCTTCTCGTAGGTGGATTGGTAAAGGATATGGTTTGCTCCGAACCACTGAATTAGTTTTTAGTTTTATTTCATGGATAAAATCCTTGGCACATCCAGGGTTTTCAGAAATGACTTCTGGGAATTCCATGAGCAAGTTCAACATTTCCGCTTTTTGTTGAATTTCTAAGTGGGGATTTATCTTTAAATCCACCTGAGGGTCTTCCGGGGTAGGTGAGAGCGAGGGAAGTTCGTATTCCTCGTCTTGTTCCACACACATGGTGTGTATGACTTGCAGGGGCGTACCCGGGTAAACGGCATCCATCGGTTCTTCTTCGTCTAGAAGGGTAATATTCTTTATGCACGCGCGGCGGTGATATTTTTTTAGCATGTTTATGTGATAGGTTCTTCGCCCTGTTGGGGTATCTATCAAGTAATCGACTGGACCCCGTGCCTCGATTACTTCAAACGGTCCCTTCCACAGGGCCCATAACTTATTATTTTCGGTCGGGAGTAATAATAAGACTTCATCTCCTGCCTTTAATTTTCGAGCCTTTGCTTTCATATCGAAATAGTCCCGGTATTTGGCTAAATTTTTCTCGGCGTTCTCTCGAGCTAAGCCAGAGCAGTATTCTAGGCGCTCGCGCATATCCGTCACGTAGGCGTAAGACGATTTGATTTCTTGCTCGAGCTTCGCGTTCGAAAATAATTCCTTAAGAATACTCATAGGACCTCGCACATTTCTCCCGTATAATAGCTCAAAGGGCGAGAATCCCAACGTCCGATGAGGTATTTCTCGGCAGGCGAAAAGGGCTGCAGGCAGGTATCTGTGCCACTGTGCAGGGTTGTTTTGACACAACTTTTTCAATATATTTTTGAGAGTCCCGTTTAATTTCTCACAGATTCCGTTAGCGGCTGGATGAAATGGACTCGTAAAAATTGGCTTGACTAACAGTAGTTTGTTGAAATACTCCATCAATTCTGAGGTGAATTGGCGCCCTCTATTAGATAGAATTTCTTTAGGCAGGCCTACTCGTGCAAAAATTGAAATTAATGCTTCCGCGCAGGAAATAGTGTCAATCTTCCGTAGGGCCACGGCATCTGGGAACCGGGTGGCACGATCCACTAGGGTGAGGATGTAGGAGTGTCCTCCACTTGAAAGGGGGTGAATTGGTCCCACCAAATCAATTGCCACTCGAAAGAAAGGTTCGGTAATAACGGGCACCTTTTGTAAGGGAGCGGGAGGTACCCGTCCTCTGGAGGGATCCTTCTGACACACCTCGCATGATCGGCAATAGGCCACAATTTCCCTGGCGGCCTGGGGCCAATAAAAGTGTCGGAATATCTGCTGCGCCGTTTTGTTGTGCCCAAAGTGTCCGGCTAATATTCCATCATGCGCGGTATTCAAAATTCTTTGCGTGTATTCTTGAGGTACACACAGTGCTTTCTTGTTCTCCTTATCCTCCTCGCTGATAGTACGGTAGAGAAGTGAGTCTTCTACGATATACTGGATAGGCTTCTTTCCTTTCACTTGGAGAATTTCACCTTTAATAGCTTTCTCCCATAGAGGTTTAAGAGTGGGGCATTCCTTCTGAGCACTGGCGAAGGACGTCAATTTGAACCCATTGTCTTCGAGGGTAATCCTCGGGGTCAACTTAGCAGGTTGCTCTTTCCTCTGGGCTTCTTGTGCCCGGGTGACTACTTGTTGGGCCACTTCTTGCTGGGGAATTAGGGGGTTTTGTGCGATTAGTACCGCACAGAACTTAATCGGGGCTACTACCACGTCCGTCCAACCGGTGAAATATCTGCATTGTATATGACATCTCACGACGGGGAATCGATTGTCGCGTCCTAAAAAGTCGTGGACGATTGCGAATTTCTTATGGGCAGGGTTTACTGGGGGCAGCAACTTGTCGGATACCACTATGCACGTTCATCCGGTGTCTTTGACTAAAGTGGATACTCGGCACCCATTAACAGTGCCCTCTTCAAATTGTAGGCCGCCTGGCGAACTTTTGTTGAATAGAAAGTTTACCTGTTGCTGGAGCCCTTCGGATGTTGGCGCGGGGACGTAGGACGAATCAGCTTGTCCTGCTGGGATCGCGGCAGTCAGGTTTTGCACCTGTTGTATCGAGGTCTTCCTTAGTCGGGAGTTCTGTGGGCACTGGAAACTCAGGTGACCTA
Source organism: Ceratothoa steindachneri (assembly GCA_963969495.1). Lineage (NCBI taxonomy): Eukaryota > Metazoa > Arthropoda > Malacostraca > Isopoda > Cymothoidae > Ceratothoa > Ceratothoa steindachneri. The sequence continues at coordinate 108,649,435 of OZ018332.1, forward strand.
TTATCCCGCAGGTATAACAAGTGACGGGCTTCCTGGGATACGTGCCGGTATTAGGGTATGATCCTTGTGGAATCCTAACTTCTTTTTGATTTTTTTCTCCTCCAAAATTTGGTTTATAAGTTCCTTTTGCTGCTGAGAACTTAAAGGGCTTCTTCTGTAAATGCCTGGGTGGCGGCCCATTTTTCTTTGGGGAGGGAGCCTTCTCTTTCTTGTACTCCCTAGGATATAACCGATGATTTACCGCGTGGAGGTCAGCCTCATCCAGGCACTCGTTGAAGGTAGAAGCTTTTCGGTCCTTAACGAATGCACGGATTTCCTGGGGTAGTGTACTTAGTAACTGATCTCTAAGCATGAAGTAGACGACCCCAGCGACTTCGTTCTCTACCCCTTCTGACTCCATCCAAAACTGTAGGCTTCGACGAAGCTCAAAGCCAAAATGTTTGTACGTTTGTCCAGGTCTTATACGAGACTGCCTGAACTTCATCCTATATTCTTCCGGGTTAAGGTTTGTAGCTGAGAGAAGTTCGGCTTTGAGAGTGGAATAGTCCACAGTCGCTTCTGAGGGTAAAGATACGAATATCTCTCTCATCCTACGATTGAGTAGCGGTAACAGTCTGGCGACCCCATCTTCTTCTAGGTCCCAATTATTGACTTCAAATATTTTCTCAAAATGGGAGAGATATGAGCATAAATCTTCTTCGTCCTTGTACTCCGGGAGTTTCATGCTGGCCGCTGGTGACACTCCTGTTTTGGATGACACTGACTGCACCTCTAACTGGTCTTTACTCAGGGCTCTTTCGTGGGCCCTTATCTTCTCTCTTTCATCAGCTTCCATTTTCGTCTTCTCTCTTCTTTCATCAGCTTCCATTTTCGTCTTTTCTGCTTCCATTTTCAATCTTTTCTCTTCTTTCTTCTCTTTCGTTTCTCTCTTTCTCCTGAATAAACTCTCTTTCGTTTCTCTCTTTCTCCTGAATAAACGAACTCAGCTCGGTTCCTTGCAGTCCGAGGCTTTGACCTTGCTTCCGATAAAGGTCAAACAAGGCCATCGCGCTTATGTCAGTCATCTACCTTGTTTTTAATCAAGCCTGACCTATTCCACCACCAAAACTTACCACTTGGCCTAACAATTACCTTTAGATGGTATCCACCTCTAACTTTACCAATTTCCCACTCGTCAAATATTCTATTATTCCTGGTGTTCCTTTTATGTGTTAGCTCTTCCTTAAATAGACACTGCTGGGTTCTTTCTAATATAAAACCTCTAGACCTGACACCACTTTTATAATATGTCGTATAATGACCCTTGGTTTTGATCCCTCTACTCTTTGACACCCTTTTAGTAGCGGTATGCTTTAAGGGGCGTGAGTTACTTCTATGATGAAGTAGGCTTTGTTCTAAGAGTGCTATTTTAGTGGTTTAGTCCTTAAGGAAGAGCTATTTTTAAACACATAAGGATAAGAGGAAACACCAGAATCTACCAAAATAAACTTGTATTTTAAATTAAATATTACAAACCAACAGTAAACACATTTCTATATTTGGCCTCCAAGATTTTTCAATGACAAAACATAAACAAGTAGGCTTTCAGTAAACATGCCAATTGCCAATTAGTATTTTTATCACGACCCTATTTGATTAGCATAAAACATTAAATTAACGTACTGTCATCTACAAACACATATGACCTAGGTTCAAGAATAAGGGTTTCTACTCTCCTTTAAAACGTGGGACGTACTAAACTTCTACTATCGCAATAGAGATATAAATGTTATTGTTAACTTACAGGTAGGTATTAGGGATTGCTGGATGTCGCTGGAGGACTTATCTCTCGCTTTGAAGTGGTGTAGCCGCTGGTTGAAATTTTCGAAGAGGGATTGCTTGAGATGTGAGAATCACTCGAGTGTGAGCGGCTTTGCTTTTCTTCAGTCGGACTTCTTTGCAGACGGAAAAGGCTTCTTTGGTATGGCACCGATATAAAACTTGACTATTTAGGTTAATACGGCCCTGAAAGGGGGGGATCGATTTTCTCAATTTGATCCTATCGTTTCTCACGGAAATAGTCTGGTATGTCTGAAGGATCGATCTTTACGAACTAATCTTTCTTCTGGCGAATCCACTTCTAATAACCTTCTTGTCTGGCCGATGGATCGATCTTCACGACCTAATCCTACTCTGGCGTATCGACTTCAGATAATCTTCTTGTCTAGCCGATGGATCGATCTTCACGAACTAATCCACCTCTAGCGTATCGACTTCTGATAATCTTCTTGTCTAGCCGATGGATTGATCTTCACGAACTAATCCACCTCTAGCGTATCGACTTCTGATAATCACTTCTCTTTCTTTGCGGGGCTTATTTATAGGCGGATTGCCGCCCCATCTAAAGGGGGAAGTGACCAGGTAACAGATGCAAAGGGGGGGGGAGCAAATGGTGAGTTAGCATCTGGGGAGAGCGAGAATTCCTGAGGTGGCACTGGGGTGCCCAAGTCAGCTCGCAAATTATAGGCTCGCAACCGCACCGCTACTTGGCGTGCCTTCTGACTCGCACCGTTTTTTTCCCTAACCACGGGTTTATGGGTCTCGTAGGTAATTCGATCGTTAGAGCGTCGTTTAAGGACCTTAGGTGGTCGCCTTCAAACATATGTTAGCTCCAACTGCCCACAGCGGCGAGGAGATCACACATGGTAAGCATTTTCGCCGGCTACCTTTCCCACGCTTCTCCTCATGAAGGGAGGGGGGCTTGAATGTACCTATACTCCTCCAGGATGCTTAATGTAGCCATTTCTCCACAATATATATATATATATATATATATATATATATATATATATATATATTATATATATATATATATATATATATATATATATATATATATATATATATATATATATATATATATATATATATATATATATAGAGAGAGAGAGAGAGAGAGAGAGAGAGAGAGAGAGATTTATGTGGGCGGAAATGTGTCGGGACCATTTTGGTATATATTAAATCATAATTACCAATTTCCGAGCAGAAGTGTTTTTCTTATTTTGATTGCCAATGTATTTGTTTGTCGACCGCTGAAAAAATCTCATTTGGAGGATTTTCGTTCTTTACAGAGCGTCACACTAATTTTGCTCATTTTCCGTTCATAATTTATGCTGACAAAAAGTCATTTGTAATTATCGTAACCTAAAGAAGTTTGCAGACGTGAACATCGGCTTTATTTAACAGGTTGTTCCTCCTTATATGTACTTACCAAATTTCAAGCCTTCCGCCTGTATTTGCATTTGAAATTAATTTCATCTTTACTTTATATGGTACGTAACCTTATTGTTTGGTTATACAGTTAGGTTTTACTTTTTTAATGTCCATTCATGGTCATTACTATCCGGTGAATATTTTGAAAAGGTCATTGACAACTAGGTTCGGATGATTCTTTCGAACCTGTATAAAGGTATCTTTCCAAAGTACTCTGAATCAAACTATAGGTTCTATGAATCAGCTCCTTTTTGCTTGGTATTCGAGACCATTCCGAGTAATCAATGATGGGCATTGAGTAACCTACATTCAAATATCTTAATTCTACCTCCCGAGTGATTAAAGTTAAATTATCTATTGTACCAGAGCTGTGCAGGGTGATGAGGGTACGATTGTTTGCTTTTCTATCTCAGCGTTGATGCAGTTTTTATTTACGTTATTTAATCAAAAAGTCCCTGATCATACTATCAAACTAGGAGAAGTCTTGATCGTTTGTTTTGTTACGGGTAAACACGTAATTCTAATCATGTTCCCTCTTTATCAGGCGAGAGATCTGAGAGATTACAGTGATTTTGGCGACAGTGCTCTTGAGGGATAGGAGGCGAAAAAAGAGGCAGAGTTAAATTTTACACAATGATCAGAGGGCGTCAAGTAACGTTATTTACAGATCATAAGCCCTTAGTGTCTGCCATTTCACTTCGTAGCCTGCTAAAACATACATATACACTGCTATATTAGAAAAGATTAATGACATTACATATCTCTGTGGCGAAGATAATTTTATGGAAGATCGCTTCTCTTCCTTCTTTGGCAATCTCACAAGTATAGAACGATGAAATTAAATCATTCCATGATAAACTAAAAGCTTTTCAATTTTCTGATAATATTCAGTTGTGGTGTGATGTTCATCTTCTTTTTTGCGTCTATTTGTCTCTTTAGCTTATAGAAAATTCATATTTAGGTATTTACATGACATATCTCTTCCAGAAATTAAAACATCGCTCCGTTTAATCAAATTGAAGTATTCTGGCCAAATATTGATGCTTGGTCACGAGAATGCCTTGAATGTCAGTCTCGAAAGCTATTTATATTTCCGCTTTAAGATGTGAAGTTGTCCATTTGGATATCTTAGAACCGCTTCCTCTATGTACCCTCCCACGATAGTTCTAGATATCGAATAATCGATATATGTTGTCATGTATTGATAGAGAGATAAGATGAATCGAAGCCACGCCAATTCCAGACATAACTGGTGCAACAGATGTTTGGGACATTTTGTACGCTTAGATCTCGAAGTTTGATGTATCTCTTCACGTAATTACTAATAGAGGTGCCAAATTTGAACGCTGACCTTTTAAAGAACCTTTATTAGTGGTAAGATTGCATCGGCTTCGTACCATTTCTTATAAGCCGATGGCAATTGGAATTATTAAGAGAAGTAATCATACAGTCAAGACTTGCATAATGGCTTATTGTCAAAGATGGTTAAGGCTAGTCCTCATTGTTCTTTAGGTATCAGATCCGTAGCTAATGATTCAAGTTTCTCACCGTTTACAGCCGTCAGGAAAACTATCCTTTTTTGTCCTAAACCTTTTATTTACACCTTACGCTTCAAAAACAGATGCCAAATTTATAAATAAATTAGGAAAAACTATGTCCTAAATTTGTTTTCTCCTATATCGACTGGAAATATACGTTCGGTAACATAATCTTACGTTCTTAATGACATAAACGAAGCATTTCAGATATTGTATTGGTTTTAATCGATAACGTCAGAAAACACTCTAAAGGACTTAATGCAGGCCCTTTTCAGTTATCAAGGGCAGCAATGAAGTTCTTTTTTTAGGATTCCTTAATGGAATTTAGTTTCAATTGATAGAATAAAGCAGCAAAGTTCTTAATCAATTCGCATAAAGATGAGTGTGCTTAATCTTCTGTGTCCCGTTTAGAGAGCAATGAGCGTCAAGAATCCCCTTCTCGTAATGAAATAGTTTTACCGATGATGAAAACAATAACAGCGACGAAATAAGAGAAGGACCAAACTCTCTGTTTCATGATGAATAACCAACTACTTATTGGTGCGAAGGTCGGAAAGTAACTTACGCAAAAATTCCGTCTATCATTATTTTTACACTGGTATTTAATTTTGCACTAATAAACTTTACTTTCATAGAAGGAAGTCAGATGCTTCACACACAAAACACTTTTTCCCCGAATAAGAAGTTTTGTTCGCAATTAGGAGTATCTGCTCCTATATTCGAACGTTCGTTCGACAGTGACAAAAATTCAGCAAGAAAATAAATGATACAAAGAAATCCTTAAATAATATTTCGTTTGGTGAAATCAGTCCTAGAAATGGACGAAAGTAATAGAAAAAGACATGCTTTTGTTTTGGTCAATGGCTAAGCTCATGTAGTCAGTGAGCGCAGTCAACAGACAGCATAAAAGCTCTAGGCTTAACCACCATTCTAACTATTGGACCACCTGAACCATGCTGCATTAGACGTCGAAAAGGAGAGTTGGATTATACAAAGAGAATACTCCAGAAGAGAATAGCCAAGCTTCTCTAAGAATTTCACATAAATTTACTTATATATATATATATATATATATATATATATATATATATATGAACCTATTAATCTAATGAGCAACGTTTATTCGGAAAATAAAAGGTTGATAACGGTCAAATTTTCATAAAGTATGAAAATGGTTTAATAAGAATATTAAATAGTTTCCATATTAGTTCCTATTTGAAGGAATATCTAATGTATCTAATAATATAAGACCTCTATTTCCTTTCACAATAGATTACTAAAAGTACAAGAATGCTAAATGTGTATATAAGTATTCAGTTATGTACGAATTAAATAAATGTACTTAGTAATTGTAAGTATATTAATCATTTATAGCTATCGCAGACTTAGACAAAGAACGGAATATGTTATGGCAAACGGATATAGTAAAAATGCCCTATGTGTAATTATGATGCAGATTTGCGTAGTGACAATGATCGGTATCGTATAACTTGCGTCTAAATATTATAAATATATCCATGCGGAATAATTGCAAATCAATTTACTATAAACTTGCTTATTTTTAATTCTAACGGATCATCTGATACTATTTTTATGATTTAGCGGCAGCTAATACATTTTGGGCCCCAAAATACAATTCATACACAGTGATGGGAGCGCCATAATTATTGAGAAAAGATATTTTATATTGATTAATTAAACCAATCTAATGCGAATGTTTGTCTGGATTTGGTGGGCGCACGGTAGGCGGCACTATTTCCGGGCTACAATTTTGGGTTATAATTACCTCGATCGACTCTGCAAGTTCATCGAAATTATAATGACGATACCACCACCTACTTTAGGCTACTTCCGCCTAAAAGTAACATTTTTAGTTACCTTGGAAGTGGGGTGCTTCGCCTCCCATACCCCGCACTTAATTGTGGGGGGTAACATCCCCCCCGCGAATTAAAAACCTCGTAATATTGCTAATTCGAAAGGCTAACATCAAATTTTAATTCAAAAGGCGATTGTTAAATGTCGGCGGCGCTATCGTCGTCTTAAGTTACCAAATAAATAATTACTTTCCGACAAAAGCTAAACCATCTCCACCTTTCACTATTATAATCGAACCGCGCTTATTTTCCATACCTGTTGCAAATCTTCGCTTCCAAAAATGAGTCCATGATCTACACAAAAGTCTATTAAATGTTTGAAATAAGGTTGAATTAAGGTTGCCAGTGTGTGAAAATAATGGTTTATTTTAACATTAGGAGAAACCAAGGTTTATGTATTTAAATGTAAATTTTAACCCCTTCAAGGTATAGTATCTTAAAAATATTTACTTTTCGCGCCAAACCGAAACCTATTTGCTGACTAGAATGCCCAAAGTGACTTTAGTATTTAAACGAAATAGGTACACGAAACATAAAATAATTTAATACATTACTAAGCATAAAACATCAATGCATTACTAAATAACATAATCACTAGAAGTGCAGGCATTTAGTAAATAATAAAGAATAAAGGCTAAAAACAAAATAACAACAAATAAAACGCCGTGATTGGCCATTTCCAGATTAGGCTAGCATCTCACACAATAAATCTTAAATTGTAGCTTAAAATTGTAGCCCAGAAATAGCGCGCCCGATCGTGTGCCCCTAAAGTCAAGTATTACCAGGAATACTATTTAAATGCATATATTCAGATGGTTAGGTGATAAATTATAAAGAATAACATTAATGCGTTGATTCATGGAAATATAAAAACGGGTTTGAACTGATATCTGTGAACTTAGTAGATAATTTTGTTTTTATAATGGACCTAATTTAATCTACTTAAGGTATTATTAAAATTTATTTAGGCTTGTTATTATTGGAATGATGTTAACAAGTCGAACGGAGAATTATGTATTGATTTTGTATAAAAATGATGTTATGTTCAGAATTAACTCAGAGTGGGCGAGTAGTCTGCTCTTTATGTAGAAGAACCGTAGTTATTATCATCCCTACATCTTGAAAAGGCTTGATTGAGTCATCGTCATACCTTTTCCAAATTGAAGTCAGAAACATCCTGTTATTCAACGAAAATCAAATTGAAATCACATTAATCTGATGTAGTAGAACCCCTTACTTTGAATTCACCTCAAAGAAAACACACTTCTTGGATGAAGGAAATTCATTATTCTTTCCTTTTTTTTGTAGATTATACAGTAAACAACAAATATTTTGGTACAGAAGGCCAAATAACTCATTTCAGAGTTCGGATTCAAATTTATAATTAATTTATCTACCTCGTCCAGATTTTGGTTATAATCGGCTTAATGAAACGTGAATCGATGGAACTGCTGCTAAGACTCATCAAATATAAGGACCAGATTAAATATTTGTGGCGACCGTAAAATTTTATCATTATTTTGGGGGTCACAGTTGGGCTACAAAAATAATATGTGATTTTGTATGTTTGGAACAGCAGACAAGCCAAAAGCTACTAAAAAATAAATTATTGGTCATTTAGAACAAAACATGTCATTTAAACTTGGCCATATGAAAAATTTCGTAATGTGGGTGGATCATCAAAGTAGCGGCTCCCAATATTTAAAGGATAAATATAAAGGAACATTGACAGAAGCTAAACTAGAAGCTGGAGTCATCACTGGAATACATATTTCAGTGTCATCCATAACTCATGGTTATCATCTAACCTAATTAAGAGTGAACTAAACACATGACAAAATTTTGAGGGGTTAACGAAGATAAAAATCGCCATAAACTCGTAGAAAACATGCTAAATACATATAACTAATAGGAAACAGAATCTCCTTGAAAATTCATTTTTACATTCTCATTTTGACTTCCCTGTCAATCTTGAGGCTGAACGTGACAAGCATGTTGAGCGCTTCCTCAAACATATCCTAGTTATGGAGAAAAGATAATAAGGTCATTTTAACCCATATATGATGGGAGAGTACACAAGAAGATTAAGTCCTGAACATACGAATATTCCCATAATTTCTGGTTTTTAAACTCCCGATCCCCTCAATGTAACCAGTGCAACACACAATTGACAATAAAACATGTTAATAGATTGTCTCTTTCATATTGACATTCAAAACAGATTTCTCGAACTCAACCAACGTTAGAGACAATCCCCAAGACAAAAAAATCAAAATAGAAAAACTTGTAAAATATCGGAAAGCTACAATTTTATATATTAGAATTTGAAGAGACAAGATAATTTAAAAAAAGCCGGAATAGACCCGTAAAAGGTCAAAGTGGGCTTAAAGTTATCTAAAAAAAAGAAGAAAGAGAAAAGGATGAGGGTTGTCCGGGGTCTCATAAATCCCGAGTTATCTCGGACGCCCGCAATATATATATATATATATATATATATATATATATATATATATATATATATATATATATATATATCCAGCAAACAACAAAAAAAACAAAAACAGGATAATTTTTCTTCGGAAAAAGTTATTTCCTGATTCGCAAAAGTTCCGTACAGGAGTGGGATTCGAACCAAGCACACTGAGGCAGCGAGCAACCGCTTCTATCTCAATTAAACCGACCCTTAGACCACTCGGCTACGCGGAAGACAAAAAACTCTTTCGGCAAAATCTGGGACTCAGAAAACTTAACTTATCACGGCCTAAACCGCACGATTTGAACTGTCTAGTTAATCTTTCTGACGCTATACTGTCGAAAAGGAAAAAGTTTCTCCTCTTTTTCGGACTACAATTTAAGTTACAAGACTCCAGGCTTAATTATGTGGATTGTTATTTTTACTTTGAAAAGATTATTCACGATATCCAACATCTGCCAATTTTAGGTTCGTTCAATAACCTTAAAACTAATACTTTACATGTGGCCCATGAATCTTTTCATAAAATCAACCATATGAAATTTTCGTCTCTCCTTTTTACTAAACACGATTTTACTTTTATTCGAAACCTTGGGTTAAATAAAGAAATTGTCGTCCCTCGTCCTCATAAGGGTAATGGGGTGGTGATTTTGAATAGGACTGATACATTTAAAAAATGTCCCAGATTTTGTTAGATACATCAAAATTAAGTGAAATTAAGGAACAACCTTTGACTAATATTCATCGTTTAGAGGACAAAATTAACTATTTTTTACTCAAGTTAAAATCTTCCTGTTTTCTAATTGATTCCGTGTACAGTTCTTTGTATGTCTGATCATCATATTGGGTCTACTCTATGGGATACCTAAGATACATAAGACCGGATACTCTCTTCGTCCCGTTCTAGCTTCATACATTCTTCTTTCTTATAATGTTGCTGAGTTTTTAGTTTCACTATTAAACACTTTTACTTCCAATTTATATAGCGTTAATAATAGTCTTGATTTTTCTTCTGAAATTACAAAGTTTAGGTCGTTAAGCCCTTTATTCTTTTTAAGCTTCGATATCACATCCTTATTTACTAATATTCCGATTCAGGAAACTATAGTTTATTTTAAATAAAGCCTTTCCAGATAAAAGGGCCCTCTTTAATAGATTCAGTTTTTCACAATTCTCTCAGGCATTGCAGTTAGCCGTCAAAGACAACTATTTTCCTTTTAATAATGTCGTAAATCATCAAATTGAAGGTGTTGGGATAGGAAGACCACTAAGTCGAGTCTTTGCATGTGCAATTTTAAGGAGAAAATGTTCCGTGATTACCCTGCTCAATGCCGTCCCCTACTCTATAAAAGATATGTTGACGATACAATTTCTGTTTTTTTCTTCTAGTTTGTGCTCTAAAGAGTTTTTCAGTTTTATTAACAATTTATACCCTAATATTACTTTCACCCAAGAACACGAGATTAATAATAGTTTAAAATTTCTAGATATTAATGTATCCCGTACCCCTTCTGGTATTCAAACTAGTGTCTTTAGAAAACCATCTTTCAATCGGTTGGGACAAAATTTCTTTAGTTTTTGTGATATAGCATATACAATTGGTGCCATTAAAACGCTCATCCACAGAGGTTTTAACCTGTCTTATACTTACCTTAATATGCATTTGGAATTTAACTTTTTAAAAGAATATTTTGTTACAAATGACTATCCATTATTCTTAGTCGAAATCTGTATAAGGAACTTTCTTTCTGGGCTATATAACACCCTCCACTTCTTTTAATGTTCCCAATGAAATTAGTTTCTTTATGTTGCCAGACATCACCCCTTTTAATGACCTCCTCCGGAAACGTCTATCTACCGTTTTAAGGAAATTTCACTGGCAAATAAATTTTAAACTTATTTTCATCAACAACAAAAATATTGCCACTATTTTTCAGAGTAAAGGAGCATATTCCTACGCCGTTGAGTTCGTGCAGAGTATATAAATTTTCTGGCCCTAGCTGTTAGCAGGGGAACTATATAGAGGGCACGGTGCGTTCTGTCCAGGCAAGATACTGCTCAGTAAAACCTTGAGCAATAAAGAGTATTCTCCCATCAGAAACATGTAATAGGGTGTAAGGCAGACGTATCCTTAAATGCTTTTTCTCTATTAAGATTTTTTAAATATACATCCAATCTCCCCATTAAAGAATCTCTGTGTATTAAATACAACCACTCAAATTTAAATAATGACGCGTCATCTTTTTGGTGCTTTATAACTTAATAACCAACCAAACTGTATTCAATCTTAAATTTCTTGCTCGTTTTTACTTTTCATTGTTTTTCCACCATAAAGGTAATGTTCTGTTTCTTCATTTAGTTTTACTATATTGTATATTCTTTTCAACTCTGACTCTCCCCCCCCTCCATTTTATTCTTAATTTCTGTACCGTTACATTTATTTTGTTTGCATCTGATTAATATAATATTGTTTCAAATATTTTCTACTGTTAATACCACATTAGATTTTTGTTGGTTTAGTTTTCGTTAACCTAATTTTCATTTAAGCATTTTACCGCCGTTTGCTTCAATTTTTAATTAGATTGTACTTGTGCTGTATTATGGATTTAACTTTAGATTTGAAATTTGTTTTATAGCTCCTGAAGATGGGTGTAGAAATAACCCGAAACGTAGAGAATAAAGATGGGACCCGCCTTCTTCGTTTTGTCCTTCTTACTTAATATTGAACTCAAGATTTGTCGATCGAAAAATCATGGCGAATACATATATATAGTTTCGGGAGGAATGAAAGGATAAGGAAGATCCGGTTCATTTTCAGTTATATATATATATATATATATATATATATATATATATATATATATATATATATATATATATATATGGAGAATGAGAGAGAGAGATTGTGTAACTGCAAAGAAACACAAGATAAATGGCCTAGCGTTTCATAGTAAAATTGTTATTTCATAAAATGCGAAAAATCCGTGCATTGTGTAAGATCGAACAAAGTACACTAATGCAGCAACAATCGCTTTGATCTCAGCTAAGTGGTCTAAGGGGTTGATTGCTTTAACCTACTTCAAAGCGGTGTTCACTGTCTCAGGGTGCTTGGTTCGATCGTGCTCCCTGCGTGGATAATTTGCATATTAGGAAATAAAATTTTTGCTAAAGATAAACTATTCCGTTTATCTTATATTTCTTTGCGGTTACTCCATCCATTTACCAACTTTCGCAATCATGAGAGTTTAAAATGACATATACCGGATGACAACTAAGAATGTCCTTTTATGCTGCTGTAATTTGTTAGCCATTAAAGCATGAAGGTAGAAAAAAGTGTCATTACAAAGAACATTATTTGAAATATTATTTTCTAGATATTTAAGATTCGAAAAGAATACTACCGGACTCTATGCACCTATCAATCCGATTAGCAATATTCTTTATGGCATTCTTCAAAATATTGACATTTATGGATGCAATGATTTCTGGAAACTTATTCTTCAGTTCTGTGATATTAGATGGTGAAGCTCAAAATAGTCTTTCTTTCACAAACTCCATAGAAAGTAGTCTAAAGGTGACAATTCAGGTGACCTGACTGGACAGGGCAAATTTGTCCTATGCGACATTAGTCATTGAAGAAATCGAGCCTTCAACCATGTCATGGTGGCCCACGCACTACGGGTTGTAGCGCCATTTTGCTGAAACTATTCGTCAGCATATGTGTTGTTGGCGAAAATACTTTTCAGCATGTCATGATATTTGGCAGCGTTAATTGACTGAACTTGTCCTGTTTCATGGTCCTCAAAGAAATAGGGCCTTTTAAATCTTATTTAACTTAGTCGACACAAAACTGTCATCTTTGACGAGTGCAATGATTTTGAAAGTGATTATTTGACTTACTTACTGACCACTTCCGATAATTCTGTTTATTTGGCCTTTCAGGTAAACGTGACATTCATCACTGGAAATTATGTTATTCAATGCTCTTTGTTTATCATCGCACATTTCTTTAAACCTGACGCAAAAGGATAGCATACGTTGCTTATCCTGCATTGAGATTACTTGATGACATTGACTTTTGTATGGCTTTAAATTAGGATCTTCTGTGAAAATAGTTCGCTTAGCTTCTCTATTAAAATATGTCTCAGCAGCCATTTTCTCACTGTTTCTTCAGCCTCAATTGTAGTCCTTAACTTGTCAATATTTTATTTATTTAAATTACGAATTATGCTGTGTGCATTCCACTTGGCGTAATTTCTTTGGATTGTTTTTTTTGTTTAATACGAGTACCATATCTTACTTTAAGATGACGACTTGATTTGATTATGGAGCCATGTTGAATCATTATTAATCCACGAAAAAACTGCACTGTTAAAAAGTTAATTGTGCCAGTTATAAGAGCCAAAATAGAACTGTTTAATATCTTCATAAATAGGCTCTCCTAGGCTGGGATAGACTATCCACCGCAAGCTAGGCTACCAAAGCAAGCTAATAAAATTTTAAATATTGTTCTTTATAATGATATTTATTTCTACCTTCAAACTTCAATGACTAACAGTATTACAAAAAAAAGGAGACGTTTTTGCCTATCTCCCGGTATATATATATATATATATGTATATATATATATATATATATATATATATATATATATATATATATATATATATATATATATATATATATATATATATATATATATATATATATATTAAGAAAATTATTGCAGTAATTGAGAGAACGCCTATTTTAAGTGCTACCTTTTCGTATATGTGAGAAGAGCTCCTTCCGAAGGCTTTGAAGAAGACTGGTTTGCCAAAAAATAGACTTTTAACCGCATAATTAATTGCGTTACTGCAATTATTTTCTTAATTTATAAGGCGAGGCGAAATTGGAGAATCAAACAAATTTTCCATTCTCTTCGAAAAGCATGGGTGACACTTAAAAACGCTAATCGACAGTTAGTTTTTTGGCTATCTGAGAGAACGCCTATTTTAAGTGCTACCTTTTCTTGTATGTGAGAAGAGCTCCTTCCGAGGGCTTTGAGGAAGACTGGTTTGCCAAAAAATAGCCTTTTAACCGCATATATATATATATATATATATATATATATATATATTTAAGTGATAAAAATATCTGAACACTTACATTTTCAATAATTATGAAATATTTTGTTCATTTCTCTTTTATAAAACTAACAGGAGACTCAGTAAACTTATATTTAACAGAAGAAACAACATAAGATATTTTCTTCGCATATAAAATCAATTGCCAATATAAAACTTATCAGCTGGCATAAGTGTTCAACCACTCTAAAAACATGCATGACTATAGTATTAAACAAAATAAATCTTATAAATTCGACGAAGATCAAGACATTTCTTGAAATGAAACTGATGTAAACTGCCGAATATTAGCTACGTCATTCATTGATAAGAATCCATGGAAGAAGGACATTTTCCCTTATCAATGCTGAAGGTCAAATAAATTCATCAATCTATTTCACAGAAAATAAATATACTACATTAAAATAAATTATCCTATAGGACTATTTCTAAGAGATATAAAGTACCTTATGCAACAGTAGGTTTTAGAATTCAAAAGAATCGCCCGTGTAGAATGACCTCCAACTTGACATGTGTACGTGTTCCTCGCAAGAATAACGTTCGGTCTCAACGTTACATGATTCGAAAGCTAAAGAATTATCAACTATTACTCTGCAAAATATAAATAGTGATCTGGGAATTGTCAGCGACTAAAGCGAGTACAAGCACGATGGTAAATATCTATCCTTCGTAACTATCTGTATTCTTACACTCCGCACAATACTCCACTTCTTAATAAAACCATGTAACAAACCATTTAATGTTTGTCAGAGAACATCTTGAAAATGGAAGTGAATTTTTGAGCAATGTTATATGGACAGATGAGTATAGAATAGAACCCTTTGGCTAAAATAATGTTCATTACTTGTGTTAGATTGAAGAAACTGCCTATCATCTTAAGCACACCAACGCAACAACGAAAAAAGGTGGAGGTAGTCTCATTTTTTATGGCTGATTTAATGTACATACATGGCACAGAAGCACTCCACATAATTGATGGGAAAATGGATGGTGCCAAATATCAAAATTTACTGGATAAAAAACTCCTCCACAGTGCGTAAAAATACTAAGGCAGGCATCGATTGATACTTCAGTAGGACAACGATCCTCAGCACACTTCCGAATTACCTCAAGAATGATTTAAGAAGAGAAAAATAAACTTTAGTCCTTAGCCAATTCAACCCCAAGAACTCAATCCTCTTGATCATTTATTATGATTGCTGAAGCTGTAATGCGAAGGAGAAACCCAAAGAACCTTGTCTCTTTGAATGAGATTTGCTTAGTAGAGTGGGATAAATATAAAGAAATCAATGAAAAAAGCTAATATCAACTTATGAAAATCGTTTTTGTGCTGTTGTTGCAAACAAAATATTAAAGGAATGAAAATATTATTGGTCGAATAATTTTGTCACCTGTTAAATTCTATTTCTTAGTAATCGTGATTATATACAAAGAAAATCTTTGTTATGTGTAGTTTTTTCCGTTAATTATATCCCGGGAGGTGATAGGATTCTGACTGAAACGTAGAATTACTATAATAGAAAATCAAACCATTACTCTAAACTTGAAAGTTTCAAACATGAGGCGGAATCTTCCAAAAATAATAAAATAAGGGTTTAGAGAGTGAGTTATGAAAAAGCTATTCTGTTTCTCATAAAAATAATTGTGTTTTTATAATCGATATGAAGCTGCATTTAACATTATGAAAATCCTAAGGATATCACTTTTCTTAAATAGCATGGAACTAAAAAGACGTGTTTACATGATAGATCTGTTATAAAATTAACTGAGAAGTAAGTGCAAAAGTTTAAATCATCACACGATGTTGCCTTGGTAGGTTGTTGTGGTTTAGGCAGTCTTCGGTTTTGTAGTTCATGGTGTAGGTACTCGTAAATCTGCATAACCTGGACAGACGTCCACAATGTAATTATCTAGCCTTTTCTGGTAGCACACCAGGGCTGGGTGGTGCCAAAATTTCAGTCTGGCCAGGTTTATCCTGTTCTTACGATGTAAAGTGGCTTTAAATATGTGTATGCCATGTGAGCGGGTGGGTAGTTGTGTGTTGTTGGCTAGCGCTCGAATGGAGCGGTAAGTGATTCCAGTGTGAATGCAATTTTTAATGTTGACTTGGGTCTGGAGGGGAAGGGTAGTTGACATCATTTTAGTATAGTATCTGTTTCTGGGTTTTGTTTTAATGTTTTTTGGGGTGTGTGTTGTTGTGCTGCAATGTGAAGTAGAGGATTCTTTGAAAAACCTTGATCCTTGACTTTGATGAATTTTCTTTGCTGGTGTACAGGGTTTGTGGATGTGGTAGCTCTGCATCCTATGCTGATTTTAAGTTTTTTGTTCTGGTGTGTTACAGTCTGTCGAGGTGAGTGTCAGACAAGGTGAGAGCCCATGTTTGACTTTCATATTCCATCACTGACCTTATGTATTGTTTGTATACTGGTATGGTTATTTTTTTGTTATGTCCAGATATTTTACGTACAATTGTTCTTAATGCGTTAAGACTTGGTCTTAGTTTCTCGTTCAAGTTTGCTTTGTGGTTTTTGAATAACATTGACATGTTGTATAATATACTGAGGACTTCCTTTGAAGGGGGGTCGTTGTTTATAGTAAGGTATGATCTGAGGTGTTTTATTGCATTTTGGCTGGTAGGTAGGGAGGCTGTGGATTTTGTTGATGGTATTGCAAAACTGTTAGTGGTAAACTAGTCGTGTTGGGTGTTTAGGTATGGCTGCAAGTGTTGAGTGGCTTTGTTTACATTTTGGTGCTTGTATGTTTGGTATGTCATCTGCGTAAGAGGCTCTGTGTATTTGTAGGTCATGTGTAGGTCATGCATTTATAGAGTTAAAAGGGTGCGGGATAAAGGGCAGAATTTTTTTCAAGTGATGTAGTAAGATATGACTACATTTCATATTCTTACAAAAATAATCCGTATTATTAATTATCAAACAAACTTGTATAAAATAAAATAAACTTATGCCTCTTATTTAATAACTTTTAATATATATAATTATTGGCTAAACACTATATTATGTATACATAGTTCTAATAATTTTCTAGGTTGCACTGAATATTTTTTGCCTTAATTTAATTATGAGGAAAATATCCCCAAAGACCTATTTTTAAGAGCGATTGTTGTTGATTTTAGCTCAAATGATAAAATTTACAATTCTAGTGAAAACTCGTCATATTCTAGTTAATTAAAGTTTGATTTATATATTGGATAACCTTTTCAGGAAACATCTCACTGTGAAAGATATCAGTATTAGCATTCTTGTCGGATATTCTTACCCTATAGATTAAATATGTAGTAGAGGAGAAACACAGTCAAGATGAAACAGGCTCGGAAAAAATTTCATGTCAAGAGTAAGTGAATTTCTTATCCAAGAGAATCAAGTACATAAAAAACGTCAGAACTTTCTAGCCAGAGAAAGCAAACAGTGACATGTGACAGAAACCTTGAAAGAAATAGTTAAAAGCGTAGTAAACATTCTGTCACTCCTTGCGACGTCCACAGAGGATTAAATTTTTATGAGTGAATTACCTATTTTCGAAAGGAAGAATTTTGGATCTTCATTTTGAATTGTTTTGGTAATGTTTGTTTTACATTCAAGGAAATGATTTTATATGCGATAGTCTCCCTATGTGAATAAAAAAATTAAAATTTTTCATGTTTTTAAACACTACCATTATATGGTTGCTGTTAGGTGGTAATGCTAAACACAATGAGATTAACAAAATAATAAAACAAGCTCCCCTGACCAAAAGGTCGCGTGCCCTCCTCTATTGTGATATATGTCCTTACGACTTTGAAGGCTTTCAATAATTCCCGGACTAACCTTGGGAAGACCTTGACAATTATATTATTCGAAAGAGAATGCAAACACCTTAAGAGTTTCAAGGTTCGTTAGAATCGGCCGAATAGTTATGATGTTATAGCCAATAAAACCTATTTCCCTGGCTAACCTTGGGTGACTTTGGCAATTTTCTTATTTGAAAGGGAATGTAATGCAATATAAGGGTTTTTAATTTAGTTAAAATCATCAGAATATTTATAATGTTATTGCAAAATATCTAATTCTCTGGCTAACCTTAGGAGGACCTTAGCAATTATACCATTCGAAAGAAAACGTAAAACAATATAAGTTCCAAATTTCTTTAGAATCTGCCGAATAGTTATGATGTTGTTGCCAAAATAATATAATTCCCGGGCTAACATGGGAGGACTTTGCCAATTGTATCATTCGAAAGAGAATGTAAAACAACATAAGGGTTTCAAATTTCGTTAGAATTGGCTGAATTGTTACAATGTTATTTAAAAAAAGCAAAATGTGGACCGATCGACCGACATAGTGAAATGTAGAGTCGCCCGCGACTAAAAAGTCACAACTTTCTAAAAGTTTATTAAAAAGCAGAACTAAATTATATTAAAATATATATTTTTTAAAATTTAAATGGCGTGCCTTAACTTTTTGTCACATCTCATTTATGGAATTGGAAAGGCGAAAAAATGGTCACAACCTAATTGCATAGTCTAGAATAGTATAGCATAGCATAGTATAACATAACTTAGTATATTCTAGCATAACATAGTATAGTATAGTATAGCATAGAAAATATAGTATATTATATGTAGTATAGTATCTCCTAACATAGTATAGCATATCCTAGTATAGCCTAGTATTGTATAGAAGAGTATAAAATTTTATAGCCTAGCCTAGTATAGTCTCAAATAGTAGCCCGGCCAAACCTAGCTTACCGTAAAATACCCTACCATAGTATTACCTCAAGTAGCATAGCCTAGATTGCCTAACATAGTAAATCCTGCCTACACTAGCATAGCATATTATATCATAGCATTGTATAGTATAGCATAGTATAACAGAGTAGATTATGTCATAGCATAGCCTACCATTATATGTCCTAGCCTAGTCTAGCCTAGCCTAGCTTAGTATAACCAAGTCTATCTTATGATTCCCTATAAAAGTAGAGCTTACTATACCATACTTTAGCGTAGCTAGCATAGTATAGCCTAGCCTTACATAGTGTAGTTTAGCCTGGTATAGTATGAATTAGCCTAGACTAATCGAGCCCCAGCCTAGCAGAGTATGTATATTATGGCCTATCCTAGACTAGGAAGCATAGTAAAGCCTAGCCTAACAAAAGCTAGACTAACATAGCCTAATCTAGCCTAGCATATATGGGATCCTAGCCTAGTATATTCTATCCTATCCTATCTTAGTTAGTATATATTAGCCTAGACTAGCATAGCCTAGTATAGTATATCATTGCCTACCTTACCCTACCTTACCCTAGTTAGTATAGTAAATCATAGTATTGCCTAGCCTAGACTAGACTATTAGATCTTAGCCTAGGGCTGCATAGCATGCATAACATAGCCCAGCTTACTCTAGAAAAGCTTCTTTTATCCTAGCTTGGTATAGCGAAGGCAAACTTAGTGTAGCTTAGCTTAGTATATCATAGCCTAACCTAGCATACCATAGCGTAGCATGGCTTAGTATACCTTTCATGCCCTGCCTAGCCTAGTATATTTTAGCCTAGCATATCATAACCTAACCTAGCCTAGCATTAACTATCCTAGACATAGCTTATTATTGTCTATCCTAACATATATACTATATGCTATCCTATCATAGCATATTATAGCCTAAACTAGCATAGTATATTTTACCCTTGTACATTATATCTTATCATAGCTTAGCATAGCATAGCATAGCCTATAATATCCTAGCATAGCATAGCCTATTCTATGCTTGCCTAGCAGAGTATAGCATATTATAGCCTAGTCTAGTCTAGAAGAGTATCGGCCGAAAAATGATGATGTTATTTTCAAAACAAAATAATCCCGGGCTAACCTTGATAGGACCTTGGAAATTATATCATTTGAAAGAGAAGGTAAAACAACATAATGGTTTTAAATTCCGTTAAATTGGCCTAATAGTTATGATGTTATTGCCAAAACAAAATAATTCCCGGGCTACCTTGGGAGGACTTTGGCAATTATATCATTCGAAAGGGAATGTAAAACAACATTAGGGTTACAAATTTCGTTAGAATCAGCCGAATAGTTACAATGTTATTGCAAAAAAAAGCAAAACGAGACCGACCGACCATCATTGTGTGATATATTTTTCGCCCGCGACCTGACTCGCACGCGACTAAAAAGTATATGATACACAAATAAATGTCAGATAGGAAATAATTGTTTTCAAAATTTTCAGGAATTCCAAGAATTACTTGCTTTCAAAGATATGCAAATTTCTGCATATTAAAACATAAAACCTTGCAACCTATTCTCATATTAAATATGCTCATCTCTTCTTCAGAGAGTGAATATAACTTATGTAAAGAATCATTTACTTCAGTAAGGGGAAAACGATTGTTACGTAAAGCGATAAAATGCTTTATAAATCCTTTGGAAGTTTTATCAATAAGTGGATATAATTAAATCTATGGAAAACCTTAGAGATTTCTTTATTTTAATTGGAATTTCAAGGATTTAAATTAGGGAATTTAAATGACATTTTAATAAAGGCAAATCTTGGAAATTCATAATAATGAGTTCAGGATAAAATATAAATTTCAAATTTGAAATGGAAGATAAAAGTATAGAGTTCATCAAAGAAGGGGGATATATATATATATATATATATATATATATATATATATATATATATATATATATATATATATATATATATATATGTTTCATAGTAGGTTGAAAAGGTCTTAGATTCCACTAGAAAAGTAAATGAATATCAGCTATTATTTTTTTAAGTTAACAAGGCGGGAATTCAATATAAATCTTGGAATTTTAAATAAAATTAGTACATATAACTTCTGCACAATTCTTATAACATAACATAAAATTATATGCTAATAATTTATAACAAAATCATGAAAAATTAAAGAAAGTAAGTAAAATTTATAGGCTGGTTCATTGATCCTTTAAGGGAAATATTAAAATTCCAATAGAAAATTTAATAATAAGCAAACTTAAGCAATAAACCTCGTATGGGCAAATTTTTTCTCCTTGATGTATGAGGTGCAATGCCCGTTTCCTTTTCAACTAAAATGAATGGTTGGAACAGATACCAACGACGAATTAGTTATAGATTGGTTATTAGGTTTATCCCGACAAAAAGGCTTAAATACTAAGTTGGTATATAATCATAATTATAATAATGATAATAAATTTCCTTAAGAATCTGCATCGAATCGTAGCACTGCTAGTGTGGGACGAACGCCACTTATTGCAAGACATCTAAATCACTTCCTTTTGCGTTGGAACACAGTTTTTGTTTGACGGATGCCTCTTGATCTCCCCTTAGGCGTTTTTCTCAAGTCATGTATATGGAAAATGAAATATAAAGGTCGACTTACACGCTACAAAGCAAATGAACCTTAATACTTTGGTAAATGAGTATGAGATCAGCCAAACGTTGAGAAACAAATCCACGATGATTTAAAAGAAATCACCCTCCTTTCAACAAAAAATAAAAAATAAACCTTATTAGCAGCATATTAAAAACTTAAATTAGAATATATGCTTATTTATTAAATAAAAGATACAAGATAAATAATATATATCGAGTTGATCTACAAAAATAATTGGAGCGCGGAAAAATAGCGAAGCATGAAATGAAATAAATTAGGAAGTAAAATAAATAAATCACACTAAATTATTTTTTTAAAATTATATATTTTGAGTGCTTTTTTCAATTAAAAACTCACTGTAAGCAATAACATTATTACCATTGTTGTGGAGTTTTCTTTTCTTATAGCTTCAATATATAGTAGGTGAGCAACACAGTCAAGATGATACAGACTAGGAAACAATTTCTTGACAGTAGCTTTAGCTGATATCAATTAGTATCTCTATATCCCTGTACCTGTTGGAAATATATTTTTATACCTAGAAAACTTGGTCTTTCTTTCGCTTAATAGAATAAGAATCAAACCATATCGAAACCATTTAAAGATTATTTTCATTTCGAGGATTTGACTAAATATATGAAGTTTTTTAATCAACTGGCCCAGAAATTGTTATTGTTCTGTAGTGGATGTTCCATAACAACAAATATAGCTTGTTACGAGCGACACTAGGATCAACGTCATTTTAGAAATCATTTAATTTTCAACTCAATTATTTAGTGGATGAGGAACATAAATAATATGAAATGGTAAAAGAAACTACTTGACAGTGTCTGTTGCTGCACACATTAGACAATAATTCCGCCTCGTAATTTAAATAACCTTTCTTGTAATATCGCTAATATAAATAGATATTAGATATGAATTATCAGCAATATCAGGAGTGTTAACATTCCCCAGGTAAGTCTACTGAGGCTCACTGAACGATTCAAAGGAAATATGAATGAATATTTATTCAGACTTTTCATTCATATTCCTCATTAGCTCACCTGATTTACTACCCTATAGAATTTCAGTATTGACATAAATAAATCAAAGATAGGAACTAAGTAAGGGCAGCACATATCTGCTAGCACGCTAGTTCACATTTAGTAATTATGTTACATATAAAATAAAAATCTTAAGTACAGTGAGCGGAGTTGTGTGCCACATGCAGAACTCAGTACACAACATGCAAAATTATTAATTTAATCAGCATATTCGTAAAGCATAGTTCCAAGAAAGTCGTGCAATTGTATCTTAAAACTGTCCAAAGACTCCACAGTAACAACACCATCGAGAACAGCGTTCCACAAACCTATGCAAGGCAAGCTGAAAAATCTCCGCCTACACTCTGTAGAACAGTGCATATGCCTGATCTTATACTTATGACCCCTTGTACCCATTTACGGTGCCAAATTAAAAAGATTATCATGAATAATACTGCATTTCCCATCAAATATCTTCCAGTACTGTATAATATCTGCTCGGATTAGTCTTTTCTTGACATAATACAAGTTCAAAGCCTCCAATCTCTCACTATGAGACAATTTTCCAACCTGTCTATCTGCATAGTCCCTCTAGACTAAACGTTCTCTAGAAGTCTCAGGTCACTAAGATAACCTGAGTTCTACACACAAGATGCAAACTCCATAATTGGTCTAACATGAGTCAGAAAAAGGGTCATCATAAAAGGATGCGAGCGGCAAAGAGTAGAAGAAAGAATGTTGCTACAAAGTCCTGCTGCGCTGCCTTGCTCACAACAGCATTAACATGGTCATGGAACTTCAAGTGGGTGTCAAATAAAACACTGAGATCGCGCTGTGAATTGGAAACCTGTAAGTCACAGCCGTCCAAGGTGTACCTACTTAAACTCCCAGCAACAGCCCAATCAACACCAGCATGCTAGAAGCGAAGAACATTGCACTTGCTACTATTAAGCGGGGTACACAAGAAGCAGCAGCAGCAGCAGAAGTTGCACTTACGAGTATTTCTATTTGGTAAACTGAAAGATCCAATGCAATATTTAGATTTGTATCATGCCTAATGCTGAGGTACAGTTTTAGCTCATTTGAAAAAAAACTTACAAGAAGTTGACATATATTAGAAATAGTAAGGGCACACGAACACTACCCTGAAGAACTCTACTTGTGTCAGGCCCGAAACCACTCTCAACATCAGAGAATGACAAACAACATCAAAGGCCTTTGGAAAATCAAAGAAAACCACATCAACAGACAAACCAAAATCAAACCAACGAGAAAGACTATCATAAGTTAAGAGTAACTGGTTGTTAACAGTTCTGCCCCCACCCCCTCTGAAACCAAACTGATCCTCTGACAAAATGCTAACATCTTCAAAATACTCATACAGCTGACTAGTTATCATTCTCTCCCGTGTTTTACAGCAGACTGATGTTAAGCTTATTGGCCTATAGTTGATAGGAGAACAGCGTGATACTTTCTTAAACAGAGGAACAACCACAGACTGTTTCCACCCTAGTAGGTAGGATTCCCAGGTCAAGATATTTCAAGAATATCCTATAAAAAGGGTATATCAAAGAGGGGCAGGACTTCAGATGCAATGGGTGTGGGTTGTCAGGAGCCATACTCGAGTCCACATCAAGCTTACCAAATAGCCCAGCTACATTTTTAACTTTAAGGACAACCTGTTATACTTTTCATTATGAATCTGATGAGGAAAGGAAGATTGCGGTGTGTAAGCAGTATGCACTGATGAAAAAGTACTGAAAAAGACCTTAGCCATGGCACCAAACTCCGATTTCAAACTATAAGGATCCACCGAGGCCTCACAGAAGAAGGACCCACTTTTTTCTTCCGATTATAAGAATGAAAATTTTGGCGTACTGTTGAACCTTACCAATTAATCCTGTGGTTCACCTCATCATAACGCAATAAAGAACTCTTAGTCATCTCAGAATTCCGACCATTTTTATATACATTGCAAGCTCTTATTCTCTCCCTCCTCAAATGAGCCGGAGGATTGTACCCAATTTGCTTACTACTCGTAGATTCACGACCAAAGGGAACATAAGTTCCAATCAATGGAGCTACAATCTCCAGCAATCTGACAAGCATATTATTCAAAGGAAGGCTATCAAATTTTAAATCAAAATCAACATTCGGCAGAGTTTCATCTATCCTAATATATTTATCCCTAAGTCACAATCGCTTCTCTTTTTTATCATAAGACCTACTACAGTTTGAAATGAAATACTACGCAAATACCACAGAGCAGTGACAACAACCTGAAAAGTGAGGGATAGCCTCAAGACTGCCTAACCTATCATCAGCAGTGATGAACACAAGATCAAGATAGTTATCTGAATGAATGTATGTCTGACTATAAAGCCACTTAATTACACCCAGCATAACAAACAAGTGAGCAAACATCTGAGTTAATGGATCAAACCTGCACGAGACTGCATTCAGCAGAGACCAGTCAATTGATGGAAGATTGAAATCACCCACAATAATTATCTCCTTAGAGACACAAAAATCTGAAAAGAACTGAAAGAGTCCCTCATTATCTTGTTTGATATTTGATGAAGGTCTATAAACAACAGCAACAAACACATCAAAAGTAATCAACTTAACCGCTAGACAGTTTTATCAATCCACATTAACTCTCTCAAATGACAAATACTTCCTAATAAAGAAACAAACCCTATGCTTAGCAACGGTACCCTTCACTATATTCCTAAATGGATAAATCTATTATTATAATATTTATTAACATTTAATATACAATTTGTTTTCCTGATACAACTTTACTTTATGTTTAATCTTAATTTCACAGCAATCTGTGTTGATATTTATTCGTGAGGTTGATTTTAATTTTTATAAATGACAGAATATAGCAAATAAACGTCACTGACTTCCTTCTAGTACAGAAATAGAAAATGAATATAAACTGGAAACCGAAAGGTAGGGAGAAGCCTTCCTCCTATATACAGCTCTATTTTTATCACAATTTATTTCTACTAACGAAGAAAGTTATTCACAATAAATCTCGTGCTGAAAATAGCGCCGGAAGTCGTAAAATGGTACCGTATATAGAATTTTGATTGGCTTACTGACGATTTTAGAAAACTAAGTTCTTGTGAAAGATTAGCGTCCGTGAACGACTAAATTGTGGTGCTATTAAAAGGAAAATAAGAAAACCTTTTAGAAAACGGGAAAAATTATACCCAAATTACTTTAGCAAAACTAAAATAGAAAGAAAATGAACCAAAGTGTGAATAATAACCGCATTATGGATAAAAAAGGGAAACGAGGAATGCATGCGAATTTTATGATCTGTAAGATTTTGTTGAGCAAATCAAACAGTGAAACTTGGAAGAATTTAATATACAGTTAAAAGAAATAGTTTTTAGCAGTCAATTAATACAAAACATGTAAGAAACTATGTGACGAAGTTAATAAATTTTCAAACTACTTCGCTTTCTTTGATTAGTGTTAGACAAATGTAAAAAGGTTGTCATTTATTTATTATATTTTTCTCAGAATTTCATTTTTAATTATTTAGTCCTCGACGGAGGTCTGTCGTCGGCTAAGCCCACAAACCTTACACAGGATTAATATAGATGTCGTAGGTTAACCCTACACACCTTACACCAGTTTAATATAGTTATCGTAGAATAGTGTCAAGTTCACCCTTTCTGCTTTAGGAGTGCGTAGGAAGTTTATGATATAAACAGAATGCAAATTAACTGAAAGTAGGAGGCCAAAAATCTACTATCTTGGAATTCCGGGATAGCACAAAAACAGATACAAAAAAAACTTTACTAATATGCAAATCAATATTATTTTACAAGGTTAAAAGCAGTTTTAGAATGAGCTATACACATACTAGATTTATACGGGTCTCCGTAGCTAAGGGGGAGGGGAAGACGTGGTGAGGACGGTCAAACTTACTAACAAACGGACAATATTGACCAAGGGACGCTCGAACGTCCTTGATCGTAAGCTAAACTGATAGTGAGGCTTATACTGGGGAGGGGGGCACTTACACAGGACAGTTGCGCGTTTCTGTAACCTCGAAGGTTTGGTTCTAGGGAGTAATCCTTGCCTTGACGCAAAGTTCAAACAATAGTTTCTGGATAATGACTACTACCGGGGGGGCGGGGGGAATTTAAATCTTGCTTTCGAGTAACATGAATCGAGATTGAGAGAGATGCGTTCGACAAGCGGGAGAAGCGGGTCGAGGTAGACTCACGGGAATTAACGAGAATACCGGGAGCTTGAGGGATTCTACAAGAATTGTGCAAAGTCCAACGAGACGCGAATAGCGGGTACCGAAGGAGGCGGACAGAGGATACTGACGAGGCAGGTAGGACGGTGGATACTCGGTGGATACTGCCTTCTAACTCTGGCACCAGAAGATTTATAGGGGTGGAATGGGGTTTCCCCCCCTCCGTCTGAAGGGGAGGGTGCTATGGTCAGGCGCATCGGCAGACGAGAATAGACTCGTCCTTTTAGCGTGAGCGCCAGAAGGTTCTTAAGCCGGGGGAGCGAACTTTGTCTGACTTCCGATGGGACCTTCTGGGCTCTCACACTTGTCGCAGCTTTCTGTGATTACCGCATTTCAGGTCATCGCGGCGTCTCACGGCGTCTCACGGCGTCTCATAATTTCGCACCTGCATTAGCGCAGACGAAAAGGGTCCCCCAGGTGTCTGTTGTCTCTCTCTCTATTGAAGGGAGAGGCGACGCGTATCTTACTTTTTTTTCTCTCTCTCTGATCACTTACAAGGTCACTAGGACTATTTTTAAAAAATAGATTCTCTTAAGATGATTAGAATTGTCTAGACATCTACCATTTCATAAAAAATCTTAACATTCGATCAAAATAATATTAACAAACAGGACCGACGGCCTCGCTTGTATGGGCGCTGCCTTCCAGCATTATTTTGGCATACTCGCTCAACTTCCGGTAACATTTTCAACTTTAAAAGCATTTATGGATTGTTTATGTTGAAAGTGGGTTGAGTTTTCATGATACTTATTTTGTCTATTATGTAGCGTTGCAACAGTTGGGCACTTTTAATTTAAATAAAACTAGGGGGCCAAGCACTTTCATTTATTCCATGTTAGGAGTAAACGACATCGCTAAGGATCTCACTTTGTCACATTAAATTTCCCTTTGTTTACTTTTCACACACACATACACACACACACACATATATATATATATATATATATATATATATATATATATATATATATATATATATATATATTCATATATACAAGGGACGGTCAATAGGTTTTGCGAATCGGTAGGGTAAAACAGGCAGAAGGAGGATGGCTGTTTGTGGGGGTGTTAGGACAAGTTATGAAAAGTCAGGACCTGCAGCCACTCCTGCCTCATCTATTTAAGAAGCAGTAACTGATCGCAGATCGTCAGTCACAAATATTTCAACAATTGAGAAGGTTGAGCCCCGCGCAGGATCAAATTTTGACAAAGGAAGACGAGAATGTAAGAGATCCATGAACGCATAGTTGCAGTGTACACCAACACCGCCCCTTCCTATGCAACCATTGCTCGCTGGAATAGGGAGTTCCGCCATCACCGTGAGTCCCTTGAAGATGACCCCCATCCAGGACGCCCTACAGACGTGACCAACGAGGACAATGTGGCCCGTGTAGGGAGGATGATCCTCGAAAATCGACGGGTGAAGGTCGAAGAAATAGAGCGAGAACTTGGAATATCACATGGAACGGTTATCAACATCATCCAAGACAATTTGGCCATGACCAAGGTCACTGCCCGTTGGATCCCTAGAAACCTGACGCCCTATGACCGACTTCATCGTCGTCGTCACCAGCTCAGGGCTACACTGAGTGGACGCCGGTTTGGGGACGATGAAGATGTCCAGCTCGCCGTCCATCAGTGGATTGAACAACAGTCGAAGGATCTCTGGTTGTCGGAAATTTGAAGACTCAGGGACAAGTGGCGCAAGTGCATTGAAGTCAAGGGTAGTTATATTGAAAAATAATAAAACACTTTTCCTCATATCTCGTTTCCTTATATCGAATTGCAAAACTTATTGTCCGCCCCTCGCGTATATGTATATATGTATATATATATATATATATATATATATATATATATATATATATATATATATATATATATATATATATATATATATATATATATATATATATATAAGTTAAGCACTTTTTACTATTGAAAAATACATAAAAGTTGGTGCAGTTAGTGTAAAGCAATTAATTACACTGCCCGCTAGTCTCGATAAAGGTGTCATTAGGTTATCATTGACTTTAAATCTTTTGGCTTTGAAGAAATTTACACTACGTCTTTTTGTAAGGGATGGTTAGTTAAATATCTCTAATTAATTTTGATTCTCGATTGTTCCCAAACTCAAGAACTGAAATTTTGGTCAAGAACTGCTGTAAGGAGTTTTGATGATAGGTGATGCGCGCCTCTCATTCTTTCTTTTATGTGTATTTTATTACTATTCGCCTTCAGCCAAAATGACGATGTTGAATGACTCTATATGCAGGAAGGGTTGTTAAGTAGGTTTTGGTACTGAGATATTTGTACCACATGAATAGTTGTCATTGCTGTTATATAATCCTATTACATTTCTTCATCTATTTTTTAAATTTTTTCTCTCTCATTGCAAATTTTTTTCCCTATTAATCCTTTAATGTTATCAGTATACGACTTCTAATCAGTACACTTTTCCATATATTTTTACTAGAATTCACTGGACCTTTTTTTGATGTTCTATTTCCCACGTAGAGATGTTTTAAATTAGTTTGTTCACTTCCAATAAATAAGCGAACCTTTCCATAATTATCCCATTCTGTTTGATGTTTCGTCATTTTTGGAAGATACATTTTTCTTTTGTTTTAGATGAACTTATGTCAATATTATTAACCGAAATTTTTAAATTGTTAAATTGTTTTTCAAGATTATTTTGAAAAATTTCTATTTTTTTTCGAGTTTCGGGTATATTTTCACTTTTCCTCATGAAATTAACATTTTGGAATCAACTAAAAACCTATAAATCTTTAATAACATTTTTTTCTCTTGAGTAGTACATACAGTGTGCGATGGGTAATTTGTGACTGACCTAACCAATATAAGAGAAAATAAGACAGAGAGTATGTATACAATTTATACAGATGTCTTTACCAAAATTACATGCTAAAGACTTGAAGGATTATACTATCATTTTTTATTAAATGAAATCGCCATCGGCCTCAGCTACAGACTTCATAAGAAGTCGTAAGATGCTGCAAGCCTTCTTAACGCCCCCCCATTCCCTGTTTAACTGAATATAAATTGTTGTGATCCTGGTCTTAAGCTTCACCTTGATGGTGCACAGCGAGTTGTTTTTCTCTTTCTCATCCACCCCTGACATATAACACTGGCCTGCGTTTCAAAACTTTTTTTTCAAAGGTCAAGGGTTTTCAAACTGATTCAGGTTCATTTTTGCGTGCTGAATTAAAAAATATCATTCATTTTCTTTGGTCAGGTCTGGTTTCTAAGATACACTCGATTTTTATTACAGCATATTTTTCCCAAATGGCCCTATCATCCAAGCGTATATGGGCTTTGTTTTTGCCACAGCTGGTCATGGGTTACCTTAAATAACTAGTTATTCTTTCTTTTTTCAGGTCTCGTTGTGCAGTACGATGGATCGGAAGTATAAGAACCATCCTAACAAATTTTGTTAGATCTGCGGACACGTGGTTCTTCCAGACCGTCAAGCGAATATCACGGATTTTGTGAAGAAGTCTTAATACACTTATTTTGGAGTCAAACTAGGGTACCAAGATAAGGCATTTGCTCCTCATATCTCCGGCCAAACACGTGTGGAGAACTTACTGGATTATCGGAATAGAAAAAGAAAGAGTATGCCATTTGGTGTCCCAATGGTGTGAAGGGAAGGGAAAGATCACGTTACCGACTTCTCCTTCTGCATAACAAATTTAAAAGGCATCAATCGCAAGAACAAGCACCATTTTCAATACCCTGATGTTCCTTCTGCCATAATGCCAATCATCCATGGACCAGATATTTCTGTTCCTGGGCTGGGTGTCATCATGGAATCTAGTTCTGATTCGGAATCTACTGAGATGACTGATACAGGTGAGTGTGGTACATACGAGCCAGAAGAGGATGACCGATGGGTGCCATTGACCCAAGCCGAACTTAACGACTTGACACGAGACCTGTACCTATCTAAGGAGTCTACCCAGCTGCTGGGTTTTTGTCTTAGAGAGAAACATCTACTTGCCCCAGGAACAACGCTCTATTGGTACCGGGAACGCGAGAGCGAATTCAGAAAATTCTTTATGTTCGATGAAGCGTCTTCACTGATCTACTGTAACAATGTTGCTGAGCTAATGAAATTAATGGGGATGAAGTATGTTGCCATGGAATGGATACTTTTTATTGACTCGTCTAACAGAAGTCTCAAGGTAGTTCTTCTGAATAACGGAAATAGGGTTTCATCAATACTTGTTGGACACTCGGCTGAAGTGAAAGAATCCCACAACAGCATGGAACGTTTGTTGTCTGCTCTCACTTACCAGGAACATAAATGGTTGATTTGAGGAGATCTTAAAGTTGTTGGACTCATCCTAGGACTTCAAGGTGGGTACACAAAGTATCCATGCTTTTTGTGCTTGTGGGATAGTCGGGCTGACGACCAGCATTATGTCAGACAAGAGTGGCCATCAAGAAAAGGATTAGAACCCTGGTCACACAATGTTCTGTCTCACTTTCTGGTTGAACCGAACTTTGTTAAAGCACAGGACAGGGGAGGTGGAGGATTTGCCTTCCTCCAATACAAGTACAAACGAATCAGCATGGAGAAGCTTAAGTCAGGTATATTTGATAGTCCTCAGATAAAAGAACTGATAAAAGACTCTCCTTTTGATGATTCATTAAATCCTACTGAACTCTCTGCCTGGCTGTCCCTTAAGTTAGTCATTGCAAACTTGCTTGGTAACTACAGAAGTCCTCAGTACCAGAAGATGGTTGATAACTTAATGGAGAATTTTTGCAAACTTGGTGCGCGTATGTCAGTAAAAATGCACTTTCTTTGGTCCCATCTGGACTATTTTCCAGAAAATTGCGGAGACTTCAGTGAAGAACAGGGTTAACGCTTTCACCAAGACATCCGTTTCATGGAGGAACGCTATCAAGGCCAATGGGATGTGAACTTTCTGGCTGACTACTGTTGGTGCCTTAAGAGGGATGTGGTGTCTGCTCGGCACAATTGGAGGTCACTGGAGAGATCATTCATCCATTAATAGCTTATTTTGTGCATTGTACTATTCATGCTATCTATTAAAAATATTCTGTAAACCTTCTTTAAGTAAATCGGTCCAATATTTGCTATTATGTGTTGCATTCACAACAAATATTTGGAAATATAGGAGTTTTTGTTATGTGCTCATATTTCAAAAACCTGACCAGATTGGGTAAAATGAGCATGATTTTCAGATCGAATGTAAAAAACTGAACTAAAATCAGGTATTATATACTTAACCTTGAAAACAACGCAGACCAGTGTAATATGCCAAGCAGGGAGCTGCAATCTCGCGAGTTAGAAGGCAGGTTTTTGGAGTGATATAGCCAAGGAAATTGTCTGAGAATCAAAACTGGATCCTCCTGCTTAAGAAGCCTATAGCAGAGTCATATGCTGCACATATGACCTCCAAGCAATCACTTATTGGATCCAGGGTAACACCAACCCCTCAACTCACTTGAGAATTACGTAGTCTTCGCTATGGATAAACCCAGACTCCATGATATGGCCTGTAAACCGTCTTCATACTTCTCGGTACATCTTTGAGCTAGACACATAAAAACAGAAGTTTTTATATGAGTTAAGCATTTAGTACTGGCAGAAATCCTTGTCGTCTGAGAAGAAACAAAGCATGAAGACTTGAGGGCATGCTCCACTTTGTTCGCAAACTTTGCAGCCCGTTTCTCCTGCTTGTCCTTTGACTTCTGCGACATAAGCTGGTTCTTTCTCATCTTCTATGAGTAGTAACAGATGTCCTCTTGCACTAACTGCCTGCACAGATTTTCTTTCACTCTATTTTCCATTGATATGCACCTCATTGACTTGTTGGAATCGTTGTCAATGCTGGCCTGGATCTCTGAAAAAGATTTGGCTGTTGTTTTCCTCTCAGAAAGAATAGAATAAGGTTTCTGGACCCCTGTACCATCATAATCACAACCTAACTTATTCCCCCCTTTCCTTATCCCCAGATTGACACCCAAACACTTGGAGATCTTCGCATTGGAGCTTGCGCAGGTGTTACCAAGCAGCACAACTCACCTTTCCAAACTTTTTAGTGATTGACTTCAGCTATCGTATTGCTTCATTCCCAGATGATATATAGTGATTATACTATGATAGAAAAAAGAGAATCGATGCCAGACAACGCAATTGCACGAAATGCAGAGATGCCAGTGGTAATAACACTTTTGTTGGAGCCATGTTCAGCTTTATTTCTTGAAGAAAAAATAGTTCACAATCAAAATATTGCCCCTTTTATGACTAAGTACTAGAAATCTATATCTATTTAGATAAATATAGTGAAGAAAGACTGGGTAAAAGGCGGTTGTGAAGTAAGAAAGCGTGTGTACGAAGTTGTATCCTCACCGTTTTTCTGATGTGTTCCGAGAATGTACGAAGAATAAATGAAAATAGTCTTTTGAGTCCTTGCGTCCAGGGGGGAACCCTAACTAGACGTGATACTGCAGCATATAGCATCACTTTGCTATGATGGACCGATCTGTCAGGGATAAAGAATGGGTGGTCATGCTGCTTGATAATGTATGGTATAATGGGATGGTTTCTTATTAGTAAGCTTGATGTGTGGCTCACCACTTAAGGCAAATCGATGGCTCATAAAGATGATGGTGATAAAAAATCTTCTTCTTGAAGATTTTCATTGTAGTCCCCCAATTACGCTGTTTCCTTGTGTTTGTGCATTTATGAGGGTTGAATAGAAGTCCTAAACTTCAGCACCAGATCGAGCTCTTTTAGATGCGGATGCATAGATTACTTGAAGCAAATATGTACCTAGTGAATGTTTTACATAATAGTTTCACGATGCCTCAGAATATTTGTAATTTCTTTAGTGAATGGAATTACTTGGAGCTATTTGTGTTAGAATGTGTGTCAGATCTAACTTTCAAATAGGACGCTTGCATCTCTTCAGAGTTAGGCCTGGATGGCATAATCATTTAATGGAATTGCCCCGGACTCCAGGAAAACTGGGCAGATGCGGAGGCTCGTCCCCTCCCGTTCCCCGTTAGCTATATTTTTTTATTAGACCATGCTGTGTGCTTGCCCCCTGAACACCCTCCTGGGATATAATTGTATTGGGAGCCCCCCACCCGAGGCTAGTGGCCGGGAAGGAGCAAGCAAGATTTACACTCGAGATGATGTCTCCGTTCAGACAGTGGCAGTGCAGCTGAATTTGAATGAAGTATCGTTATTTCTGCGTTTATTCAACCGTCAGCTGGTTTTGAAGCGAGAGGCTTCCGCCGCATCGTTGCTTGCCGAATCCCTTTCTACTGCTTGGAGATATGGACGGTAGACACTCTCTCAGTGTAGACGACTCGATCAATCTCAAGTGTCAGATCCCTGCCGACCTGATCGACAAGCTGGAGATAGGTGACCTAAATGTGGACGCGTTTACGCATCACTGCACGAGAACCGCTTCATTTTATTCTCTTGAAGTTTCCGTCTGATCTCCGGATGTATATACTGATTTTTAGTGAGAAGCCTTCGATGACCACCATGGTATAGATCACTTTCTCATTTAAATATGATTTTTTTCTACCACTACTGCATTAAACACTCGTACGGTGGTGCTGGCTGAGGAGCGGTGTTCCGCATTTTTGGAAATGGCTGACTTCTCTGTCCCAGTTAAGGAGTTTAGTTCGGTGGATGAGGCCGTTGATTTCTTCTCCGGGAACATCATCGCCATGGACCTAACTATTTTCACGCTAATTTGCACGCCGACCGTTTCCGTTGTGGTCAACCGGATGTGAGAAACCGTCAATCGGAACCGTTATTCCTAGATGCATTATAATACCGCCCTAAAGATTTCACTATGAATGATTTTCTTCGAACTAGCGCTATGTTTCGGTATGTTTTAAATCACATTTGCTGCTCCTACTAGCGGGAATAGGTGTCTCGCTTAACAGGAGGACCCTTCTTGCACAGGTGTGGAAGCGATTCAAAATGACATGATAACATTGAGTGAGTTCGGTTCCGCTATCGCGAAACACTGGTCAGATGATGTATGTATGGCATGCTTTTACACCTATTTGAAAGAGCCATGACCTTTCTTTTAGATCTGTTAAACAGCAACTATACAGTGGGTATTCTCCCAGACTACTGGTGAATGGCAAACTGGGGAGAAATCGCTATACCCTGGCCGGTTTCTGCCCAATCGTTTAACCTTCTGCGTATGTAAGTTGATGGAAAAATTAATAAATATTAAGCTACTCTTTTTCCTTGATAGCAGAGGCCACCTGTATCCCGTACAGTGTGGTTTTTATATGTTCTACTCCACCTCGGATGCTCTGCCACTACTGGAAAATACCGTCTGCGAGGCCTTCCTTCGTCGACAGCACTACGCCACCGTATTTTTTCATGTGGGAGGCGAGGGGACGCCTTCTAATCTTTATGTCTTAGGGTTTGCGAGATCGTCTATTCCGCTCAAGACTTTGGGGAGCTCTTTCCGTTCCAATGGAACTGGAATAGGGTGCCCTGCCACGGTTGCCGGGAGCCAAGCGCATATAGAGACTATATTATAGTAGGTTTCTAGGCATGTGAGTTTTGCGGGGAATGAGCGCACCCATGAGTGGAACAAAGAGCCCGCGAGCACTTGGCGACCACACCATCCTTTCACTCTCCATCAAACCTACTACATGATAGGAATAATGGTAGGTCACCGCGCTGTTTGGGAAATAAGATGGGAGACGGTCGATGGGAATTTAAAGTTGAGTGCAATTGCTCCATGACTGTTTTGATAGATATACCTCTCCAATGCCGCAATGGTTTCAGGTCGCTTTGTCTCTTCTTCGAATTTGGCACACTCGCAGGGACGTACCGCCCTTTGATGGAGCGCCCACCTGCACTTTATTGCGAGGAATAATTTGTACTCCAGACTGTTCGGTACCTTCATATGGAATGTCCAATCTGGGCTATATTGGCGCACGTTACCTATCTCGCTACCGAGACAGTTAGCAGTGTTTGTTACGGTTTAGTTTTTAGGTTTTGTTTTAAGTTTAGTCTTTGACTTATTTTATATTTTAATATATTCTAGCAAGAGGCTTGTAATTATTCAATTACGGCAACTTATGCCTTTGTAGGTAGTGACAAGATGCGTGCTAAATCAATCTCTATCGATAAAGAGAGAGAAAAGAGATAAAGAGAGAGAGAGAGGAAGAGGGATGAGGAGATGGATAGAAATAAGAAGGGGTGAGTAGAGGGGGGAGAGGGAGGGGGAAGAGGAAGCTGTAGAGGTTGAAAGTGAGAGGAGAGTGAGGGTAGAGGGGCGGAGGGGATAGTGAGGGGAAGAGAGAAAGAGGGATTGAGATAAGACAGATAGAGAGATAGTGTTACATAGATATACAGGTCACAACACATCTTGCAGCCCATCCTAGTTCAATTGCGATAAGGAATACGAGTACAATATTTATTCTGCCCGTCCTACGTCTTACAAAGGATGACTTATAAATTAATATCTTTAGCAGGGTTATTTGGAAAATCCCCGAAGTAAATTTTATAAGAAAAATAGAAACTCGATTAAATTTGGTGAATTTATCTTGTAAATGATAGGAATTTACTCACTATGAACGCTGTTATTCGGAGATAAGATTCAAATTATTGATCTACATGACGTTTGAAGGCGCAATTCTTACATTCGTACGAATTAAACTATTTAACTATAATTTTACACCCGTTTTCTCTCGTGTAATTTGATGGTTGATCGTGGAATATTTGTCGCCATCCATATGATCTATGCCTTTGCTGATTTTCAACACCTGAATTAAGCTCCTTTTTAATTTATGTATGCTGAGTTAAGGAAGATAGTTTGTGTTCTCTAAGTCACTCTTCCTGTTTTGTTGTTTAATCTTATTATTATTTTAGTAAGCCTACGTTGGACTCGTTCTAATTTTGCTATATCTTTCTGGTAGTAGGGGCTTCAGATTTGTATGTAGTATTCCATAAAGTGAGGGACCAAGGAATAAAAGAGAGTAAGGATTTTATATTTGGACTTATACTCAAATGCTCTACCAATGAATCCAATTATTTTATTTCTTTTCTTAAGGACCTCGGAACATTGCTGACTAGGTTTTAGGTTGCTCGATATTGTTACCCCTAATTATATCTATCTATCTACGTCTAAGTATATGAATCCATATAATAAAGAATTTGCTTTGCGGCGTCGGTATCCGATATAAAGCCCTTCAGATTTATTCACGTTCGAAGACATTTGCCACGTTTGCGCCCAGTTTGACAGTTTGTCGTGATTGTTTGGCATTCCTTTAATCTCTGCGTTAGTGAGGACTGTATTTTAGTGTGGTCAGCAAACTCCGATATTATGCATGAAATGCCTTTGTCTAGGTCATTAATATATAAAATAAGTATAACTGGCCGAAGAAATGACCCCTGAGGTATCTTACTAGAGACGGCAGTCCAGCTAAGTGATTTTCCTTTTTTTAATGCGTTGTTCCAGATTACTCAGCAATTTTTCTCTTCACCTCGTCATATCGTTTTAAACACCCTTCCCTTTGAATTAGGTTATTATACAATTTTGTGAGTAATTATATCCACTGCTTTATATTCGTTGTATTCATTTAAAATGTTGTTAAAGAAGGTTAATAGATTAGTTAGGCAAGATTATTTATTACGAAAGCCGTGTCGGGTGTCTGTTAGCATGTTGTTTTCCTTCAAATGGTTAACTAATCTATCCCATATGAGTTTCTCTATAGCATTTTGTAAACGGCCCAGATTAGACTAATTTGGGCGTTAAAAACTGGGTAGAGATTTAGTTCCTTTTTCATATATTTGTGTTAGGTTAGCGAGCTTCTATTCATCGGGTATTGTTGCAGTATGTAACGAATAATTAAAAACTAACTACAGTGATTTGGCTAGTTCACTTTTAGCTTTCCTTAATAGTGAGGGGAGATCGAATCTATCTCCCTGACTTTTTTTTCACTATATTTTATTACACTAATGATCATACTACTTAAAAGCTCGTTGTAAACGGTTTGGACATCTGCTGGTGTTAGGATATCGCTAAGATCTTCTGCAGTCCAAACTAATGCCTAAATGCGTTTAAGATACAACTCATTCGGTCTTCGTTCGTGGTAAAGTCACCCTTCTTGTCAGTTAGCGGTCCGATAGTTGGAGTTGTTTCTTATTTTCTAACAAAACACTATCACTTACTGTCTTTTGCTTTATGTAATTATATAACATTTTGTCTTTATGTAGTAAGTCTTCATACTTGGTACGGTTTTCCTCATCGTTAGAGAGTTTTAATCTATTATGGGCATTCCTCTTGTACAGGGGAGATTCAGCTATTTCACTACAACAGACATAGGTTTATTTTTGTGAGAGGACCGTCAATTTTTCAAAAGTATACATTCTTTCACTACTTTTGAGTATGAACTAGTAGAAAATGTGCATTTTACGTTAATATCCTTCTATCATTTTGCTTAAATATTTTTCTGAGCTTACTAAAAAAAATTGCTAATGCGGCCGCTTTTTCTTTACTACATATTCTATAACTTCTCGTGAGATTTATACAAAACGGTATTGCAGGTTAGTCGCTATTACTAAATTCATCTCTGACATTAATATTCTTTGCTAAATGATATTTTATTGCACATATTAGATCGAGTATGTTATTTCATCGAGTTAGGTGTAATACAAACTGAGTTAGAGAACTTTCTTGTAAGTTGGTATAAAAATCGTGTCCATACTGAGCGGAACGTGGTTTGCCCTACTTTGACACTGTGAAATTAAAATCGCCCCAAATTACTGTATCTTGCGTGTTACTTATTTTGCTGATTTATTCGAATTCGGTTTGAAATGGATGGGCTGTAGGTCTTTATAATAGGGTAAGAAGAATTTTAATCCCGTACTTGTCTTTAAGAAATATATACGATGTGTCTACCTTTGGGATTTGAGGCTTTGATAATTGAATCGGCTAAAGATTGTCTATGGTGTAAAATAGAACACTGCCTTTCTTTTTATTATTTCGACTTTTATCAAATATTGTGTAACAGGCAAGTTTATAATCTACTAGGAAATCCAAGTTTTCCATATTTAACCACGATTCTGATATGCCGATTATGTCGTAGATATCTGTTAATGCTTTTTCTTCTCAATCTGAATTTTTTTTCTAAATGATACCGGCGATGAAACTAAAGAGCTTCAAATTAATACGGATTAGTGGCCTCGCGCTCTTTACGGTTCTTAATCGACTACGTCATGCAGTTTCTGGCTCTTTTGAACGTAAGCAGTCCCTTTTTTACGTAGTCCATAACTACATCTTTAAGTAACCTGCCGAAGCAGGCTGCGCCTATTTATTTAGTTGTATACAATCCTCTGAAAACAAGGAATGGTCAGAAAGGGAGAGAGACAAAGAGAGAGAGAGAAATAGAGAGAGAGAGATAAGGAAAGCGAGGGGGATAGGGAGAGGGTAAGCAGGATAGGGAGAATGGGAGTGTGGGTGTATTTATTTTGTGCACCATAGAAAGCAGGGTAAAGGGTCATTCATTTTCACATCCTATTCCATTGCAAAGATATGGTGGTAAAATATAGCGTAAAAACTCCAAAGCTCTAAGGTTCTAAAGAGAGATTAGAGATATTGAGCCATTGCGTATTTGAACTAGTAACAAAAGAGTGAGCGACACGTGATTAACGGTGAGAATTGGATATGAGAAAGGAAATGTACT
This sequence comes from Ceratothoa steindachneri, assembly GCA_963969495.1. Classification (NCBI taxonomy): domain Eukaryota; kingdom Metazoa; phylum Arthropoda; class Malacostraca; order Isopoda; family Cymothoidae; genus Ceratothoa; species Ceratothoa steindachneri. Next base: position 108,689,123 of record OZ018332.1, read on the forward strand.
AAAAAAAGTGTTAAAAATTCAAGAACTTATATCGTAAACATTGCAAAACTTGCACGTTTTATCATAAGTAATCCATGGAAATCTCTTGATTAACGGGGCACAGTTGATAACTTTAGATATCTCTTCCAAATTATTTTTTACGCAGTTTTCAAGATCAAGATCATAGCGCGTAGAAAATGCTTTACTGTGTGTCTCTTATTTTCCTAATATTCTTTTCATTCTCTCCCATTGACTTATTGAAATTATTTGCTCATGTAACTCTATCTTATATATAAAATGGAATTATTCACATCTCTGATATTCAATAAGCTAATAATTTTGATTGAAGAAGTGTATTGTAAGTTTATTTTGCGATACTTTGACAAGGCTGCCAAGCTGTTTGGCTTTCATCTCTTTAATTATAGAATAAATATGGATTTTTCAAGCCAAATCAATTAAATTTAAAATTATTTCTTTATAATGTTAGGTAAAGTAATAAAAACATGAAATGGTTGCTTAAAACTCAATTACAAAGATCAGTAGGGTCTTCAAAACAAATATACTTTATCTATTGACTTTTCTCTTATGTAAAGAGTTTAGCCTCACTTTCCAAATAATAGTCGAAACTTTCCGAAACTCTTTACTTATTGGCTTTCCCTCGACTTTAAATGACAAATTAACTATTTCTTCGTTTATTTGGAGAAACAACGCAAAGCCCCAAACAAGTGGAAACTATTTCTTAAGGGTAAACAATTTCGTTGAACTTAGAATCTCTTAGTACACAGTATATATGTATATCAGATTGCCAAGATCTGTACTGATGCCAGATTTTGCTAAATTCAACTGACACAATGGTTGTGTAGATTAAATACTGTATTATGTAAATTTAATTGTAGAAAGCGCAACCGTAACCTGACGTCATGGAAATTTTCAGACTTCTATAAACTGTAATTCAACAATTTGGTGTCACTGTGAACACCTGCTCTGCTTCTTATGGAATGGTTACCCTAAAGTATTGTAGGTCAAATGAAGCAAGATAAGGAGGGGCAGACTGACGAGGCATTTCATTTCTGAGACTGTGCAGATATTAAACATCCGTCGATCGACGGTGTCACGTATGAGTCGAGAATATTTCATGGAAGGCCTCACCGTCCACCGTAGTCAATGCAGTAGCCGACCACAGGTGCTTAATTATAGTGACCAGCAGTGTCTAGCTAGAATTGTCCATGCTAATACAATCAACACTTGTACAAATTGTATCCACATTCAAAGCAAGAGGTACCGGAGGGCATATCCAATGAGATGTGTGAAACGCTCATTACCTTCCATTGTATATGTGAGCAGAAGACCTACCAGGGTTCTCATGTTAATATAAAGGCACTGACCACAGCCCTGCTCCTAGGTTCGTAACGTTGATATTTGGATTGGAAACACACATCCTGGTCCAATGAGTCACGGTTCCACTTGTTTTGGATTGATTATAGGGTTCGACATTGGTGCAAACCACATGAAGGGGTTATCAACAAGGCACCCTGGGGGCATGTGTGCGTTGGAATGTTTGTATGTCATGGGTTTGATCCACTTTTCCAACTAAATATGTTTTGACTGGTGCCTTCTAAGTTATACTGCTTTGTGACTATTTGCATCCATTTATGGATTTTATCAGGCCCGACTTGCGAATAATTGGTGGGAGGACATTCTGGAAAGTTACGACAAATGGTGTGGTGTGGCCAACACGGTAACACGATAAGAAGGCGATGGCCACTTGGAAATCCCTCTTTATGGAGATAATCCTGGAAGTGCTAATGCGCCGTTGGGGCGAACCTAGTTTCATTGCCAGAAACCGAAACAGAGTCCGCCCGAGCAAAGCCCTCATGATCAAGCCCCAGCCACTAATTACTGACAAAGTTTCGTAGCTACAAATATCAGGGAATCGTGGAGAGATTTAGAGACAACATTGCTCACAATCTCTCCAAAGCTCTTCCTTTCACTAGTAGAATCGAAGCCACGTGTTGTTTCTCCACTTCACCGAGATAAATTTGCTCCTATAAGATAGTAATTACCTATTGTATGACGTTTGACACTTCCTTCTACATAAGGCAAATCTTTAGAGCGATATTCTTTAGCCCAAGTTTGGGAACTTCTTTAAATAAACATAGGATAAAGAATTACTACGCTAGATACATAATTTCATTACCATATATATATACCGTCAAATTTATTAATAATTTGCAAGTTAATTCAATGTTAATTTTTTTTTTCTGTAAAGGCTTTAAAGGTTTCCTAACTCCTACTAGACTGAAGCATGATCCTAGCGAAGGAAAACTGTTCATTGAGCTCAACACTAAGCCCAAAAGGTAGTTTTATTTCACAATGTAAACGGATATCTATCTAACCCTCTTACATTTGCTAAATGGAAGGAATAGGAGAGCTATTAAACAAAATTAACTATAGATAATTTAAATAGGATTTATGGGTGAAATTTCCCGCTGCTTAACTTGTTGCATGTTTGGGAAAATGTAAAATATTCATATGTATGAGGGGCGGTCAATAAGTTTTGCAATTCGGATATAAGGAAACGAGATATGAGGAAAAGTGTTTTATTATTTTTCAATATAACTACCTTTGACTTCAATGCACTTGCGCCACTTGTCCCTGAGGCTTCGAATTGCCGACAACCAGAAATCTCCCGACTGTTATTCAATCCACTCATCGACGGCGCTCTGGACATCTTCATCGTCCTCAAACCGGCGCCCACGCAGTGCAACCTTGAACTGGCGGAATAAAAAGTAGTCGTTAGGGGCCGGATCTGGCCTGTAGGGGGGGGATGGTTGAGCTCCTCGAATCTGCACTCGCGCAGGGCAGCTTATGCAATTATGGCCTTGTGGACTTTGACGACGTTGAAGTCGGTCATGGGGCGTGAGGTTTCTAGGGACCCAACGGGCAGAGACCTTGGTCATGGCCAAATTGTCGTGGATGATGTTCATAACACTTCCATGTAATATTCAAAGTTCTTGCTCGATTTCTTCGACCTTCACCCGTCGATTTTCGAGGATCCTCCTCTCTACAGGGGACACATTATCCTCGTTGGTCACGTCTGACGGGCGTCCTGGACGGGGGTCATCTTCAAGAGACTCACGACGATGGCGGAACACCCTATTCCAGCAAGCAATGGTTGCATAAGAAGGGGTGGTTCCGGTGTATACTGCAACCATGCGTTCATGGATCTTTTTGCATTCTTGCCTTCCTTGGTCAAAAATTTGATCATTGCGCGGTGCTCAACCTTCTCCATTGTTGAAAAACTTGTGACTGACGATCTGCGATAAGCTACTGCTTCTTAAATAGACGAGGCAGGAGCGTGCGGCTGCAGCTCCTGAGTTATCATAGCTTGTCCTAACACCCCCACAAATAGCCATCCCCCTTCCTCTGTTTTGCCCTACCGATTCTCAAAACATATTGACCGTCCCTCGCATTTGCTTTATCAAATAGGAGAGCTGAAATTGATTATTGCGGAAAAATTTAAAAGCCTTCTTCGCATAATCTACAGCTAGAAAAAGAAATTGTTGAATATTAGTCTCATTTAGTCTGAAAATCTGTTCTTACCTTCACATCATTTAAGATAGAAGCTTACAAACATTTCTTTAAAGCCTTAGATTTTAAATAAAAATAGCGTTGTGATCTCCTAATTATGTCTCCCAAGCTCTTCTCTAAATTCTAAGTCGTAGTCACAATATATGGATTTTGAAGCAGAGTCACAGCGAAGTCATTTTATACATTTTACAGTGTAGTTTAAAGATATATAAAGAACCTCAATGAACATAAATCTAGGCTTAGCAAGAAGGATTTTTAAGGAAATTCGATGAAAATAAGTCCAGCGATGGCGAGAAACTCTTATCGAAAATAAGAACATAAATTGTGTCCACAAAAGTTTGCTTTTTCTTTCGCAACTTATGTTTTTCTGAAATAATATACGTAGAGTCAGTGAGAATAATGGTAATAAAGATTTACACATCATTGTGATAATGATTTAAAAGTATCATGACCACAACGATAGAGCTATGCCGCAAAAATATATAATCCCTCGCTATATAAGCTGAAAAGGCGATCATTAAAGAAAGCTAAATTTTTATACTTTCATATTTCCTGAGGATGTTCATTTTTCGATTATTAATTATATAAAATTATACAATATAATATAGAATATGTAATATAAAACTATATGAAATTCACAAATCAACTTGTTTACCAAAGGGCTCATTGACATTCTCACTGTAATTACCTCACTGTAATTTTCTTTTACTTCAACTCTTCATTTCCGACTAAATACTTGTATTGATCTCATCTGATCATTTACCAAAATTTAAATTATTTATTACATGGTAAATTTTATTTTTAAAGTTTAGTTTAGCCATGCTAAAGTATTTATCTCATGTTTAGAATTTATTTATGTTGTTTTAAGACAATATTTCACATTCCATTCTTGAATTCACCATTTCTTGGTTTAGAGGAATAGACAATATCATTTGCTTGTTGCTCCATTATAAATATGTCCATCTTATCATCAGTAATATTAATTTTCTTATTTCTTTTATTTGGATACTGCTTAGGCAAGGGAAAACAGCGCTTGTGATTACAACGAAGTTAAGGCACATAGAGGATGGTAAGCTACCAGATTGTGGCCGGATTTGGGTTGACTTAATGGAACATACGCTGTATATACCGCCGGTTTGAAACTCACGTTAAACTTTACGTCCACATAAAAAACCAGAGGGCTCTTACATGAGTTCAATGGGTGGCAAAACCCCTCCTACTGTGTTATTTCTTCTAATAACTTCACTATTCGAACTTGAATACAATTAAGCTTTCTGTTTTGAGATCTTTAAATTCCTAGAATACTTCCCGGCTTTGAGTCTGTCTTTGGTTCATCGTAAATCTACTAACTCTAATCCATATAGTCTATTTGGTTCTAGTTAAACGTTTCATTTTCACATTTCTTTTGCGACTACCAGTTGTCAGTCAAGAATTTTGAGATGAGTTTTCTATAATCTTTGACACCAGTTACAACCTTTTTTTTATTCCTCGCAATTTGTTTCTCACCCATTTGAATTTTGCGAAAATCTTTCTACACAACCGATGTTCCTCACCGGTTTTATTATATAAATTACTTTTGGTTCATGTTTTGTGATGTCGTGACTTTTCTTGTTTTGGGGTGTATATGAATACCTCGGTAATACGAAGCAACCTTCTATCAAATGCTTGTTGCTATTACTAGCAGAAATATAGGTTATGTCTATTCTCTCACGACTTCTTTTTGTCCCAAGAGCTACGATTCTAAGAGAGGAAAATATTTATTTGCATGTTTGAATTAACATAAATACAATATTCTTTTGAAATTTACAACAATTTGTTAAGCGGATTATAAATCTCGTGGATATTATGAATATCGAATTATTCATCTCGTGGAGAGGATGTTTCTTGCCTCCAAATAATATGGATTTAGGTGTTAAACGTTACTCCAATTGGGAGGTTGCCTCCACAGACAACGGTGAGGTAGAGGATGCGCCGCCTAGGTTCCTGCCCCATCCGATGTGCGCTGGTAAACGACCCCAACCCCCTTGTAGCGTTAAGAGGAGGTATTGCCCCGTTTGACATTACTAGACACCGCAGTTCAGAGGATCGTGGCAGTGGTGGAAGACGACATGTCTCATTGACGTGTGTTAGGGGTCATAGGCCCTAATTTAGCACGGCGGGGATACTCGACACCCTATAGGTGATGGCTACTTGTAAACTCCTTTTTATGGAGATAATCCTGGAAGTGCCCATGCGACGTTGGTGCAAACCTAGTCTCATTGCCTGAAAGCGAAACAGAGTCCGCCCGAGCAAGGCCCTCATGATGCGGCACCAGCCACTCATGACTCACAATTAGATGGCGAAATCCTCCTCCATTTGGTGCTCCTTTTCTGGCCCAAGACCTTTTTTAATTCCAAAATGTATATGACTGGGGCTAGTCCGTACGGAATTCGGGATCCTTCCGGTGGTGGAAAGAAGTTGGCTCATTCACGCCATCCTCTCTAAGTGAGAATTCAAAAGGCAACAAGTGGGAAAAAAAAGCTATGGATTCTTGTCCCTCGGCTGGGCCTTCGTTGACACACGAGTTGGCTGCATTTTCGGAAAACGACCACAACAAGATAGTCACCTCCATCCTCGAGGCGCACATAAGCGTTGAAACCCAGGCAACGCCCAAAGTTTGCAAGTATGGTGAGTGGAGACTCGATTACGACGACCCCCTCATTGAAAGACAATTTGTCGTTTTTGAGTCTTATGGATTCAAACTCTTTGTAGTTATTAGATTCATTGTTGGATGCATGTTGGGCAAATATAACATATTCGATAAGAGCATAGATAGCCTTCTGATGCAGACAACCTCTCCATAAAGGAGTACAAATTCGTCATTTCTTGTATTGTCTGGATTTTTCATTGTGATTTCCATGTGTCATCCCAACTCCAGCTTTTGCGAGGAATAAGTTTGAATCTTTCATTTTATTCAATCGCTATTACTTTGAGCGTTTACTTCTTTTTTTCCTTCATTTTTCATGCATCACTTATATTCATGATTTGATACAGCAAAATGCGAGAGAATGTGAGCCATTAAAATATGAAGAAAATAAGCTAGACAAACAGAATTTTTAGTTTCTTAAAAAGGGACTCAATGCAAATATCTTATCAAACTTGAAAGAAGTTTTATCATTAAGATGATCTTATTTAAAAGAGCAATTTGTCAAATATTCACCTATCCATTCTTTTGACTGGTTCTTGCTGCATTTTTTAAACCCATGATGATATGCCACGAGTCAAAACTTTCGTTTAAAATTATCTCATGTATCAGCTATCCTTTACTTTTCTCTTTTTCTTTCTTTCACATTCGTTTGGACTCTATTTCTCATTTTTCTCTCTTTGAAAATGATTATACTATTGCTCAAACTGAACGGGATTAAAATTAACGAAGTATATTTACTGACAACAATTAATATTCAGACAGTTTCTATTCTCTGTGAAGAGGAAAGGGTATTTATTAAAAGAGCGACAGTTAATTTAACTCAGAATAATTTTATGCCATGTAGAAGAGATGAATTTATTTTATTTTCAAATATATATGTGCAATTTCTGTCGTGCTCCTTTCATCAAGGGAGAAATTTGAGAATTTGCGTTTGACTTGTTTATACTAGAAAGTTGCTATTGCTTTGAAGAATCTCGCCTATGAACAATGAACTAAGGAGAGATGGGGTAGTTAAGGGGTTTCAACACCTTTCTCTGCTTTCTGATCCCTTTATGAAACATGATATTATAAAATAACTCTGAAATAATTTTGGCTGGATTTTGAATTAGGTTTCATTTCAGTGAGAATGAATTATACATAAAACATAATTGTTTCATATATCTATTCATGTCAAATTTTAGAGAGGTCTGCTTTCATTTATGAATATGAAAATATACTCGATTATCTTAATGCCAAATTTATTAAATTCTCGTATATAAAAGGACACTGTGGCATAGTAACCCAGCATTCCCTTATTGAATGCAAAATGTCTGGTTAGTAACTCCTAAATTATTCATATGAAGCAGAAACTCTAAGGTGAAGAAAATAGATAGCAACATTATTTTTATTATACCTACCACATCTAGACAGCATTATAATAATATGTTTTGATCTACGATAAGAATAAAGTAAGAAGTTAAAATTATGTTTAAAAAAACAAAAAATATAGCAATGTAAAACTGTAAAACAGACAAATTCGTGTTAAAAGCGTATTTGAAAATTTCAAACGATATTTTTCCTTCCTTAATTGTATCATAGGCCAAAAAAGAAGACTATATTTTGTTTGAAACCTCTTTGGAGAAATAAAATTTATGGGTCAACATATTTCCTTGGCTTTGAGATTTCTGCTCCCTATGAAATTCAATCTTTCTTATTCATTCTTGTGCATTTCTCGACGAATCTAAAATATATTGGCGAAAAGTCAATTATTCACATCATTTATTAATACAGGTAATTAATTACATTTGCTTGATGTGTCTTAGTTTAGGCACCGACAATCCTTCATAATATTGTTGAGGGGAAAGTGTTGATTGGTATTTTAAATTTATTTTAATCTTTCAAGAAATTGAAGAATATTTTCACTTTATGTATATACTTCACCCAGTTAGATAAAAAGTATGTGAGTAGGGTTAGAATGTAACCAAATATATCAATATTATAGAGGGAAATTTTTCGAGAAATTTTTAAAAAAATCAAAATTGGACCTAAGTTGTTTTCTCCGATGATATAATTTTATCAAATGTCCCAAATATTTACTTGTCTCATAAATCTGCCCCTTACTCCAACGCGCGCAACATTCTCTTACTTTTTATCAATTGATCAAAAGAGCGAGAAGTTTCTTTATATATAAATTCTCTCTATTATATCCCTTATCTCGGAGTATCAAATTTATTTCTGTCAGCGGCACATCAGTGCTTCAACACACCCAGCAGACGATTTTCAGTTAAGATACGAATAAAATGGAGAAAAAAGCGTTATAGCAATCCATTTATATTCTGCCAGACAGAGAACCTTTCGGACTGAAATAATTGATAACTAATTGATAAATTTTCAAGACATGTCTTCAATTTGCCTTGACATTAACACGATATATTAAGCAACAAAGAAACTCGAAATAAAACGGTGGTAGAAACATGCAGATTCAACTTAAAAAACTAAAATAACACAAAATATTAAAAATATCAATATTCTTCTGTTGAAAATATAAAAAATGGCTGGAATGGGAAACCTTGTAACTACCAGGACAAATATTGGGAAACCGAAAACAAGCTAGTCGATGTGGAGAAAACGACAAATATAAAACCAAAGAGGACCGCCATAGATATCACAATCACAGATATGTAATATGTATGTAGTCTTGCGATTTAACAAAGATCGAGCCCTTCTTTGTTGATCTCATAAACTGAACTCGGTGTTGGAAGTCGAAATTAAAACGATAATGCAAAAATGTATTTGAAGTAATAATAGATCAATCTGAAACAACAAATCATTTTAATCTTTCGAGACTTACATATCTCCAAATTTCTTATATTTAAACGGAGTCACAAATATCCTGAAGTACTACACCATCTCATCCAAAGTTTATTCGATGATTTTATACACTTAGGCTCTCTCTCTCTCTTTCTCTCTAATCACTCTGAACCATCGCTGATTCATTCAAAGCAACCACAATTTTGTCATTTTGAGTAACCCGGTAATTTAAGGAACATTTCCCTTTCTTTAAAGGTTAATAATAACTGCTACAGGCCCTTCAATATGGTTACATTAGATATCTTTCCAGTGTTTTCCTTTTTATCTCTTTTAATATTCTTTCATCTGTTTGTTCCTTTACCTTGTCTTTCCCACAATGAGTTTAATTTCCTCAGTGATTCGAAAATATATATTAGATAATGCAATGGAAACCAGTTTAGACATGAAGTTTAATTACGCCTTGCAGTTTTATCCACTTTAGTAATTGTATGCATCTCTCATCATAAAACTACCTAAAAAAGTGATACTTGACTCAACTAGTAGTGTATATATTTACCACGATTCAATATATATATAATAAAAAAATATGTAAATGAGCAGATAAGACATGAAACGAGTTTTTGAAAGCAAGTGAAAAGGACATTTGAAGACGCAACGATCAAGAACAGCAAAAGACGTCACAATAGAGGCAATCCAAAATGATAATTCACTAGTCAACAAATTTTAACTTTATATTTGTTTCAGACATGTGAATAAGTGATCCTAACTAGTTCGAGGGTGCTGAATCCGAATTTGAAAACAAAAATTCTCTATCACGTCTAGATTTTGTGTAATGACCTGCCCCAATCCATTTCGCTATTTGTTCAGATTAATAAATAAAAAAATCCTTTTATTTTGTACTCTTTTTACTTTTTAAGCAAAAATATTTCAAAAGTGGGGGACCTTCCTTCTTTATTGTATTGATTAAGTTTGTTATGCACTTAAAGTTTAAAGAAACTTTGCTGTAGCCTTCTCGTTTTTCTTTTGTGAGACATCAAAGTTTGTTTTGTAAAGACCAGCAATAATCCCCCATCATATTTTGATTAGATTTTCATTGCTACCTCGTCTCCATAACCAAAGTTTGTTGAGTAAAACGTTCACCATGTTTATCACTAACCGCTTCCAGTTTTTCCTGAAAAATTCGAGATCAGAATGCTGAAAATGCATTTTAAGTGACATTCTACATCCTATCTTTTCATAGGCTTCCTTCATATTGTTTACTATTTCCCGGTAATTTGGAGATTTAAAATTGCCGAGAAAGTTTTCAGTGACTTGCACAAAGGATGTCCATTTTTTACGTTCCTTTTCATTGGGACACAAAGTGAAGGAATCATCAGAAATAACTCTGCGAATTTGTGGTCCAGTGAAAACTCCAGCTTCTATTTTCGCATCAGTTAATGATCCTTTGGATTTTTTTCAAATATTGAAAGCCTTCACTTCTTTGATCCATACTCCTTACAAAATCTTTCATTAACCCTAATTTAATGTGCAGAGGTGGAAGATGAACTTTTGGGGGGATCTACTAGAGCATCAGGCTTAACATTATGTTTGCCAACAATGAGTTCCTCTCTTGCTGGCGATTCTCACTTTTTATAGTGATTTGAGGGCTCACATCATATCATAGGAACAGCAAATGGCATTGCCTTCATCTTCCTATTTAACCAGGCTGTCAACATTGTGTTACACTGCGTGCAGCAAATATGAGGTGCCTAATTTTGATCCTGGTACCCTTACTTTGCATCCAAAATAGTATCTGTAGGCTTGCTTCATCGTTAGTGCTGTTTCTATGTTTCTCCGTTGTGACACTGATGTAAATTGCCCACAAACATAAAAAAAATATCTTAGGGCTGTTTAAACATCCGCCTCTAGAACTTGAAACCATGACAAGATTTCAAATACTAACTTGAGCAAGCAAACGATACACAATGTGAAATCCTTATCATAAGGTTCTTATCAGAGCGAAATTTCGATAAACGTGTATCTTCTTTACCTGTTACCAGTTATCAGTAGGAGAAAAGTTATCACAAATAAGTATGTATTAATCTGGAAATCAGAAAAAAAAACAGTAATTAGAATTCAATGATATTTGAGCTTCAATATAGTCTTGTTTATATATATTAAAAATGTTAATATATATTAAATATATAATTATTTATTAATATATATATGTATATTAATAATATATATTAAATATATTAAAAATTGCATATTGGTACAATATTGAACAAAAGTGTGAAATGGCTTGAAAAGGAAAATTCAGATTACACAAAAACTAGCTGTGATATGCAAATTATAAAAACAGATTAGTAATTAGCGCCTAAATATCATCTAGTATCACCTATTTTCTGCTCTGTAACAAAAATCGTGTTACACACTTATAATAGAGAAATAACACCAAGGAAAAACAAATTGTTTTCAAATACTTTTGTCACCTCTCTCTCTTTCTCTCTCTCTCTCTCTCTACAGCTGACTATATAGAGAAATATATTTTTAAGCAACGTAAAGATGATCATCTCGCCATCAGAGCAATAACTAAAAGAGTTAACCATCAGGGTTGGTAAAAGAAACGCTTTGGTGTGCGGCAGGAATTTGGTGGAAGGTACTGAACCACTTGTTCTCTTACAGGCCACCGTGAATGTTTAAGTGTATAAAGAACTTGCCATGAGCATGCTGCGCTTGATATGAGAACCGCTTTTGCCCAACCTGCCATTTTTTATGCAAAAAAATGCACCTTGCTACACGGCAAAGTTGGCGAAGAATTTCTTTGATTAGGAGGAAGTAAGTGACATGTGCTGGTCTGTTCAGAGCCCGTACCTCAATGCGATTGAGAATTTGTGAAAGAAACTAGGAGAGAAACCCAAGCAGCGCCGGAGAACTTTGGGAAATATTACAAAAGGGATGAAACAAAAAATAACAGCAGAAGGAGGCCTTCGGTTAGTGTACTCTTGTGACAGAAGATGCCAGTGCGTAAGTAATAATAAATTTCTAGACATCAATACTAATAACAACCGAAAATTAGTTTTTGACTAACTTATAACATTGTACCTTCACATCTACGTCTCTTGTGTTATCTGTCCCGATCATTTTGACCACCATATTTTTTAAATAAAACTGCTCTTTTGCACTTAACTTGCAGTTGTATCCATCCTAACATATATATAATATGAACATACATGTACAACTTAAGTCATAATTATTATTATTTTTTATCTGCAATTTATCATGCATTACTTCCCATTATTTGGTTTGAAGGTACTATAAGGTTTGTGATGGAAACCTGTGTCTGAATCATTATGGCCGTATACCCTTATAATATTATTTTTTCTTGTAGTTTTCCTTGAGAATGAACTGAATAACGTTCGAGTACTTGGAAGCACCTTTTCATATATATATATATATATATATATATATATATATATATATATATATATATATATATATATATATATATATATATATATATATATATATATATATATATATATCATATCATTCATCCGGAAAGTTCGTGTGACGAGAAGAAAAGAAAAAATATCTATATTATTTTTTAAGTAAATTTAATCAATTATTTAGTTACTATGTTATTCGAGATACTAATTTATAAATTCCTTCGCGTTAGAATTTTAGTATTGTTTTGGAAAAGAGTAATTAAATTCCAGTGTGTGAATTTTTTTAGGATTAGGAAAAAACGGAAGTCCGAATGTGCAAGTAACCAAGTTTGACTCCTTTTTTTTGTGTGTGTGTGTGTGTGTGGCAAGAACCTTACCTATGTCATTACAAGCAGCTGATAAATTTCAGCTAAAGCAAAGTGGAAAATAAGCTTTATGGGCATTACATCGTTCCTACGATTTTTCAAAACTTCTCGATGTTCCTGAAACTTTGTCTTCATTTTAATTGATGAGCAAAAATGGTGGTAACTTTACCATTTTCCTAACTTTATTTCACATTTTTCAACACGAAAGGAATAAATACCCTCCCGATTAATCCGTTTTATCTTGTTTTTGTGACTTGGGACAGGTTGACGTCTCTTTGTCCAAAGTGTTCTTAGGGTATGTTAACTCTTATTGTGTCACCAATTATTAAAAAAATACTGAGTATAAGAGATATTCCATTCATGTACGCTTCTCATAGATCTACTCATTCATTAAATTAAGTGAAGGAAAATAAATGTGTATCAAGTTTCAATTGGAAATTTTTGAAAGTTTATGTACCTGGTAAATTTTCTCTGGGGTTGATCGAGGTTTCAGTTATTATATGTAGGGACATGAGAATCTAAAGTAAATGGTATTTATTGACCAAGCAACGGAGCTCTAAATTATCTATTACCAAAGAATAGAGGTTACTTGCCGCAATGTGCCCCGTCGAAACCACGAGGTCAGGCAACGTGAGCGAGGACCGCGGGAACAGCCACCATATCAAGCTGCTTTCTGCGATAAGCGAGGGATTGAAATCTTAAACGCGCACCTCTGTCGCCTCCCAGGGGGTTATCAAGAAACTCTGTGGGAGTACTTCCCATCTTCTAAGCGCCGTGTTGGCCCAAGGAGAGGTTCCCCCGCCCCCCTCTAGGCGGAGGCAGTAACGATTCCGGCTGCTCCCTATATATTGTTGGTCCAAATTGGGCAGCTTTTCACAACGAAACACGTCATTCTCGATCGCGCTCCATTTCCCTACGAGCCCGAAGACTAGAATTATACGGAAGGATCTGAGTCCCACTCAATTGGCCCATCCTCGGTTTCGGTACATTTCGTTTGGCACGAATATTCCCTCCATTTAGTGTTACTACTAGAGGTTAAACTCCCCTTGATTAAAGTCCCTCGAATAACCAACCGATCCCCGTTTCATCTCTTAAAGCCTCGAGCCCAAGCTAGGCTGAGACGAATCATCTGTGCTTCCTTGCCAGGCATCCCTATGTGCGTATGTATAGAGGCTTGTCATAGCCTCCTAACCACAACCGTAGAGTTCGCTCCTGTTCGCTCCAAGTAGCTCTGTTAGATCGATTATTATAAACATTGAGTATCTATTGCCATTATTCCATTTTAAATTACCTAGTGTATATACTGTGTAAATATTAAAGTTTAATTTTTGTTTTTACTTTTTTATAAGCCTCATAGCCCCCACGCAGCCTTTATTAGTTTAATAACGGCCAACTGCATTCTATCGTTTGTATTTAAATCGCTGCTCTCCTTTGAGAAAGTTGGTCCTCAACTTCTCCCACTTCTCTCCCCCATCTCGGTCGTGACCAGAGTTGAGTTGAGGTCACTCGCTTGACCTTGGGTGTCCACATGTACCGGTTAGAAGTAACGTATATGTATGTGGGTCATTCTATATCTATATAATTCAGCATTCTACGTGTATGTTATGCCGATAAATGGAACCAAATGGTTTAATCACTCTTTATTTGTGCTTTCTAACAACAGAAAATGGTGTTAATTTCGCAGATGAAACCATTATTAGGAGTTATTCAAGTATCTATACAGATAACTGTTTACCTTTCATTCTCCGACAAGGTAAATCAAGTTATTACAGTTGGTAACCGTGCTGTCGATAAAAATTATTTTTGTAGGTTTATAGATCGTGATCCCTCCAGAACGGGCCTGCACAAACTTTTTGTGATATATAATTCATTCATTCACTAATCACGCTTACTTTAAAGGACATGACAGAAGCAATGCCCGTGAAAACAACTAGATCCCAATGGGAGCTCCAGCAAAGAATATGATGCGTTAAGGGGAATACATATTCATTTTTTCAACTTTATACTACGTTAGATTATCATATATGAAATTAAAGCTCATTAAAAGCTCTTTTATTCCTGTCAAATCATAATAACCTACAGCATTGTTTTTTAGATACAGGGGGTTCTTTCAGACCCCCCCTCCTGAAACCTGATATGATATAAATGGCTATAGAATTAATAAATATTGAGCATTTGAACTCAATTCACGACCAAAAGATTCACATATGATTAATTATCATTTAAAATCAGTTTTCTTTAGTTCCATTACAATCTGTTTTAATGTCGGAATGAAAAATATATTTTTCATACATGGTCAACTATAGACCTTGTTCTTAGTTGGATGGGGGGGGGGAGTTAGATGAATAGTTTGGATGTTCTGAATGTTCTTGAATATAGTTTAATCTATATTCGAATGACGCTAAAAATGGAAATCAGTTCTTAGGCACCGTTTTTTTATAGCAGATATTTAAAATCTCATGGTATAGTTTTGCGTTTTGTTCACAAATCAACTTTAAAAATCTACGGAGAATTTCCATGAATGTATACAATTTTGTATTATCATAATTTTTACTATGTTCTGTTCATGTTGCTAAAACAAAATATATATTATAAAAAAGTGCATAAAATTGGCAATAAAATGATATTTATTAAAAATCAATGGTGAGGTTTTGTTTGTTTTTTTACAAATTAATTTAATATACAATTTTGCATTATCCTAATTTTCACTATGTTCTAGTCATGTTGCTAAAAAATAATTATACCATAAAATGTGCATAATATTTGCAATAAAATGATATACCAAACCAAAAAATGCGAATTTTGAACCAAAAATTTTTAAAAGTGATTAATGAAAAAATGTGACATCCTCTTGCAACATTACTACCATACAGGCTCATTCAAGAAAGTACAAGACACTTTATTGCATCAGTTCGAATGTGAAAAAGCTTCCTCCAACAGCAGAATTCAGGTTTGAGTGGCCCACCCCGAAAATTATGGGAGAGTGGAGAACTCAATGCAGCCAGTGACAATCGTCCAAGCCATTCAGGACGCCCCAGAAAGCCTACACCTGAGCTGGTCGAGAGCGTGAGAGAGTCAGTTCAGCAGAGTCCAAAACGCTCTGTGCGCAAGCAAAGTGACTCCCTCGGTATATCCTTTGACACTTGCAGGAGAGTGCAAGCAATGGATGTAAAGGCCTACCCATACATAATACAGACGAAGCAGACCATTACAGCCTCAGAAAAGGAGCAGAAAAAGGCTATGGCAGTCAACATACTGGAGAAGATTCAGGAGATCCCAAATTTCCTAATCTCCTTTCGACTTCAGATAAAGCTCACTTTCATCTTGAAGGAGAGGTAAACTCAAAGAGAAATGTCTTCTGGTGGACCTCCGGACTAAATGAGGTAGCCACCGAGCCCATGCACTCTCCTTAATGCACGGTATGTACTGCAATCTCAGCCAGAGGCAACATCGAACCATTCTTCTTCAAGGAATCTGGCGCAACAGTGACAGTCACCAAGGAGCAGTATGTTAAGGTCCTCAAAACCTTCAAGAGGGAGCTGCAGAGCCTGCTCCCTTCGCTTTTGAGGAAGTTCTGGTTCCACCAAGATGGAGCAAGCTCTTACACATCAAACCTGTCCAGAGATTGGCTAAAAGAGATCTTTGGTGTCCGTGTGATCAGTCTCAAGACTGATTTTGATTGGGCCCCTTACCATTCAGACCTTAGCCCCACAGATTTTTGGGTGGGGCTACCTTAAAGATAGGGTACGCAGGGAGACCCAGGACCATCACGGAACTCGAGGAAGCCATCAGGGTGATGATCAGAGCTATTAGTCAGTTGGTTTGTAAGGACGCCATAGACAACTTTGTGCTGTGTTTCAAGAAATGCACAGAACTTAATGGATGTCATCTGGAACACGTGTTCTATAATAAAGAAGAAAAGTCAAAAGACTCATGTTTTGATATGATGTTTTTAAACACAATAAACTACTTATCACCAAAGTTTCATTCAATCCTTGCAGAAATTTAAGAAATGAGTCCATCGAAAGTTGGGGCCCATAATTTGGGGGTCACCCTGTATTACACCTTCCAAGCTTCTACATTTGGTTAAAGTGGTTTGCAGAGTTTTTGTTATTGTTAAGGAAAGCTGTTGTCCAAAATCATGGCACCTCTAAGAAAAACGACGAAATCCAGGAATGAGTCATTGGTTTTGAAAGTCGAGTACCAGAAAGTTCTTCTTCTGCAAATGATATACGTAATAACGCTAATAGGCGTAGCTTGCGTGCTCACACTTCAGCCACTGCAGTTAATATGCATTATTCTTTTAATCTATAGATGTAGAATGTGAAATGTAATGGGTATATGTGATAAATGAATGAGACAAGATGTGCTAAATATGTATAGAAGAACGAGATTGCAGATGCTCGCACAATGTGAAACAAACATGAAAGTATATAAAGAGTTTGAGAGGGGTGAAGTAAATGGAACTTGGTGATGTTTTAAATCATGATGTTACGGTTAAAGAGGGAGAGAAATGCGCTGGAGAAATGAATAGCATAATTCAATGATTGGGAAGAATATGTGAACTAGAGAATGTAATGTAAACTTTATCGAAAAGAGATCTTTAATTTCAATGAGAATTTCACCTAAAATTATTTGAAATTTGCTTCTGATCATCCAAAATAAAAGAAGAATAAGTATATATGCAGCCACAAACTTAAAACATCCTAATTATCTAATAGAAAATAGAACAAACTACGAGTATTAATAAAAGTATACTGGCTCTTTTTCTGAAGCACAACTTCGGCCGCAGGACTTCACTAATTTGTCACATTGTTTGGGGTTGATTTTCTTCTATTTATTTCCAATCTTTTACAGAGATTTTTAATAATTTTCGGTTTTCAAACAATAACCTTCCCATTGAGTATCTTGCATGTGTGTTTTATCCAGTTTAAATCAGTTCTTGGCGTAGGCCAGTTCATTACCTCGATATTTTCAGCTTCACCGTCTTTGTTGATTGGCACGGAGTACTGTCTTGCATAAAAAGAAGTTCATCTAATCCCGATGTTTGGAAACAAGGGATAAAATATTCTTGAAGCGAATTGTTGTATAGCTCAGCGTTTACTGCTTGGCCGTGTAAATACATGAACGGACAGACCCTAGCGCTTAAAAAAAAATTTGTTCATCTTCTTCGTGATTTGAGATTCCATTATCACCAAAACTACGTTTTACTTGTTGCTTTCCATGTTATCTTAAATGAAACTTGCTTTCGTCGCTAAAAAAAGAACTTTTCTATTCCATAGGACATACTCAGAAGCCAAGATTAACCAAACCTTATTACTACTTTGACTTATAAGTGGTTTGTGACTAGAGGAGGCTGCTCAGTCTCACCTGTCCCGATCAATGTGACAGTCTAGCGAGAAGCCTTCAAATTTATATTTCAGGCAACTTGACCTGAAATACCTGCTACTCTCTCAAAACAGTCCCTCAACTCCATCCGTTGCATCGTGAAATCTTGCCTGTAAGTCGTTTTCGAGGTCTTCCCATTTTCCTCGTTAACTTGCAGGACCAACTATCCTCAAGGTGCTTTATATACGTGTAAACACTTTTTCACAGAGGGAAATACCTAGAAATGTCAGACAGTGTCATTCCTTCACTCTTCCACTGGAAAACCTATTTTCTGAAATATTTTTCAACGTTAACCATTCTCGCCATCCTGATAAATGTATAATAGCATCACATCAGTAGCATATGTTACACAATTTTACGTTCATAGTACAAGTTATAATTTATCGTTGTATAGTTTTGGACGCATCGTTTCATCAAATACACATTGCTTCTTTCATGACGTTTTTTATTCGTTATTCTATGCAATGAAACTTGGCACTGTCAGAGGCAAATTTCCCAAAATCTTTTGTGCATTTTTATAGAAATTATATTAGTATTTTCAAGAAAATGTAGTTTTTGGTAGTGTAGAGTGAACAGAAATTGGTTGTTGTTTGTTGCTAAACTCAAAGAAACTTGTATGTAGGAAGAGTGTAATTGAAAATGATTGAGAGTAGGGATGAGGTAGTTTGTTCAAACAGGGTGATATAACTAGTATAAGAGGAGCGTGAAGAAATGATTGTAAGTAGAAAAGATTTATCTTAAGAAGTATTAGAACTCAAATGCATAGAACTGAAAAATTAATGGAGCTAACCAGAGAAAAATGATGCGAACCAAACAGTAGATAGCAAAATGGAATCAAACCTTGTAGGTCCAAATTGAGCAAATGAGCATATCAAAAAGATGCGGCTAAATGCATATAAGAATCGAAAACAATAACCACTGTAAGGAGTAACCAGAGTAGAAAAGCAAATAAAAAAAATTGACCATAAATAAATAAAGATTCTGATGATGAAAAGAAGTTGTTTTGGAAAGAAGTGAGAAATTTCAGAAATCAGGAAAAGCATATTTGTGTGAACTATAAAGATAAAATCTCATGTTACTTGTTAGCGAAGAGATTGTCAAGTCTAGATGGCAAGGACAATTTGGTAAGTTGTGCAATGAAAATATTGACGATAAGGTGAATGAGAATATGATTAGTTTCGCGAATGAGAAATGTAGGCAGTATCAGGATGCTGTGAGATCTGTGAAATGGCAAAACCAGCTGGAATCGTTGATACAGTACCGAGTTAATAAAGACTGCAGATAATTATGTTATGAAATGATGCTCTTAGTCGTAAGATTTTGGCTTATGAAACTCGGAGAGTGTCTAAGAATTGAATGAATGATTTGATAATACCGTTGTATGGTTGAAAAGGGGAGAAATGCGAACGAACTATTTACAAGGGCAAAAAAAATCTTTTCTCTCGTAAAAGAAGTATGTGGAAGTGTAAGGTGTGTGTTAAGTTCAAAGATCTGGATATATGAAAGCGAAATGTCTCGTAGTGCTTGATCAAAGAAGAAGGATATATAAAGAGAAGAGAGAATGGCGGTGAAAGAGTCGAAATAGGTAAGTAAGCCGGATTTCAGAGGAAAGAATACATTATATCCACTCGGGATAGAAGATACGGCGGAAGACTAAATGTGAGCAGCAGTTGTCCCATTAAAAGGCTTTTTAATGAAATCTCATAGAGGAATAAAATGTTAAGGGAGTTAAGGGTATCAAATTACAATGAAGATCAGAATAATAGGGACGGTGAATGTGAACCTTTCATACGACATACCCTCATTCTACAAAATGAGAATAGCCATTGCATGAAGCTCAATGAAAAGATAGAGAAGATGACGTGAGACTGAAACCAGGACAAAGATATCTATTTCGTCGTTGGTAAGCATTCCTAATTAGAGGAGAGAGATGTAAGGTGCCTGAAGATCATAGAGATGTGACGGAAAGGCATGATCTTTTACCGGAGACAGATAAATACATTAGCAAGAATTAAGTTCCAAGAGGTATAACGCCTTACTGTTTAGCCATTACACTACGTCAATTGCAATGGATTACTGTAGGATAGACTAAAATGAATGTATTATAATTGAGAATGACCCTGAACTTTAAGATATAAGGACAAGAAAACGCTGCCTGGATCAAAGCCTAAGGATCCTGAAATTTTAGCTTGCCAACCTCAGAGACAAGATGACCTAGGTAAATTGACTAAAGGAGATCTAGGCACTATACTCAGGAGTTATGAAGGCAAGAGAGTGATAGGTTGAGGTAGGCGGGAGTAAATAATTATGATAAAGAGGAACGGGGACTAATCGCACTTAAGGTGACTGCTGATGGAGGAAATAAATATTAGTCTTCCTAATGATAATACAAAGGTTGACTTAAAATTCAACAGCTATTTTTAGTAACGAAGGTCATAGCCTAAAATATTGTCGGATTTCCTCTAGTGGCAAAGTTGCTCAAGATGGAAATTGGCAGCTATGAACGCTTCAACTCCAATAGTGAGATGTAAACTTTTTAATAAAGGTCTCAATACAAGAAAGAATGCGAAGAAACCTAATCTCATTAAGAAGAACCTTATAGATTGTACCACTTCTGTTGGAAATATAAGCAATGGACAGTTGAAGACACGGAGAAAGTGATATTGTCTGATGAACCTCTCTTTAGCTTGTTTGGAGCTTCTGGATGATCTTTTGTTGGGATGAAAAAAAGGAGGGCACTTTCATTAATCCTGAATCGTGACCACAGTGAAGCATCCGTACACTTTTCATGTCTGGGGCTGCTTCGCATATATGTAAGAGAACTGGAGCGCAAACAGTTTTGCCCAAGAACACAAAATGGAACCCGAAAGTGTTTCATCAGCATTTTTTACCAAAAGATCAGGAGGATTTTGGGAGACGATAACACTCTTATTCAGCATGATGGCACACCTTGTGACAAAGCAAAAGAAACAAAAAAGGTTCTTCGTTGAAAATAACATCGAATTTATGAGATCTTGGCCTGAGAATTCGCCAGATTTGAACTCAATAGAGAATAGGTGAGTAATAATTATATTAAACTGGTGGTTGATTTATTGAACAATAATGGAACAATAGCAGTAATGCCAAAACAAATTAAAATAGTCCTGAAGAACAAAGAACATCATCCTAAATATTCCATGCGCGCAGAAATTGACTTCATTTATTAATTCAATGGGTTTATCCTTTAACCTTTTGCATATTTAACCTTATAAATATGATACAAACATACTAAAACAAAAAGCAAAATTTAATTAGTTCTATTAATTTTCTTATAGGAAAAAATATAGTAATCTCAAAATTTGACGTGCCTTATCGACAGAACTATGTAGAGATTAATATGATATACAAATGCGATTAAATGTAAGTGAAAGTACTTCACACTTTTCTTATTAACTCTTGGATGGTTTAAAGAATTAAATCTAAACCCCTGCTTGACCTATGCATCAAATATTTTATACCCTTGGCATTAAAAGAAATAAATTATGTAGAAATTAACCCCTTAAGGGACGACTACGTTTAGTTTTTCACACCTGGTACCTCGAGTGGTGGGCCATACTATTAATGCCAGTACACCCGCTAGTCTCAATCTAGCTTAAATCTACCCGAGCCGTTTTATTCCTAGCCACTTCTCTCCTGTTTCTTCTAGCCTGCTGGCTAATTTTTCAGTCTAGTCACTGAACGGCTTTAAACTATTCCTCCCTGCTCGTGGATGGGATGAATGTAAAGTGACTGATTCATCTCCTCCACTCAACCCCGGTTGGACTGGCGGTTTTTAACATGTCTGAATTCTTCGCATGATTTATCTTTATTAGTTCAAAAGTGGACATCAGCTATTGAACCTGCACAAAACATCAACGAAGCATTTGTCTAAAGATTATAGTTCGTGTCTTTTACAGTACATCTGCAGTTTAAGAGGTTTCGAAGAGAATATGAGAGGTAGAACCTTCTACATCAGCAGGTAAGTTCGCTGGAACAATGGAAGCAAGCAAATCACGAATTTCATCCCAGTAGTTTAAAATAATAAAAAGGAAAGGGATGGATAATCCTGTATGGCATGAGCTGATAGATGAACAACAAAGTCCTAGCTGCCAGATTTGTTTAATCTTGTTGCTAAGAAACCGGAATGATGCATTTGTTGAACGGATAGTTACTTGCGATGAATAATGATTCTTAACAACAAAAGAAAGGTCTGGATAGTGGCTTTAAAAAGAACAACCGAAACATATCCCAAATCCCACGTTCTATCCAAAAAATGGATGATAACAGTATTTTGGAGTGCATCTAGGATTATCCACTATAACCTTTTGAACCAAGGAGAAACAATCATTGCCATGAAATATTACAAGGAATTAGAGGTAATGGATAACAATTTGCTCGAAAAACAGCCAGCTTTAGTTAATCGCAAAGGTCTTATTCTCATTCACGAAAATGTTGCTTCACTTGTGGCAAAAGTGATTCTTCAGTAATTAAACGACTTTAAAATTGAAGTTCTGCCTCATCTACTTTAATGTCCTGACATCGCTATTAAAGATTTACATATTTTTCAACATCTGGAATCCTTTGTAAAGAATAAACTGATTCAAACCGAAGCAAGTGCAGTAGAAGCTTTAAAACCTTTCTTGACTGGAGTTGTGAAAACCTCAACAAGAGAGGCACAAATGGCATTGGAATAGTTGGCAAAAATGCATTCATTCACACGGAACATGGAACTCGTTTGTTTATTTTAAACTTTTCACCTTAAAAACGCCATTAATTTCTGGACTACCTAATCTCTTTTTCTCTCTCTCTCTCTCTCTCTATATATATATATATATATATATATATATATATATATATATATCTTTATCTCTCTATCTCTCTCTCTCTCTCTCTCTCTCTCTCTCTCTATATATATATATATATATATATATATATATATAAGGAAAGATATATTTAGGTAAGTGCTGAAGCAACTGAGACAGTTTATCTTTACTTGACTTCTCCACCTTCTCCTTCTAAAATAATAAAAATATGAAAGTATCTATATACAGTTTGCTGACATAGGTCAATTATCAATAGAGCTCCTTTCACGCAAGGGTAATACAATGAAGTTTATCTAACAATTGTATGTTCGCATGAGAGATTAAAGGCGAAGTAGGATTCAATTGTTACTTCTTTGTCTAGCTGTTAATTTGGTTTAGGGGAGGCATTCAATTTCTTGGCGTATGTGAGGAGCGACTACAAAAGCATTCTTGATACTCCATGAAGGTGTCTCCATCTTCATTGTGACCACCTGAAAACATTGCATTGTTTTA
The DNA here is from genome assembly GCA_963969495.1 of Ceratothoa steindachneri. Taxonomy (NCBI): domain Eukaryota; kingdom Metazoa; phylum Arthropoda; class Malacostraca; order Isopoda; family Cymothoidae; genus Ceratothoa; species Ceratothoa steindachneri. The sequence continues at coordinate 108,712,683 of OZ018332.1, forward strand.
TATAATAAAACGGTTATGCCAAAAAACTTGCATTTAGATTAAGAAATATTATTCCAACCTATAATTTCAGAGATTCACAATTATCATACTCTCGCAACACTCTATCCTTTCGAAAATGATTACTATCGCCTTTTGTATAACATTATATTCAATAAATACACTAAATTGTAAATATTATATTCAAGTTCTCTAAAATATATTTCATCTAGTTTATTTGAAAGTGAAACGGAGGGTGATTCTGGTATAATTACTTTGTTGATATCCAGTATCAAAATTAATATTGTAGAGAAGACAATTGCATGATTAGTCTACCGGGTATTTCAAAAGTCCTGTTACACTCGTTAAGACGCTCTCAACAAAGTCCTCGTATTAATTATTTTAACATATAAATATATGTTTAAATTTTAATATTAATCAAAGCGGCCGTCCTTGGCGGCCAGCACTCTCTCCAAACGAGACCTGAATGCCGCGTACAGGTTACGAATGAACCCCTTCCTCATGGTTACACACACGCGTTCGACGGAAGACTTCTGTTCGTCAATGTTGCTGCGGCGGATCTATCAGGCCTTTGCCTGGACATGCGCCTATATGGTGTAGTTGAGGGGTTTGAGGTGCGTGACTGTGGCGGCCAAAATTACTTTGACCAGAAGTTCATGTTCGACCCCAAACACTCATGCAGGCTCTTTGCCCTGTGGGCCAAGCACCATCCTGCTAAAAGATGTAGTCCGTCTTCTTTGTCATCTCTTACATCCAGTTCAGGACTTTCCTGGCCAAGATGTCACTGTAATCGGCCGCAAACCACAATGGCAGCATCTTCTCGCCATTCGAAGATACAATGCCAAGCATCATTACGGAGGCCAGGTGCTTGATCGTGGACACATAGCGAACCTCAGACACATCCGAGCCGAAGCTTGCCACGCGGTCGTTATGCCTGTCCATGGCGGGATTGACCGTAAAGGTATTTTCATAAAAAAATGAGCATACGATTGTAATGACTCTTTAAGACGTTGAAAAAGCGACTACAACGCTTTCGACTTTGTTCTTGCATACGATTGGTATGCAGAAGCCTTTTCACGCCCATCAAGTTCTCTTTCGCTAGCGCAACCATTTTTGAGCTTAGTAGGACGTTCGAATTCCTTTCTCGCTGCCAATGGTTGAAGACCTAAGGTCTGTATAAATGAGGCCTATCTTTGAGGCTTTCCCATTCTTGAGCCTCTCCGTGACACTGTGGACAGTTATCGGCCTGATGTTGAGCCGCCTAGCGATGTCAGACTTTTTTCCCACGTGTAGGAGAACAGAAATCTCTATTATTTTCACTTTTATTTCAACACACCTGTATACAATGCAAAAAACGTCTTAATGACACGTGCTTAAAAACTAGAACTTTCAGTTTGTTTGATGGATCTTTTCTCTCACACACGTAAACTTCTCGAAAGATAAAAAAACACAGTGGAACAGAACTTTTGCCTACCCGGTATCTTTCTTCGTAAAAATAACTAATTATACCACATATATACCCAAATTTATTGTAAGAATGAGATTCTAATACTTATAGATAATTCTGTCATATAATTCATGATAACATTGGGGAACACGTAAACTTGCCTTTAATATCAGAGTGTCGAAAAGTAATTTTGTATTTGACCTCATGAATTGGAAAACAATCAGCTAGGGAATGAGCTGCGTAGGCTGTAGAAAAAAAACGTCTAGATAGATCTAGTTTATTTTCTCTTCTATGCGGAAAAGTGTCTTTCTCATTTAAATTGGTTATCTTTCCATGGAAGATACATACTTTTAAAAGCTACATATCAGCTATTGCATATTGTATGAGTTTCAAGAGTTATTACTGCTATCCAGGCAACAATGAAAAGAATTTGTGGAGTGTATCCTCATGCATTCGAGGTTCGTTAATTCCACTTGATGTATACAAAAACCAACAGCTTAAACAGCGATTGTAACTTCTCTGATTGAGCCTCTTTCGGCAAGACAAATTGTATTGGATGACAATATTTTCAAACATATTTCGAAACAGATCCTTGTCAAAGTAGCAGAGATTTGGCGCAAAAATTTAATATGTCATGTTTAATTGTATGCAAAAAGTAAAACAAAGGTTAAATGACAGCAACTTGATTTAGAGAATGAAACATTACATCGAGTGTGCTCAAGTTTAGTAAATATAAAATATATTGTTCTTCAGTAAGACAATGAAAGGACTCACCTTGCCAGACGAACCCAGCGAAATATATGTAAGAGTGTTAGGTTTGGAGTATTCTTCCACATTCGTCGTACTCACTTATGAATCATTACTTATTTCTATTAGTAGATCATTTCTTTAAGGCAGTATATCATGATGCAGTGAAAGTTTGGATTTGCCACATGCTGTGAAGTTTTATCGCGAAAAAACGTTGAATATTTTAAGCATTGGAAGGAAAATTCCCTTCTCGTTGAGCGGAAGTTAGTGCTAATTTATTGAGATATATTTATTATTCAAAGATAGGCAAATCTCTCTTAAAAAGATTCATTTCTGGCTAAAGTTCTTCATGGAGTTAAGATAATCATGAGCAGAAAATGTAATATGAATATAGAGAATCTTAATGTCATATGAGAGAAAAATAAGGTAAATTATTATTGGATTAACAATTTTATTGTCAAAAGATCATTTGCATATTTTTATTTGGTAACAATATGTAGTTTCAACCAAATATATAAACAAAACTCTCAATAACAATGTAGAAAAAGTTTAAACAAAACCTATTAATTTATTTTAAGAAATAAAATTAAGAGAAATTTCATAAAACATAATTTTAAATAAAAACCGTTCAAGAATTGTTGGCCAAAAAACCCTTCTTCTGAATAACTTTGAAGAGTCTGTTCTCTTTGATGAAGACAAAGTGTCGATTCTATCAGCAGAAACATTATTTGCAGCATCTTGGATGGCTTCCTCAACGTCATTTTTGTTGATAAATTGGCTGCCATAAGCGTAAACGCCTCTCTTCAGGATGATCCACGAGTTTTTAATTTGATTTACAGCACATCATTTAAGAGGTGAATCCATGATTTAATGCCCATTAAATCATTTCCACCCACAAATAATTCGTTACAAATTTGTAAGCAGGAGTAGGATAATCATCATGCATCATAAAAACAACTGATTTCCTAATTTTCACTTGCTATCTCTTAAAACAAGGTAGGAGCTTTTCTCTAGGAATTCACAGCACGTCTTTGAATCCATTTTAACGCTATCATTTCATTTGAAAATCCTACTAGCTTGAATCCAATAACAGACTTTTTTAAATGTTTTTGTTTCGAAATGAACTTATAATCTTATTAATAACGACAAAAAGTTCTTGAGAGCCTTACACCTTGTTTATCTTTAGACGGAAGGGGCTCCAACATCTTGAAAAATGGTTTTACTGATAGCAGGAGGGTTTTAGCCATTTCTCTTTTAATTTAAGAAAGATTTCTAACAGTAAGCGCTCAAACTTCTGGTTGAATCCTTTTAACTCTTGGCTTAATGCCACTCTTTACAATTTTCTTCACAGTGTGATGATCACGTTTCAAATCTGTTTAAATTTGCATAGAAGACTTTCCATTACCTAATTCCTTTATGATATAGCTCTTCTCTTTTTGAGAATGTTCATTTTTCCTGGCCATTTTATCAAAAAAATGCTTCTTCTAAAAAAATGCATTTACTGTCGTTATAATGGAAGTTCAGAAAATTGACTATAAAATATGTAATACTTGAGATATATAGTGCTGTGAGCATCCACTAAATTGTGCTTATTACATTCCTAAACGTATCTAAAGCAAATAAATTTCTAAAACATTTTCTGGAAAATATTATGACGCCTAAAAGTATTGGTATATTTTTTAGACACTTCAATAGCGATTATTGATAAATTGGTTAATTAGACTTCATTAGCATTTGTTTTTGTCTCCTTTTTAAAAAGAGGTAATTACTTTCCGATAACCCTAATATTTTTTCAATGAATCGCAGCATTTACAGAGAGTTTTGGTTAAATTTTGTTTTCCATGGATAAACTTTACTTTGTTAAGGCATTAACTCCACCATCCTTCCATATGACCCTAAAATTCCAAGAAAACATCCAGAATGAGTACTCGATAAGTCGACAACGTTTAAAGGTGAAAACATTTCATCATAATGGCAACTTGTTTTACATATGTTACTGGTTAAAAATATGAATAAATTCAAGATAAAACACCTAAATTCTTTCAATTCAAGAATAACCATAGCGAGAAAACTCTTTCCAAGAATATACAGAACCTGTTCTGCAATCAATTTAAGATAAGGCCCCTAAATTCGATCCAGGAATAGTTGCCTTGCGCAAATGAAAAAACGACTAAAACTTTTATACGACCCCCAAGGTATCTGGTAATGGATAAGAAAGATAATTTTGGAAAGAGAAGAAATCCCACAGTTTATTTGAGACTAATATAACCAAACATAACTTTACCGAGCCTAATGTAACCCAACAAAATATATAATGGGCTAGATTAGTTTAGATTAGGTTAGATTATATTAGGGTGGACAAAACCTTTGGATGCTTCATCTTTAAAAGATCCAAGAAAAATTCACAAATATACAAATGAAAAGTTTATTCAATCAAATTATTAAAAAATGAAAAATTAAAAAGGAGGCACATATTAGAAATTCAAAAGCAATGCCAAAAATGTTAATAACATTTAAATAACATATTGTTCAGATAATTGATTACGTAATCTCTGAAATGCGTTTGATGAAAACCTATTCTGCCACATAATTGGTCAAATATGTAGATAAAATATGTTGTTTACAACCTCTCATCCTTTTAGTTTTTAGTTTTGTTTGTTTCCATAATATTCATTATTTAAAATATGAACATTTGTATTTTTATCCAAAAAATTCAATGAATGATTTACTGTCTCGTGTGTGAGTCCTTTATTATCCAATTCAAGAACAGGTACCTGGTGCAACCTCAATTTAAGAATAAGCTTTCATATATAGGCAATTCAAGATGAGGTCCCCTCAGGTGCCTTATCTTGAATTGATTACAAATACTTTTCGCTTTATCTTAGTTTGATCTAATTTTTTTACGTCAGACACAACCCAAGGATCAATACATCCCCAATTCGAGAATAATTCAGGCGATTCGCCACAAAAATAGTGTTTCAAACGAAGAAGAGTATGGTCACTCAGTGTATAAATAATGTATTATGAAACATACAGATCAAAGAAAAGAGGGTGATAAAACAAAAATATACTGAAAAGGATTTAAAAATAAAACAAATGCAATAGTTAAATTCGGATACCTTATATATCGGGTCCAACAATGGGTGTATTAAAAGTCCCGGAATAACTAAAAGTGGGAAAAAAACTAACTTAAAACCTCATGCGGGGCGGAACTCACCAAAACTTCGGACACTTATTATACTTTAGAAAAAAACAAATCCCTCTACTGGTCGTCTGCCGCATTGTGGGATCTATTCATAAAAATTGCTCTACCTTCTCAATTCTACGATATCTCCTGACTTTTCTTATCTCGACAGAATGTTTTGGTTGGCGACTCCGAAGGCTGCATTCACGTCATCCATATAGAGGGACTGAAGGAATCCCCGAGTCTTTTTTATAAATATGCTACAGGACTTTCAAAACTTGCTAAATTGAATATCGCAGATCAATTTTAGGCTTTTATAGCTTTACTAATTAGTAAATTTGGCTCACTAGACTATTTTATAGGTCTCCTCGCCTATTGTGATTTTAATGTTTTGTGGTTTACATGGTAATTTGAGGGGTTAAGTTAGGTTAGGTCAGTATGGTTTAAGGCCTAAGTAAGCCTAACTTAACCTAGCCTAAATTAATTATCATGTCAAATATTTCAAGCCTTCATCACAAAACATTTTCTAGAACATCATGTGGTTTAAGCGTGTAACAATGCTTTCCTAGAATGCGGATTAAGTGGAAGAGCTGAATTATTTTACATGTTAATATATTTTGGCTAGTTTAAGTTAAATTTGCTTAGGCATCGAACTATACTCACCTAAAATTCGCACGGGGAAAGAGGCCCATAAAAGTCCCTGTATAATTATCAACCCAAGCTGACACAGATTTTTGCATTTTATCACTTTTCTAGGAGGAACTAATGCTAAATATTGAACACTTTTGATCATTCATGGAAACCTCAATATATTTGCTAAGAAAGAATGAAGTTCTTACTTCTGGGAAGTTTTTCCCTACCTAATTTATTTGGGTATTTTTATCAGGCATTCCCTTCGCTTCCTAAATTTCAGAGATTCATATTTGTGTAGGGTAAGATAAAGCTAGTTAAAAATATCGAAGTTAACAAAACCTTACCTAAACTACATATTCGATTAATAAATAAACAGTATTTACATGAAACTTTTATTTCACCCTATATTTAGTATTTTACTCTGTTTCCACAATGAATTTTCTGTTTATCCTTTCATTTTCACCCTTTTTAATTGTGACGATTAACTTTACTTCAAATCGGACTGTAGTTAATCTATTTCTTATTTTAAGAATAAAATATTTCAATACAATTGAATTTTTATATATATATTTAGGCAACAGTAATAAAACTTTGTTTGGGAAAAGACGATTGACGTCGACAACTTACCTACCCTGGAAACTTCTTTCAGCCATTCCTTCAAAAGAGTCTTGATTTGTTGGACAACGTAAGGGCAGCCCATATATTATTGGCTACCCTCGTGTCTACAAGTGCCACGAGTTTGATTCTCTTTAATTTACTTCATCTATGTACATTCGTGAACAGGAGTATTGCTCTATGGGCGTGGCAGGAAATCTCCACCCTATACTGTATGTATTAACCATTATATGGGAGTGAGTCAAATTATATTTTAAACTGAAATCAACTCGAGTATCTCGCGCCTAAAGGTAAATAAGATATCTGTAAAGATAGATATAGAGAAAGTGAAAAGATGTGGGATATATACTGCACTCCTCCACATGCCAACAGCAGCTCTGACTCCTTTGCGGGCTATGGTGACTCTTAATGGCGAAGAAAGGTCATGTAAATTCGACACTAATTTTAGCGTGAATTCAACCTGAGACATCCAGTTGCAGTCAAAGGTACGGCATATCTTTGGATACAACAGCTATATCGGTTAGTACCCTGCCATTCAGTAATGGGGCCTACCCTCTGTTATAGACGGGTGATGGGTTCAGGAAAGTTAGTTACCATTCCGCACATTTTAAGATTCTGCCCACCAAGAAAAGAATTAATATAGAGGAAAATTATTAAACAGAATTTTCGGGCAATTTTATTTTTAGGAAAAGAAGCTACAAAATCGGAGATAGGTTCGATTTTTAAACTCCCGTTTATTTCAAAGGACCCGAAATTCTTTTTCTAAACTCATAAAAAAAATGTAAATTTTGGCTTTCTGTGAGAGCAATGATAAATAGCTCCTTGTATATTTAAACGCACCTTTAAATAAAAAAGGAGAGAATATAAGGAGATTAGGAGGAAAAGAGGAGAATATAGACAAGAATACGAGAAGAAAAGAATGAGCATAGGAGGATGATAGGAGAATACGACGAGAACAGGAAGATGATAGGAGAATATTGACGAGAAGAGGATAAGCAGAGAGAATACGAGGTTATAATGAGGATCATAGGAGAATTTATACCAGCATAGGAGAATAAAATGGAACAACGAGGAGCATAAGAGAATGAATCCCAGCTTAAAAGGGGAATAGGAGAACACAAGGAGATTAGGAAGAACATAGGAGAATATAGACCGGCATAGGAGAAGCAGAGAGGAATACAAGGAAACCAAGATGAGCATAGGAGAATATACTCAGGCATAGGACCAGCATAGAAGAATACGAGGAGAAGAGATGAATATAGGAGGAGCAAAGATGAATACGTCGGGACAAGAAAGAGCATAGGAGAATATAGAGCAGCAAGGGGGAACAGAGGAGAATATAAACTAACATAGGAAAATAATAGGATGAGCAGATGAGAATATACACAAGAATAGAATGAGCATAGGTGATTAAGAGGAGACTAGATAGAGCATAGGTGAAAATAGAAAAGCCTATAAAGAGATGGCTCAATGAGGTTGATATATGACATGTCTGCCCTGACTCCTAAGTAATAACCAACCAACTTTCGCCTGCCGAATATTCAAACGTTTCTAAAACAATCCCAGCCTGGAGATATGGCCATTAAGCTTGATCTTAAAGATGGTTTTTACCACATACCTTTGCACCAAAAGGCTCGACACCAATTCGGGTTTAAAATTGGCCCGGAACTATGGCAGTTTTGTAGGCTCCCCATGGGCTTTGTGGCGCTCCGTATGTAACGCAGTAGGCAACTCATGGGCACGGGAGCAGGGTGCACAAGCGTTCACATATCTGGACGACATCCTTATCACGGGTAGCCTGAACGCAGTTCTCGGTACTCTCGAAAAATTTCTAGGATCCAGCCTTACGATCAATAATGGGAAGTCTCAGTTAACCCCTTCAAAACAAATAGAATACTTATGGGTCTACATAGACCTCAGGATGATCCGGGTCCGACTAACTGCCACCATGGCACAAAAGGTCACAGAAGGGCTCGGATACTGTATCAACGACCACCTTGACCACAAGTATTGGCAACGACTGGGGGGACTTCTGAACTTTGTTACTCCAATATTAGATCTGTCCTTCATCTGGGTGCAATTATTTAACACAAAATCCAACCATCACATCAAGGACGGGCGACTCCTCCAACTAATCCCACTAATCGACGCACAAGGGAGCGTAGGGTTTAACTCCAGATCATCTTACATCAAGATCGCCTGTGACCCCTCACTAACTGGTATAGCTATAGCGCATGCCAATCTCGCATGGGCCTATCCCACAACAGTCCTACGTGTCCCACCGTACTCCTTAATGTATGAGTCAGTCGCCCTTCTTCTATCCCTCCTCCTCTTTACGAAGGCCAGACTGGCCTCGGATTGCATCCCGGCAATTCAGAACCCCAAACGGGGACAATTACCAGCCCAACTTCTCCATTTACTAAGTGGCGCCACCCTCTCACAAATCTCAAAACAATGGCGCTTCTTATCCAGAAATATCCAATATATCCGTTCCTCCACGAACATGGCGGACTGGCCGTCCCGAACCGTTTTCCCAACGGAAACCTTCGGCTGTAGCCCAGCCCTCAGTGCCTAGCCTTTGGCTATATAAGGCGGTGAGGGCTCGACCGTCACCATTCGTTTGCCGGTTCCCGTGAAGGAAACATCTCCGCATATTTTTTAAACGAGGTGGGCTCCCCGACCACCCACCCCTATATCTTTTGTACTCACTTTTATATTCTCATGCCCATTTTTACCTCTTCTACACGAACCTTGGAACTCTTTTATTTTGTATAATCTCATCTATGGTTCACTTCCTTTTCTCAAAATCTTGTACCAATAATCTTTAATAAATTTATGTTTTCCAAGAAAGGAACACCAAACAAAAAAAAACAAAAAACATAAGAGTATATGAGGAGACTAGGAGCATATGAGTAGCATAAGACAATAAGCTGACTGCTGGATGAGCATTGGAGAATATACATACATAGGAGTAGCATAGGAGAATACGAGGAGACTCGGATGACCATTATAAAATATACTTAGACCAGCATAGGACCAACATAAGAGAATACGAAGAGACTCGGACCAACTTAAGAGAATATAGACCAGCAAAAGAGTAGCGGATGGTGAGATGGCTGCGTCTAATTTCGCTTATTGGAAATATCTACTACTTTTTTATGATGGCAATTCATTAGTTTTTCTCTTGCGGCTCAGTATAATTAATATAACAAGTATAATTAATATAACAATGTGTCTAACTTATTGTAAAAAAATATAAGTTTAAAAAGTTTTTATGATCATATATTTGAAGAAATTAACTATAATTCTAAATTAATTCTGGTTAAAAAAAGCCAGTAGAAGTTTGCTCATTAAAACGTGTCAGAATTTACAATAGAAACGGTCATTGACACACATTTCTCTCTTCTGAATTCCAAAGAACATAATTAAACCTTTCCCTAATAAAATAAAATTTAATTTTCTTTGTGTTTTATTAAATAATATATATCATACTTGTTGAAGTGGTGATAAAAAGAAGAGCAAATTTAATCAATTCAATTTAAATCGAGTGTCTTGTGTTCTAATCTGATCGTCATAAAATGAAAGCACATAATTTAATAACGTTATATAAGAGCAAATATGATTAAATTTCGCGCATTTTCCGGAAAGTTGTTAATAAATTGTTCTGATTTTTTTATAATTAACAAAAAAATAAACCATTTAGATGTTCATATATCAGAAATATGTCCCAATACTAAATTGCCCAATACGGAAAAGACTTCGCTTTATTATTTGTAATATTATAAAAAATAAACTATATGATTAAAATGTTTAAGTTTATTAACCTGTATATTTTGGGAAGAAATATATTTTATTTTTCATTAGCATTTAATATGGTGATTCTCAGCATCAACCATTTAGGAAGAGCATCCGCATAGAGTCACCTTCCCAAACCTCTTAAAGGCAAGACCTCCAATGTAGAAGCTTTTGTATCCTTTCATTAACCAGCTATTTGGATCAACAGATTGTTGATTAGATTGAGATCAGAGAACTTGTTCGACGGGAAAGAGTTTAAATCTGAGAGCACTAAGGGAAGAAACCTTGTACGCGTCTGCTTGTGTGCAATGAGGATTTGTTATGAACAATATTATCAGGCTATGGAAGAAACCACTTCCTTACATTCCTTTCAAAAGACATGTATAGAGTTTCCATTACACGTATAGTGATAATGTCTTTTGATATAATGGAATGAAATTTATCATCATTCTCATGTGTTGAAACCTGGACGTCACCTTTGATAGTAAACTGCTGAAAAGTTTGTGTCGCAAATGTTTTTTTCATCCTCGGTAATCACCCGAGTGGAAACAAGGAAGGCCCTGTCACTGGCCTGACTAGCACACTTTCACCCGGCCTGGGGAAGCTAGTTCTTTTCCTCCTGCTTGCTCTCAGCACCTCTTTGTTCTACGACTATCTCCCAACCCTATTTTTATACCAGTTGTTTTCCATTCATATCCATAGGAACTGCAAGTTCTCATGAGCCCAAAGAAAATTAGGAAGCCCCTTTTACCCTTTTAACTTGAACTCTTTGACGAGACCTGGGTAAGGTGGTGTGCTTCCCTTATATTCCTATTTGCACCTGTTTTCTCTTTCTGTGATTATCAACTAAGTCTTTCTCCACCCGTAAGAAGGTGGATGATGTAGTTCTGGGTAAACTCCCCAGATAAAACTAAAAACTGGAGGAAAAATACGACCTTCCGTTCCCATTGCGCCGCAGGAGACTACCCTAAAAATAATTTGTACCTCGAGGAGCATAACGTCCTCCCGGCTCTAGTCACCGCAAGGAGAAATCTGACCACATGGGAAACCTTTACCTTAGTCTAGGTTTGGGGAAGCTTGTTCTTTTCTCGTGTCCATTTATGCACCCTCTACACTACTACGGTCCCTTAATCTAGCCATATGATTAAATATATCTCTTTCTGCTACTATTTTTTCTTGGCGCGTTTTCACTGCCTCTCAGGCGCAGCGAACTCGAACTCTTCGAGGCCTATCACTAATCTGGATCCACTACTCCGAACTGCCTAGCAAACGATCGATAGGATTTTGTATGGGCTTTCAGGGAGTGGGAGTTATGGCGAATACTGCCCCTCTCAGCGGTATCGGACGAGGAACGTAAGAAGCACTTCTTATCCGATCTTTTGTTGTAGGCAGAGTAGAGTCGCCAATGACAGGAGCAGAAAATTGTAATAAAAAGGCAGTAGATGACTCTACTCCCTTTAGTACATCCCTACATAAGCGTGGTAGAGCGATAGGAGTTGCACCCACCCGTGTTTTCATAGAGGCACAAACAAGCTTCTTCTAGCAGTGACTCTACTCTACCATTGGGTACCCCTTTACTTTCTCAGGGGCTCGTCCAAGATTCTCTTAGCAGAGGAGGCCCGCTGACCCCATTTTTTAGGCTTTCCTATGGGTGTCTTTTTTAGTGATATGTTCCCCTTTACTTTTACAGAGTCTCCAACTGCCCCGTTAGGGGCAGGTGAACAGTTTTAACCCCAACAAAGTAATAATGGGCACTTTATTTCCCTTGGCCTTACCAAAACGCCTTGTAGACAAGAGATTCTTCACTATAAAGGAAGCTGGCATGCACCGCCCCATTTCATCAAAGGTGGTCAGCACGCCAGGACGAATGACATTTTTGATAGCTCATGAGCCATCTGAGTCCCCTGTCGAAATACCCGATAACTTGGGAGAAGATGGCCAATTGGTGGTGCTTCCTAAGGTAAAAATGCTCTCTGAGCTGACCACATCCTATGTAGGGTCTTAAAAGAGGACGAACAAAAACTTGATGGGAGACAGCCCGAGCCAAATTCTGCTGTTGTACAACAACTTTTTGGAGCAAGGATTCACGAGAGGCTAAACCTTTGCTTAATTCCTCTTTGTAAGCCATTGACTTCCCCATTTTGAAAAGGGACATGGTTCAAGCTGGATTGTTTATCATTGACACCCTTTAGAGGGATGGCGATAAGCGGGTTCACTCCCCACCATTTTCTCTTGTTGACCAAGAAACAATTAAGGTCGAGCGCTTGATAAGAAAAAACGGGGAGGGGGGCTCGAGAACCACCTATACAATGGTCTTTATGTTCAATTGTGAAAGGTTACTTGAGTCGGTGCGTGTAGGTTGGTATTACTATCACGTGAATACATTCGTGCCACTGCCGCGTAGATGCTATTAATGCCACCGCTTCAGCCACTCGAATCACTCATGTTTGGGTGAAAATTCGAGACTAGCCGATGTAAGTGTAAACTGATCTAAGAATGTATACGATATGGACTTACTGTTTACGGTCAAAAAATGTGAATTAGGGAGAGGCACACCATGCTTCTAAAATCAATGTGGTATAAACCTCATAGAGAGGAGGTCGTGGTTTGTTTAGGCTACGGACCGAATCGCTCTTTCAGAAGCTACGGATCTGCTCCTGCCATACTCTGTGCGACCTGTGCGACCACCAGATGGTGGTGGTGAGATCTTCTTTAAGAATTTATAAGGTTCTTCTCCGGGAGGAGGACCCTCCTCACCCAGGCAACCCCCCAACACAGGAAAGGACGAGTGGGATACGAGAGAGACTACAAAAGAGGCACACTCGGCTCCAAAGCCGTTACGCCCGCCAAAGGTTCAGAAGCAGAGTGATGTAAAGACTAGCTTGGCAAGCCAAACCTCCCCTATAATTTCGCGAAAGCAAGAGCGCCTTTTATGATCAGCACCTCATAAAAGAATGTCAAAGAATGTCCCCGCATCTTCTCCGAGCTGGAGGGGATATTCTTTTAATGGATTTTCTGTGGACTCTGCGGCTATTGGGAGGAGCTAGAGAAGCTCGTTTTCTCCTGTTATCTGTGGGTTATCAGTTTAGACAGTCCATGATGGGCGCATGCGGGCTGCCCAGCCACCTGAGATCTAAGTTCTTTAGCAACAACGCTACCACGGGATGGCGGCCGGGTGGGAGATGCGCGATTTGAACCCTCCATGATATCTCCATTCAACTTATTATAAATACTTCCTTTCATGCAACTGCAATTCAGCTACACATAGATAGGAGATATATTTTAATTTATACGTAGATTGCACTAGCAGCGGACCTCCTAGAATGTCTATCCATTTTGGTGATAGGCTGAGTGTGATACGGCCATCGAAATTAAGCGATAAGCCTACATGCGCCTAAAGCTCACTCCAAACGATTTCAAATTTGAATTTCGTCGAGCTATGACTACCTTCTGATTTATGTCGAAGCACGGTCATTGTTCTGCTTAGCGGGCCTCCTAGTTTCATTTAACGCTAAAAAACCATCTTATGGCGGTATGGAAACGAGTCAAAGGATACGGGACAAGCTCTAGCAGGAGCCACCTCCTGTTCGCCAGGAAAATGGGAATACAATCTCGGAGCCCACGTATGTAGATGGGTCCTTTTCGACCTCTTTTTCCACATTTTCTAGTAGAGATGCTGCTCCAACAACATTTATTGTCAAGAAAGGCCGCCGACTGGACTTAACCTCTAGGTGAAGAATACAATTCAACGACCTGTTTAAGCTTAATAAGGTACGTTCTGGTTTTGCTTCATGCACTGATCACCTTAATCTGACCAGTTTCCTTAGTTTCATTCCAATTTTTCTAACTTATTACGTTCGTAATTAGTAGATCTTAAACTACCCTATTCCTCTCTCGTGGATGCCACATGTCTGCTTCACACTGCAGCTTCCAGGAAATTTGAGCTGCGACGCATTGTCTTATAGACAAACATACCACAAGGTGTTTTTTAATCTGAACAATGTCTATGATACCTAATACCAATACCGAATCATGGAGATAATGCACATGATCGGTGCAATGAGAGGCATCTCAATTTTCTTAATTGAATTCCTCTTATATCCTTTGTTCCGCCTACAGATGGTTGGGTCTTTATGGCCAAATAGGGATAGAAGAGTGTGCCGCAGCGAGGTTTCCTCATTATCACACTTTTTTTTCCTGAGCATCGACGGTATTACATCGGTGGTGCCGAATCATATTATTGCAACGCTGTACTTGGACGAATTTTCGATCTTTTTTTCTCCTGTCAAGATGGCAAATATGGAACGTGATCTAAAACCGGCATTAACACACTATGCTGAGGCAAACATTTTTTTGTGTTTTTCTAGGACAAAAAGAATGTTGTGCACATGCTGCCATTATCGGCTGCACCTCTACCAATACTTTTTCCTAAACGCAATTTGCCAGGAAGAAATGGATTTGCACCGTTTCCTTGGTCTTGTTTTTGACTTAGGCTTCAACTGGCGGGTAAATATTCGGAGCCTTAGGGGCTCTTGTAACCACCAGGATATCCTCATTGTCGATGTTGGGGATATGATACTTGTTCTTTGACG
Source organism: Ceratothoa steindachneri (assembly GCA_963969495.1). Taxonomy (NCBI): domain Eukaryota; kingdom Metazoa; phylum Arthropoda; class Malacostraca; order Isopoda; family Cymothoidae; genus Ceratothoa; species Ceratothoa steindachneri. Next base: position 108,727,693 of record OZ018332.1, read on the forward strand.
TGCATTGTTCATTTTCCATTTTAACGCAATGTTCAGGTATCTCCCACGGTTACTAACGGGTCTTATTGTATTCACGGCCAAACTTGACTGCACAGTGTACATATGCCCCCTCCCCGAGAGATGCCAAACATACCCTAAGTCTTTTGGATTTAAGGCTAGTAAATTCCTAGTGCCCAGCGGAGTTCTAGGTCCAATTGCGAGTCTGGGTTTATCCAGCACACCAGCTTGGATGCCACCACTTTTTAAAACTTTTTCTCGCTACGCCTATGCTCCCTCAGGTTCTAAAGCGCCAAGAGTAATGCGATCTACCACATAAATCACAATTTTTGTCACGCTGAATCCGTACCAGTGTAAAAGGATGGTTGCAAATGAGAAGATGGAGTTGGCTTCCACTTCACTCCAGGTTTCCTCTGTATCAAGTTAGCTGGAATCTACCTGGTGTCGCGTTAATTTTCATTGCCGACCTGTTTGAAATACACCGTTCAGTATGGGATATAACGTGTTGTATCTAGTTCGAGGACCAGATTGTGATCTATAGTAACTCACCAAAAACTAGGGCTCTCTCGGAGCATAAGAATCTCCGCAACTTCTGGTTTTATGTATCTCTAATGCCACGGTGGCCGCGAGCCGGGCAGATTTCTTTTGCTGGGTTTCGAGAGATGTAGGGATTGCGGTGAATAAGGAAGCCAAGGAGTCTGCGACGGCTTGATGACTATACCAGTCTTCAACATTCCTCTCATTGACTACCTACAGAAAGTAAGTCAGCTATCCGATTGACTGACAAAAAAAGGGAGACGGGCAACAGGAACATAAAGTTATGTTCCATCGCGCGGCCACTGTTCCCTCGGAAGTACCTACTAATGTCTCTACGGCTTCAAGTCGCTTCTGTCGAATTGGGCAGATTCTCTTGACCTACCGCCATTTGATATAGGCACTCCCTAAACCCTGCTACAACGACGCCGTAGTACTCAGACTTTCCAGAACATTCATATTCAGCGTTCCAGTCTGGGGGATCTTCGCGCACGTTACCTGTCCTGGTGCTGTGATAAGCGGAGTCGATACCACTTCCCTTGCACTATTTAACCTTTTGGAGAATGCTGGGCTCCTCTATTTCATTTGAATATTTTGGCGTTGGATACAAGATCTAGCACCTGGAGAAGGTAGGCCTCATTTCTAAGAGCAGGTCAATTTTTCTCTTTTTTTTTTTGTTGATTTTGCTGATTATTTTTTCTTGTTTACTCTCTGGGTTGATTGTTACTGTTTCGATAATTCTAAGGCTAGAGTACTTTTTCTTTGTTTGCCCCGACCTAATCCTTTGGAGACAGTCGCAAGAATGGCGCTAATATTTATCCTCATTAATCTTAGCCCTATCCACCTCCAGTTTAATCAATCACGAGGGAGTATCAGATGTATGGGTAATAGGGTGGTCCCCAAAACTGAAAATAACTTTCTTTTTCTCCACACGGTTAATTTTATTACACCTCAAGAAAAGGATTTACACGTAAAATTTCGTTTCTCTATCTCATCATTTAGGAGGCGCCCCACTTTTCACTTCTTCTTCGTAAGGTTGGTCTTTGAGGGTGTGAGAAGGGCCATTCGGTTTCTTGAATGAGAAGAAAGATATTGCTTCTGATCACCATCCTTCGTCATCGTCGGGAATCAACAGGATTCCCGAGAAGCCAACACTCGATGCTCAAATGAGTGATCATGCCCCCTTGATATTTGCTCCTAGGTGGAAAATAATCTGCCTGCTTCTATATAGCCGCTCCTCCATCTACATTGGCTCCCTCAAACAGGCCTTGTCACACCTGACACCAATCACTAGAGAATAGGTTAGGTTTGGCTAATTTATATTTTTCACCATCAATTCCGTTTTTTAAACTAATTTTAAAGTATTTATTTAGAGAGAATATTATTTTTAAAGTTAGGTTAGGTAAGTTTAGGTAAGTTTAAATATCTTTTTTATGGCACTTTTAATTATAATAGTAAATAATATTTATAATAATTTTCCAACAAGGTTTATTAAATCTAAAGTTAATTCTTAAACTCCTGAAGGAAGCCCAAAATCTTATTCAATATTTCAGTATTTTCATATTTTCTATGTCATTCGATTTTACCTAAATATATAGCTAATAAGGAATGTTACTTCAGACGTTTTATTCTATTACACCTTCAAAATAACCCTCATTATTGCAAAGCCAGGTTAAACGAAAGATAATACATTCTCCTGAAGTCTAGTGATCGCGTGATGGAAGAGGATGTAAACATACCTAACCTTGATTAAATGTGACAAGATGATGGGGCCTAGGTTTGCAATCCAAATGAGAGTGGAATGCAGTGTGGCCTCTTCTTTTCTTTCGTTTTCATTTCGTGAATCTTTGCATCTCGCCATGAGCCTTCGATATGTCGAGTATTAGCTCCAGAATCTGGATAGACATAGTTATGATGATGATTTACTGTAATGCGCTTGACACCATGGTCATTCAGACTTCTATAAGATGGATATTCGTTTGATTTTATAACTAATATTTCTTTCGCATTCTTTTCCAATAAGAGAACATAGTTATTTCGTGTCACACCTCTTCACATAAAGGTAGCCACATTTCGTTTTATATCTCAGCTCCAAAGACCCATGTTTCTTCTATTTTTTTATGTGGTTCTTATTGTTCTCTACATCAAAGTCACTATCTTGTTATCCCCATTATACTTCCTACGACTTTTAATTCTAGCGTCTTCTATTATTATTGCATTGTTTTCGGTCGCAGTCATTTGACCTCTGTACCACTCACTTTCCTTCATGAATTTTACCAGTCCGTAAAGTTTCACCACACTTTACAGTTAAAGAGATTGCACTAGTTTTTGGTATTTTAAGTAAAAAAGAACATTAATTCAATATTATCAGAGAAGTCAGATTGCTATGAACTCTAATATTTACTCCTGTAAAGTGAATAAAATCAGTATTTTTGTTAGTAAGCGGGAAGTTTGACAACCTTTGTGAGAAAGGAAGAATAGAGGGAAACTCTCTAACTCTATCTAGCTTGCGTTTTTCTTGCATTTCAGACCCACAACGTTGACATCGTTCAGAGTTTGTAACTTCACAAACAAAGGAGGCACCCCTCGAACAAAAAATTAAGGGCACTCTGTTCTGATGAAATAACACTTGTGTATAATTAACGTAAGCCACAGACGTGCATTTTGTTTGAATTGTCAGATGGAACTGTCTGATATTGTCAGAGATCAGAGAGAAAGAGAGAGAGAAAGAAGCGCGCTGCTGCGCCTTCGATGGAGAGAGAGAAAAAAGACACCTGGTCGACCCTTTTAGTCTGAGCTAATGAAAGTGCGAAATCATGATACGCCGAGGTGGCCTGAAAGCCCGCCATCGCAGAAAGCCGGACAAGTTTGAGAGCCCTAAAATGTCCTATCGGGAATCAGACAAAGTTATGCATCGCCTACTTAGGAACCTTCTGGCGATCGTGCTAATAAGGCGAGACTACTCTCGCTGGCCGATACGGCGGACTCTGCAATCCTCTCCTTCGGACGGAGGGGAGAAAACCCCATTCGAGCCCAAAATAAATCCCCCGGCGCCCGCCCACCCGTAAGGGTCATCTTCCCGCTACCCGCCAGTACCCGCTATTCGTGTCCCGTTGGACTCCGCACAATTATTGCAGAACCCCTCAAGCTCCGGGTATTCCCGATTAATTCGCGTGAGTCTACCTCAGTCCGTTCTACCCGCTCCTCGAACGCAACGCGCCAAGTCTCGGTTTGTGTTCTAACTCGAAGGCAAGACCTAAGTTCCTCCCGTAATAGTCATTGTCAAGAGAATATTATTTGAAATTTGCGCCAAGGCAAGGATTACTTCCTTGAACCAAATCTCCGAGGTAACAGCAACGCGCAACTCTCCTGTGCAAGTGCTCTTTCTACTACCCCCTCCCAGTGTAAGCCTCCATCGTAGGCTACGTATGCGCTCAATGTCATTCTAGCGAGGCTCGGTCAATAATGCTTGTTTGTTTGTACGGCTACCGTCCCCACCAAGTCTCCCCTTCCCTTTTAGCCGCTAGGACTCGTGTACGTCTGATGTGTATATAGCTTGTTTTAAAAACCTTTTAACCTTGTAAAAGAATATTAATTTGCATATTAGTAAACTTATTTTTGTACCCATTTTTCTATTGTCCCGGAACCTCCAAGATAGTCAACTATTTGGCCAAACTACATTCAGTTAAACTACATACTGCTTGTATTATAAATCTCCCACGCACATAGCCGTCATCGACCTCAGCATATAGTAATATCTATTATATATTAAACTGGTGTCAGGTTTATTGTGGTTAATCTTGGTCAATAGAATGATTGAAATTTGATCAATCTATTGGTTAACCTTGGTTAAATTGATAATTGTTGGCTAATCTTGTTTCCGGTTCTGAAGTTTAAAAGGTGAAAAATGACCATTGCATAACTATTTGCGAAGTGTATTTGTTCCCGTTCCCATTTATTTTTTTGTGAATTGATTGCCGAGTGACCGTGTTTAACTATTAATTTTATTTTCCCACGGAATGAAATTGTTGTTCTTCAAGACCTTATCTCGTGCCGTATGTTGATGGTATAGTAAAAATAGTATTATTCTTCAAATTTCTTTGCTAGGAGTGCTGTAACTGTCGTCTCAATCACAGTGAAATCTCTGCCGCAAAAGCTCTCTCGCGAGGGTTTGGCCACCCCTTCCTTGTGTGTTCGTGTTTTCGTTTGTTTGTTTAGCAAAACCATTCGCACTCCCGCTCGTGCGTAAAGAAATCCATACTTCCGCCATATTTATTGACGCGCGTTAGTTTAATTCGTGTTGCTTTGCCCATCGCGTTAAACCAGCATCATGTAGTCGTTTAAAGTTTTGTAGGTCCAAGTTGAGTCAATCGGACTCAGTAGCAAATATATGATAGCCTACATCCAGAAAGAAGAAAGAAGACAAAGAGCTGAAAGAAGAAGAAAAGGAACGAGAAGAAAGAAGAGAAGAAAAGGTACGAGAATAAAGAGAGAGGTAACGAGAAGAAAGAGAGAGAATTCGCTCTCACTTATTGGAAAAAAGCAGAGCTAGGAGTGAGATGCTCTCCATAAAGTCCTCAAGTGATAGATTAGAAGCACCGCAGTCTGCGATCATAACATTCTCCGTTTTTAAAGAAGGTGAAGACTTCGGGTCTTATCTCATTCACTTCGAAAAGATCTTCGAGGTGAACCAGTAGGACATCGATACGGAGACAGCGTAGCACAATTATTTCCCCTGTTGAGCTCCCAAATCAGGGATATTTTTATCTCTCTTCCATCTGAGGCAACAATTGATTACTCATCGTTAAAAGCTGAATTGTTAGCCGCTTACATGTCCCCAGGTTTTTTACAGAGCTAAATTTAGGCACTGTCGCTTTCAACCAAACCAGAGATTCCGACAGTTTGGCTACTCCCTACAGCGTCATTATAATTTTTGAATTGACGCGTCCAAAGTGCCTCATGAATACAAGGCCCTGGTCGATTTTGTCTTCTAGCACAAATTGCATGCGTGGCTCCCTTCGAAAATCAGATCCTTCTTGAAGAAGCGGAGGTGCTGTACTCTCAATGAATGGATCGAGGAGGCAGACATCTACGCGGCTAGCCACAACTGCTATCCGAAAGAAGGGAAGTAATCAGAACCCCCATCTCCTAAATACAAAACCAGAAATAAAAATTTGTTCCTACTAATGGGAATAGGTTCGTTAAAGTGACTGGGCCAGCCAAGCCAAATCTCTCTTTTCGACGACCACCGTGATGTTAAGCCCTTTTCTCTCAACCCCACTCCCCCTGATTCGTGTTTCCCCAGGAAAACCATTTTTGCTATTCCTCTGGAGTTCAGGATCACGTGTGTGTCAATTGCCCTAAAAATCTCGTGGTTAGAAGCATCCCTCCTTCTCACCAGTTACACCAGGGCAGTGCCACTTCTACCCCCCTCCATCGCAAAATGAAGCCCCTCGTTTTCAAACCCGCCGAATACTCCTGGCCACCAGGTAATTTTTTTTTCGAAAAAGTACCCCTAGGGCCCTCCAATTTGAAACTACAACTGTGAATGAGTGCCGGATCTCCACCCTCGTCCGTGATGCAGGGTGAACGTCCATTGTTGTATCCTCGATAAATTACTCTCACCTGTGGCTCCGGACCACGATAAGTTTGCCGTAGTGTATGATTACTTGGGGCACGCCAATAAATTCCCCATTATTCATGCTACATTGAGTACGCGTATATTACTGATTGGGCTGAAGTCATTGCAGCCCCCATCAAGTTTTGCTCTGTCCTAATTGGTCAGTCCCCCCGAGTTTCTTCCTCCCCCGTGGCTCAATCCGTTACTACCCGTTTCCGCGCCAAGAAGAAACGGAAAGCCACTACACCCCTGGAGCTCCCGTTTGCTCCCGAATTCCAAAGTGTGATGAACCATAACCTTGCCAAAAGCCAGAGGGAATGTACGTCCCCTCGTCCCTTGTGGTCCAAAGCCCAGAACAAAACACGTGAGACCGAAAAAAACGAAACCAAGTCCCGCATACTATGTGTATCACGCTCCCACGTCCCTCTAATCCTGCAAACGGATCACGATAGCCTATTTGCTGGTCACTTTAGTCACACGAAGACCGCTCATAGGATCTTCAAAAAATTTTATTGGCCTCGTTTGACCGACAAAATTCTGCTATATTGTCGTTCGTGCGACATTGGCCAAAATACGACAATAAAAGGGGCGAGTAAGACCTGCGCCCTTGCAAAAGGGACGAAAAATCTCTGAACCCTTCTCCAGAGTAGCTCTTGACCTAATCGGGTCAATCCAACCCCGCGTCGAGTGAAGGCCATATTTACGTTCTAACACTGGTCGATTTTGCCATCCGAATCCTCGAGGTTGTGCCCCTCAAGAAAATCGATAGCATCTCTTGCACCGAAGCCCTTATTTCCATGTTTTTGCGTGTAGACCTCTCCAAAGAAATCCTCTCAGGTCGTGGTCTTCAATTCACCTCCGAATTGATGATCAAGCCTCTGTTTACCGCTCCTTTTCACCCGAGTGGGAATGGAATATGCGAGAGCCTAAATGGAAACCTCAAGGCCATTCTCACGAAGTTGTATGCAAATCAGCCCACTGAATGGCACCGTTTCCTTCCGGTAGCCCTCTTATCCTACTGTGAAATCCCCCATCGTACATTAGGACTCGCCCCCTTTGAACTTTTATCTGGTAGAAACGTCAGAGGCCCCATGAGTATCCTAAAGGAACTTTATTCCAATCAGAAATTGGAACAAAGTGTCAAGAATTCTTACTCGTATCTACTGGATTTAAGAAGGAAGCTGGAAAAGTACACCGAAAAGTGCGTCTCAGAACGCCGTCATCAATTTTGAGAAGTATAAGATTTTCTTCGATTGTAAGTCCAAAGAAAGGAAATTTAAGCCAGGAGAAGAAGTTTGGCTTCTGCTCCCCACGGACAACAACAAATTGTTGAGTCAGTGGAAGGGCCCCTACCACATAATCGAGAAGCGTGGCCCTGTCGATCTGTTGATTACCTTATTGAAACCCCCTCGAAAAGAAAGTTTCCCATATTAATATGCTCAAGCGGTACCACCAGGGCGGGGGCATGAACCAGATAGTTGCAATCGATGAAGAATCTGCCATGTAATCTGGCTACCCCTGGGTCCCTTTTGCGTAATCCAAGTCGCCTGCGTGGAGCAAGGTAACATATATCAGTTGCATGTCTTTCCCGACTTTAATAATGCCCCGCCTGCGGAAATTATGATATGCGACCAACTATTATCTCTTCAAAAAGATCAACTGCAAGCGCACCTGAGTCCTTTTGATAAGGGCATCACCGAGATCCCGGGTTGAGCTACCCACTTTGAGCACAATATCCAACTAACCACCTTGGAACCCCTCCGTTCCAAACCATACCCCCTGCCTATACACCTCCGGGAAGCATTCAATAATGACGTGGATAAACTTCTAAGGTTGCAGATCCTCGAAACTTCCTAGTCGAGCTATTATTCCACGATTGTCATGGTAAAGAAGGTCGATGGTTCTTATCGAATGTGCATCGAGTTTAGAAAGCTGTATTCGATGCCGAACCAATGCCCATCATAGTTCCGAACCTAAACCTGTTTGAGATGGCCAAGTTCATCTCCGAGTTGGATTTATGCAAGGCCTATTATCAGATCTCCCTGAGCGAGGAAGTGAATAAATTTACTGCTTTTCCCACTGATAAGGGCCTTATGCAGTTCCGTATGCAGTTCTGGTGACGGCTTGCCCCAATTATAACCGAATAATGAGAATGATTTTAGAATGCATACCAAACGTCATCTTCTATTTTGAAAATGTTTATGTGACCACTCAAGTTTGGGATCAACACTTGACGACCCTTGAAACCCTTGTGTATCGACTCCAGGAACACAATTTGAAAATTGGCCCAAGTAGGTGCCACTTCGCTTTTGGTACTATCTATTACCTCGGCTTCCACATCGGGAATAATCGGTTAGTCTCCGGGCAAGAAAAGATCCATGCCATTGTGGACATACCTTTGCCTACTAATAAAACAACAACTGCAAAGATTCATAGGTTGTGCATCATTCTATCGTTGCCTCATACCCAACTTTGAGACTATTTCCGATCTTTCTGCGACCTATTAAAGAAGAAGGCCCCCGAACGCCTCGAATGGACGCCACTTTCGACTCACAGCTTTAACTAACTCAAGGAGTATTGGCATCCACTCCTATCCTCCGCCTGCCTAATTCGGATAAACTGTTTGGCGTTCGCAGAGACGCCAGTGATGACGGCATAGGATGTGTCTTCCTCCAGTATTAGAATAACGGCGAAAGTTTTCCCATCTCTTACGCAAGCAGAAACTTACTCGCACGTGAGAAAAATTAGGTGAGAATTGACAGAGAAGCCCTCGCTATCATTTGGGGGTTTTGTAAATTTAGAATTTATTTATTAGGCAAGGAATTTGTAGTAAAAATGGCCTACAAACCTCTATCATACATACGTAACGTCACTAATAATAACGGTCGATTGATGCATTGGAGCTTGTTCTTCCAGGAATTCCAATTCCTTATTTTGTATTTAAAAGGCACCAATATTTATATGGCTGATAGTTTAGGTAGAAACCAGTTAGATCCTTTTCCAAATTAATTCCGATCCATTTCCTTCTTTTGTTTCTCTATGTATTAATTTTTATTCCTAATTTTTTTTTAATTCAACCATATAATAAGGAAACGCGTATCCCTTTTCTATATATATATATATATATATATATATATATATATATATATATATATATATATATATATATATTTGTTTATCTGTGTACAATGAATGTTTTTATATCATTATCATCTGCCTGTCCTTCGTTAGTACCCGCTATTTGCATCCCGTTAGACTCTGTCCAAGTGCTCTCTCTACTACCCTCCCCCCTCGCTCCCCCGGAACCTCCAAGATGGTCGACTATTTGGCCAACCTATATTCATTTAATCTGCACTCTGCTAGTATTATAAATCTCCCACCCACATAGACGTCATCGACCTCTGCTGAGAAACGCAGAAACGGTTAATTTGGGTTTTATGAAATAGTTGTTTTAGGTAGACCCCCCAAACTAGACATACATTATATTTTCAAGGTAGACCGCAATTAGACCAGCACTTAGCATTCATTCGCCATTGTTCATGAACCGTTTATTGAAATGTACTGAAATTTGAAACTGTGAGGGAATCCCCACGTGGAAGGTCTTTACCAGAAAGGAACTCCCATGTGCAGTAGAAGGCCCGGCTAGGCCTAAAGTGGTAAGACTACCCATCCTTCCTCCCACAAGCGGTAGCCTCGAACTAGTACCCCACGATTCACCTTTTGCGTGCTAAAATAGCTCTGAAAGAACATTCGAGGCCCTTCGAGAGTAGAGCTGTTTCCCGCTAACCCCAAACTCCGGGGAGAGCCTTGGACATAAATAACGCTCGACTCTCCAGAAGAGACACAAAGTTGAGAAGTCTGGCCCAGAACGCAGAAGATTTCCCTATGGTCCCAAGTCAAGTGCTAGCAACAAAGCAAAGTGACAGCTGGACTATTTTTTGTATTTGGAATTAGCCCCAGTCAGGAGGTAATTCCACTGAACGATCGCCCCGAAGTGATTTTCCCGACTTCTTTCATCAGCTTCTGTCCAAGCCCTCCTCATTTCGGGTAGCCGAAATATTCTCCCCTGGACCAGAAGTTACCACCCCCCCTTGCTTTTGGAGAACCATCATCGCTCCAACCTCCCGCTCTGAAGTCCGAGTGGCCTCACCTCAAGTGCAGAAGACATCCGTAAGCCAACCTCTCTCCCCCCTTTTAGTAACTAAATTGAGTTAATCCCCCCCCCCCCATTTAAATAGTCTCCTCCGGAAATACCTTAAGTTCTAACTTCATAGCCTGATTTATAACTACAATTCCCCCTTTCATTTACTGATGTGATTTTGCCCGTTAATTCTCTGAGGTAATTTTACCTATCAATTCTCTCATTATTTTTGTGTAAATAAAATTATATTTTTGTTCATGTCTCTTTAAGTAACCTTGAGCTTTGCCATTGTCCATAATTTATCTGACCTCGTTGCACTCTCTCAGGCTACTCAGCCCATCTAAACCCATGGTTTTCCGTCCCTTTTGTTGGTTCACTTTCAAGCTATTGGTCCCTCCCTCATAGATATAATATGGTATTGATATAATGTAATGTCATACCACGACAGAAACATTGTAAGAATCCTATAAATTGGACACACCCACAAAATTTGATAGCCAAATAAAGAAGAACTTAATATTTTGTACGAAAATTCGTAGCCAAAATGTATTCACACCCTATACAATTTGATAACTAATAATTAAGATTATGTCTATTTTCCTTAAAGAACTCCTCAAATCAGTATTATATTTTTTGACTAGTTTCAAACAAACTTTAGATAGAATTTGGTCCAAAGCTTGTTTGCCAAATTTTCCCAATTCTTTGATGTTTTGGGGTTGACTGGGTGATGTCTGGCAATCTTGGTGGCTAGTCCAAAAACACTTATTTTAGCTTCTTTCAATAAGCAATAAACCAAGTTCTATGTATGTTTGAAGTCGTGTCGTGTCGTGTTGAAAAGCTCATCTTCATTCTCTGCCAAGCCTTCGAGCATCACCCTTCAGATATTCATCAATAATCTTGCGCTATTATTCTTTATTCATTTTCCATTGATTAGATGGAGCTTAACAAAACCTGTTGCATATAAACTGCCCCATAACATAATATAGCCACTCATATGTTTTACTGTGAGAAGTGTTTTGTCAGAAGACCAACTTGGAAAGGGATAAAGTAAAGATAGGGTATATCAATGATGTTAATAAAGATAAAGCTTCTCCAAATTGAGCTTGTAATAATAATTTATCTCTAAGATGCTATAGCCAAGACAAGCTACCTATAAACTTACCTAGTAAATATTTACGCGTAAATTAAGAAAAATAAACCAAATTAGCCACAAACGGTAGTTAGGTCATTTGATAGATGGCTAATTTTTATTTGATCATTTTAAAAATCACATCTTTACTAAACTATTTTTTAAATGTCCAAGTATAAGTAATATTATTAAGGGTGCTTAGAGACAAAGAGTCATAAAGCACAAATAACCAAGATAACTTAAATAGTAAGGAAGATAACTCATCTCTACTAGCTTAACTTAGAGATGACTAACTCACTCACAGTTTAGTGAGTTAGGTTTTTTGTGTTTTGTGACTCTTTGTGTTACCGTGGCCTTATTATATTACTTATATTTATTTACCTACTTTGACTTTTAAAAATTGGGTCTGAAAAATAAGCAATTTTAGTTAATCCCGCAAAGATGAGCCATTTATAATGTGAACTAGTAAAGAGTTACCTGTAAACTAGGAAAATGAAAACGCTAACATAACCCCCCCCCCCTCCCTTCCTAGGTAATTCCTTTTTTTTTAATTCACACGTAAATCTTTACTCGTTAATTGTTATAGATGGTTATGTTTGGTGTGTCCTCTAAGTGAATGCCTATCTTTACTATATCAATTTATATAAGTTTATCTTTACCTGTCATCACTAATATAGCTCATTTAGTCAATTTAGAAAAACTCGCCATTTAACTTTTAAAGTAACTTTCCTCAGCAATTCAATCCCTTTAGAACTCCAAAAGAGCAGTGCATTTTACAGGAGCTTCATTAATATTTTAAAATGATCAAACTGTACTAATTTTCTTAATGCACCAAAACTAACTCTCAGTAGAAATATAATTGAAACTTTTGAATTAACCATGTGGACTGGGTTACTCAACTAAACCAGTTCAATTTTCATTGAAATTCGCCATGCTTTAAATATCCCATAACAAGGCAAGATACGAAGTAGACTAGCTCCTCGATAATGAAAGGGTACACTTCCATGTTCCGAATTGCCATATTATTACTCAAAGGTTTAAATGATCTCTTACTCTCCTAGACAAACTAAGTCTTGATGTGTAACAAGCTGAGCTTGAGCGAATATAAATTTAATTCCCTTTCTATGAATTTGAAAGTTTCACAATTTTACTTTTATTTTTCGAATTCGTCTAAAATAGCTACAAATTATATGACGAGGTTCAAAATTATCGATGGCGGTATCTGCTGTAAATTCGACTCTCATGAATAGCATTCATATCTTTTGACTTAGTTTTTTTATTAAGCTAATTTGAACTCATATGTTTTAGTTATTTCGGTTGCTTTTAACAAACCTGCAAACTTTTTATCGGAATTAGAACGATTTTTCTGCGAATGGAATGAAAATAAGAATTGGATCTCCTAATTTTCTGAAATCTCAAAATACAGTAAGTTAATAGGTGTAAAAGTCTATCTTAGTTCCGATTCATTTGCGGCGTCTCGAAGGTACACTGTAAAATAATTAATGTATTTTTTAAAGTAATTTACTGTTGCTAATCAGCCAGTAACTTAACTCAACGGAAACACTTATAAAATTAAAGAAAATAAATACATCACACTCAACGACCTCTCCCACGCACGAGTCAATAATTCCTCGCAACAACAAAATAGACAGACGAAAACAACACTGAAATATGTCTATGAAACAGTACTTAAACATCAAATTCCTACCTAAAACATTGCATATAACAACTAAGTAACATAAAAACACAGGCGTAAACAAAGACCAAACACCCTATCATCCTCCGTACACAACAAAATCCTTCAATTAGCCATCAGATATCTCTCCAACTCCAATTCCAAAGCACCTGCCAATATATAAACATTCAACAGTACAATAACCATCTAATTCCGCTCAAAACATAAATAAACAAATGTTCACTAACCTACCCCTCAGACACTTTAAAAATCATCCCCCAGCCATCGAAATAAACCAACTCCACAAACAGACAAATCGCAGAAGTTGCAATGAAGAATTCAAGTATTCCACTTCAACCAGTTTGCCACAAAGTGGTTTCGTTTACTTCAACACTACCAAAAACTATACACTACTCCTCCTCCCCTTATGCCATATCAAGCAAAAGCCATTCCATTATTAAGTATTATTTACTGTACCATCTCGTCCAGTCGGGGTTCATTCTGGGAAAATGTCCCCTAGCACACCCCTCACAAACACCCTCCATGCACACCTATCATACACAATATCATGCCTCCATCCTCAATCTCTCCTTTCTCTCTCGAACTATCATTCACATAATCAAGCCTCATTTTATGTTGTTTGCCACCCGTGCACATACCCTGACACTCTAGGTGGATATTCAAGTTTATTCCTATCAATTATTTGGATATTCTCATATTACTTTCAGTCACATCCTTGTTCTTAACTTTCTTTGCACCATAAACATCACTTCTCAAGTCGCTGATCACTCTATCTATAAATTTGCAGATCAAACATGCCTCTTATGATGTCCATTGGCACTGCTCTCAATCATACCATAGTCTCACTTCAATATATAAACTTAGGTACTATCATACACCCATGCATATTCCTAGCACATTCCGCACTCAAATCGTTATCATTCACTAACGCTGCAGTTGCCCCACTGACTTTCCTACTGTTTAAATCTTTGTGGGAGTAATCTGCTTCAGTAGAACCTCTATCATTCGCAGTGCATCCTTGAGACATACAACTTCGCACTTTTTTAATGCTGATATCACTGACTCGGATTTCACCCCTACTCACATTCTCACTCCCAAATACTACTATCTAACTTTTCTGCCTTCACATTCAGAACCATTTACCATACACCCTGTCGAATGCTACAATCATCATTTCCAATACCTATCACTCTCAGCCACCAATACCAATTCATTAGCATATACCACCATAGACAGAATCCATCCCTCACTCTTCTTCACAATCTCATATCTCAGTACCTTCTTTACCCATAAAAATTTTAAAGTCATGGTAAGATCAAGAGAATGTCGTTGCACTTTCAGGTAGGGATAACTATACACTCATGCTATCTTTCATCCGAACATTTTTACTTGTAATATAAATATTCTTCACACCATCCAATTGTTTATTACTCATTCCCTACATTCTTAGGGCCTGCCACAATGCTTGTCTATCTAAACAACCACATATTTCCTCTAGAGCTATAAACCTAGCTTGCATTTTACATCTCTTATCCCATTTTTTTTCACTTAGCAGTTTCAGTGAAAATAATTTATCCACAAACCTTTGGTACTTATATAACAATAATAATAATAAAGTTTCTTAGAAACTGAAGAAACCTTCAAATTGAAAAAAAATTCCAGGATCAATTTTTAGTTTTACTATTCATATTTTTCACTTGAATTAACTTTCTTCCAGACAACTTTATTATCTTTTTTTCATATTACTTACCACAGATTAAGAGAATAGTGAGTTTAGATCGCAACATTTTATTTACGTTTTTTTTATTCATTTGACGCTTTTCATTTAAATGGTCTATTCGTCAATAAAAATGCTATTTCATTTGGGAGAGAAGGACCTAATGTACAGAAATGTAATACAGAACCTTTCTGAAATTTTTTTCAGAAGTACTTTGAAGTGGTTTAAATGTTTCATCCATGTTTATTCACAACCTCTTTCTTTTGCTTACCACTTTTTACCTTTAGAGGAGCAGAAGAATTTACCAAAGGAAAATTCATCAAACAGATCACCAGCATTGATTTTAGCATTTACAAGCGTTTCATTTGTTGTTTTCTGCTTTTACTATAGTAATGGTAATCGACCTTCAGTGCAACGAGAACGACTAAGTGAAACCCATCATCCACACTAAACAAAGACTTTAACCAATCTAACAGCCCACCACTTAAATAAAACCAACTCTGCGTCAATTTAAGCGTGATTAGATTAATCTATTCGTGTAAAGTCTTTTACTTAGCTTGAGTGAGGAACGTATTATTCACATATGTTGGCTGTTTTATTACAGTTTAACTGACCGTTATCTAGTCTTTCGTTGACGTTATTTTTGCACATTAAGTTCTATATCAATATTACGTGCAGTAGTTTTCGTTTTCTTTCTGACTAAAATTACTTCTCTTAATAAAACTAGAATTAACTATATACAATTGCAGCAAAGAACATTTTTTTCGCACACTACAAAAATTTGGTATATTTTTAACATGTAACCGTACTACCGCTCGTTGCTGTACACGAAAGTATGTGTTTTAAATACTGTGACTTCGTACTTGTCCGTTGCTACAAAAATCGCTCTACATATATAAATATATGCTATTTGAGACCATATAGCGTACAATATATAAATATGTAAATAGTTAGCTACATTGAACATACATCTGGTAAATTCCTTGATGAATTCAAAAGTTGAACAGCACTTGATTTATTCTCAATGTAATTTAAAAATTACGAAATTAAAAACCGAGATATTCTAGGAAACTTAAAGGAACCAGGATAAATCAATTGACCTGACGGAACACCCGGACAGACCCTTTAACCTGTAAAGAGATGATCATTTATAAATAAACTCCTCGCGTTTAAATACGAGGCTTATCATCGATCGACGCAGGATATATTAGATGCTTGAATTTGTTCATATCTTGAACATTATTTTTAAAAATTCTTTTAAGAAACGAAAATTCTAAATGCACCAGTCGGTATGAAGAACATATATTGTAGGGTCAAGGGATATATATTCTTCATACCGACTGCTGTATTAAGAATTCTTTTTTCTTAAAATATTCATAAAACTAATAGCTACCCTGACTCATTAGGGGAAAAACATTAAAATTTCTTAATTCTCTCTATCAACAGCCCCCCTCCCCTCCACACAAACAAAATACAATAGAGAAATTGTCAATTTACTCTAGTTTTCCATACTCTGGTAGAAAATTGAGCGACTTTTTAAAGCGATTAAGAAGACTCTAAATAAATTCTACATATTTCGACTCCAAATATGTATTAAAAAATGGGCCCTATTTCAGCTAATATGGAGCGAATTCCATCCCCTGGCCGCTTTTCTGTAATTTATAAATATAGTTGTAAATCTTGCGATTCATCTTATATTGGTTTGACCACTAGGTCAATCCATTGTCGCATCAAGCAGCATCGGAAAAGGTCGACTTGCACGGGCTGGCTCTAAACAAACCAAACCCCTCTTCTATACGAGATCACATAAAATTATTAAGCCTGAAATTAGTCTTGAAAACCTTAAAACACTTAGTATTACACCGCATTCCAACCAACTACAATACTTAGAATAGCTGATAATCCTAAAACTAAAAATTGTATCATAAATTAATGAAATCTTTACTCTTTCATTAAGAAACTGTGGAAGAATAGAGCCTTGAAGTCCACCTCGGACCCTCATAAATACACGTGGGCTTAAACTCAAAACAAAGAGCGTGAGGAACAAGGTTGAACGAGGCGAAGGCAAAATCGGGTTAAAGTGGCTTTATTGAGCACAGCTGTGTTTACTCTAGGAGACCTATCCCCCGCGCTTGAGGCGATTTGATCTCTCAACCTCTACCCTCGAAGCGAGAGGGAACTCGGGAAAATATTCTATGGGCCTCCTTATCTCGAATTCCTCGACTAGAAGCCGGCTATTCATCGAGCTCCATGTTTGTCGAAGGAGAGCGCGCCGTGGCCGTTATGCTATTTCTCCGCCTCGTCAACCCCTATTCAACCCAAGGTTTGGCTGGAACGAGTTAGTACTCGCTCGCTCTACATACGAATACACATCACGATTCTCGATTCAGCTCCTCTTGGTTTATTCAAGCACCGAAGGCTAGAGTTATCCACCCGCTGGACTCTGCCCCAGACGATTGGGAAGCTCCCTGCAGCCGCCGTTCTTTCGTGGATTCGCGCAAGTACTTCCTTAACAAGAACCGTGAGGTTAAACCTATACTTTTGCAATTCTCGCCTCCTGAATTGCCTTTACCCTTCGTTGCTTCAAGTTTCAGCATTGCAATCCGCCGTCGCCCACGTATTTTATTATAAACCGGTCTTCTTATATTAATAATCTTTGTTTATATTTCGGCTTAAGGTAGCCCATTTAAAGACCCCGTTCTGAGTTAGGTCATTAACCCACTATAATCCCTTTGACTTGTCCCTTCGACTGATACCGAGTGTCATTTTTCATCTGACCAAATAGTTTCATTTAAACCCACTCTTGTAGATATTTAATATTTCCTTTTTATGTTATTAAATATTATTTTTGTCATCCGCTTTAAATAATCTGAACTGCACTCAGTCGTAGCTCAGTATTTAAGGCCAATCTGCACTCACTTACTTTGATAGTTAAAACCTACATACTCTAGGACAGTTTTATCCCCCTTCTCATTAACTCCTGCCGCCAACTGGTCGGTCAACCAAGCCCGTCAGTGTATTTGTCTATATATATATATATATATATATATATATATATATATATATATATATATATATATATATATATACATATATATATATATATATATATACATACCTATATATATACATATATATGAAATTAGGTAAAAGCCATGTTGTATGCAGGTACTATTAAAGTCCACAGCTGTGGCAGCAGCTTATTAATTTTAACTTGTAATTTCTTAATACCTCTTACAATGTCATTCGCGAATGACATTCTTTATTCCTAGATATCTTTCGACCATTTTAGGTCATCTTCAGGAAATTAACAGAAATCGAATTATTCACAAATTGTTACATTATATAGAGTATTTCTACGCAAACATAAGAATTAAAAAAATTGGCCAATCAAGGCGGCGAAGTTTTTAAAGGGAAACTAAACGCTACAAAAAAACATAAAATTGGAAGGTTCAAATTGTATGACTATTTAGAAATACAAACAAAGTCGGAAGACAACTTAACACGCTTATCAATAGACGTATACTGCAAAGACTTGGACCCAATTTACCTACATACTTACGAAGAGAACACGCAACAAAATCGGACATCTGCCTAGCTAACTTCAATCTGCCCTTTAACTATTTTATGGAACCAGTGGATGTTCCTTGCAGTGACCACACTGCGACTTTAATGCACATAAACAAGAATCCTATACAAATTCCTTCGAAGGAATGGAAGGCATACAATAGAGCGGGTTGGGATAAGTACAAAGAATTATTTTAGATGTACGTTCTCAGCCCACTCGGGGAAGTCACTCTAGAGGAAATCGACGCGGAGTTGGATAGGATCAAATACTAAATTAAAAGGGCAGAGAAGGTGTCCATCCCCATTAACTCATTCCAAACCATTATACAATTTAGGTGGACACCAGAAGTGGTGGCTTTAAGCGAGGAGATCGGCCGGGCGGCAGAAAATATAAGATTCGGAACATCAATGGAAGCATATAACGCACTCAGGAAAGAGAAAGGTGAACTAATAGCACTAATTTATAAAAAAAACAGAAAGAGAAATGGGATCAGTACATCGAGAAAATAGATGTAGAAACATCACCTAAGCAATTTTACAAACATATCAATTGATTAAAGAAACGGAAAGCAAGACATACAATAAAAAATAAGGATGCAGGGAACAACATTTTAGCAGATGACGATGAAATAGAGGCATTACTTAAAGAGCACTGTATTCAAAATTAGCGCAGAAGAGAACGAGGACTATGACATTGAGTTCGAACATCAGATCGTGGACGAACTCAATGGGGAGATAGAAAGGACATCCCCCTTCCACTCTGTCGAAGAAAGAAGAAACAATAACGATGGAATAGACGCAATCATTACATCTGAGGAATTAAAAGAAACCATAAAGAACTTCCGACAGAGAGCTCCAGGCAGATCGGGACTCACCAGATTAAATTACCTTGAAGCTACCCCCCAACATACTGAAGGGAGTAAGAAACGTCTTCAAAGCGTGCTTGAACACGGGATACTTTCCTGATGAATTTAAAGTAGCGAAGATGATATTCATACTCAAGGCGGGAAACCCCCAGATAAAGTGGGTAACTACCACCCCATCTCGCTACTACATTCCATTGGTAAGGTATTGGAAAAAATAACTAATAACAGACTGTCCAAATTCTTCGATAATAATGGCCGGAGAAACAGCTGCCAATTTGTCTTCAACAAAAACAAGAGCACGGAGATGGACCTTGGAATCATCCTAGAAAAGATAGTGAAAGCAAAGAGAGAAAAAATAAGTTTAGACATCATATGCCAGGACGTCTCCAAGGCATTCTTCAAAGTATGGCAGAGGGGTATGCAAATCAAGATACTCAGATTAGGAATGAACAACAAGATCGAAAGGATTTCATATGATTACTTAATGGAGAGACGTGCTTATGTGGAAATAGGAGGACATCGGAGAGAAATATTCGAGCTCACTGCGGGTTTGCCCCAAGGCGGATGTCTGAGTCTGTATCTCTATTCAATCTACACAGCAGATATACTACCACCAAGAAATCAGGGCTGCTTAAACATCCAATTTGCTGATGACGTCACCCAGATCATAGCTTGTCCTACAGGAACGGCCCAATGCAAGCTAGAATGACTGCAGAAGAAATAAGAAGCATTAATAAATACGAAGAAAAATGGAAAATTAAAACCAACAGGGATAAATTTAAAAATGGTACCCGTGTACAGGAGCAACATCTCAGATGTATATGTAGAAGGACAGCGCTAAAGATACGACAAAGAATGTAAGGTGCATTGACTAACCATTACGAAATCAGGTTATAAAACACGTAACTGAGAGGGTAAATAGAGGGAAGAGCGATCTGGCATTACTGTACAAGTTAGTTAACCTAAGCGTAAGAAACAAGAGAAAAATTTATCAAATCATAGTACAGTCTGCGATTATTTATCCAACCATCGCGATGTACACGATCTCAGGAAGTAACCTATTAAGACTCTAAAAAGTCCAAAACAAAGATATATACTTAATACAAACACTAGAAGAGGAGAAATAAGAAGACTACGAAACCTGCCCAGAGAGGCAAAGATAAAGCCACTTAACAGAAAAACTGCAAAAAAGCAATGAGAGTCATAGAAAAGACACAGAATGACGTAGGATTTGAATTAACCAACAAAATTGCCCAAAGAGAAGGAGGGAGATCACACAGATTATTCGTAAGTTCTCCACGCATAGAATAAGGAGGAGAAGAGGACGAAGAAGAAGCATCACCAGAGAATAGGATATAGTCAATTATAACTAGGATAGGAATACGAAAGAATAGATAGAGAGATAGAAACCTACACCAGTTTTTAGTAAGAATAATTACTAATAACGGTTGAACACCTTATAAATACCAAAGTAATTTAGACATGTTAAAAATAGATATGTATAAAAAAAAAATACAAAACACATCGATGCGGGAGACTCACGCGAATACAAATTTTCTAACTTTATCACACTAGCTATAACTACCTATAATGGACAGAGTGAAACCTGACCTCCAGGCAACTAGTATCTTTTTGAAAACCTCTTACTTCCTTCAGCTCTCACATCTATTATTTTTTACTATCACATTCACACACTGGACTCACAGTAGATACGTGGGACAGGGGTCACGATAAACTGCAAATTTATAGTTAGAGACAAGCGACACATCGTTGTTCGGATTTCACGTTAAGGTGTAGGCCTCATGACTAACTAAGTACACTTTTGTCTCCTACTATTTTCTTCGCTGTCCTATCCTAAAACTTTCTTCCTCGCCCTATCACTCCTATACGCTGTGCTTAAAGTGCTTGGAGCCTACTTTGGCTCTATTCAGTGTGGGTATGTGAGTATGGGGGTCTACAAAGGAGTACTGGGCCTCACCCCCCTCCCTCCTTGACCTCTTTACGAGGGCAAGGGGGGAGGGGAGGGTAGAAAGAGCTGGTCTTTGTCTCTCACTTCTCTTTTCATTTCATTTCTGACTATTTGTTGCTCTGATCTAGTTCTCTGGCAAAGGAGGGAAAGGAAAATGAAGTTTGAAAACGTGCTTCTTTTAACAGCGGTCAACTCAGAGAGGCCGGGGTGTCAGGAGTATGGTTTCCGGCTGAAGTTGCACGTTAATTGCCGGTTTCTTCATTTGAATAATGACGGCTTCGGCCATCCACAATCTTCTGCCGTTTTTGAGTCTCAGGGTGATGGAGGTGTCCTTATTCAGTTTTTCACGGGTTAGGGTAGTGCCATGAGAGTGGGCGTGTTTTTTATCGCGCCATCTTAAAGGTGAGCTGTCAGTCGCCTTGGCAGGGTTGTGGAGGTTACGCCGATGTACTTTGAATTGCAGTGTTAGCAGTCACCGACTTTGCACGAATATTCGTACACGACGTTAGTCTCCTGGAGTTCGCTTGTCAGAGAGAGACAGCTGTTCTTCATGATGCAACTAATGGTTTTCTTGGTCTTGTAGTAAATACTTAGATTTATATCCGTATTGGGTGGGTTGGGAGAAAGTTACGATGGAGAATGGCTTTGAGAGCCTTTTCGACTTCACGATAGCCGTTGTTTATATTGGCCTTGTAATAAAGGGCAATACTACTCTTCTTCGGAGTAAACCTGACGCAGGAGCGAGCAGCTAAGTTTATTTTCTCTTTCATGGTGACGTCGATGGATTCTTGTGGGTAGCCGTTGTAAAGGAGAACTCGGGAAACTCTCTTAAGTTTGACGGACGGCTGTTGATCTCGAATTTAAGAGGATTTCCAGCATTAAGTGCTTATTGAGTAGTCATTGGCACACCTATTGACAGAGAGAGCTAACATGGGCTTTACTTCAGAGACTATTATCGACCATATTTACGTCACGTAAAAGAAAATCTCATTTAATCAACCTTACTTTATTGATGCCCCACCAACAAAAATAGTTAAATATTCACATAAATAAAAATGGATTGGGGAAAAGAGATAAGCCGAAGATAAAAGTATGAATGCTCTGTGACTAATAAGAAAAATTATGCTTTGGGGTGTATTATGTGAAAGATGAGAGACTTTTGTATGGGATTATTCGATCACATTATTGTTCTGTTTAAGGTTAAAATGGTTTTGCAATGAAAGACAAGATGGGAAGAAGGTCAAAGGTAGAACCAGGATTGAAAGGTTATTGAACCGATCTAAAAGGGGAGAGTATGTAAGGATGCTTGAGAGCAGTAAAGAGGAAATTTATAGGAACCTAAAGAGAAAATACGAAATAAATTTAAAAAATTGTTAATATAGGTTCTTTTAAGACATTCCTTTAAGATATTTTGCCTTGGAGTAGAATCATTGCAAAAAACGATAATGTGGAAAAGCTTTTCAGTAAAGCAAGATGAAGAAAGGCCCACCCCTTTTAAATTTTATTTACACTAGGTTAATATTCCGCCTGGTAGCAATGATTGAAGTAGACATATGTGACCTTCTGTCCAATTTCCCCGTCTGTCTTCATCTATAATATATTTAAGGAGCATGCAATTATGGAGCTTTCACCTATTCCGTTTGTGTGAATGAATAAAACTTAGATGCACATAAATTCAATTTGCATTCATTTCTTATTCACTCGAGCTAAAATTTCCATTTGACTTCACTGTTCACTTGAATTCTGAAGGCTTTTACAGTAATGACAAGACTGCCACTTTTCTTTTCCGAGTGGCAGCCTTTTAAGATTATCTCATATTGTCTTTTCACTCGAGTAAATTTTATTAGACATGCAAGAAGGAAATTTAGTGTAATGTGCATTTGTAGCATTTACAATCCAAGGCATATTTAAAGATCTTTCTCACATATATATATATATATATATATATATATATATATATATATATATATATATATATATATATATATATCGTGCGAGGGGTATTTGACAAAAAAAAATTGAGATTATTATACCTTAAATTTAATTATAATATAATTTATTTTACAGAAAACCCCTTTACAATAAAATGATAATTCAAGAATTGAAATACTTTTTGTCCTAGCTGCTCTACATGCAAAACATAGTGATTTAGCATGCTTTGGTTTTTCTCTGGCGAAAAATCTGTCCAAGATCAATAGTCTGCTAACAAAGGAAATGACAGGTAGTTATGTGCAGATCCTTCTGAAGCAACGAGACTGATGCACACCAAATATCCAGTACCTCAGAGTGGAGAGTAGCGAAGGTCACGCCATGACACCCACCTTTTTCACAGGTTCTTAGAATTAATGCTAATGGATACAGAGTGGTGCTGGAAACTGTTATCAAGCCCTGGATACACGGATTACGCAATAAAAGGCCATACATATTTCAACAAGACACGGCACCTTCTCCCAAAACCCTAGTGACCTCAAAACATGCCAGATTTGAATCCTATGGAGTACTACGCGTGGAGCGCTATTCAAAGGCAAACTAATCGACATCTTTATAATATTATAGCTTCACTGAAGGCAGGCATTGTTTAGCTGATATCCTCAATGAATAGGTACCATATAAGGTCAGCCTATCAGTGGTTTCGGTCCCCCATTGAAACAGTCATAACTAGTTTAGGACCAAAGAGCTAATTACCCGTAGTTCAAAGAAAAGAAGACAAATGAAATATTCATGTTCCAATATTTTTTTAGCATGCATAACCACATTTAGCATTCCATTTTTGCATTTAGGGCTTTCGAATTAAAAATATTACGAGGGGTTTTTGAAGTTGCAGGGGGAAGGGGCAGTTCGAAACAGTAAAAAAAATGAAGTGGGTTGGTTCCTGGGGAATCTGTTGGGTTTTAATCTAGATATTTTCCATATTGTTCTACTCACGGGTTACTTTGTGAGTTTCTCATATATATAGCAAATACAAGATATGCAGGTGGTAACAACCACCACAGCGCTTTGCCCATATTTAATTTCTGCCTTTAAAAAATCTTTTGAAGATGAAAGAAATAGGCCGAAATCTTGTATTGCAGACCGTATAACAATATAATACCCTAGAAAGAGAAATTTGACGTAATTGAACTATTTCTATATATGTGACATGGATAATTACCCTTTAAATTGTGAGCGGGTAAGAAAATATGGTATAGAAATCCCTTGGAGGTTCCTAGCTCAGGGAGATACTGGGTTTGATAGGGTAACACTATGGGTGTACCGGACTCACTGTACCTGGTAGCTTAACGATAGATCAGCTGACCTGCAATCAGCAGACCCGGGTTCGAGTTCCAGCCAGGATTATTAAAAAAGATTTCCCCTGGCCTTATTTCTCTCATTTGAGTATGGACTGCCTTCATTGTGCCATCCTTTGCTCTTTTCTCCCCTTGTTTTCTTCGAATGTCCCTTTCCCTTGACTTAAAAAACCCCCTCCAGTTTCTCGTCTCATTGCTCATTTCTTTCAAATTTCTCTCTCTCTCTCTCTCTTGTACTTTATATATATAAATATATATATATATATATATATATATATATATATATATATAGTACAAGAAAGAGAAATTTGACGCGAATGAGCAATGAGACAAGAAACAGGAGTTTTTTAGAGGTAAGAGAAAGGGACATTAGAAGAAGACTAGAATCATAGAGAGCAGAGGGCGGCACAATGAAGGCAATCCTTTACCGAGAAGACAGAGATAACGCCAGGGAAAAAAAGTTTGAAATTCCTGCCCGGGACTCGAACCCGGGTCTGCTGATTGCCGGTCAGATGCTCTACCGCTGAGCTACCAGGCACAGTGACTCTAATTCGCCCAAAGCGTTTCCCCATCAAACCCAGTATCTCTCTAAGCTAGGAACCTCCAAGGAATTTTTATACCACATCTTCTTACCCGCTCACCATTTAAAGGCTCATCCCCAAGTCACATACAAAGAAGAAGGAGCAAATGCAAGTTCTGCGGGTGATAACAACCACCACAGGGCTTTCGCCATATATATATATATATATATATATATATATATATATATATATGGATATGAGAAACTCACAAAGAAGCGCGTGAGATTCCTCCAAACCAGAGTTTAAATATAAAGATGAAAACAAAGCGCGCTATTGTTAAAATCATCCTTAATCATCTGTATTTGGAGGTTCCGAAGACATAGACTCATCTTCATGACTGGAAATAAGAAATATTGAGATTAAGATTTTTAATTTAAATTAATACTAAAAGAGAACATTGCAACTTAGTGTGATTCTTCTTAGTCCAAGACTACAATAAAAGGCATTAAATTGGGATAAAATGAAGTGTCAGTTTTAGTGGTTGGATGCAGCTGGGTTAACATTTAAATTAGGTTTTTAAAGTTGTTAATACTAATTTTAGAGTTATATAATTTCGTAGGATCTCATAATGGGCAAGGAGTCTGGTTTGTTTTGAACCAGACTCCTGCAGGTCAACTTTCCTCGATACTGCTCGATGCGGAAATAGATTGACCAATATAGTCGAAGTGATTGAAAATGGTCGAGCCATTATACAATGAATCGCAGGAGTGACAACTATATTTATACATTAAATCAGAGAGGAATGGCAATGGAATGGAATTTGCTCATTATAGCTGAAATAGGACCCAATAGTATTCTCGTTTTATAATCTCAATTTAGGTTCGAGATATGGCTATAATTTATTTTGTGTCTTTTTGAGCTCGTTAATAAAGTCGCTCTATTTTCTACCAAAGTATGGTAAACGAATGAAAATAGATACTTCCCCTACTAAATTTCTGTTTGATTACCATGAAGGAGAAATTTAAGAAATTTTAACGTCTTTCTCCATTATCGAGTCAGAATAGCCAATATTTGTAAAAAAAAAGTTTTAAGAAAGTGAATTCTACATGTAGTCATTTTTATGTAGAACAAATATTTTAGGCTCGATGGATACAGGGTTTTACTGAGAATTAATTAAGCTTTCCTCGCATGAAACTAAAGATGCTTATGACTAAATCTACACATGTAGGTCTCCTATAAACTGTTTCATATTTTTTTTAGAACGATTCATATCTTTAGCCCAAAATGCGCGCCAACCATTTTTCTTGACATTTATTGTTAACTTTATACTTCCATGTACAGAATTAAAGTATTTGAAAAATTTTCCTCCCGTTTTTGTGATTTCATTCAGAAGAATATATTATCTACATATTGTCTGTAATATCTATATATTGAATAGGGCAGTTATTTAGCCAAAGATTCTGTACCCATAATGTCATAAGATGTTCGTAAAGGTTAGCCTAAGTGGTAGGTCCACCCCAAACTCATTGAAAAAAAAAATACTTATTACATTTTTACTAGAATTAAAAAGAAAATTGATCCAAATTTGGATGGTTCGTTCAAGCAAATATTTGTCACCAGTGTCCGGACAAATGCACAATTCTTCTACATTTTGAGGTGACTTAGCTCTGCTGTATTCATTATTGGTAGGTTCAGAAGAGATGAGTAATACGAATTTTTATATTCCTTACGAGTGTATTGCATGCAGAAAAATGGAGCGGAGAGGAAATCTTTCCTTATCGGTTTTAAGTTTCCAATATAGTACCATATTAAATTGAGAGGTAACTATTACCGACGCTCTGTTGATGATACATTTGTTTTAATGAAAT
Source organism: Ceratothoa steindachneri (assembly GCA_963969495.1). NCBI lineage: Eukaryota > Metazoa > Arthropoda > Malacostraca > Isopoda > Cymothoidae > Ceratothoa > Ceratothoa steindachneri. The sequence continues at coordinate 108,754,605 of OZ018332.1, forward strand.
CAGGAAAAGACGGCAGAAAAATTCCTCAAATACTTAAATTCTAGACATAAACTTTTCGTATTCAGCAGCATCGGGGAAAGGCGACCCGTACGAGGCTGGCTCTAAGCAAACCAGAGCCCCCTGCCCATATGAGATCACATATAATTATGTGTCTGAAATTAGTTTTGACAACTTTATAATACTCAGCATTATCCCACATTCGAAAGAATTGCAAGTATTAGAATCGCTTTTAACCTAATTTAAATATAACCAAATAGCACCCAATTCCTACATTGTATCCGCAATGAATGCATTTATTAGTCTTGCATTAAGTAACTTACATAAGATTGCACTATTTTTTTTTTATTTTATATTAAATTAAAAATTTGAACAGCAAATCCCTCTGCTACCAGTACCAATTATGAGCTAGGTCCTCGAAACATCTAAATACAAATTGAGTTAAATATGACTTAGCAATAGCATGCTTAGATTTCACCTTTATATATATATTTAAATATATATATATATATATATATATATATATATATATATGTATATATATATATATATATATATATATATATATATATTAGTGTAAATGGGTAGCAGACCTTCTTTTATGCAGATTTGGTTAAAGACCATAGTATATTTCGCCTATATTAATTTTCTTTGGAAACTTTCCATTTTTCTTATTATCTTTTTTAAATGAAATGTGTTTGGTATAAAGCAAACTTGACTTTAATTGCTGAACTTTCGATCTATGCGATCATCTTCTGAATGTCTTTCCTCCCTTTATCGGTGAAGAATGGGGGAGTCAGAATGAAAATTAGAATGAAAAACTCCGGGATTTTAGGGTATATTTATTCCTCCTCGCTAGAATGCTAGGTCAAGGAAACGGGCCACTCCAGTGTGAGCGGAATTTTAAAACAACATTAATGTTCGATTCCAGCCCGGAGGAATAAATATCCCCTAAAATCCGTTTTCTTTTCATTGACTGCCGAATATTCGATTACTACGCACTCCTGAGTACCTTACCGATAAAGCATTTTTACTTGCCCTCGAAATGGACTTTGAGCACCGCTCACATAGAAAAGAGCCTATTCCGGAAGTCTTTCGGTGAATTTTGCTTCACCTTTCAGAAAGAGATAATATCCTTTACTTCACCGGGGATTCAAAATTCAATGAGGGCTTAAGCACATCACTGCTCCCGCCCATCGTCCTGTGTGGGAACCTACTTGGATGTCTGCCATTTATTGACTTCATCTTAGCTATGCAGGCCACTTAATTCGAACACTATTACCATCAAGTCAACCATAACTCATCCCTCTTAAGGTTCCTAATTGAGCTCTATCATATCCATCCATCACCTATTATCCTGGCAGCAACTGAGCAGGAGACCAACTGGAAAATGGACGGGAGCGTTTACTCCTTTTTTGGACATATTCACGAACCGACCCGCACTAAACGTTATCTTCTTTACCACCTCATAACTTCACTTTTGAACCAAAACAGTATAATTTACATTTTGATTTAAGAAAAGAAGAAAATACAAGGGGACATAGTAGAAGGACGTGGAAGACTATGGAGACCCTCACTAAGAGGTTCCCCCTAAGGACCATCCTTGGAATGAAAAACCCGCAAAAGGAAAACTCTGCGAAACCCTCTACCTCGAATTAAAGGTAGCACTGGTGAAACTGATTGAAGTTTCATCTGGGTTCAGCGCCTTAAGTGCTGAAATATAAGACGTAGACTAGCTCCTATCGGAAGAGGGGTTGAAGATCCTCAAGAATACGGGACTTGAAGCAAAGACCCATCCATAAGTGGCAGGCAACCGAAGCGTGATCTGCTGCAAAGTGGAAAACTGGATGGGGGAACATACGCCCGAGGAGCTCAAGTAGGAGATCATCAAGAGCAATCCCTGGGCACAAGTTCGTGAAATAATAAAATTTCGTGATCACACTCACGTATTCAAGATCACTTTTGCTACCATGGACATACACACTAAATCGACACAGAATGGAATCGTGGTATTTAACATCAGAATACCAGGCGAAAACATCCAGCAAGAAAACTTTAATAGTATTGAGATGTGTTTTGCGTGCTACAAACTAGAAGCGCCACAGAGGGCCACCGTTTCGTCAAGTGCAAAAGCACTAAAAGGAAGTGCCTCGATTGCAAAGAAGAGCACTGAACCATGACCTTAAACTGCCCTAAGAAAAGAAATATCATAAAGAGGAAAGAAGAAAAACAGAGGAAGGCCAAAGAAATCACTTACGCCAATCCCACCGCGAAAAGATGTGAGCCTTTGAAAACATCTGCAACACCACTAAACCTCTTGAGCGATCTAAGCGCTATGATACTTATCTGTATCACATACGGTAACGTCGCTAATACAGTTAAGCAAGGCAGCTACAACGATGTTTTGAGTGCCTTAATGGAGGAGAATGGACTATGTTCAGTGAAAATTAACAACAACCCTTAAAAAGGCAATCCAAGAAACCCCTTTATCGGTAGAATCTGAGGATGAGGAGGAGAAAGAAGAGGATCAAGAAGAGGTGGAAGACCAGGAATCAGCCTCTTCTGACGGTGACAAGGGCCCTCGCACTCGCACAGGTGCCACGAAGAGCAAATAAAAAAAATCCAAGCCCTCCACTGAAGAATAAGAGGCCGGGGCACATCAAAAGCGCCCCGCTAGCCTCAAAGAAGAATAAGAAGAATCATAAATAAAACAATTCATCGGTTACAAAATGTACTGAAAATACTGGAAATAAACACCAACGGCTGGACGACGAAAAGGATTCTTTATGGAAATATATTCAGAGAGATTGATGCAGACATCATCTTAATTAAGGAACTCGCGTCGACACATGTATTACAGAAATGAAGATCTGGAACTACGATGTGATGATCACAAATTATTTGCAAGAGGGGTACGATGGTGCCGATATTGTAATGAAAAAAGTGATTAATTCTAAGCAATTAAGAAATCTAGTAGAATCCTATCTCGCGATTGAGGTCGAACTTGACATAGGAAAGTTAGTCATTGCTACCGGATATCAACCGCCAAGGTGAGACATTTTACCAATTTGCACCCTCACGGGCCTATTTAGCAGAAATAAGCCCATGAGATCTGAAGGTCAGATGCCGAGAATCCGTCTAAAGATAGGAGGAAGCCTGGACCCCTTACTGGATATAAACATTGCCCACCTTTGTCAGCGGAGGATGTACTACAAAACCAGACAGCTGTCTGGATAATCGTCATCTAACTTTTAATTTCTACATAACACCAGTCCAGGTACAATGCAGTGACCATATAGGGATCCTATTCACTACCAACAGGAATCCTATACAGGTCACAGCTCTAGTAAGAAAGAACTGCAGAACAGCCTGGGCATGGTACGTGCGCCTTCTCTAGGCCTACTATCCGCCCAACTTGGACGAGGCAATTCTTGAGGAGATCGATGAGGCACTCGACGCAAATAGGGCTTGTATCCCTAAATCCGACTATAGGACATTCTCTACCTACCGATGGACCGAATACTTGAAGGCTTTATAGCGCGAGTTGAAATTATTGTATGATATCAACATCAGAATTGCACCTGTTGACTCAAGAAACGAAGTAAAGAAATCAAAGAAGAACTCAACCAGTTGATCCTCGAACAACAATTGAGATGATGGGATGATGCGATCATAGCCTCAATCACGAAGAAACTCTTAAAGAGTTTTGGAGTAAGATCAGATGTCTCAAAGGATCTACCTGGAAGAGAAAGACGATCGAACTAATAAAAGAAGACGGAAACGTCGAAACAGAAGAAGAAAGAATCGGAGAGCTATTTCGAAGTTATTGGGAAAAAAATCTTCCGTATAACTGATAAGGAAAACGAAGATTATTCCCTAGAGCTCGAAAGAAACATCATAGACGAGCTTAACGACTAAATACACAAGACTCACCCTTACCGACAGGTGGATAGACGGCGCGACGGAGACGCCGTGATTACCGAAGTAGAACTACTAGGCGCGCTCCGCTCATTCCGTCAAAAAAACCTAGGACAATCGGAGCTTAAAAAGTTGAACTTTGAATAAGCACCAGCCATGTTATCGAAAGGATGAGAAGGATATTTAATGCCTGTCTGGACACGAGGTACTTTTCCGATGCTTACAAAACGGCCAAGATGATTTTCTTGCCTGAGCACGGAAAGGACTCAATGTTGAAGGAGAACTTCCGGCCAATTTCACTTCTAGAATTTGGCGAAAAGCTCTTCGAGAAGGTCCTCAACCGAAGACTGGTGTTTCATCTGGAGCAGAACTCCCTCTAAAACCCATATCAATTGGGGTTTAGAATAAAGCAAAGTACGGAGATGGTGATTAATGTCATCACGAAAAAGCTAGCCCAAGTAAAACAGGAAAATAGTTACGTTGACATTGTTTGTCGGAATGTATTAAAGTCGTTTGATAAGGTGTGGCAACGAGGAATGCAGTACAAGATCTTACGACTGAGACTAAGTGAAAACCTTAAAAAGAACTCTTTGTGACTATGTCATGGCTAGAGCGACGTATATCAGTTTAGGGTACACGGACGGAGCTAAGTTTACGCTCACCGCAGGCCTCCAACAGGGGGGTGCCTGTCCTCTACTATCTACTCTATTTACACAGCTTTCATTCCAGCCCTTGTGCACCCCACTTGCCTCAACGTTTAATTTGCCGATGATTTCACCCAGATAATCACTTGTCCATGGAGGAATGCACCTTGGCAAGCTCGTATGGCAGTAGCAGAAATACGAACAAACCAAGATAAGTTCAAAATAGTTTAAATAGGCAAGAGATTCCTCTCTGATGTTAGGGTGGGGGATAGACGATAGCCCTACACCACGGAGTACAATTTACTCGGAATGAAGATTACTTCAACCAGGTACAGAAAGCACGTCGGAACAAGAATTTCCAAAGTCACGGATGAAGTCAGAACTCTACACATGTTCAGAAATCTACGTGAAAGCAATACCAAAAGGATCTACAATACACTTGTAAGATGGACGCTATTATACCCTATTTCCGCCCTCTCGTGTATCTCGAAGACAAAAAGGAGGAAACTAAAAGTTGTGCAGAAAAAATGCGTGTACCTGATTACAGGTACGCTCAGGCGAGAAAAAGGACGCCAGGAAGAGCTGCACCGGGAGGCAAGGTTAAGTTCCATTAACGGTGTCATAGAAGAATGGACAAAAAATATGCATAAACTGGTTAATCGAGAATCGAGTGATGATATCATTTAAATGATTAACTAGAACAGAAGAGGTATAAGTCGCCCCAGATTTCCGATCTTCGCTGGGCTATTAACTAGCGAAGCTGAAGCACCGTTCTACGTATGATAATAATAATGTTCTTTATCTAAACTATTGACAAAAAACAAACTGATCAAGAAAAGAAAACCTAATCATGAAAACTCACCAAATTCTACAAGAAATCACCAAATATCGAAAGCAAATTCACCGATGAAGACTCATCTCTAACGAAGAAGATATCGAATAAAAACAAAGAACACGATTTACACTTACTACAAAATATACAAGAAAACAAAGAACACAATATTGAAGTAATTTATTACTACAACAGAAAATGTACATAACACATCCAAGAACATTAATTTTATAGAAGATAAATTAATTGAACGCCATAATAATATAAACTATCTCAAAGACAACAAAGGAACCACATAACCAAGAAAATATTTAAGGCGATAAGCCTGATCACCAGGAACTTACCATCCCTTTGCACTCCACGGCACTTTCTCTTATCACCACTTGTCCATTTTCAGCTATCCACCCATACGCCCACTTTTTGTCCCTTACACACACCTAGATGATCGCATAGATTGAAAGCTCAGCAATTAAAGTTGTTTGGTTTTTACCAAACACATTTCATTTTAAAAAGAAATGAATGTAGGAGAAGTTGTTTACCATCTACAAGATGAACTAAAAAAGATAATAAGGAAATAGAAAGTTTCCAAAGAAAATTAATAAAGGCGAAATATACTATGGTCTTTAACAAAATCTGCATATATATATATATATATATATATATATATATATCAAATACAAGTTCTGCGAGTGGTAACAACCACCAAAGGGTTTCGCCAAATTTAATTTCTTTCCTTTGAAGATAGAGAATTATGCAGAAACCTTGTATTGCAGACCATATAACAATACATTAGAAGAGAAAGAAATTTGAAGGAAATGATCAATAAAACAAGAAAAAGCTGGGGTTTTTAAGGCGAGAGAAAGGGACATTGGAAGAACACAAGGATCAAAGAGAGAAAAGGACGGCACAATGAAGGCAATCCATACTGAGAAGACAGCAATAATCTAGGGAAAAAGGTTTTAATAAGCTTCCCGGGACTCGAACCCGGGTCTGCAGATTGCCGGTCAATGCTCTGCCGCTAAAATACCCTGCCAAGGGATATACTGTTTTTTATAGGATAACGCTTTGGGTGGAATTGAGTCTGTATCTGGTAGCTTAGCTGTAGAGCATCTGACCGGCAAGCAGCAGATCTGGGTTTGAGTCTCATCCAGGATTATTCAATATTTTCCCCTGGCGTTATTTCTATCTTCTTAGTATAGATTACCCTTATTGTCTCTGTCGCAGCCGTTCCCAATTTGACCACAACAAATTTGACCTGTCAATTCATGCCTTAATCACCTCCCGCCCTGACCACTGCAAGTCCGTTCTTGCTTAATCACAGGCTTGCCCGCTTCATCCTCTTCGCCACAGTCTCAATTTTGATGCCGTATTCTTCTCCGCTGTTTAAGTTTCTCTTGCGCAACTCTCTGGCTTTGAGATGTTTCCGCATCAACATCCTACCTTTCTTTCTCACTGACCCTTTCCTGCCGTTGAGAACACCAGGCTCTGTTTATCTCCTATTAATGACTATGTCTCATATTAATCTATGTTGCATGGGTAATTGTGCTTTCTCTTTAATTTCCCCGAGAAAGTGGAATGATTTTCTTACTGAGATACGTTCATTGGGACCTTTAAGCGTGTCCTGAAGTCTCATCTCTTCTTTTTAGTTTTCTTTAGTCGATTAACAAGCGTTCTCTGAAAACCCATGACATGCATAAATTATTAAAAATAGCAAAATTTTTATTAGTAGTAGAATTAGGATGGACGCGCTAAAATCGGGGGAGGGCAGGAGGCCACATAACAGGGGTAACGTAACGTTGAAAATCTCGATCATTCAGTTCTGGGTCATGGGTGATCTGTTTAAGCAACCAACCAGAATGCTACCGGTACATAAATAGCCTCACCAGGCCACTCCAAAGCTTGAAAGTTACACCATTGACATGGTAAAATTGCAATGGATTACGAAGGTCTTAATTTAGCCTCCTTAAAGGACTGGAAATCTCGAAATCACCGTAATGAGAACAATTCCTGAACATCTTCCTTCTTCATTTCATATAAAAGCTTACAAGTTATTTTGATTCAGCTAAACTAGAGAGATAATACAACTTGCAAGATTTATAACTTGTTAAAGTTTTACTCTTCCATTACCATTTATATTTGACAAGATCTAACATACGAACGCAATTTTTAAAGTTTAGAGCGTTTAAAAATCGGCTAACGGAGATCGTTATAGTGTAACCTTAATACAAAACTAATGATTAATTTGTCTGTGAGCTTTTGTTTCCATGAAGGTATTTTCAGAGGGATGGCTTCGTTATTATTGAGACATTAAGGATTATTCCGTTTCCCATTAAACTTTCCCCCCTTCACCAATCGAGTTATCAAAATACAAGTCTCACCCTAGCCTTACCACAGAAAGGGTGAGTATGGAGGCTACCCTTGTTGATTCTCTCCCCCGCCTCCATTTTCATTTGCACCCCTCTCACATTCTCAGGACCAGAAAAGGAAGCGAGTGGAAAAGAATGAATAGGAGAAGTAGCGAATGAAAGGAAGATGAAATGAAAAATAATAGTAAGAAGCTGATCCAAGTTGACTTTCTTTTCTATAGGGGAAAAGAATATAACAACACACTTCCATTATATGGACTTACTGATTAATGTGTATTGCAATCCACGAGTACCCTTTTCTTCGTTCATTCTAGTTGTTAGCAAAACTTTCTTATTGATGACTGGAGGACCGTCTTATCTCCGTTTTTCTTTTTTTTATTCCTTATTCATATAATTATTTTTGTATACATTTCGTTTTGGGAATATATATATTTTAGCTATTACCTAGCTCTGTAGATTGTGTTTGAGGGTGCTTGTGATGAATCTATTTTATTTTATTCGCATTTTTACACTACACTTTTCACTGCTTTGTTCAATTTAAATTTTGTTACCGTTATATTCTCCAACTTATTTTATTTTGTAAAATTAAAATTTCCACTGCTTTGTTTAATTAGCACTTTGTTACGACCTTTTTGCACTTTCTTGGACTAGTACCTGGTACTTTCAACCTCACAATTTTGTTTTGGCAAGAACATCACTTTTGGTGTCTTAATCGGGTATTTCTAATCGCGGTCTGTTTCTTGAATCGGATTCTATGAGTTTGTGTTTTGTTGGTATTTATATTTGGGAAGTTAATTCATGATCAGTTTTTGTGTCTCTATTTTGTTGAAATACTGGCTATTTTTAGGTATATAATAGTTCCTCCATTTCTAGGATGAATTTTTTTTTTATCAATCGTGAGTTAAAGGGTACGTTAGCTCTGATAGTGATGTTTTCTGCAAATACCTTGAGGAAGGGGGTCAATTTTCGTAAATATATTTTTTACTCATTTTATTAGTGTTTTATTGGGTACTTCAATGTTTGCTTGCAGATTCAAGGCTCGTTTACTTAGTTGCTCTCTCAAACTTGTAATGGTCATTATAGGAAGCTTACATGGCTAGAACTGGTATTGTTATATTTTTTCTTTCGGGAACATGTTGATTGCAGCTGACGAGGATATCTTTAATTCTATGAGTTTGTCTTAGGTTTGATATCGGAAGAGTTTGTATTGTACTTTGATATCCGCTATCTCTTGTTCTTTATAATCGGGACTATGTTAAATTTCTGCCTATATGTTTTGATTTTCAAATGCGTTTCGAATAGGTTTATGTTCTCGATTACAATGATTATCATCCCGCCTGAAATTTTCTTCTTCTGTATTGATATTACTAGAGGTATGTTGTCAGTGAATATGATATTGAAGCATTCAGGTATTCTTGGTTGGAGCAAGTCCGCTGTGTAGATGGAGTATTGCAATGGGCTAAGGCATCACCTCCACTCTGGATAATCTTGCTTTGGTCCCTTTGTATTAATTGATAACTACATAAACTCTTTGATCTATGACATATTCGTAGATAATTATCTCAAGATTGTTGTTTAGCTGGACAATTAAGTTCGTTTGCTACATGCCTTTGATCAAAGTTTTAGGAAATTTATTTTTGACATCTCTCCACCCCAGATCGATCTGTTAATTCTGTGCTTTCGAATTGGCTATCTTCTCATTAATGAAGCCAAGTGTTATTGTGGTGTCTCTATCTTTATGGAATCCAAACAGGTATTCGTTGTTTAAGTTATTATCATCAATAAATGCTATAATTCGTTTGTTCAGAATTTTCCTAGGAAAGTGTAGAAAGTGATATCGGTCTCTAGCTGGTGAAAAGACCTGGTGGTTTCCCTATTTCGGGACGAAGATTATCTTGGCGAGTATTTACTTATCTGAAAAATTGCCAGTGTTTGGGCACGCATTGAAGATATCCTTGATCGAATTCATTAAGTTTTCTGGTGCCTTAGTGAATGGCACTTGTTGACATCCGAGGGAAATGGCGATCTCTCCTTGAAAGTGTCGATAGCGGCTTTTATTATTTCTGCTGGTGTTGTGGCCGTTGGAGCAAGAAACTCTTCCCTTTGTTCGACGAGTGGCGTTGGGGGATTTTTTTATGAGTTGTTATTCAGTTTTTTCTTTACCATATCAACAATTTCTGCGATGAAGTCTTCGTTCTTTTAGGATACGATTAAGAAAAGCAACTTCTAATGGAATATATACTTTAAATATATTTAATTTCTTAAATCTTCACCTTGTTCTTATCTCAATAAAAAACTTTGCATTTTTACAAACTATCTTTTATTAGGCTATCCCATATATTCACTGGTTGTTCTTCAATGAGAACCTCATTTCTTCCTTCTTCCTGTTTAGCTCCTTATATTTTGTTCTGCTTTGTCCGAGATCAGCGGTTTAATCGTCCCTGTCGCTTCGCTGTTTGTTTTCACTCTTATTACTTTTGTCTACTAAGGGTGGAATAGTGTACGGTGTCTTGCTCTTGTAAAGTTGATATATTCTGCAGCATCAGAGCTGTTTCCAAACGCTTGTTTTCTGCGTTGATTTCTTATAGGTTCGCATCCGTTAGATCTGCTGGAAAGAAGCTAGGAACTTCCCTTGTTGGATCTCTCAGAGTTCGGTATATTATTGTTCTTATTATCCTGTAATGACACTTTTTTCGGCTTCTAATTGATCATCCCTACAGTTTCAACATGGTCACTACATAAAAAGTTGACGGGAAGTATGTGGATGTTGTATAATATATACAGTCTTCATAGGGTACGTTTGATGGTGTATCGGCATGGCCATTGATGTATGTTGGAAAGCGTAGGCCTATTTGCTTGGAGTTTTAAACATTTTCCATATTCTGTTTCGATTTCTTTGGTAGCAACTCGTTTTAACCATGGCATTCAGGTCTACTATGGATATTGGTGGGGGATTTGTGCCAAAGATGGTCATGAAGTTGTGCATAGCAATAAAATTTCATCTTAGCTGTTTCGATTTAAGACGGTGGCATTTAAGATGTAATAGTAGACTTTTTTACATTTTGGGTTTACTCCATTCCGTGATATTAGAATTGTCTGGATGATTTTCTCTAAGGATTTTAACTACACAATCAACACGCTGTTTCCTTATCTTGTCATAAATGAGTGACCTTTTGAACTTCTGCTCATATTCTTTGATGTAGGGCATTATCATGTCTTATCGTTTCTTTCTTTTCAGAGCAGGTAGTGTTCAGTGATGTATACGTTGAAGCTGATTTTTGAGGCCTTATTTTTATTGGTGTTGCTCTCGTTGGTTGCTTTTGTTCTTATTTTTACCTGTCCTCGTTGTCTTCATGGGATTTTCCTTTTTCTGGTTGTGAAGTTTTCCGAATTATTTTAATCGTGTTTAGTTTTGGTGTTATTAAAATAGGATGGTTCTTAACAAACCACACCTTCTTCGTGCTATTTTTTCTGCATGTCAGGCTTGCCTATGTGCAAGAGTTTTGCGCAAACAATATAGACGTCAATACTTACATCGATGATCCATTTAGAATGGCGAGGTTGGTTTTCTTTTCAATTATTTCTTGAACTCTCTTTGGGGCCAAGCCTGAGTAGCTAGCTTCGTTTACTTTCGGTTTCGTTTTTTGCTCTTTTCCTTTCGTTCGATTATCTATTTTCTATTATTGCAAACCATTAATATTTTCTCATGTGGACCACCACACTTTCAACGATTCTTGCGAGTCTCGCTTAAATCTCTCCAAAATGATTATATTTGCCACATTTAGAATAGCCAGGCTGAGTTTCAGTGCTTTGATTTGTCGCACAATTCTGTATCTTTTAACAGTTGAAGCAAATCAGTATATTGATATACTTCTTCTTTCCATATTTTCCAGTGAAATATACATGTTGAATGCAATAAGACCGTTTTCTGCTAGCTCGTTTGACATTTTGCATGTTTCTCACTATTTTAAACACGTGCAACTTACTTCATAATTTGATCCAAACCAGATGTCTTTTTTCCGACATATGCGGCTCCTGTTGGATGTTATTTGGTGCGAATCCTATTTTATTTAATATGTTAATTCTCTTGATAGTTACTACCTTTACCACGCCTCTTTCGCTATTGAAGATTATTATAAATTCATTTGGGATGTTAAGGATGTAATTAATGCGACTTTCGTTTCCTATTGTGCGCTTGGCTTACTTGCTTGATTGCCATTAGTAGTACTCGAAGGAATTTGAGTCTGCTTTCTTTTCCCGTTGTGGAAGGCTCTCCAACCATATCATCTTTTCACATAGAACGTTCACAAGGCACTCTGTTTTGTTTGTTTTATCCTCGAATTAATGTTTGGCTTTCCTCTTATGGGAACAATACGAAAAAAAAGACTGACAGAATATTCCTATTTGGTTACTTTGCCACTGTAGACTTATTTGCCTTCCTATAGGAGAAGCACTCAAAGACCATCATACTTAACTAAACCTGCTTATGTAAGCCGCCTATAGAAAGTTTGGGGCTCGTAGTCCTAAGGACGCCTCTGCTTCCTGTTCCATAAATTTGCTTCCTTCCGGAGTTCACTAATCGTTACTTTAATGTAGTTCTGAGCGCAATGAAAGTATAGTAATGTTAATTAGAGCTGGAAATAAGAATTCATATTGGGTAATGTCAAAATAAGGATGAGATCCCGCTTTAAGTTATTCACCAGTCCGCTGAAGTCATGAGGAATCACCAATCAGATTAGTAGACGCAAATATTACTTCTCTCGTTACTTTTAGTGCTTGTTTGCGTATCTTGTCTCCTTTAATAGCTAGATAAGCTTTTCTCAGAAGATACTCATTTCAGCTAACGGAAAGATTCCTTCGCATGAAGTTTGGTGTCATGTTTTGGTGCTTTTTAGTTGAGAGGGAGGGGTGATATTCACTTTTAGTGGAACTGCTTGTGGTTCTCTAAAAGTGAGACATGGCATAATTCTTTGCTGATCTAGATCGTCGCTCAACCATTCGTTGGTAAAAGGTGCAATCTTAAGGGAAAACAGAGTATAAACGTCACCTCGAAAAAAACCAACGAATCGTCTGATGATGCCTTCAAGTAGGAGAAAGTGCACAGCAAAATTCAGTATTATATTTTAACTGTCTAAATTAAATTGATTTCTTCAGCTGATAATTCATCTCCAACAAGAATTTAAAGTCAGCATTTGCTTGTTAAAAATGACGACCATATCTGGTAAAGAACAAGTATAACCTGGTCTTTAAGAAAACATGTATAGAAGGGATTTGCTTCCTTCCTACATTGATATATATTTGTAAGTATATTTTTCCGACTTTATATTAATAACCTAATATTTTGAAGGGGGTGGGTTGATAGAGAGAAAAATTATTGAAGAGAGTCACATCGCGTGAGACAAACAACCATAATTCTAGGGTTAGCGATTTACACCGAACTGCGTGCACATAGAACCTTAACGAAATCTTTAAGAGACCCATAATTTCGATCTGAATTATTTTTTCGTTGGAGGAAAAAAGAAAGAATATCAGCGATATAATCCAATTTTAGAAACAAACCAATAAATAAATTATCTTAGCATTTATATATGCCAATCTTAAAATCCATGGAGTTGAAGTAGGTAGAAATACTTTAATTGCTATGAGCTAGAGAATCTGAAATTGTCAAGTAAACTTCTCTTAAAGAGGCAAGTTTAAATATGATCTCAAAATTGACAAATTAATTACCTTAAATGCTCTATAAAAAATTGCTATTTAGAGTTAGTGTGGAGAATAATAACTGTGTTCTAATGACTACATGAAATGTTTTACATTCTTCATTTGTTAGAATATTAATCGGATTTCATTGAAGTCATTTGTGTGTATGTTCAGAAACTATTTTGTTAGCACTGCAATTACTGAACGTCTTATAGGTAGAGTTTATTAGAGTAGATTCTTAATATTCCAAAATGTACTCCAGATCTAATAAATTAGAGAGAATTCATATAATTAACTTTGATTATTAATACAAATACTTCCGTGAAATTTAGACATGAGAGAGTGAAAATATTCTCGATGGAATACATAATTATTCCAGGTATTTCAGGAGGTAAATTTTTCAGTAATCAAATTCTTTTGCATGTTTAAAAATGCGTTTGAAATTAAAAAATAACTTGTTACTGGTTTTTGGTAGATTCAGATTAGTTTATTGCTAAGAGAACTAAATTTCTCCATAACTTATTGTAAATAGTCGATCACTAGAATGCTTTAAACCTTGTTTACAGGTCTTATTTTGTCATGCCATTAACATTCATTAGGCCTACTAAACTTCTTTTAAGATGCCTATAGTCATCTTTACTGCTGAATACGGGGATAGAGATAAAAATATTACCTGTATGTGGAAGAGGAGGAATACCTATACAGTACCTAATGCGACAAATTCCAGTTAGAGAGGCACTGGCCTGTTTAACACCCTACTCAAAAGTTTAGTTCCTGCGAGCGCAATACGCAATTAACGTGGAGACACTCCGTCTAGACTTTGTAGGAAATAGAAGTATTTCACAATAATGATGTCCTTCCATCAACATAAATTTATCTTATATCTACTATTTTCTCTCTTTTGTATCTCAATTTTCCTCTTTCTTATCATTGTATAACCTTGGGGTTGAAGCTCACACATATCGGTTTCTATATCCCCTCGATTAACTTAGAATCGAATGTTTATTATATATTGTATAATGTTTAATGATCTGAGACAATAAAATAAAAAAATAAGGTTCATTTTCAAAACGAATGAGAAACGAAAATCTGTAAGAGTGTCTTTGTCTGCAATTGTCAATGTATAACAAGTAACATCTGCGCCATTAAAATTAGGCATTCTCTATTTCTGTTTTATGATTACTATAGTCTACGAACTGTCCACGCATTTATCTATCCGGCACAAGTTCTTTCCACAGGCTCTGGGTGTATTAAAAGATTTTGTAAGTTAATAAGTGTTTGAATTATGGATAATTTAGAGTCCTCTTTAGATATGATTCAAACATTTTTTTAGATTATATTTTTTGAGTAAGGAATCCCAAAACAAAAAAAATGTCTGCCAAAATTAACCTCCAGGGATATTATATATATTTTTTTACTTTCTCCTATCATATCTATAACAATTAAAAACTTATTAGCGCACGAATTTGATCGGAAACATTAAGTTTATGCAAAGCAAATTTCCCCCTATAATAACATATCTATTTGAAAGAGAATTATGCCATTGTTATGTGGATTTTAAATTCAACTAATGAGTAAAAATTCACAAAGCTTAAACTTCAATAAAAATTCTTCCTACCCTCGCAAATGCGTACGTATATGGGCTATGAAATTCATTTGAAGTTGAAGAATGGCAAAATTTAATATTTCAACCAAAAATAAATTATACATGAATATATTTTCCACCATATCTATTAAGGGAACCTTCCTTCTCATTTAAGTCACATATTTTGCGGCAGAATTTTTATTTTAATTTTATACGACACTTTGAACTTCTTAGTTTTTTGTTGCGTGATGTTCACCTAGTTTAGCGTTCAAAAAGTAGACAAAATTAAAGTACTGTTTGCATCTTACCGATTGTTTTAAAAGTTGAGCTATTCACCAATCAGATGAATGCAAATTAAGTTATTTCTGAATACTTTAGAAAATTCCTGCGATAAAACAACTTCAATTGCTAAACTCATCTTCTTTTTTTTAAAAAATGGAGTTCGTGAAATTGTAAGCAATGCTTTCGGGAAAAAAAACTCCTTGGAAAGATACAGCTCAGTGTAATATTATTAAAGCTTTAGATGGGCTAAAATATCCTTCATTTACATTCTTAAGGTTGCCCATCGGTGATGAATAGAGTGCTATGGGATATGCGTTCATCATCAACAGAACTAACTTAATTTGCAATGGTAATTTGATTGCGTTGGAAATCCGAGACGACCAGCAGGTAAACCAGCTGCAGCATCTTGTCAGGGGTCATGTTACTGGCCGGGGCTTAATTCTACAGAAATGAACCTCGGACAAGAGACATATTTTAATAAGTAGTCAGAATGATTTTAATGGCTAGTTGTTGCCAGCATCAAGCCAACTATACCTGTCGCGCATCATCGCCGTTTGATTCACTGCTGTTAAATTCATTTGCACTCAAGGATGCTGTTTTATGTGCAACTAGCCATAATATTTTGTGATCGCGCCTACATCTTTCATTCTGAGGACCCGTCGATTGGGTCCGTCGCCCCCCACGTAATTGGATAAGGCAAGCGTCATTGGATCACAATGGATCCATTACACAACATAGATATAATTTTATAAAAATAATAAATATTAGAAGTGGAATTACATTAAAAAAATATTTGTAAGCATCAAATGCCTTTTCATTGGATCGACATGACAATAACTTTACACCGAGCAACAAGTTTATCTTTTTCTAGTGTCAGTTGCGATGACGATAGACATTCTGGATATCCAAATTCATATAAACTTCTAACGTTTAATTCTGATAACACTGATTTACCGAAATAATACGAGACAAGAATAAAAAATAAGGCTCTTAACATAATTTTGGGTGCTGATTTTAAATACGATCAGGCTTAAACTCAGAAAATTTACATATTTAGGTAATACACTTCATACATAGGTATTTTACAGTATATTGAGTGGGAAAGAAAGCAGTGTCCGATTTTAGGGTATATATTAAAAATGAAAAAACTTATGCCTATTAAAATATTTAATCCTAAAAATAACTTCCATTGCTTTCTATAACTTCATTCCATCTGTCAACAAGCTTATAAATGTCACACTTGTAAAATGTTTTATGATTTGATGCAAAATATTGATGTAACTCGTTTCCAACCGCTTCTCTCCAAATAAACCTTTAAAATGGTTTTCTAATCCCTTAAACAGGTGATAATCAGAAGTAGTAAGGTCAGGAGAATATGGAAGATGAAGCAATATTTTCCAACCAAGCCGCTCCAAGAGATCATTGTTCATTAGAGCTTTGTGAGGAAAAGCATTTTCTTGATGGAGGATTTCGCCTCTTCTTTTGACTAAGATATTTATTAATTATTTCATTGTTTTCTAACAGCTCGTAATCGACAATTATTTCAATATTCCACCATACACTCAACATGATCCTTTTGGATGAAGTCCTTCTCTCGGTTCTTGAAAAATTCTGCTTCTTTGACTGATCCACTAACGGCGGCATGAAACGTCATCACAAATAATTCATTTATCATCACCAGTAACAAACCAGCTCGAAAATGGTGCTTGAAAGTGTGAGCAAAGCATTGACTCACAACAAGCAAACCACTACTGCAGATTCACAGTAGACAGTTCGTGCGGGACCCGTTTCCTAATCACTGTAACCTTCCAATCCTTTTCATTTAGCGAAAGACAATCGTACAGTTTACGGTAAATTCTTCTGCCTTTTCTATTTAAGTTCTAGCAGGATCTATTATGACAACTGCTTCCAACTCATCGGAATCAAGTTCTTTTGGACGATCTTCTGTTGGTCTGTCTTTTAGATTAAAATTCCTACGTTGAAAACCGGATAACCACATCCTGCAGCTTCTTTCATTAACCGTATCACCCCCATAAGTGCTCTGAATGGATTTTGCCTCTTTAGTTGCATTCTTAACTTTATGAATCTGCTCTAGTAAGAGATGTGTGATGTGATATTTAGATGGGCCAAATAGAGAGTTGAATACCAAAGATGATTGTAAACAATATTTTTATAATCTTAAACTAAAAGGTATAAATTACTCAATGAAGCATTCTCAAATAATAATAATAATAATAATAATAAGTATTTATAATGCGCCCTTTAGTGCTGTTAGCCCTCACAGAGGGCAGGTTGTGTAGTGAGTGTAGAGAAAGTTTACAGGAGAAAGAAGGCAATTCTGAAGAAATGAGTCTTCAGAAAACGTTTAAAAGTAGCAAGGGAGGGAGAGGAGTGGACTTCGGCAGGAAGAGCATTCCAGAGTCTAAGAGCACAAACTGAGAAAGAATGCTCACATATTGAGCAGAGGACAGAACGAGGAGTGTTTAGGATGGGAGCGAGGTTAGATCGGAGTGCCCGAGGAATTTGACGACGGGAGAGGGCAGACGAGAGATAAGGCACTACGTTAATAAATACTATCTAAAACTATATTATAGTTCCAACCCTACTAATTTAGAGGTATTGAATTTAGAATAACACCTTTTTAGGCCGATGATGCAATTTGCGTCTTCCAAAAATCTCCCATAGCTAAAACATGTAAATTTTCAGCTGAGAACACAAGTAGCTTACTAGCTGTGAGAGGGTGGTTGGTGCTTTTTTACAATCATCGCCACTTAGTTGCAATCACTGGCCCTAAGCCACCCAACTATAACGATATTCTTCCTTCATCAGACCAGGAAATGTCTTCAGAAGAGAATTCTCCCACGGGCAGTAAGCCTAGCAGTTCCTCCAGGTCTCATGAGTAATTTCTTTGAGGCTATGTTCTTTCAGTTCCCACATCTCAGTTCTTCTAAGGTGAAAGAGGATATCTTCCTTGGACCTCAGATCCATAAGGTGCTGATGGATAAGGTATTCGATGAAACACTCATCTTGAAGAAACTGAAACCATGGTAAGCATTTAAGTCCTTTTGTCATGCCTTTCGTGATACAAGTATTCCAGTGTATATATAAACTAAAATACTAGTATCAATTTCCTATTCTAACTCTGAAGATGGTACTTGTTGTATCGAAACGCGTCAGTAAAATAAAAGAAAGTGCTAAGGGGCATTATTTTTCCTTCTACGTTTGTGCATTTAATAAATATCAATCTCTAATGAACTTTGGTGGGCCTATTTACGGGTTGAACAATAAAGAAGAGGCGAACATAAGACAGATCGAGAAGATTGAAAAGAAAATTATTAACACGAGACTAGCAGTCGCTTTCAATAAAATCTGCCATAATTAAAATAATATATATATATATTAAAGGCCAAAAGAAGTGAAAACTGGTAACACAAACTGGAAAACGCTAAGCGAATTATTATTACGTGAACCATTAAAGCTTAAGAGAGAAAATGGAAGTATAGTAACAAAAAAGTAGGGGCATACTATTTTAACTGTTATAAGAAAATGAATAAAGGAGTTGGATTTGAACCTGTGTCATTAAGCGCTCTTCGCTAAAATGACCACTACGCTCATCGCCAGACATATATATATATATATATATATATATATATATATATATATATATATATATTTATATATATTATTTTAAAAAGCGGATATGAGAAAGCAACAATTCTAGAGGTGATAGAGCAAATCTGTTAAGGAATATTGAATTGAGCATATCAAAATTCAAAAATACCTATTCACATTTTTGCCTTATAATTTGTTTTTTTTTTGCAAACCAATGAATGTAATTATTAATTCCCTATATTTTACTCATGCCATTATAATTCTTTTGATGTTTATAATTCATGTATCTGATTCTGTCGCAATTCTTTTTATCTTCGCCGCATTTATCCCTAACAAATTCCCAATACGTTGCGTGAAAATTAGGTCGATTCAGACTATAATGGTTATTTACACCATTGCAACAAAGGAAAGAATCACCAAAAGTTCTCTATATCTGTAAACATGAATTTACATTATAAATTTAGAAAATTGAAAGAATCCCTGCATACTCTGTTTAACTTAGTTACAAGTAGTGATTTATGACGCAATCGAAATTAAAGGATATTTGAGAAATATGGTTTTTGCTGTATTATTTGCCTCTATATTTGATCGTCATAACAAATCTTTTCTATGAAAATAGGCCAGTAGTTAAAGTTAGAATTCGAGCCAAGTAAGAGTCTATAGTTTGATATACATAAAACAACTAATTTGAGTCCCTTTCTTTATTAGTTCCTTTGATGGTCTTAAAATCTGTCAATGATTTATATTAATAAGGAAACTGATATAATGTTTAGGAAACAATTAAATGGGCCTATGAAGGAAATAAGAAAAGGAAATAAATAGAGAGAGAAAGAAGCGAAGCCAAAAGAATCAGAGTTCTTGTTTGGAAACATTACTCTTAAATAAAACAGGTAAAAAGAAAGGAAAAGATTTTTAATAATTTGAAAAGTTGCCGTAAATACTAAATCTGGCAGCATAAAGATGCTTCTTATGGCTTTGAAAAATAACTTTGAGCAAAAACGGTAAAACCTATAGTTCTATGGACGTGAGTAGTATTGTAGGGATGGTGTTTCAGCATCTTGTACGGTTGTATCACTATGTGGGATACCACTATTACTAGTCATTTTATTTTTATGTACCTGTTACCATTAAAAATCGTTGGAAATTATATTTTTCTTTCTTTTTT
The DNA here is from genome assembly GCA_963969495.1 of Ceratothoa steindachneri. Taxonomy (NCBI): domain Eukaryota; kingdom Metazoa; phylum Arthropoda; class Malacostraca; order Isopoda; family Cymothoidae; genus Ceratothoa; species Ceratothoa steindachneri. The sequence goes on from OZ018332.1 coordinate 108,774,703, forward strand.
AAAAAACACTAACATATTTATAATTTTTTTTTTTACTATTTTCTTATAATAAGTATACTTGTGTGCCAGAGATTAGTCCTGGTACAGATATCTATCAACTCATCATTAAGTGGCCCAGGTTTTGGAGAGATGTCCTTCGTCATATGTAACCCTCTTTGAGGTCTTTATTCTGATCGAGAAAATAAGAAATATCTCAATTGATTTATTTCTTTCAGCGTTATTGTTTCGTTCTCTTCCTGCAGACACTAAACTTAAATTCAAATTTAATCTATATAACGATATATAAGAATCAAGGGCTACTTAGCAGTCAGTAGAGTTTCATAACTTTGCTTCCGAAAAAAGTGAATCAAATAAAGTTTCTTAGGGAAGTTGAAACATACTTTGTTCGGAAGGAAAACTTAGAATTACAGAATTATAACCAAGCACAGAATTTACGATTTACTCGAGGCTAGTTCAGCAAAAAGAGAGGTCGTGAAATTTAGATGTAATGGAAAGTTAAAGGGATATAGAATAAGCGAAACTAATTAAACTACTTCTTTGTTTCTATAACTTATAATATAGTAATAATTGTGCATCACCTATATAATTAAACATATTGAAGGTAGTGTTTCAAAAAAAATGTGGAGAGTATGGCCCTGGTACTAGAATTGCACCAGCAAAGTGCTAAAGTGCCTCGCAGGAGTAGGAAGAATTGTAACAAATGTCCACGCGTATATATATATATATATATATATATATATATATATATATATATATAGATATATATATATATATATATATATATATATATATATATATATATATATATATATATATATATATAGATATATATATATATATATATATATATATATATATATATATATATATATATATATGTGTGTGTGTGTGTGTGTGTATAAACTGGTCAAGGCAGTAATTAGGAAGGCGAGAATTCAGATAGCAGTAAAATTTAGCGACAGTGTAATATAATCAAACATTTCGCGTCTTGGAATGGAATTAGGCCGAGACAGCTGTCTGCGTCGCAAGAATTACAAACTTTATCAAAAAGGGGAAAAATATGAGGCGTAATTAATTCATAAGATTCGGATACCATGAAATATGAAATTCCCGCCCAGTGGGCAGAGTTAAAAACATTGTGATCCCAGAGGCCACGCCTCCTGTAATATTTATAGAGGAGAAATGGAGAATTGTCGCACTTGGGTGGACAGTTAAGTCAGTTAGACAACAATAGTAAAGAACTAATTACGCTTGTTTAGTGTCGCGAAGCCCCCGTTGTACCCGCCTAAGTCTTGTTCCCGTAACCTCGTTTCCCTAACCGGTAGTGAAATATTCCCTCACCGTAATCGTGTAAACGCGAGCCTCCTTTTTACTTTGCTTGTTTTGTGTGTTGGAATTAAACATTTATTTTTTAATGTTTGAATATTATTTAAGTATCTTTGAAGTCAGATACTAGATTAACGCCACCTATCACCTCACTCGTGGAACTTGAAGGACCTCTCCAAATGTATCCGTGACCTTAATTCCCTTCCCTATATAATCCGGGTGACTGCTTCATTCCAACTCACAAAAAGGTGACACTTAGCCTCCTCAAACCATCACCTTCATACTGGTGACTTTATCACCATAATTATTCCTAGCCAAGTTATTCCATGTTTGTTTTATCCTACAAGAAAATAAATTTGGTACTGTTTTAATTTTATTTAGATAATTTTTTCCTTCTTTGTTGTCCGTAATTCGAGTATTTACTCTGTTATCTATTTCAAATATTGAGTTATAGTTTATATTAATAAACCCATTTAGTATTTTGAATACTTTGCTAAATTATATGCATAAATATTAATATTCTAGTTATAGTAAATTGAGGTCTCTCAGTCTGACTTCCTACGATTATTTCTAAGCGTATAAATTAATTTCTTTGCTCGTCGCTACAAGCGTTTCAATAGTGTAATTTCCTTTTCACAAATATGGCGGACATAAATGCACCACATACTGTTTACGTAAGGGGATACATATTTTTCCAATGAGTCTAGTTTACGCTGTTTTGAAATTTTCAGATAATTTTAGATTATGACACCTAAATCCATTTCCATGTTGAATGTATTAAAAATTTAAACCCAGTTAGTGTAATTTCTTCTTAGATTATCATGATCCATCTTCCTTGTTCTAAGATTTTCCATGTTTTCTGATTTTTCGGCTACTATATCTGTCTTTCTGCAAGGTTTACATATCATCATTAAATTAGGAAATTTTTAAATAAGTCCATGTCAAGGATGTTTATATACATTTGTAAATGAAAAAAAGCTCACAAAGTACACGTGAAAGAGCTCAGAATCGTTCTTCACTTTTCCTTTGTGGGTGTATCTGCATACATTTGTAAATATTTGATACAGAGTACGGAACACTGAGGAATGCCTCTGTGAACTGATATCCAGCATGAAAAGTACTATTTACAGCAACTTTCTGTTTACGGTTTACTTAAGTATCTTAAAAAAGAACCCAGAACGAAAGCAATTGGATACGATCGAGCGTATGGACACATTCTAAAAGTGTTACCCCAACTTGAAGTGAGGTAGCAGCTGAAATGACACTGAGATTGTTAATGAGCGAATCCGTGTTTGGAAGCATTTTCCAAACCGAGCTTTGAGGCATTTCTGAATTCAGGTTACGTTCGGAGAAAGGTGTTTACAGGTACGTAAACAGTATTATATTGTTAAAGTGATCATCGCTCTGATCACTTTGGTTCGTTTTCCCATTTTGATTATGAGATTAACTCAGTTGTAAATTTCAAGTGTACGTATATGACTTGCTGTGTTACGTTTTGGATAATTTTGCTATTAATTATATTTTGTAGCTAGTCTTTCATACTCTTCCCCATTACTTCCCTCTGGTACAACCAGACAAACAGTAATATTACAGAAAAAGGTAAGTCAAACGTAACCTTCTGAGTGGGGAGTATTATCGATTCTTTTGGATTAAACAAAACAAATAACAGGTGGTTATCAAAAGGTTTTGGGTGTGTTGACGGTGAGCTTCTTCTGTCTTTAAAGAGACCACCTGTATTTTCACTATATAAATATATATATATATATATGTATATATATATATATATATATATATATATATATATATATATATATATATATATATATATATATATACATATATATACATATATATATATATATATATATATATATATATATATATATATATATATATATATATATATATATATATATATATATATATATGAATCCATTAAACCACATTAGAAGAGAAAACGGAACAATTTTTCTTTGCAGTAATATTTTTATTACCTTTTTCGAAAAAATCCATGCAGGGAAGCGATTCGAACAATGCACACTGAGGCGTCGAGCACCGCTTTGATCACAGTTAAAAGTATTCCTTAAAAGCTATTCTATTCAGAGAATTTTTTGGTTCTCTGCGTAGCATAGTGTACTAAAGGCATACTTTTAACTTTAATCAAAGCGGTGCTCGCTGCCTCAGTGTGCATGGTTCGAATCGCTTCCCTGCAAGGATTTTTTCGAAAAATGTAATAAATATATTATTGCAAGGAAAAATTATTCCGTTTTCTCTTTCAATTTGGTTTAATGGATTCATTTTCATCATTCTCTCCCCCTACTTTAGGATATATATATATATATATATATATATATATATATATATATATATATATATATATAAGGTTGGAAACAAAGTTATCGCACAACTTTTATCGACAACACTAAAATTTCCATCCACTCGCGTGATGTCAGACGAGGATCAGCTTTAACTCAGGCCCACAAACGGTAATTGTCAATAATTGAGAGTTGATCATATCTTGGCTGATCTTGGAGATCGAATTGGCTGGGCTGAAACTTCCTAAACCAATTCTAGGACTTGCCTAGTACTACCAAACAGTTTACAGTGAGGGTGCCAGATGTCGCTTTAACAACATGGCCAATATCGCCTGATAAAGCTCGAGCGTCCTCGTTGAAACAACCTTTATATATATGAAATGAATAACTCACAAAGTAGCATGTGAGGTTCGCAATGAATGCAATGTCCCGCAAGAAATATGAAAAGGTGCTTCCGAGTACTTTCGAACTTTCTATATATATATATATATATATATATATATATATATATATATATATATATATATATATTAACAGCCTTATCGAAAGATATAAAAACACCCCTCATAGATTATATACATATTTATAGGATTTAATTAAACTTTTTAGAATTCATCATATTGTTCATAAATATGTATAATAACAATGTGGATTTTGCTAATTTGTTGTAAGTTATTAATATCTTGAAATATTTCGTACTCTCCTCAATAGGGTGTATTTAATAAAATTGTCTGTTCTATAATCATAGTTTAACTATTATTTCTTATGTTTCTGCTTAAATTTATAACAATTTTATATTCACTATATTTCTAAATAAGTAATGTATCAAATTAAAGAACTCAAAGGTGCATAGAAAACACAAATCCAACCTCTCCATAGCTAAGGGCCATCACAAGTAGAAATTATTTAAAAATTTATTTGTTTATGATGTTTTCCAAACGAGTATTAAACGATTTGTGTTAAGAAAGAGAGGTGGCAGAAACATCTGTATTTCGGGCTTCAATACAAAACCGCAGAAAAATATTTTAAAACTTGCTGAGGAGTTTAATGAAGTTTCAAGTTAAAGTATATCACCCATGACAGTTAGGATGAGCCTTAAGGATCATAGTTAAACGAACTAAGCTGATAATAAGCTATTGATATCTGCGTTGAACAGAAGAAATCCTTCTTCTTCGTGGGGCAAAGATAACAAATATTGAACACATGCACAATGGTATCAATTAATTTGGTCAGAAGAAAGTAATTATCAAGTATGTAAGATAGACTATTATATTGTTGTCTTCATCAAGAAGGGGATTTTTTTGAGTATTTGAATAATAATTTGATCTTAGTTTGGTTATCACTTATGTTTTTTTAGCAAAGTTATTTTTAATAATTATTTTATAATATCAAAAAACAAAATGGTGAAGTTCAGAAATAAATATAAGTTTAGAAATTTTGTGTATTTTTTAAAACCCAAAGAATTACAAATAGTGAAGTTCAGAAGATTTATTTTTATATATCTTCTTCTATAACTATATTTTAGCAACGTAATATATAATAATTTCATCTTAGTTTGGTTATCACTTATGGTCCTTTTATCAAAGTTATTTCTAATAATTATTTTATAATATCAAAAAACAAAATGGTGAAGTTCAGAAATAAATATAAGTTTAGAAATTTTGTGTATTTTTTAAAACCCAAAGAATTACAAATGGTGAGGTTACGAAAATTTATTTTTATATATCATCTTCTAGAACTATATTTTAGCAACGTGATATTTTGAAAGGGAAGAAATAGTTTAGAGTTCCTTTTTAAAATTATTATATTTGGCGAAGTTCAGAAAATTGATAAAAATTTAACCAGGGATGTTTTTTTTAGATTTTAATCTTAATAGTGAAGCGCAAGCTCCCCACGTAGGTGGAGTGGCGAAGCCATTGCCTGGTTTTATATATAATTTATCTAATTCCATTTCAATATATCTTAGAAGAAAATTATCTTAAAAATTAACTTTTTGTAACAATATTTTAGAGTTCCTCCATTGCTTGAGCTACGTTTGTCAGGCAAAGATTCGGTGAGGCATTTCACTCTGCTATGATGCTAGAAGTGATTTTATCATGCTATGTAGCTGCATAGCTCCATCACAGCTAGTAAAAATGTTTTATGTCAAAAACAATATGAAAAGGGGATTCCAAATACTTTCAAACTGTACATAATTTCATAATCACAAAACAATAGGGGGGAGTTTATTCAACTGAATTCTAAAATTATAAATATAATAGTAGAAGACCGTGCCACTTAACTTTGCTCGTTTTTATTTTGTACAGGTCGGTTACCAAGATACCGTTTTTTTCATCCATAACCCAATATTTTAAGAACGAGATTTTTTGAAGGTATTTGATTAAGATTTTTCATTTAGTTCGGTTGTCACCTAAGTAGATTTAATTTTTTTATCAAAGTTATTTCTTATAATTCCTTTAGAAGAAGAAGAAGAAGAAGGAGATGAAGATGAAGATGAAGAAGGAGATGAAGATGAAGATTAAGATTAAGATGAAGATGAAGATGAAGATGAAGAAGGAGAAGAAGAAGAAGATTATGATGAAGATGAAAATGAAGATGAGAAGTTAAAGATGAAAATAAAGATAAAGATTAAGATGAAGAAGATGAAGATGAAGAATATGAAGATGAAGATGAAGATGAATAAGAAGAAGAAGATGAAGATGAAGATTAAGAAGAAGAAGATGAAAAGGGTGTTCAGGGTGTTAAAATAAAGAGTCTATAAAGGGGATTAAAAAAGGCGGTTAAGATTAGCAAATAAGGCCGTAGGCCACACCCCGCAGGGGTACCTGTGTAAACAAGCTCTTCCTGCTAAGGAAGAGAACAGCGGCATGTTTTTATATATTTATTTATCCTAATATTGGTTCATATTTATGAAAAGTGTTCCCTACCTTTCATTGTAGTAAATATATGGCTTCGTTCTGCTATCATCAATATTTTGATATTCAACTTTAAGATATAATATTATTAGTTCAAAAGTACTTAGATCTTTTATTTTTCCTGCGGCTGAGTTTTACAAGTATTGCTTCTCTCACGCTCTACCGAGGCAGTGAGTAACTCATTTGATTTCAATTAAAGCAAACATTTAGGCCATTTGGCTACGCGGGAGAACAATTTTTTTTCGAAAATACCGGTTTTTAAGGCATACTTCACGAGGTCAAGTGAGACTATGAAAGAGAGAAAGGACAAAAGAGAAATAGAGTTAAGCGCGCGGCGAATAAAAAATATATATCTCTCATGAACGCGAGAAGTGATAAATAAAAATAAGTCAAACTGCAAAGAATGAGAAGCTAGAAGAAATCATTTTTCTTAGGTAAAAGGCTTTTCCTATTTGCAAAATATTCCTTGGAGGGTGGGGAGCGAAACAAGCACATGAAAGCAGAAAATAAAAGTTTTGATCTCAAGTAAAACATACCGTTAGAGCACTGGTACACAGAAGAAAAATGGTCTTGAAAAAACAAGTTTTTAAGGTATGCTTCGCTAGGTCGATCGAGACTATGAAAGAAAAAGAAAGTTAAATGAGAATTCAAAGAAAAATCCAGAAATAGAGTCGAACGCGTTAAACAAATAAACAATGTATATTTCTCATAAACACAAAAAGATAATGAAGATTAATTAGTCAAACCGCAAAAGAAGAGAAGATAAACGGAATCACTTTTCTTAGGAAAAAATGTTCTTTTCTAATGGCGAAAAATCTGTGCAGGGGTGAGGATCGAACCCAACACAGTGAGACAATTAACAATCGTTTCGATCTCATTAAAAAAATTCCTTCGATTACACTGGTCTGCGTCAAAAATGTACCTTAGGTTTTCTATAGTGTTTCTTAATAAAATTGACCACCTAAATCCGTATATGTTATCCGTTTTTCTCTATCACCTCCAGTTTTTGCGATACAGGGGGTGATAATAATTTTATAGTTTATACATCTCCTATATTACATCAAATTTCAATAGTTTTTGTACTGCTCTATTCGCAGTAAAGTTTGTGTACATTTTAAGTAATTATGCAAATAGGTTTATATTTTGCAGGTTAAAAATTGCTTAGCATTATAATAATATGAATAATAATAATAGTGGTTGAGTTAAAAATTAACAGAAAATGTAAGAATAGCTCCGACAGATTTTGTTATGTTTGCGGCAAAGTGACTTTTCCCGAGCAGCAAAGTACAATCCCTCCTGTAATTAAATCTTTGTATCATGCATATTTTGGAGTAAGGCTAAGAGATCAAGATACAAGTTTGGCACCACATATCTGCTGCAAGGGATGCTACATAAGTTTAAGACGCTGAAGTCAGGGCGAACAGAAGTCCCTCTCTTTTGGTGTTCCAAAGGTGTGGAGAGATGGCAAGGACCACACTACGAACTGCTATTTTTGCATGACAAATCTTAAAGGTGAGCATTGTATCAAGTATTTAAGCTTTCTGTATTATACTGGCTCCTGAAAATGTCATTATTATGCAAAGACTTAGCATAAAATTAAAAACTAACATAGTTCACTTCAGCATTTATGTACTATCTGCAACTCCAAATCAATTCCTTTATGTAATATGCAATTATATTTTCCACAGGCATAAATAAGAAGACTAAACATAGTGTGGCATATCCGGATGTTCCTTCTGCCATCAAAACCCTGCCCCATTGCCCAGGAATTCCTATACCTTCTCCCCCTGAACATATAGAGGTACATGAAGAGATTAATATGGAAGTTGACCAAGATTATGACACATCTGAGTCTTATCAGGTTTCCACACATGATATGGTCGCAAGACCATTCACTCAAGTTCAGTTAAATGACCTGACCAGGGATCTGAGGGTTTGAAAGGCGAATACACAACTTCTTGGCTCTTGACTTCGTGTAAGTAACTTTCTCGCTTAAGAAACAACATTTAGGGGGGGTACAGAAATAGAGAACAAGAGTTTCGAAGCTATTTTTTATAGCATTCTTCCAGCTCTTTAGTATACTGCGCCAATATTAAAGAACTTGTTGAGGCCCTTGGAATTCCCTACAACCTATTAGAATGGAGACGGTTCATAGATTCCTCCAGTAGAAGTTTAAAAGCTGTGTTACTGAATATTGGTAACAAGATAGCTTCCGTTCCTATAGGCCATTCAATCCAACTTACTGAAAGTTATGAAAATATGAAAAAATTGCTGGATGCAATAAATTACTCTAGCTATAAGTGGAGGATATGTGGTGACTTAAAAGTAAGATCATTTTACACTTGGCATTTCTAAGCTTTTTGATATTGACATTTTCATTTTTAATTGTTAATACTTGTATACACCTTTTGGTCAACTTACATTTTACAAGAATGCAAATCTGGAAATCATAAGTCATTTTTGAGTTATATTTTTTGTTGAAGTGTGTCCCTATAGGTTAATGCATCCTATTGGGTTAATGGGGAACTTATTTTAATTGAGAAGGTATACAACCCCATTTAATAAACTCAAAATAAGATGTACAATTTTCACTATTCTCCTTATAGTTTTTCCTCTTCACCCGTTTGCTTTTTGATCATTGCATTGTATTTATTGCATACAGTTTCACGTGCGTTGTAAATTTCATTAACCTGCGTTCACAAACGCTTTGTATACCTTTCTTGCAATATAAAAAATAAAACCTTTGGTCGTTTACATCTCGCAGCATTCGTTGGTAGGCTGCGTACGGTCCGAGGTTCGGGGCAGTCTAATAGCCTAGTCTCACCTGCAATATTTTTAATTTTGAATCGTACGCCTTAATCTCTACTTATATTTTGCTTCCTGAATTAGGTAAATGATTGTGAGAAGACCATGGTCTTATTAAAGCTCTCTACATTAACAAAGGATGGAAGAGTGGAAGATTATTAATGGGTTTCCTGGCAGAGGTTGGACGAAATGTACACTTGAAAAGTTTATAAATAAGATTCGTGTTACAGGAACCGCCATCAATAAATCTGGAAATTGTAGGCTTAAAACAGCATAATTTCTCAAAAATGTAAATTACATAAATGATAAAATATGATTTCAAGTAGAGGAACCAAGACTTATTTTTCGCAACCGACAATTGCAAAAGATTTGAATAAACATACAAAAGAATTCCCACTTCAAGAAAAAAAACAATAATGTGAATAATAAAATAAAAGCAAGCTGTAGATCGTTCTTGGAGAATTTTTCAGTTGATTTTGTTAACGAGATTGTGTTTACGGATGAGAAAGATTTTACAATGGAAATTCCACGAAACCGTCGGTTAAGGGACGGTAAATAATGTAATATTCCAAGTAAATCAAGATTTAAAAAAATATATATCCACAGGCGTTTGCAAAAGAAATAGCAAAAGTCAATTCAGTAACTTATATAGAACCTTTAAAAACAAAGGTTTTGCTAGATTGTCATCATCTCTATCAAGGTATCAGATTGAAACGAATTATGTATTGTCCAATTTTAGGGTCTATATTAAAATGAAAAAACTCACGACTATAGAAATATTTAATCATAAGCATAATTTCCATTGTTTTCTAGAAGCTTACTCCATTTTTCAACAAGCTTATAAATACAACGCTTGTAAATTTCTTTATATTTTGATGCAAAATATGAATCCAACTCGTTGTTAATCTCTTCTAATGATGTCAACTTAAGACCTCCCAAATGGTCCTTTAACCCCCTAAAGAAGTGATAATTAGAAGGAGCAAAGTCAAAATAATATGGAGGATGAAGCAATATTTCCCAACATAGCTTAAAGAGGCCTCGATGTTATTGCGCTCCTCGAAGACACCCGTTAATCTTGGTGGCGCGTGAGTGATGGGATAGAGGGTAACATGACGAGTATCGACGGGTCTGAGGCAGAAGGCTGACCTTAGTTCTCTAATCAATTTAAATTCTGACTCCTTAATTTTGAGGGAAATTCATTTTAGGGCTGAGTTGCAAAAGGCATTTCGGTAATCGTAGGAAAAGAAAAGGACTTCAAAGGGAAGATGGCTATAGTAAATTTTATTCTTATCGAGTGGCCTACCAAATTTGGAGCAACCGAAAACGTTCGAATTCTGCGGGAGAATATGAGGGTCTTCCGTTTCAAGGCTATTTAGCTAAGTATAAAGGGCAGCAGGACTGAAGTCTGAGGGAACGGATTCGCAATGCTTACTAATAGCAATAGTCTGCTAATAGCTTTGACCTGACTGATTCTCTTTTCTTCCTGACTCTCTGTCTCTCTCTCTCTCTGAGTGTCAATATATATATATATATATATATATATATATATATATATATATATATATATATATATATATATATATATATATATATATATATATATATGTATAAGCGACCGGTCCCCAAGAGCCACGGCCCTTCTTCACTTGAGCTGGATGCGGGGCGGGGCCAACGATGAGGAAAGCTCGCTGTATCTCTTTTGAGTGGAGTTACAAGAATTATGTGCATCACTCCAGTTCACATGCTTTACTACCATTATTGTGCCCTCTTGCCATTCACAGCCCTTTGGAAACTTTAACTGTCAAAGCTTACATTGCCCTGTATTTGTTCAGCTTGTTGCGGTTTATCTATCACGAGACCTTTTTGACTGGCAGCTGTTTCTTAGTCTGCGTATATATGTGTGTCCGCGTGAGATTCTGGCAATCCGCTGATTCCATACATATCCTTAATAAATATACAATTTTTATCATATTATTTCTCTGACTTTCTTTGGTTTCCTGTCTATTACATGGACAAATATTTCATTAATTCATGCCAGTACCCATTTTAGGATTTCATAGAGTCACTGAGCATCCATTTGTGGAGGTTTCTCGCTGGGCTTATCTATCCTTTAATTTGGGTGCCAGAGGCCTAGCTTACTCGCAATTTGAGCGCTACAACTCGTGCAAGAGAGTTTTGGTCATTCGAGCCCTGTGAAGCGGACGAAGTTGATTGCAGTAAATATTAGTATTGATTGTTTGATTGTTGTCTATCAGTTCGTAATTGAAAACTCCTTCAATATCTCACCAAACGCTCAACATGATTTTTTTATGGATGAAATCCTCCTCGCGGTTGTTGAAAAATTCTGCATCGCAGACCGATCTACGGATGGCGGCGTTAAACGTCATGAAAAGGATTGGAATCTCATCACCAGTAAAAAGCCTACCCCAAAATGTTAACTGAAAGTGTTATGAAAGTTATAGGTGCTTTGTGGTAGTAGTAATTTTATGTAGGTGTGGTTGGTAGCATTATGTGGTGGTGGCTTGAATATAAGTACGTCACCAGTTATGGGGGATGCTCTCTAGGAGGAATGTGGTTGTGAGATTCTCCACGGTTTTGGCAGTGAACCATTCAAGTACTAATCCGACCCGATGATGCTTAAAACTGACGATCTCGTTACATAACCCTACGGGACCCTGGCGCTGACCTGAAAGTGACTCCAATTGCTCCAGGAAAGATAATACTCTCTCTCGGTTTGAGGTTAGGTAGACTTGTTAAGAGGATCGATATGGATTAGGCGTAAAAAAGGAAATCCCCAAACGGCGAAAACTCGTACTCTTTATTAGGGTGTTGAAATCGGCTTGCTTCGGTGTAAGATGAATTCGAAATTGGCGTGTCGTGTATTCAGGCGAGCCTGTGCCTGTTTTGGTTCGGTATCTTAACTGCCTGCGACTCTGACTGTAATTGTGAATGTGCCCGTGACTCTGATTGACTGAATTACTGTAGATCTGTCCCTCTGGGTCTACCCAAGATGGTATATATTGTGTCGCAAACAGTGTGCATGGCCTATCATTAGCTTATGATGTTGTTTGGGTGGATTCTCCTCCAATCCGCCTTAATTTGTGCGTCTAGGGAGATAGAGATTTATTTGATCTTGAATTCCAAAAATACGACTTTGCGTTTCTAGGTTCTTTGATGGCAAATAGTGCATACTACTATCGTGTCTTCGGCTCTGCACCTGCTACCCATCTTGTTTGAACAGCTGACCTTTGAGGTTAACTAAGGGAACCGCTTTACTTTATTTTCCGTGTATGTGTATGTACAGGTGCACAGGTTTGCTAACGTGTGAACGTCATGAATTCATTCATCTCGCCTTAGGCATTTATAAGCAAAATATATATTATTATTTACATGGACTATTGTGATAGGTTATTTGTTACAAATGCCCTACATTATTATTTTACAGAGATGTCACATATTATTTACACAAACACTTATTATTTTTTATGAAAATTGCTATACATATTTTAGATTATATGCATGCGCATAAATATGAGCGTGACCGTTAAAAGCCTTCATAGGATTCACATGATGCTCATGTGTGAGGATTCATTGTCAATCTTATTTCTCCTTGTACTGTGGCATTACAAAGCAATGACTCACATCAAGAAAGACTTTCTTACAGATTAGCCTTCGATAGTTTATGCGGGACCCATTTTCTATTTTTCAGAAGCTTTTCAATTATTTTATGTTGGCGTAGGACAGTCACATGTGTTACGTTAAATCATATTACGAGTTCCCTAGAAGTTATAGCAGAATTGTTCTGGCAAGATCTTACAACTCTTCGGAATCAAGTTATTTTGGACGAACTTCTGTTGGTCCGTTTTTAGACTGAAATCCCCACTTCGGAAATGGAAAGCCACCTCCAGCAACTTCTGTCATTTGCTGCAGCTTCTACTCATGTGCTCTTTTTGGATTTTTTCTGCTGTATATCATTTAAAACTTTTATGAAATAGCCCAAGAAAAAGAAAAGTGGTATCACAACCCGGTAAGAACGCTGATGAATATATTTTGTGACCCTTAAAGATCAAGAAAGAAAATGGGAGATTTAAAAACGGAGAAAATATGGAAAACTATTTTAACTGCTATATAAATGTGAAATAATGCAGTGGATTCGAACCTGTGTCATCAAGCGCTCATCACTATCAATACCATGACGCTCATCAACTAAAACACCATCCTTAAACCCCAAAAAGGTTAAATCGAGAAGTGTTTTGAATAACGAAGGCTTCTTGAATCAACATTTTGGGGGCTTTTAGGATAGTGGTTCAGTTAATGCGCATTTTAGTTCTGATAGTGATCAGCGCTTGATCGATTGGACCACTACTTTGATGAATGACTAGTCAGAGTCTTTCATTCCACAAACACAAACATTTTCTTACTTCCTTAATGCCAATTTTTTGCCAAGATTCACGTATTTTGATTGAGTAATCTATTAAGGTACAATCTGGGCTTTGCAGTGGCTACTCATTTTTCGTTATTAACCTTAGCATATTGCTATTGCTTGTATGCGAAGGGGCTCAATCTTGCTGCAAAATAAAATCATTTTATTGATACAGGCGACGACAATCGGGCAACAACTTTGTTCTCAGGAGTTCAATGTAATTAGCAGAATTCACTTTTGTCTTTTCAATATCAATAAACTGAACGACTGTTTTGCCATTCAGAGAGACTCCTTTTTTGGAAATCTTGAAGTTTCATGATACAATCTGTTTATCGGAATGTCACTTTTTACCACACCCGTCGACAACATCACTTTGGCAGTTTCTCGGAATTTCTAAAGTGAAAACTTTTTCAGCCATCACAGAATATATTTAACATAAGCCCCAGAGAAGTTATCAAGTAACTGTCTCCAACTTATTTATCTTTTATTTTTAACAGTACCACATTTCTAGAAGATACTATTCTTTTGAATGCCTTTAGCTTATGTGTCTTAATTATTTATTGTAAAGAACTCCTTCTAATATTCAAGTTTTAAGTAGTTGTTATTTGCGATGAATGACTTTCTGGTTTATTTTCCTGAAAGAAGATGTTATCGTTAATATAATTCACAGTTCCAGGTTCTGAAGGTGTTTAGGTCTACCGCTTCCTGGTTTTATGTTAGCGCTTCCCGTTTCGCGAATCTTTTATAGGAGTGTTTTCAGAGCACGTCTTTTCTACATTTTTCCAAGAAATTCTCGCAATACTCTTCTAGTCTTCCATCCGTTTACACAGTAACAAGCTTTAATGAGAATACGATCTTCTTCTAACAACGTCATTAAGGGTAGAGATGAAGTTTAAATAAAGCTATAAATAATGAAGAGTTTATTCCTGTAGCCTTTTGTAAGAAAGTAAAAAATTCCTTTATGATAATCATTATCAACATCACTAACTCTATAATTTGAAAAGGGGATTTTTTTTGAGTATTTAAATAATAATTTCATCTTAGTTTGGTTATGACTTATGTTTTTTATCAAAGTTATTTCTAATAATTATTTTATAATATAAAAAAATGGTGAAGTTCAGTAATAAATATAAGTATCGAAATTTTATGAATTTTTTAAAACCCCAAGAATTACAAATGGTGAAGTTCAGAAAATTAATTTTTATACATTTTCTTCTATAACTATATTTTAGCAACGTGATATTTTAAAAGGGGGCAAATTAAGTCTAGAGTTCCTTTTTAAAATTATTATAATTGGTGAAGTTAAAAAAATTGATAAAAATTTAAACATGGCTGCTTTTTTTTAGTATTTTAATTTTAATCTTAGTTTTTAAAGCGCCAGCTCCTCACTTAGGGGGGGAGTGGCGAAGCCATTACCTGTTTGCAGAATAAAATAATATTTTATCTCGATATTCGTTTTTTTATCCAAGTTGTTATTTTTGTGAGGTGCAATAAAACTATAAAAGGTATCTAAAATCCGTTTTTTGCATTCGAAAGAAAAAGGTCGAAAATTTCTTGCATCTTGCAAATGTCATGAATAGGAATGAGGTTACTGAGATAATTATTTTTAAAAAATGTGTCATTTTTTGGGTGGGAAGGGGCACCCAATATATCTAAATGATCTCTGTTATTTTCTTTCATATTGAACTTAGGCAACAAATTACAAATGATCTACAAATTATATAAATATATATATATATATATATATATATATATATATATATATATATATATATATATATATATATATATATATATATATATATATATATATATATATTCCTGGCATACTATATGGTAAACAAAAAAACCATAAGGAAGGGGTTCCACTCATCCGCCCCATTATTCCGCATGTAATACACCCTCTTAGGGTAATTCAAATTTCTTAGTACCCATCGTTTCCGAACTTACCAATAATGACCTCACCATAGCTAATTGTCGAAAAAGTGTTTAAGACCTGTGCACCCATTTGTACGCTGCTGAGGTTATAATGGTGAGTTATGACATCGAAAACTTATTCACAAATATTATGGTTACTGAAACAATCCACATGTGTACAAACACTCGTTTTAATTCTTGTTAATGGTAATAGGTATTACAAAAACCTATTTAAGTCATTTTTGGAATTGGCTGTCTTAAATTCTTATTTTCTATTTAATACAAACTTTTACGTCCAAAAAGAAGGAGTGTGAATGGCTTGCCATTGGGGCCAACTATCGCGAACATCTTCTTATGCTATTATAAACAACTTTGGCTCAAAAACTGCCCCATTGAATATAAACCTATCTATTGCAGACGTTATGTCGATGATACATTTGTATTGATGAAATCACAACAACAGGCGGTACAATTCCTTAAACACTTGAAATCTAGAGATAAAAATCTAAATTATAAATGGAGATCTAGAAAAATAGTAGACTTCCATTTTTTGATATATCAGGGCGGTCAATAAGTTTTGCAATTCGAATATAAGGAAAAGTGTTTTATTATTTTACAATATAACTACCCTCGACTTCAATGCACTGGCGCTGCTTGTCCCTGAGGCTTCAAATTCCCGAAAAACCAGAAATCTCGCGACTGCTGTTCAATCCTCTCCTGGACAGAGATCTGGACATCTTCGTCGTCCCCAAACCAGCGTCCACGCCGTGCAGCCTCCAGCTGGCGGAATAAAAAGTAGTTGCTAAGGGCTAGATCTGGATTGTAGGGAAGATGGTTGAGCTTTTCGAATCTGCAGTCGCGCAGGCCAGCTTGTGCAAATCTAGCCTTGTAGACCAGGGGCATTGTCGTGGAGGAGCAGGACACCGCGTGTCGACTTGCCTCGCCGCTTCTTACGGATGCACTTCTTCAACCCAGCGAGTTCCTTGGCGTAATATTCGCCTTTGATGGTCTTTCCACGAGGCGCATAGTCCACCATCAACACTCCCTCAGAATCCCAGAAAAGGGTGGCCATGTTCTTCCTGGCTGAGGGTTGTGTCTGGAACTTGATGATGGTCGGAGAGCCCCTGTGCTTCCAGGCCATGCTTTCAAGCTTGGTCTCGGGATCCCAGTGATGGACCCACGTTTCATCACCTGTCACTATGCTGACTCGAATCCCGCCGGATATTGGTTATACAGGAGCAGAAGCTCCTCCGAACTTTGACGACGTTGAAGTCGATCATGGGGCAGAGGTTTCGTGAGGTTTCTAGGGATCCAACGGGCAGAGACCTTGGTCATAGCCAAATTGTCGTGGATGATGTTCATAATACTTCCATGTGATATTCCAAGTTCTCGCTCGATTTCTTCGACCTTCACCCGTCGATTTTCGAGGATCATCCTCTCCACACAGGCCACATTTTCCTCGTTGGTCACGTTTGACGGGCGTCCTATAGACTGCTGCATTTAGAATTCTGTTTGCTAGAAACTTTCTTTAAAAATAACGGTTTCCCTGAATCATTAGTGGAAAAACATATTAAAATGTTCCTTAATGCTCTCTAGCAAAAAATTCCAACAGAAAATATTGTACAGAAATTATCCATTTTCTTTAGTCTCCCATACTTTGGTAAAAAATCAAACGACTTTGTAAGTGAAATTAAAAAGACTCAAAATAAATTCTATCCGTATCTCGACGCAAAATTCATGTTAAAAAAATGGGCACAATATTGGATCCTATTTCAGATATAAGGACAGAATTCCATCCATTGTTCCTTCGAGCAGCATCGGGAAAGGTCGACCCGCACCGGGCTGATTCTGAACAAACCAGCCCCCTCGCCCATTCGAGATCACAGTAAAATATGTAAGTCTGAAACAAATATGGATAATTTTAGAATATTTTGTCATATTCCCCTCCCAACGAACTACGAATATTAGAATCACTTTTCCTCCTAAAACTTAAACCAAATTGAAATATAAATAAAACTGCATCCAATCTTTATATTGTATGATGAATTATTTAAATTTTTATTCTTATATTAAGCATCTTATCCTAAATTGCACTATTTAATTTTAGTATTTTATGAAAACTAGAAATTTTAACCCTTTATTATATTCGTTTCTTAGCGCCGATGATGAAGCTAGGACATCGAAACGTTTAAACCCAGACAAATAAAGATGCTTTGATCAATATTCTGCTTGGTTTTTACCTTGCTCTATATATTGTTGTTATAGCTGTCCATCGAATGCGAAGACCACTCAAGCTTGACTCGATGAAAATATAGATGAATTTATGGGTAAGATGATTAAGGGTTGATGAATGGATGAGTGTTTGAAGGGAATGATTGAATGAAAAAGAGAGTAAGAGAGATGAGAGATGAGAGATGAAAAAAAAGAAAAAGATGAAAGATGAGTGAAGCTAAATAATAATAACTCATTATCTGTACCAAAAAATATAGTGACTCATTAATAAACATGCTAATTTGTTAAATGTCACATTGTTTTTTTGGGGGGGAGGGCAATTATTTTCCTTCCTATTCCTTTAGAAATTCTCTCGTTGGGCTTGTTTATTTTTTCCACCGTATTTCCAATGTAATCAATTCGTCTCAAATTTAATATTCATGTTTCACCATTTTATTGCATGTGTTAACTTTTTATGTATATATTTAAGTCTGTATTTTGTATTCTTTCTTTACAACTGATGATGAGATTTGTTATAATCCTGAAACGTTTGAAATAAATGTTACGAGGCATCTACGGCTATATATATATATATATATATATATATATATATATATATATATATATATATATATATATATATATATATATATATATATATATATATATATATATATATATATATATATATATATATATATATATATATAATTTTTAACAGAAATCCCAGGGCAAGGAAAATTTCTGCTGATATTTATTGGTTTATTTCAGTTGCAACGTTTCGACCATAATACGGTCATCCTCTAAGGCGTATAACATACAATATACTAAAGCACAATTCTAAAGGTACAAATATAACATTAATAGTTTTAGCTTTAAATAGGAAAATTAGAGTTTAAATCATTTCTAAATTAGAGATTAGGCTTATTGTAAAGAGACATGATTTTTAGTCGCGTGCGGGTCTAGTCGAGAGCAACTCTACATCTCACTATATCGGTCGGTCGGTCCCCGTTTTGCTCTTTCTTTAATAACATTCGGCAGATTCTAATGAAATTTTAATACCCCTTATGTTGTTTTGCATTCTCATTCGAATGCTATAAGTGGCAAAGTCCTCTGAATTATTTTGTTTTGGCAATAACATTATAACTATTCGGCCGATTCTAACGAAATTTGAAATCCTCAAGTTGTTTTACATTCTCCTTCGAATGATATAATTGCCAAAGTCCTCCTAAGGTTAGCTGATGAATTATTTTGTTTTGGCAATGACATCCTAACTAATCGGCCTATTCTCTTTCGAATGCTATAATTGCCAAATTACCTTCAAGGTTGACTAGGAAATTATATGGCAATAAACACCTGATATTTTCTCTTATTATGGCGTATTTTCTTCTCCTCAGTCGGCTGGCTGAACGGGCAGTTACTCGAGTGAGTAACTCCTCAGATAGATTTCTGAATTCCATTTCTCATACGTGGAAAACGAGGGATCGGATTACATTTTTACGTTATATTTTTGGGGGTTGGTTTGGTGGGCCATAATAAAATAAAAGATTCCCCCCATTTCCAAATTACCTTAAAATGATATAAAATACAATATAATACGATTACAATAGCCTTAAAATTCAGCAGACCTTTTATCCTGAAAGTAAGTGAATTGCTGGAGTAATTCTGAGAGTAGCTCCTTGGTAGTATTTTTTAAGATATGTGGAATTTACTAAAAAATGTATATAGGTACTTAATATTGTAAATTGAACTTAGAATAAAATATAATGCGAGCATGCATGAATTGTAGGCCACCAGAAAACATGATGTTACTAGTTTATACATGTTTGTGATATTTTTCAAATCGGTTAATTCTTAGAGTTGTCATGTCTGTTTTACAAGATTGGCACTGTAGTGTCTGAAAGAGCGAATGTTTCAGCTTAGTCATAGTTCCAAATTCTGTCCTGTTTTAGTTTTAAACAAGCATCCTCTGCATTTTTTGTTGCGCTGCTTTTAAGTGTTTGTTAATTATCTAACACAATAGCTTTGTTGTTTCGTCCACTATTATTTACACCGTCGAATTCCACCTAAATGCGAGCATACTCGCCTTTCTTGAGCGGATAATTGTTTTCAAGTCTTATTGCCAAGGTCAGTAAATACTTAATTTTATTGTACTCATATTATGGTCTTCTTTGCAAAGATGGAAAAATAACCATGAAAATGCGAAACAGGAAATGGAAAGGTAGCATCAGTCATGCTCCCTTCGATCCAAAGTTCGTAGATCACGCAGGAAATATTGCAACGATCTAGTTGCATTTGTCCCTAAAATTGTGGTTGTATTTATATTCCTTGTTAGGGATGTAATTAAGTAGGGTTAGTTCGTATTATAAGAGCAAGCAAAGGAACTCAAATATGCGAACATTAGATCCTTGAGGGGAAGATTGCCTTGCTAGAGGTCTAAACGTCCAAGTAGGCCTATTTACGCTGCTTTGTCAAAAATAACTATGTAGTTGTGGTTGTCCTTAAAAATTTGGTGGCATTTATATTCCTTGTTAGGCATGTGGTTAAGTGTATTTAGTTCGTATATAACATCATAACTAATCAGCTAATTCTAACGAAATTTAAAACCTTTATGTTGTTTTACTTTCTCTTTCGAATTATTTCGTTTTGGCATTATATCATAACTATTCGGCCGATTCAAACAAAATTTGAAACCCTTATGTTGTTTTACATTTTATTTCTAATGATAGGATTGCCAAAGATCCTCACATGGTTAGTGCTGGAATTATTGAAAGTTTTGAAGGTTGTAAGGTCATTAATGAAAATAAGTGAGAGCCCGCGACTTTTGGGTGAGCAGCACCTTGTTTTTTTAATTTAAATTAGTTAGTAACTGCACAAAAATACTTAAATTTCATAAGGAGGATTATGAGTTTAATATACATATTGAACTATTTAAAAAAAATATTAAACGATATACTAAGCACTATTAACTATCAAAGGCAACATTTTAATTTAATTAAGTAGGAGGGGAACCGACGAAAAATTGCTATTTAAGTCTGGGTTGAGCTGTTTTATATATGTATAATGTTTCCAAGATTCGAAGTGTAATTGGGCATTTATGTGAATTTAAAATTTCGAAATCTTCTATAGAGATACAAGGCAATGGCTTTGCCACTCGCCCCCACGGGGAGAGCTTGCTCTTTGCTACTAACATTGAGATTTATAATCTAAAAAAAGCAGCCATAGTTAAATTTTTATAAATTTTCTGAACTTCGCCAATTATAATTATTTTAAAAAGGAACTCTAAACTGTATTTCACCCTTTTAAAATATCATGTTGCTAAAATATAGTTATAGAAGATATATAAAAATAATTTTTCTGAACTTTACCATTTGTAATTCTTTGGGTTTTAAAAATTTCACAAAATTTCGATACTTATATTGATTTCTGGACTTAACCATTTTTTTTTTGATATTATAAAAGAATTATTAAAAATAACTTTGATAAAAACACATAAGTGATAACCAAACTAAGATGAAACTTTTATTCAAATAGTCTATAAAATCCTCTTCTTAAATTATAGAGTTAGTAATGATGATCACTTTTATATTTTATTATGTGATCTCTGATTGCCGAATTTTCTTTAGTTTGAAGTATTTTTCTTGTTCGATTATTTATGCCCATATGAGACGTGAATCTTGCGTTCAGAGTTCTCACGAAGCTTCCAATGTATTTGCTATGGGAATACCCAGGATATTTGAATAAGTATATTATTGAACTCCTAAGACTCTTTGGAACCGGATCCGGATCATATGTAGATTACGGACCCCAGCCTTGTTTGGGGTTCGTATTCTACATTAGGGGATGTTTGGGGTCCGTATTCTCCATATTGTCATTTTAATTAGGTTTTAATTGCTTCCCGTTAAATTTCAATATTTGGAAAGTTGCTTCACCGAAATGAAATATTATTCATTTTTTTCCTTGAGTCTGTATTCTCCATTGGGTTGATCTATTAGGTTTTTATACCTTCTTGTTAAATTTCAATATTTGAAGAGATGCTTCACTGAAGTAAAATATTTATTCATTTTTTTTCTCTTATTATTTTTTTTTTAGCTTTTAAATTTTTATCAGTCATTTTCAAAGGAATAATTGAAGTAATAACCTCATCCCCTAAAAAATATATTTATTATTTTGGACAATTTACCCATCATGAATAGATCTATTTTCCAAGATTTCAGGGGCCTCCAATATCAACTGAAGAGACTTTAACGGTTATTAACTGGAGGAAACAGTAGCGCCTTCTTGCTATCGAAATGAAGTGTTGCAGCTGTTATCAAAATATGAACTGGACCTAACATTCCTCATCTCTAGACAAATTTATATGGAAATGCCAAATTACAGACTGCACAAAATACAAAACAAGAACATCAATACGTTCTAAATCTTTTTTCAGTCAATCAAACCTACCTTTGAAGAAATGAATATTCGCCATTTATCTTTGGAGTGAAAGAACCTTGCCCTAAATGCAATGAATCAGCTTAATGTTTCAGGAAAAACTATCGTGGATAGATATAGTTTATCGAGAGAGATGTGTTCTAAATATTTTGAATATAATCCAGTACAATTTGCTGGTCCGATAATTACTGTAGAAATAGACGAGTCATGTTTTTCACCTAAACCCAAGCACCATCGTAGAAGATTTCCGAGCACGCCATTATGGGTTTTTGGTCTTGTTGACACAAGCAATAAATCTGCTGTAGGATAAATGGAGATTGTGAAAAAGAGAAATGCAGAAACGTTACTACCAAGTATACAAAAAATAATAAAACCTGGAACTGTAATTCATAGTGACGAATGGAAGGCTTACAGGCGTATTCAACAAGATAGTGGATTTACTCACAGGAAAGTGAATCATTCGCTTTGTTTTATTTACCCAATTACTCAAGTATACACACAAACTATCGAAAGCTATTGGAATAGGCAGAAAAGTTGGATAAAATCAATGGATAGATGTAGGAGATTACACTTAAATTCATACTTAGACGAATTTATGTGGCGTGAAAGGCACATAAACAATACATTTTTTTTCATTTTTGTAATACACTTAGTTCACAATATTCTTTTAATTTAACTTATAATAAATATGACCTTTTATAATAACCTTTTAATTAATCAAGGACACCTTTTTTATATAAGTGTAGTACAAACAAGAAAATTAACAGTTAAATTAAAAAAATATATTAAAGTTTGTTTGGGAAAGATGAAGATCGGCGGCGCACCCGAAAAAGTGCATTTTTTTTGCGTGTGTGTTTCGTTCACCTGCGCATCCATATTCATGCGCGTTTGGTTAAATAAAAACGTTAAAAAAACGTTAGAACATTATTCTATAAACAATTATGATTATATACTGAGGGGCTGTGCCCCCAGACCTCTCCAATTGATTGAAACACAGGATCATCGTAGGGAGGTCCCCCCCGCAGAGTTTAAACCCCCCATGAGCAGTCCCCTTAAATTTGCTCCAAAAGGGTGAAACATATTGGAACACGGACGAAATAGTTTAAGTCCCATCTTTTTTGCCGCCGATCGTAATATTTACCGTTTCTTTTATTAATTTTAGTTTAGTTTTGTATTCTTCATTTGGTCAAGAAAGGGGTCTGTAATCTAAGTAAGGCTAAAGTTGGGGTCCGTAATCTACATAAGGCCAAAGTTGGGGTACTTATTCTCCATATGGGTTACTCGGGGTCCGTAATCTACATATGATCCCCGGATCCTTTATTTTAAAGAAAGATTTTATATTTATTTTGTTTATAAAGGCAATTTGAAATTTTATTCGACAAAAATATTTCTTTAACAATGCGTGTAATTTCGGCTGAGGACTTTATTATAAATACCCAGCTCTGGCATAATGAAGTAATGTCTGTCGTTTGCCACCGTTATTTCCGGATGACAAGGTTGGTAAACTCCACTGAAAAATGTGTGGATTGATTTTAGTATATCGTTTAATAATATATATTTTTTTAAGTAGTTCAATATAAATATGAAACTCAAAATCTACTTATGAAATTTAAGTGATTCTTTGCAGTTACTAACTATAAATCTAAACTCTAAGTTTTCCTATTCAAAGCTTAAACTATTAATGTTATATTTATATCTTTAGAATTTTGCTTTAGTATATATTTTATAGGCTTAAGAAGACGACGGTATTATGGTCGAATCTGTGCCACTAAATAAATCAAAAAATGTCAGCAGCAATTTTCCTTGCCTCGGGATTTCGGTTAAAAAATAAATTTAGGCTTTCTAGAAGCAATCTTCATCACTATATAAATATATATATATATATATATATATATATATATATTAAGAGAGCAGAGGGGGTGGCCGTGTTTCCAGGCGTATGCGTATTTTTAGGATAAATAAGTAGGCTAAATTTAGGAAGTTCATTATTATATATTAAGTTCTTGGTACCGATGTTTCGGGTAGGAACCCATTCTCAAGGATATGACATTATAAATATATACAAACACCGGGCAATGTCTTCGCCACTCCCCCCCGTAAGGAGCTTGCACTTTGCAACTAAGATTAAAATCTAAAATCTTACCAAAAGCAGCCAGGGTTAAGTTTTTATAAATTTTCTGAAGTTTGGCAATTATAATAATTTTAAAAAGGAACTCTAAACTAAATTTCCCCCCTTTCAAAATATCACGTTGCTAAAATATAGTTATAGAAGAGAAGATATATAAAAATAAATTTTATGAACATCACCATTTCTAATTCGTTGGGTTTTAAAAAATTCACAAAATTTCGATTCCTATATTTATTTCTGAACTTCACAATTTTGTTTTTTGAAATTATAACTAATTATTAAAAATAACTTCGATAAAATACATAAGCCATAACCAGACTAAGATTAAATTATTATTCAAATACTCAAAGAAATCCCCTTCTTAAATTGTAGAGTTAGTCAATGAATAAAATGAAACGTTTTCGTACAATCCCTTATCATTACTAACTTTATAATTTAAGAAGGGGATTTTTTTGAGTATTTAAATAATATGTTCACCTTTATTTGGTTATGACTTAAGTTATTTTTATAAAAGATATTTCTAAGAATTCTGCACCAAAGAATTACAAATGGGGAAGTTCAGAAAATTTATTTTTATATATCTTCTATAACTATATTTTGAGCAACAAGATATTTTGAAAGGCGGAAATTAAGTTTAGAGTTAATTTTAAAATTATTATAATTGGCGAAGTTCAGAAAATTTATAAAAATTTAACCATGGCTGCTTTTTTGAAAATTTGAATCTAAGTAGCAACGCCATTGCCTCGTATTTCTATAAAGAAGATATGACCCTGTTACAAGAACTATCTTCAACAGATAACCTTATCATTACCCGCCCTGACTCAGCTAGAGATGTAGTATAATGAACAGAAAAGAATATACACGAAAAATGGACATCATTTCAGATGACCTATCCAAAGTTGCTCCCATCCAAAAAGACCCCATGAAACTATCCCTCCAACTTGAAGACCAAGTCAATAGGCTTCTTCTTTCACTCAAAAAATCGCACGCTCTTGACGAAGAGACCTACAAACTGCTCCACTCCCTAAGATCCACCTACGGCCAACTCTACTGTCTCAAACTCTATAAACCTAATCTGCTCAATCGATATATTCTAGCAACCAATAACCTCTCCAATTATAAAATAGCCAAATTCTTTGCCCCTCTTATTACCTCCTTTGACATAAACCAATACAGCGTAAAAAATTCTATACATCTAAAAAACAAAATTACAAAACAAAATTCCAACCTATATATGGCTAGTTTTGACGTATCCTTCCTATACACCAGTGTCCCACGTTTAGAAACAATTAATATTTTTCTTCCTCACTCATTCCCTTCTCCTAATTGTCTCTTTGACTGTTTGTTTTAATGAGAAACAAATAGAGAAAATACTACTTACCGTTTCCCACCAAAACTATTTCTCATTTAATGGAAACTTTTTTCACCAATGGATGGCCACACAATGGGAAGTCCTATTACCGCTCCTCTCGCAAATCTCTTCGATTTCCTCCTATCTTGTAAGGGAGATACGTAGACGACACCATCGCCCTTTTCCGCTCTAAAAGTTCATCTAATAAATTCCTAGAGTACATAAACCAGTTACATCCAAAGATTAAATTCACTCAAGAAAAGGAAGACAACGACTCCATTCCTTTCTTAGACCTACTAATAACACGCACAACCGACGGTTTCTCCACTTCCATTCACCGAAAACCTACACATACGAGCTCTAGACCCAATTTTCTTAGTCATTGTTCCACCTAAATCAAATTAAACTCTTTCAAAACCTTACTTTCTCGGGCTTACAATATCTCCTCATCATACCTCAATTTCCACAACAAGATCACTTTCTTCACTAACTATTTCCAACAAAACGGATATCCTTCAAACTTATACGACCGAAATCTTCGAAATTTTATTAATAAAATATTTAATCCGGAAGATCCCTCATAAGATGTCCATAAAGAAAAGGTTTTTGTACCTCTCATATATAGGACCCCTCAATTCACTTCTCTGCGCCAAACTCTCACCCTTTCTAAAAAATTCAGTTCCTGCAACACATTTTATACCAATTTTTCAAAACACACGCAAAGTACATCTTTTCAACATAAAGGTCAAAATACCAACGCTGCTTCGATCCTCCATCATATATGAATTCATCTGCTCGAGATGTAATTCCGAAATGTATTTTGGATCGACACAGTATTTGTGCACATTTTGGCATCAGCAACATAATTGAAGCCCCACTCCATACTCCTCAATTCTCCCCTATCCAAATACACTACGAAAACAGACATCCACACCCAACTTGAAGAATTTTTCAATTAAAGATACAGCAAACACCGAAAACCAATTACGTACACTGGAATCTCTTTATATTAGATTTACAAACTCCACGTTAAACTCGGATACAAGCTCATTTCCACTTTTACTACAACTATAATCACCCACGAATTAAACAAGCCAAATCCAGTCCCCTCAATAGTAACCCATATTTTTCAAATATTTTTATTATCTCCCTTCTTACAACGCCAAGGCAATGGCTTCGCCCCCCTCCCCTTACGGGGGAGCTTGCGCTTCGCTACTAAGATTAAAATTTAAAATCTAAAAAAAAGCAACCTTGGTTAAATTTTTAGAAATTTTCTGAACTTCGCCAATTATAATAATTTTAAAAAGGAACTCTAAACGAAAATTCCCCCCTTTTAAAATATCACGTTGCTAAAATATAGTTATAGAAGAAGATTAAAAAAAGAAAAAAATTCTCAACTTCATCATTTGTAATTCTTTGTGTTTTAAAATATTCACAAAATTTCGATACCTATATTTATTTCTGAACTTTGATAAAAAAACATAAGTCATAATCAAACTAAGATGAAATTATTATTCAAATACTAAAAAAAATCCCCCTCTTAAATTATAGAGTTAGTGATGATGATGAAGACACTCAAACTAATTAATCTCAGTTCTATTGAAACAAAAACATATTTTCAATCCCCTAATTGTTAAAAGACCTGCATTTTTATATACTAAATAAATATCTGATAACTTCTCTAAAACTTCTAAGGTTTATATATATATATATATATATATATATATATATATATATATATATATATATATATAAGTTTTATGTTAGAGGCTTGTGTGGTTGTACTATTCAGTTTATTCAAACAAATCACTGTCGGCCCATAATACGGCCACCAGATGGCGTCGGAATCTAAAGCAGGACTTTTAGACGGTCTCTCTGTTTAATTATGCAAACTGTAGGTATCCTGTAGCTTGGTTTCACCTTAATCATAAACGGAAACTTGTTGGTGTCTCTCTAAACCAAACCCCACACTGGTTGTAGTCTGGGGAGTTTGGAAACCAGATCTTTGGATTAATGTGATCAAAGAAGTTGGCTGAGAGCCAAGATTGGGTCCTCCTTCTTGTGTTGTGTGGTACATAGTCATTCTGCCACACGTACAGCTTTCAACGCTATATTTCAATGCTAGGCTCTAGGCGCCTGTTTTAAGTGTCATGTAGGCTTACCTAAGTTTGTAACATGGATGCGGAGATATAGAGCCGAAAAGAATGCGAGGGTTATTTGACGTACTTTGCTATTCTATATGACTCTGCAGCATAGCTGCCCCCTGATTAGCTACTAGGAAGGTACAGTTTTGCAAGATTGTGACATCTTTGGCATATATCCTACAATTTTTTTATACCTATCCTATTAAAATTTATATTTTGATATTTGGAAAATAGGTATTTAATATGATTTTTCTCTAGAATACCACTAATTATTATGTATTTTCAGTAAAAAATTATGTACTAGGGGTTGTTACTATTTTGATAGTTCTCATGGTACTTTATGTAGAGAAACTTTTAGAATCTCATGCAGCTGGAAGCCTATTTACATGAAAACATAACGCTTTTTGTACATCCTCTATGTGAAATATTATTTTGATACTTCCCCAAAGTGTCCAATAAAATGCTCCAACGAAATACTCAATATAGGGATGATAGTCGTCAATTTCATGTTAAATGAGAAAACAAATTTCTTTTCAATACTAGTCTATCATCAAAAGCTTTGTGTATTGAGTGTGCAAAGACATTTTCTTCTAATACATAAAATACTTGATATTAATCGACATTGTATGACGCACCGCAAAAGAAATGAAGATAAACTTAAATTCGTGCAAGGGTCAAAGGGACGAGAAATTTACGAACTCAAGAAACAATAAGAATTTAAAAGACGCCAGAATGTGTTTTAAAGAAGTAGAAATGAAAACTTATGTCTAACTTACATTGATTTATTGTTGGCTAAAGCGTGAAAACAATTCAGTCATGGTGATGAAATTTTAACAACCATGTTTACAAATATTCGCAAGAAAATATGGTGACATAAAGATTGTTAATATTGTGGCCGATTTTCCTATGTCAGAAAAAACAGTAATTAGACCCTTGGAAAAACTGTCTCATGATATATCTGAGCAATTGGAACATCTCAACAAAAGAAATATTTTTTCCTCTAGCTTTGGACGAATTAATTGACCTTTGTGAGGTTTCTCAATTGTTTATTTCAATGTTTTTGAAGAACAACTTTCGTATAAGGACCTGCGTGGCACAATCCCTGGATCTGATATCTTTGAAAAGGCAAAATTATGTTTAGAAAATTTCGATGTAAATTTAAACAAACTGCTTTACTAACGGCACTCCTTCATTGGCTGGCAGTAATGGTGGCACTACAGTTTGGCTATGAAAATTCTGTCGCACACTTTGGAAATACCGTTTTATTAACCACTAAGTATTCTTCCGCTGCAAAACCTTAAATTTGCAAGATGTGATATACAAGATCTTGAAAGCTTTTCAATGAAATTAGGGCAAAATCACTAAAGCGACGGGAATTTTGAGAATACTGTAAACTTCTAGAATTGGAATATATCAATCGCCTTGATTGTGAAATGGGCTATCCAGAAGATGTGTTACATTGGTTTTAAAAATAAAAAATATTGTTTATGATATGGAAAGGAAGAAAAACAAGTTGCCTTAGAAGAGAGACTTCTATGGAATAGTGATTGGTTATTTTATTTAGCATTCTTAGATGACATAACCATTAATCTTAGTGATGTGAACGTAAAATAGCAAAGAAAAAATAAACTGTTTCACAACTTACTAAATGAAAAACCAAAATTTAAAATAAATAAAATTGTGGATTTTTTTAAGTATAAATTAGAAGTTTGAACTAATTTTTAGATTAAAATAGATCTTGTAAAATATATTGAAAAATTAAGATTACTTAGAATTCATTTGAAGCTAACCTTCAAGATTTTTACCAAGAGAAAATAATTTATGTACTTTTATTATTATCATCATCATCATCATCACTAACTATATAATTTAAGAAGGGAATTTTTTTGAGGATTTGAATAAAAATTTCATCTTAGTTTGGTTATGACTTATATTTTTATATCAAAGTTATTTCTAGTAATTCTGTAATAATATCAAAAAACAAAATAGTGGAGTCAGAAATAAATATAAATATCTAAATTTTGTGAATTTTTTCAAAACCCAAAGTATTACAAATGGTGAAGTTAGAAAATTTATTATGTATATATCTTCCATAACTCTATATTTTAGCAACGTGATATTTTGAAAGGGTGGAAATTTAGTTCCTTTTTAAAATTATTATAATTGGAGAAGTTCAGAAAATGTATAAAAATTTAACCATAGCTGCTTTTTTTCGATTTTAAATTTTAATCTTAGTAGTGAAGCGCAAGCTTCCCCCCCCCGTAGGGGGGAGTAGCAAAACCATTGCCTAGTAAACCTACTTTATATTTATGAGAAACAAAGAAAGCTACCTCTCAATGAGCTAATAATGAAAATAATTGATAAGCTGCATCGGGTTCCAAGTGGTGCTTATTTGGTAAAGCTTTGGAATATTTCAATATATATAACCACTTAGAGATATGAACAAGATTTAAGTACCACGAAACTAATCAAGAGGTATCAAAAATCAAGAAGAACCGATCAAAATTTTAACAACATGATGAATCACTCTAAGCAAACTTTGACCCAGATATAAAAAATTGGCTGAGAAAAAATAGACTAAAAAATTCTCATTAAAACGTAAGCAAAGTGTGATATGATTTAGGATACCAATTTGCCTAAATATATAAAGAACTTTATTCCAATTTTATTTGTCAAATTTTGGGGCGCCCTATCCCAATTTGCTCGTAAAAACTTGGTGCGTGGGATATTTTAAAGTTTTGCTACACCATTTCTAAACCAAAAATATACAGTAGGTAATTCTGGAAAACTAGCTGGTGAAATTCTTAACTCTATCGACTGGGCACAAATCCCACACGAAGCTATCTAATTAAATAAAGAGTCAACTTCACCAAAAAAGAAAACACCCTTATCCTACACTATTAAAAATTAACAACAAAACACCTAATCTCCAGCAAAAAGCGATAAATAAACTCCTACACTAGCATATAACTGAGAAAGAAATCTACTCAGATAGTTCATCCAAGACCATACGGTGTGCCGAATCCTCTCCTCCTCTGGCCTTGAGAACATATATCAAATATTCACTTAAAATATCTACCCCCAAGAGGTATGGAATACCTCACAAAAATCTTTGACCTGCCTAGCTCCCAAAAGTTTATTTCAAATGCCTGGAAATCTGCAACATCAAACTCATGTTCCAGCCAAGAAACATAATCACTGAATTCCATCATAATGTCTAGTAATAAGAATAATCCCCTATGTTTCCCATTGGCTACCTCCCAACACGAATCGAAATCATTGGACTCAAAACCGCTGTAGTTACGAACGTCACTGTAATCATTAATATAAATTATCAAATATTATTTGAATCATTTAACTGATCGGTGACTAAAATAACAGCTTCAAGCTTATTAATAAAATATTTACCACGAAGATAACTTTGAAATTTATTGTCTTAAAAATTCTTTAGATATCGAATGATTTACCCTAGTTTCTAAGTGTATAATAAAAATATTACATTAACCTATATGTACATAAATACTAAAATAAATAACATTTCTTGAAGTAACATCGAGTGGATCTTTAGTCCTTTTGCAGGTCTGTAAATCTATAAAGTTGTAGTTCATTAATGGCAAAAAAGACATAAGCATAGCCTTTGACACAGTGCCTAATCTTCCTTATCAACAAAATATGTACTTAATTCTACACTTAGCTGATATTTTAAAATGGTTTCCCACTTTCATCACATCTCAAATTCACAGTTACAACACCACGGCAAGCTATCGTAGATACGTCATATAGAGAATACGTCATATAGGAATACTTATCCTACCACACCCGTTGCATCATTTTCGTTCCTAGAATCCCTATCCGAAATAATAGAGCATTATACTCTACAGCTATTCGAGACATCAAATAGCAATCAAAGCGTACCTGAGCACCTTATTATTGACAGTCCTTCATCGCAAATCTCGAACGCTACTTACAACAAAATAGTGTGCCCGTCTCCCATTAAAATTCGGCTATTACACTCTTAACAATCGGCAAAATGGAGTAGAACAATGTGAAAAAATAGAGTTAAGGAGCCCCACTTGGAGCCCAGAAAACCACGTGGCTCTCAAAAACGAGATCATAGGACGAGAGAACGGGCCTACGAATCAAGCGAAGAGGCTTTTGGAACGCAGCTGTGTTTAGTCATGGAGGTTTTCCCCCAAGCCTTGAGGCAATTTTGCCTCTCGTCTACCATCTTGAAGCTTGCAAGAGCGAGGTAGGACATCTGTTATCGCAAATTCCTGGCCGGAAGACATCCATCCCGCAGCTTTATGTTTACCTTGGGAGAATCCCCTCTGTGGCCGGAGGCGATTTCACCCCATCGTCAGCCGGGTCAAGTCAGTACCGGCCTGCTATCACGCACGAGATATGTCACTACTCTATTTGGCTCCGTTTTCGTCTACACGAGCGGAAAGGCAAGAAACTCTCCCGTTGGAACTCCGCCCCAGTCAATTAGCGATTTCCCCGCAACAGCCCTTCTCGTTGACCAGCGCAAGTACTATCTCCTCAAGGTATTCCAAGGTAAATCTCAACCTCCTGTAATTCTCCTCCTCGAATTGACCATTTCCCTCTTCACCCAAGCATTAACTTCTGAAAGCGTCAACGCGTGGGGATCTCTTTTAATCCAGTCACCCCATAAAGATTTATTTGTATTTCGGCTCAGCACAGCCTTTTAAGGCTCAATCCGCGTTTGCACATGTGCCTGCCTCAAGTTGATTAGCTTTTCCCCTTTTGCAAAACTATCGAGTACCCCATAGTCTTACATATTCTGGTTTCATTTTATTTGTGTAAATATTTATCCTTTTTTTGTTGTGTTATGAAATATTATTTTTGTACTACTCTTTTAAATAACGCAGAACAGCATTCAGCCACAGCTAAGTAATTAATGGCCAATCTGCACTCGCTTTTTTTTATTTTCCCGCGTACTCAGAGAAACGATTTCCTTCCCCCTTCCCTCCTTAGCTTAACCCCTATCATCTGGTAAGGGAGCTGAGGAGCGGTCAACTGAGCATCCTTTCACCCTATTCCCCACACTCTGCTAATCAAATTTCCTCCATATATATATAGGCCTATATATCGGCTATACCTTGACAGACAAATACCTTGCACCATACTATAAAGCTACATCTCGCATTTAAGAATAAATCACTTGCACTGCTCCATGTCCCATAGGAACATCTTTCTGCAACGCATAAGAAAAGCTACAAACAGAGTTAATAAAAAAAAATGAACATAGCCAGAGCACTCGTGTGATTCACATTCGGCCGTTCCATGGATTCGATCTTTCAAAATTACAAACAGTAAATTCTTCCCTCCCTCGCCTATGGACCTATAGCCTTGCCATCTAAATGTCGCGTCAACTCGCCAGAAGATAATCTAGAAGGCAAAAAAAAAAAGAATCACAGCCGTGCAACCTAAAGAACTATAGCTGGATTACCACTTATGGGGGATAAAGTTCTATGAATGTCCCTTAGTTATGGAGTTCCTCACTGTGTTCTTATTTCGGCTGGCCTTACCGAAGGTTTCAAGGTGATCGAAGTAAAGAAGTACGTTCCAAAAATAAACTTTATTCTAATATTAGTTTATAACTGGGCAAACGGCACGTCACGAAGTTACTTTCTGGGTGACTAGCAGTCTATATGTATTCAAGGCGAAGTGTTAAATTCTGGAGCGACAAGACTTGGTTAACTTAAAAGGGGGAACATGACGGAGATAATCTTCTTAACGACCGTAATCTATAATCTTACCAATACAATCATCATAGTAACTGTGCTGCTCCGATTATATATATGCTTATATCTTAGAGGGCGTGGCCTAGAATCATCGTGCTCCACTCCAAAGGAGGAGCTAATGAAAGCTGTGTAAGTCGAATTACTTTGTCAGAGAGAGAGAGAGAGAGAGAGAGAGAGAGAGAGAGAGAGAGAGAGAGAGAGAGAGAGAGAAAGAGTCACGCTGACAAAGAGGCCTAGGAGGTATCTCACGGACGAAGGGATCTGTAAGTGGCGTCTTTCGGTAAACTTCTGGGACAATAACGAGCCCAGAACCCAACTCAGTGAGAGAGCGCTAAGCTCGGCCCGCCGTGCCTTGAATCGGAGTGGGACCCAGTTCCGATGGCAAACAAAATCGCTTTGGGCGAAGTCGTATAAATTTCCCAGCGCAGAAACTAGCAAAGTATTATTCAACCAGGAGCCAGACACTTCTCACGCAGTTTCCAATTAGTAATCAGGAGGACTCATTGGAACCAGCCAAAGGACACAACGCGCTACTTCACAAGCGACTCTCTGTTACTCTAAGGACTCGCAGGCAAGAAACCAGTGTTCAGAACTACGGCACTCAAGGACGTAAGGACTCATTCTGGAATAACGCGTTTCACTCGGTACCCTGCAAGGATACTCCCTCGAACAACCGCTCGAGGACTCCTCATTTCTCTTGGAAAATTGTAAGCCTATAACATTTTTCTCTATGACCGTCGAAGAGGCGTGACGCTTTCTGACTACGAAGCTTCACCTCATCATCTCCTCCCGTTTTCTCTTGGGTAAATATTGTGCTACTCAAGGCTCGTGCCGAAGCATTTCATTGTTAATTAATTTCCTTTGCTGAATGATTAGTTTTCCCATAGCGTATAAATTATTGTTAAATTCTATTATTTGTTTGTATAATAGTAAAGATCATTTTTGTTCTTCTTGTTTAAATCCCAGAGCCACATACAAAGCCAGTAATCTATTTTCTAAGTCAGCCAACTGAATAAAAGCACTCGAGTATCCCCCGTACTCAAAAGAGGCTTTCCCCGCGTCTAAGGAGGTCAAGCGAAGGTCAGTGAAATCTACCTGACCTCCAACATACTTGCATATCTCAAGTTTTATTAATATAATAGGATGCGCTTGTCACAGCTTTGTTATGCAATTCCTTTTGGCTAGCGGGCATGTTTACTCAGGTGTTTCGTAGACTTCCGTCTTTCGCTAAATCTAATCTGAGACGTGAAATGTTTGTTTACGCGTTTGTCTTATTGACACAGGGCATTTTTGACCTTTCCTGGGTAAGTACATTGATTGTCCCGCGTTCACTTCCAACCGCTGATTGCGTTCTAAGGTATATATTATATACATATATATATATATATATATATATATATATATATATATATATATATATATATATATATACATCAAAAAATATTTTATATTTCTTATTTTTGTATTAAAATTCATAGATCCATATTAATCTATACATTCTTAATCCCGTATTGCAATTTTAGGCCTTTCTCTTGTTTGAATGGAGTATGCTGTGATTTAATAATACCACCGCGCGTCCATTTTGTGGAGGTTTTCGCTGGGCCTATTGAATCCTGCAATTTGTTTGCAGTAGCCTACCTATTATACAATCCGACCACTACAGAACCAGAAGCGATTTAATAAATAATTTACACTCAAAAATAAAGATTATACTTACAAAACCATATCTTACCTCTGCGGAACACAAATTCTCCATATCATATATCCAATACGCTCATAGGAAATATTACAATTCCTTTGATTTTTAATGGTGCTCTAACTAAGTAATCAAATAGGTACCAATTTAAACCGCTTTCGCAGACATTAGATCATTGAAATAGGCCATGTGGAGATAAATATTCGGTTTAAGATACCTCTTTTAAGGAAGAGATAATTTTGGGCGGAAATAGCCTAAAGTAGGCGGTGCTATCGTCGTTTCATTTTACCATGTGTTTTTCTTATGCAGTTTTATGTGTACTTTTCAGATCTCACACTCGTTTTTCCCGGAAATGCCTACTTTTCCAGAATCCATAATAGGAGAAGTATATATTTCTATCAAAACGAGTTCCAGATCTGAAAAGTAAACATAAAACTGCATAAGAAAAACACATGGTAAAATGAGACGACGATAGCGCCACCTACTTTAAGCTATTTTCACCCAAAATTATAATTTTTAAGATAATTTCGAAATGTGGAGCTTCGCCCCCTACCCCCCACTATTTTTAAAGAAACTCCTATTATTCGTTATTTGTAAGCCTAACATTCGATTCAAATTCAAATGCGTTCACCAGATGTCGTTATGCCTCTAGTTTCTATACCAAGTTTCTTGACTTAAGACATATAAGTCTCGCCCCCGAATGCTATTTAAATCAATTATCATAGTTTCTTTCAAATAAATTAATATCCAATTTCCATATCATATTTTAATTAATAAAAAAATTCCATGCAAAATTATATATGATATAATATGATGCGATTCCAATTAACAATGTGGCTACTGGCTCCCAAGATGGCAACCAACTATCAATAAAATTAATCTCATCAGAATAACAGCAAAAACAAGTATCCCTATGTAATTTGATGAGCTAAATAAAATTTCTTCTATGACCTTTATTGATTAGAGGCTCTAAAACACTGAGAATGACGGCACTATAGTCGTCATAATTTACGAAAAACACATTTGCCTGTTGTTTTAGGCCTTTTGAATCCTTTGTAATTTTTTCCAAAAAGAGAAATTTCGATCTTGCCACAGCATGCCATTTTAACTAATCAACTGAAGAAACAGCTATTCAGGAAGCGTCCGAAAGATAACGAAGCATTGTATTGCCTAATCCGCCCGAAGACACACGCGCAGATCGTCTGCAGATATAACATAGCATGCTATTGGCTAATTAATCAGGCCAAAAGTTAAAGGAAATAGGGCAAATGGTACCGAAAGATTCAAATTTACCAAAATGAATAACTACGTTATTATTAAGTTCCGCAAAGTGAAAATGACATCGGTGAATATTATTTTGAGGTTTAATAACGTTTATGTCTTTGAAAATTTTAAAATCATTAATGTCTTAAAACAAATATTAAACCATGTTTGTTTCAGAACAGTATGAAAATGTATAATGCCCGAATGAATCTTAGGGTAAACTTAAACGATTTCGTGAGAGTGTGCGTATGCGCGTGATCTCCAGTGTACAGTAAGGGGTAACCTTTACTTTGGAACAGGAGTGTGTGTATGGGTGCATCGAGAGCAGTGAGCCATGATCACATATATGCCTGAAAATGAAAATACATGCGGCTGTGTGCACGCATGTATCTGTGCGTTTGCGAGAAGTGTTTCATACCTTGTGTGTAAAAATCTGTTTGCGCCTAATTCATACCTTTGCAATGAAGCAAAATATCGAAACTTCCTAAATGTTTTTCAACCACACACCTGAGACGTCGAACAGTTATATCTTTGGGCAGATTCAATCGAGGTGAAACGAAATGATTAACGCAAATGTAGAAAAGCAATGCATTTAGGTGGACCGCCATTCTTACTATGTGTGGAGGGAATGATTTAATTTTTTTTTTACAGTTAAGTTACGATAAATGATTTATCGACATACAAATGCGCGTAATTAATAAAAATACAATATTCGACGCAATGCAAGTCGATCAGAATGTTATAACTTTCACTCTCGATCCATACGGTATATTATATATATATTTTTTTGTTGATATTGTTTTTATTAATGTTACCATCTACTCTCCTGGTTATCCTGCCACTTCTCTTACTCCTGCTTCTACTCATTCACCTCCCCTCCCTAATTTCTAACCTACTCTCACCTTGCTCCTTTTCAACCGCATCCTCATTTTCCCGCATTTCCTTCTTTTTCTTACTGTTTTTGTTGCTCTTTTTCTAATTATGATTTTCAATAAGGAAATTATAAAACTTGCACAAAAACTATTCATATTAATCTTATTATTTTCGTAATATATAAATATATATATATATATATATATATATATATATATATATATATATATATATATATATATATATACATATAGCACCTTATATTTTTAGAACCTGATTTTTTTGAGAGGCAATTTTTTTTTTGCTTAGTTTTGATAAGACCTCCCCCATTATACCCATCTCTCTCTCCGCACTCTTCCCTCCTCTTCCCCCTCCCCCTCTCTCCCCACTGCACACTTTACCTCACTCTCTCCAACTCTTCCATCCCCCTCTCCCCCTCACCATTTTAACTCATATCCCCTTCTCTTCCACTCTCCCTCCTCTCTTCCTTATTCTCCCCCCTCATACTCCCCTTTATTCTCCCCCTCTCTCTTTCTCCTTCTCCCTATCTCATCCTGTTATAACCACCCCATCTCCTCCCTCCCACCCTCTCATCCCCTCTACCCTATCACCCCCTGCCAATCTCCTCCCTCTCCCCCCCTCTTGCCCTTTCCCTCCCCAATATCTACCTCTTCTCTATTTCCATCTTTCCTCTCTCACTCCTTCACAACTTCTGCCTATATCGCATTCTCCCTCCTATCCAACTATGTCCTCTACTCATCACCCTCTTCCCTCCTATGGATAGAGAGAGGAGAGGGGGAAGAAGGGGAGAGGTGGGGTAGAGGGGGGAGAAGGGGGGTGGAGAAGAGAGAAAGTGGGTTAAGGGTATATTTTTGGAACGCGATTTTTAGTCGCGTGCAAGTTTAATCGCAAGCGACTCTACATCTCACTATGTCAGTCGGTTGGTCGGTTCCCGTTTTGCTTTTCTTTTCTTTTTTTGTAATAACATCATAAGTATTCAGCCGATACTCTGCTAGACTAGACTAGCCTATAATATACTATACTCTGCTAAGAAAGCCTAGATTAGGCTATAATATGCTAGGCAATTATATGCTAAGCTATGCTAAGATATAATACACAAGGTTAGGATGTAGTATGCTAATTTGGGATATAAAATGCTATGCTAGAATATAATATAGTATGTTAGGCTAGACAATAATAAGCTATGCTTGACTTGGGTATATTATTATAGCATAGGCTATACTTTTCTAGGATAGTTAATGCTAGGCTAAGCTATGCTAGGCTATACTAGGATAAATAGGGCTATACTATGCTATGCTAGGGTAGGCTGAAGTATAATACGCTAGGGAGTGCTATGATCTGCTATGCTATGCCTCGCTAGGTAATACTATGTTAGGGTACCATAGGCTAGCTAACCAAGGCTATAATAGAAGAAACTATGCAAGGTTATTCTAGTCTAGGGTATGGTATGGTATGCTAGGCTAGGCTATAATATGATATGCTTAGCTATATTATTTTAGGTGTGGTTAAGCTACCCTATATTATGCTAGGCTATCGTATGCTAGGATATAATGGCAAGGCTATATTAGCCTATTTTAGCTTGACTATATTAGGCTAGGCTACTCTAGGCGAGGCTAGACTAGGCTCTGTCATGCAATGCTAAGCCATACCTTGGTTAGACTAGGTTAGGCTATAATAGGCTAGGCTACACTAGGCAATCCTGCGCTAGGCAAGGCTATACTAAGCTAGGTTATGCTAAACTATACTATAATATGTTAGGTTAGACTAGGGTCTACTAAATGAGCCTAGGCTATACTGGGATATGATAAGCTAGGCTATACTAAGGTAAGGTAGGATAAAATAGGCTATACTAGCCTAGGTTATACTAGGCTAGGTTAGGCCCGGCACAGCTAGGCATTCTCTTTTAGGCTAGGCTATCCTATGTTTGGCTAGGCTTGGCTATACTATGCTAATACAGGGTAGGTTATACTATGTTATGTATGTTATACTAGGAAAATTTATGCTAAATTTTTTTTTACGCTATATTATGTTAGACAATACTACGCTATGCTAGGCTAGGCTGTTCTCTATATGCTATGCTAAGGTATGTGTCCATACTAAGGTCCTCCTATGGTTACTCCGGGAGTTATTTTAAAGTATTGAAGGTTGCAAGGTCATAAATCAAGATAAGTGAGGGCACGCGACTTTTTGATCAGCAGAACTTGTTTTAAATATTTTTACTTTTATTTTAGCTTAGTTTGTGAAGGAGATCCATCCTCTCCCTGCCTCCCCCCTTTAGAAAAGGGGAAGATAGGGAGGAGGAGGGGGAAGGAATGTCGAAAGGTAGGGGATGTGGTAGGGAAACATGGGAGTGAGGGGTGTAGAGATGATATATATATATATATATATATATATATATATATATATATATATATATATATATATATATATATATATATATACATATATATAAGAAAAATCATTGCAGTAACGCAATTAATTATGCGGTTGAAAGGCTATTTTTGGCAAAAACAGTCTTAAGACTTCAAAGCCCTCGGAAGGAGCTCTTCTCACAAACACGAGAAGGTAACACTTAAAATAGGCGTTCTCTCAGATAGCCAAAACACTATCTTTTATCTCTTAGGCCACTTGGCTACGCGAAGATCAAAGCGGGTGCTCGCTTCCTCAGTGTGCACGGTTGGAATCCCACCCCTGTACGTAAATTATTTCCCGTTTTCTGTTTCTTGCATTCTTATATATATATTTATATATGAAAAAAGATTACAAAGTACAGGTGAGTCAAAGTTATGCAATTACACCCACAAAGGTAAAGTGAAAAACGATTCCAAGCGCTTTCATCTTTATTCTTAAAGACCTTTTCAAGGAATGAACAGGAGGCTGGAAATACATATATACAATCTTAACCAAAGCATTAACTGGAATAGCGCCAAACCAGTCATAAAATGCAGTAATTATATTTCGAGAAATATATTAGAATGTATCTCTATTAACGCGTTTCTCCAAATTTTAATCTTAGCCCTGGTTTGTTCATGCTAGACCCCATTATCACTACATACATAAAATTTCAAATAAAGTTGTTTCGGGATTTTGTACCCTCTAATTAGGGTTCAGAGGTGAGTAGTCTAATTTCCTCTTCCACTATTTAAGGCAATGTATGTCCAGCCTCCTCTTCATTCCTAGAAAAGGTCTTTAAGAATATAGACGAAAGCGCGTTTTGTCCAAGTTGTCACTTTGGCTAGTTGCACACATGGTACAACACCCCCTTTCCTCTCTTTTCTTTGTCTAACTATGTCTGTTTATGCCATTAATTAGGCTTAAATAAGAGGTTTGCCACAAATAACATCACTCTTTTACCATTTTCATTCTCAACAAGTGTATTGAAATATCCATTTTTCAATCTCTCCTTTTTCATGTATTCGTTGATTCAAATCTTATACAACCATTAACCCATACCCATTCCCAATTCATTCTTCCAATCGTTTCAAGTAATTCAAGAACGTCTTTTCTTTAGCTTCTCTTCTATAACAACAGATTCCACACACTTCAATCTTACACTCTTTCAACCTTGCAAATCTCAGCTACATCTACATTATTCTCGTGCTTAAAATTACTGCCCTGCCTGATTTTCTCCCACCAAGCTGATCTGCACCTGATGGGAATCTCTTCACTTTACACATCCCAGATCTTGCTTCTTTACAATAATGCAGGCATCTGCAATCTCGCAATTGCCCAATCTTTTCTTTTCTCAACATCACAAGGCCCGAAAGGGAGTGAATGGTGTAAGTGGATAATGGCCTTGATATAATTATAATCTTGAAGAGCTATAGGTGTTCCACCCTTTTTTGGTAGGTCACCATTTATAGAGGTTCCGGTAGATAATCTTGTTTATTTGATAAGAAGGTAAAGAGGCCATACTGTCAAGTTTGATCTTTTGGGTAATCCGCTTGTAGGCTGGATTCGAATGGTAAACTAGTTGTTGTTTGGCAGAAGGAAGGACTCGGAAGGATAGAATGGCGGTTTTGTAGGCTGCTTTTAATCTTGGCTTAGGGCTAAATTGGCTCGGGCAAGTGAAATTGTTGAGTTTTCGTGGTTCGTTTGTGTGATCACGTCTATGGCTGACTACTAGTGTTAATACTGTGTTTCTTGTAAGTCTTCTTCTGCGTCAGATTGTGGGGACTATGGACGGACGGATTAAGGATGAAGTACTGACTGCCTCTAGGCTAATGCCAATGTTAATAATAATACTTAATTTGATTCAATGATAATAACAATGGTACTACTAATAATAATATTGTATCTTTCTGCCCACTTCTCGAATCTGTTCGCGGGGAGGAAAAATGTTGGATCAAAGGGTATGTGCGTTTGTTCTCTACTAAGAATGCGGGGCAGAGTTTATTTAGTCAAAGGGTGTGTGTGCATCAAGATAGTATCTGAATTGGGGAACCTAACCTCGCTTTATCAACCAACATTTGTAGCAACATTAATTTTGTCTTTTCACGGGTTCATGTAAACTCTAGCGGGTGAGATCAGATTCCGTTCTATGTGTGCACAGCTGTTTCCACTATCTATGTTTATCTCTGCGGCCAGACCGTCGGTTGCACCTCTTTCCTAATATATGTATGTTTGTATGTTCGTGTGGGAGCACAAAGACTTCACTTGCCTTATTAAAAAATATTCTGCTTTGCATTGATACACAGATTATTAAATTGTAATTTTACATTATTCACAAGTATTTGTTTTTTTTCATTAATTCTTTATTACATGATGATATATTATTTCGAAGTTCAATTTATGTGCCTGTTACAAACTTCTATAGAATTCACATGATATTTATTTGTGAGGCATCATTGTTGAAGCTATTCCGCCTTGCAATGCACCTTTATCTTATTATTTACAGGGACGAAAGTTATACATTACTATTTTACAAATATGTTATATATTATTTACACAAAAAGTTTTCTTATTTATTGATACTGCTATACAATATTTGGTTATTTGTATGTGCATAAATATTTGCGTGCCCATCTCAAGACTTCATAGGATTTATATGACATTGATTTGTGAGGCTTCATTGTTGATCCTAATCCACCTTGTAATGGGTGTTACATAGCCACACACACCCACGTCTCCAGTGTCCGGGTTTGTGAACTCTCCCGCCCCTAATATCTGCAGGAGAACCTCCCAATGTTTTACATCTTAACTTTTTTCAATTTCTCTACCCTCAATTAATTCTTTACATATCTCTACTCACCAACTGTCTGTGTGATACGCCCATGATTGAGTCGCTCTTTAAATTAGCGCGATTTTTTTTTTCTAGATCTCACATTCCGCACACCCACTCGGTTCCCCAATTGACCCGGATTGACTGGTATGCCAGGACGTGGTCCGCGACATTACGCTCATTGCCGTCAATTCTTTTGGGGTTCACAGAACAAAGCTTTCGGTTGCCATTGATAGTCTATTCCAGCTCCCAGCATCTATGCTTATTCGCTTCCTAAGATTCGCGCGAAGGACTCTCAGTTTGTGATGAGGTAAGTTGAAATGTGTGCAAGATTGCTATTGTTACTTAGAAATAAGATCGGAAAACCAAGAAGGGCATCTCCCAAGTACCTTTATAAAGACTGGTCTGTAAAGAAAGTCGCATAGATGTGTGTGTGTGGGTGGGGGTGGGGGGGCAATGAACATCTGTGGAAGCAGGTCATTGGGGCGAGGAAAGCATGCAATCAATCAGATGTAAGGAGCTGCAAGGTTTTCCATGTTTAGTAGCCACACCAGAGTGTGTTAGATATAGCATGAGTAACTCTGCAGCAGTTGACATTTGTAAGATTTTGTTTCCCCATATTCCAATAACTGTAAATGAATCTACGGCCATAAATTCGGGTGAGAAGGTTACCGACATAGCCTTTACCAGTAAATTACCGAAAAGTCTTGTTAAGGGTCTTAAAATCAACGTGAAATGTGTCTCTATAGAAATGAAATTCGAAGATAAAGTTGAAATACATAATTTGCGATAAAAAAAGTGTAGGAAGTTAATATACAATATTCTTAAGATTTATGTTAATAGTAAAAAACCCCCCACATATTTAGCGACTGCTTTAGAGATGTTTTTATTTAATTTATGGCACCCTAGAAACCAAAATAAAAACATCTAATGCTTTCGCTGACATTTGATTACAATTCTATGAAACAAGAAAATTACAATGCATAAGTAAATGATCTTTCAGATTCGATGTTCTTTGTTTTTATTGTTGTTAAGCCCCGGTAAACTTGTATCATAGAGCTTCATTTCCTAGGCTAAATGGAAAATATCAGAAATAGAAAATTTAGCGGTCATATATATTTTTGCATCTCAGTTGAGTGGGTATTTCTGAAGTTTTAGATAAATGGATTCAATAACTAAAGAATCTGACACTAAAGTTTCATCATCACTACCTTCTTCTTCGTGTATGTCTGCCTCTTCTTCTAAGATAAGTTTTCGGTTTAATGTTGTTTCCACTAGCTTCTTTATCGGTTTGTGATTAGGTAACAATAAGGGTTTATTTAAATCAGTCCTTTTCAATACCTCAGCAACTCTGAGACAAAATTATACATTAGTTCAACCACGTCATTCAACCTTCGTGAAGATTATTTTTTTATATAAATTCCTTTCAGTTGTGTAGCAAGCCAGGATTGTGATTCTCCAATTTTTTCAAAAGCAATTTTAGAGAACTTTCTCCTTTCAATAATGAATTAACCTCTGAGAAAAGTCCTTTGGTAACTAGTTGGAAGGAATGAAGTACATCGAAAAGAGCCCCCAATGATCTTTATTTTCAGAGGAGGAGGAATGGAATCTTTGTAGCTCGAAATTTTGAAACCATTGCAATTTTGCCAGGGTATCTATCACAAAGTTCAGTTTTTAGTCGTGGGCGTCTCTCTATCTCATTATGCTGGACTGTCCCCATTTGTTTGTTATTTTTTGGTAATGACATTGTAACTATTGAGCCGAACTAACAAAATTTTAAATTGTTGTGTTGTTTTACATTCTCTTTCGAATGGTATAATTGCCAAGGTCCTCCCAATGTTAGGCTGGGAATTATTTTTTTGTTAGCAATAACATCA
Organism: Ceratothoa steindachneri; assembly: GCA_963969495.1. Taxonomy (NCBI): domain Eukaryota; kingdom Metazoa; phylum Arthropoda; class Malacostraca; order Isopoda; family Cymothoidae; genus Ceratothoa; species Ceratothoa steindachneri. The sequence goes on from OZ018332.1 coordinate 108,819,388, forward strand.
TAACTATTCGGCCGATTCTAACGAAATTTTAAACTCTAATGTTATTTTTCATTCTATGTCGAAAGATATAATTGCCAAAGTCCTTCCAAGGTTAGCCTGAAAATTATTTAGCAATAACATCATAGCTATTTGGCAGATTCTAACGAAATTTGAAACGCCTCTGATGTTTTACATTCTCTTTCTAGGTTTATAATTGCTAAAGTTATCCCATGGTTAGCCCGGGAATTATTTTGCTTTGGCAATAACATCATAACTTTTCGGCTGATTCTTACGAAATTTGAAACCCTTATGTTATTTTACATTCTCCAAAGGCTACTCCGGGCATTATTGAATGTTTTGTAGGTCGTAAATGAAAGCACACGATTTTGGTCAGCAGACCTTGTTTCCCATCGAGTCACCTCTGACATTTTTTCAGGAGCTATTCATGTTCAATGGAAGTTTTTTATATATTTGAAAATTCTCCGACCTTTATCTATTACCTTATTAAATCACCATTGAACATCTGAAACCCTGATACGATCATATTTTATATCAACAGAGTCAATGGCTATCTAAATATATATCATAATGGCATTAATCTCAATGATTTTTTTAGCATTTTACTTCCTTTTGTTAGTAGTAATTGTTTCATCATTTTTATGCTGTAGATTTTTGTAAAAAAAGTCGAATAAAGTAAGATGATTTCTAGTCTCATTCGATCTGTAAATAAATCGCTTCTCTAAAACTTTTGTAATTCCGTTGTCATTTTATGGTCCCTGAATGCTCAATAAACCTAGCAACTAAATGAGTTCTTCACATGGTACACATTGATATTCCTGACCCGACGATTCTGAGAACATGTATACTCTCCATTGAAATAGAGTACTTAAATCCAGCTTTAGAATGGCATGAAATGTATTTAGTTAACATTGTTTGATGGTTTTATAATTTTCAACAAAACTTTTCCCTACTTCTATTGAAGTGGGCGACCTCTTAACTTGCATATTTTTCAGCAAATTGCGTGGGATATGTTTACTTAATGCATTTTGTCTAAAACTAAAACCATCTTTGCCTGCCACTTTTGCAATAACTTCATCAGCAGATTTTTAAGAGTGAACTGCTCTTAAGTTTGTTGTCTCTTACAAAATGAATTAATGTTCCACCATTAAAAATTTTGACATGAATTTTAATGGGAAATGTGATAAAGTCTGATGTTAAACCACACGTACTTTAAAGCTCTGTTGTCAAGTGAAACAAACATTGTGCTTTTTCTTTATTTTTTCTTGAAAATTACTGCCATAGATTTAAATTTTTCTGAGCGACAGTATTGTTTTGATGTGATTTATGCTTTACACTAACTGGCACAAAAATTGAAATAATAAATTGGCGAAAAAGTTTCGTGCAAAAGATTTAAAATCTTAAAAAATCTCTATAGCCTACCATCCAGTTAGACAGTATATATACAGTTTATCTTTATAACGTAAGATTTTATTAGGTTAGAAATATTATTGATGGATTCAAATAATAAGAGAATAGGTTAATAATAAAGTAACAATAATATGGTTCTTCGGAAAACTCTGAAGGCTTCTTAAGGATGAAAATAAAATCAATTTATTCGCATTAAAATAACTTTTATTCAACAGAGTACAATCCATTTTTGTTAATTTAGACTTACGTACATCTATTTGGCAGCTTCATAATACCATACGCATAGAACTGGGTTGTCTTGGTTGAAAAGACGTTACCCAGGTGTTTTATGACCAGTATCTAAATCAATAAAACATTTTCAGCCTAATCATTTTTTTCAAGGAATTAAACAAGAGTACAGTGGATGTGTTAAGAGATCGCACCCAAGCTCATTCATCTTTATGCAGGTAGCAAAAGACACATGAGCTCTGGCGTAGACTTGTTTCATCAAAACACCTTTCCAGCTAGAAAGTTATGAATTTATCTGGCATGTTGTTCATTCAATTTCTCTAGATAGTGGTAGTACAGGTCAGAATAGATGGTCTGAATGTCTAGAAGTATTCATAATAAATAATGTTTTGGAAATCCCAACAGAGAGAAAGCTTAAGTCTTTTGCATGAATCTTCCGTTTCGGTATCTCCTTTGGTGAATCCTTAGCAAACCACAGGAGCACTCCCGCAATATGTTATCGTAGACAATCCACTTTTCAGCTTCTGATAGAATATAAGTCCATTCAGCTTTTCTCTGAAACGCTGTGAGGGACCCATACATCTTAACTGGAAGTCGAAGTTTCACTAAGTGTGCATAAACAGATTTTTTTTATAACTATCAACATCTCTACAAGCTCACTATTCGTTAATTTTGAGTTAGCTTTAAAGTTTACCCTCAAAATATCGTCGTGCTACTCAAAATATCTCCTCCAGAGTGACTTCTAAACTTAAATCTCCGCGTTTGAATTTTAAAAACCATATCAGAACTGTTAATTTAACTACAGCACCTTAACTATAAACATTACAACTGTTTTCGCACGTCTATGTAGCGTTTTCACCCTCTTTAAAGAAGAAAATACAACTTTTGGTTACCCATATTTGACGTTGATAAAGTTTGAAACAAAATTAAGAGATATCGCGTTTTTTATTTTAGCCGTAGCCGCAGGTTACCTCCTTGCGAGTGATGCCTACATATCAATCATAACAATATTAGAGCTGTAATATAAAGAGTTTGAAGAAGAATTGACGAAATCGCTCAGAATTTCTGAACCTCCTCAGAGAAATTGCACCCCCAAATAGAACTATGATAGTAACACAAAAACAATCAAATCAAAATTTTGCACACCCAAATTAGATAAAAACACGTATCAGTAGAAATGCAACAAAATATTTGTTCTCCAGTGTTATTAATATAGAGCGGCTGTGATCGCCGTGTGAAAAATCGGCATAAAAAGGAAACCGTTTGCTTTCTTGCATTCTTCTTTTGTGTTTGCTCTGTTTCTATTTTTCTCTCTCTGTTTTTCACTCGGTGGTGGTGGTGATGGGAGTTTCGTACACGTCGTTGTGGTGGGTGGTGTAATAGAAATGGTGGTAGTAAGGCAGTATAAGTGGTAATGGTGGTGAAGTAGTCGTAGTGGTGATAGTGATAGTGGTAATAGTAATGGTGTTGGTAGTGGTGTAGTAGTGTTAGTGGTGTAATAATATTAGTGGTGGTGGTGTAGAACTGATAGCTGTGTTGGTAGTCGTTGTGGTGGTGTAGTGGGGGTGGTAATGTAGTAGTAATGGTGGTGGTGGAAGTGGTGAAGTAGTAGTAGTAGTAGTGGTGTAGTAGTAGTGTTGGTGTAGTAGAAGTAGTGGTGGTGGTGTGGTAGTAATGGTTGGGGAAGATGATGGTGACGTAAGTATAGTAGTAGTGGTGGTGGCGTAGTAGTATTAGTAGTGGTGGTAGTCTCAACCTCAAAACAAGAACCAATGAAGCAGTTAAACTCAAACAAGAACCCAATTATCAAATCTGGAATCAAAAAGAGATGTAATAAATCCTCTCGGCTAAACTATTGAAGTGAGAGAATTTTGTTTGGTCTCATTCAACAGAGAATTATCAAAAGCTCTTTTTTGGGGTCCCTCGTCCCATGAAATGCGTGGAGCAACCCAAGATTTCTGAAATGCCTCACATGAAAAAGGAAAACCTGGTTCTCCACCGAGACAAAAATCGGCAAAAGAAAAGTTATCACTTTTCTGCCGATTTTTCCGATCAGAATCTAATTAACATCATAACTATTCAGCCAATTTTTATTAAATTTTAAACCCTTTTATTGTTTTACATTTTCTTTCGAATGATGAAATAGGCCAGTTCGTCCCAAGGTTAGCCAGTGCATTATTTTGTTTTGGCAATATCATCATAACTATTCAGGCGATTCTAACGAAATTTGAAAACCTTATGTTCTCTTACAGTTTCTTTCGAATAATATAATTACCAAAGTCCCCTCAAGGTTATTCGGGGTGTTATTTGGTAATAACATAAGTTTTTGTCTCGGTGGAGAAACCAGGTTTTCCTTCTTCAATTGAGGCATTTCAGAAATATTGGGGCAATCTACGCCTTTCATGGGACGAAAAACCCCCAAAAGAGCTTTTGATAATTCTCTGTTGAATGAGACCAAACAAAATTCTCTCACTTCAATAGTTTAGCTGAGAGGATTTTTGTAATCTTTTTTAATTCAGATTTGATAATTGGATTCTTGTTTGAGTTTTAACGAAATTTAAAACCCTAATCTTGTTTTACATTCTCTTTCTAATAACACTTTCTAACAAATTTTAGCTTTTTATCGACTACAAAGATTAGAATAAAAAAATTTTCATGTAGTTTTACGTATAGATTTAAAAAATGGAAGTCATTTTTATCGAAATGACTCCTGTTTTTTGTAAGTTGCCAATTACTATTTTTGTCAAATTTTGAAGATTTTAACGAATTTCATTCTTTTATTTCTTATTTTTAGATTATTTACCTAAATAAAATTTTAAATCAAAGCGACAATTTTAATTAAAATGCCAAGAGGACAGTGTAAAAATAGCCCAGATAAATTCTGCTACATATGTGGTTCAGTAACATTTAAAAAATTCAAAGAGAAATTTCTTCTCTAGTGAAAAAACTATATATACAGACTGATGTTCGAGCTGGACGAAAGAGCCAACACACGCCAAAATGGTTTAAAATTAGTGAACAAGCGTTTTAACTCTACTATAGCCCCAAATTACTTCACGTTTAAAATCACGCAAACGTGGAATGGCCTTCCCAACCGTGTAGTTGAAAGCACGTCAGTTAATGTGTTCAAAAACCGACTTGATGAGTACTTCAATAGCGTAAATATAACGTAGTAGGAACACAGATTAAAACGTCATATATTATAAGGAGTTGAGGATTAAAATGAAATGATGAATAGAAAGATGCCAGCGACGCCTCCATGCATGGAGTGAATGTGAATTCCCCTTTTCTTTTTCTGTCTGTCCTATAAGTATATAATTTTCACCACTAGCAGGCGACGCCTGCGAGAAAAGAGAGTACTGTCCTATCACCCCCTCCCCCCCCCTGGTTCGAAAAAGCGTGTTATGTTAGTGTATTTGAGGGATAGCTAAACCTGCATGTCAAGGGTACACATGTAGATAAGTGTGTACCGTAGAGTTGAAATAGTTAAAATATATATATATATATATATATATATATATATAACAAAAAAAAAAAAGAGCATGATACACTAACGTTAGAATGTGTAAGCGGACTGGCCTTGAGCGGACCTTAGGGTCTTTGCTGGTTCCTATTTCTGTAGTTTCTGTAGTTTTTAATTTGTATTTTAGATGTAAAATTGGCGACCAAGATAAATTATGGGCACCACATATCTGTTTCACGACATGCTTTAATTCTTTATCAAAATGGTCTAAAGAAAAAATGAAAAGCCTATGGTGAGAGCCCCAAGATCATGCCACTGACTGCTATTTCTGTTTGGTAGACATACAAAGTAAGTAATTATTTATTGCCCACTGTAACTATATTTTGAAGTAGTATAATGTAATATTATTTTTTTAAAATATAAAATTAATTATGTTTAGAACCACTTTATTTTAATCACACATATGTACATAACTTTAAATTTTATGCATATAATTTCTATATTTTAGGTAAACCAACGAAGTGCGCTTCAGCTGTGGTATATCACAACCTTAGATCTGCTATTTGGCCTATACCTCACTCAAAAGACATTCCCCTACCTAAACGACCTGCAGAAATTGTTTTGTCTAACTTTGATAAATCAGATATGGAATCATGTGAATCAGAAACTGAAATTTATGTTCCTGAAACTGTTTATACTACTCCAAAACCTTTCTCACAACTTGATCTAGATGATATTGCAAAGGATCTAAACTTAACAAAGCAAGGTGAGTGAATTACCGGCCTGGAGACTGAAATAAAGAAATTTAGTAGCAGAAGATGTTCGAATTACTAAGTTTCGAATTCGATCAAACATTTACAAGACAAATTTTCCCTTGGCAACAATTTATGCTACTGTAATAAGATTCCACGTCTCTTTGAAGAATTAGATATACATTATAAGCCCAGTCAATCGAGACTTTTCATTGACGCTTCTTTATATAGTAGTAAAGCTGTGCTTCTGCATAATGTAAATAAACTACCATCGATACTAGTAGCTCACTCTGTTGTTTTGAAAGAAACTTATGAGAATTTAGATTTGATTTTAAAAAGCATTAAATACAGTGAACATAAGTGGTTGATTTGTGCTGACCTTAAGGTAGTAGACATTTCAAATGGGTTGCAGTCAGGCTACACAAAATTCATGTGTATTTGGTGCCAGTGGGACAGAAGAGCTCGAGGAGAACATTACATACGCTCAGAATGGCCTTTAGGGGAAGAGACAAAAGTAGGTTGTCATAATGTCATACGTGAACCATTGGTTCCTAAGGAAAACAATTTTGCCGTCACTTTACATAAAATTAGGTTTAATAAAACAATTTGTGAAAGCCTTAAAGCATGACCAGTTATCCTTCTTATATTTAAAAACAAAATTTCCTGAGATTAGTGATGCTAAAATTAAAGAAAGAATCTTTGTTGGGCCTCAGATCCTACAACTTATGGTAGATAGTGAGTTTGAGGCAAAATTGAGCAAGCCAGAATTTGAGGCCTGGCATAGTTTCAAAAGTGTATGTAATGGAAGGGACAAATCAGAAAATTACTACATTCTTGTTCAGAATTTGATTAGGTCTTATAATTAGTTGGGATGTAGTATGTCACTAAAGGGGCATTTTTTGCATTATTATTCGTCTTTCTTTCCAGAGAATCCAGTAGACGTCAGCGATGAGCATGGTGAAAGATTCCACCAAGATATTGCTACAATAAAAAATCGTTATAAAGGAAAATAGAGTCCTGCAATGCTTGCCGACATCTGCTGGACCCGTCACAGAGACAGACAAGATGTTGTACATAAAAAGAAGCCTAAAGATTCTAAAAATATATGACTATTGTATAGATCTCAGCAATTTTAAAAAGAACTTAAATCTTCATTATTTTTTAAATATATTTTTATAATACTAACTCTGAAATGTATTAAAACGATTTATTAATTTCTTTGGATGAATGATCTTTTTGTTTCCACTTATATTTGTACTTTTTGTCAACTATAATAAAAATAATAACAAATATTTCATACCTCTATATACTGAATAATCTAATATTAATAAAAACTTAAATGTGCAGATTACAAAAAACTGAATTCATTTCATGAAAAATAAAGGTCATTTTCGTAATCTACGCCAAAAAATACAATAGAAAACTACTTTCGTATTTCTGTAGCAAAATCATTGTGGGGCAGTGTAATATAATTGCCAAAGTCGCCTCAAGTTTAGCCGTGGAATTATTTGGCAATAACATCATAACTATTCGGCCGATTATAACGAAATTTAAAACCCTTATTTTGTTTTAGTCTCTTTCGAAGGATAGAATTGCCAAAGTCCTACACCACCACATTTACTACAACTACCACGACCATCATCACTCATACAACACCACTACTTCTACTTCACCACCACTAACATTAATACTACACCACTACCCCCCCATCACTATTACTACTATCACTACCACACCACCACTACTACTACGCTACTACCACCATTATTACTACACCACCACCATCAATCACGAGTACTACACTACCACTGGCACCACCGAGAGAGACAGGCAGGCAGACATAGAGAGAGAGAGAGACAGACAGACAGACAGACAGACAGACAGACAGACAGACAGACAGAAAAAGAAACAGAGCAAACACAAAAGAAGAATGCAAGAAGGCAAAATGTTTTATTCTATGCCGATTTTTCATACAGCATTACCCGCTTTCTATTATTTTTATCTGTACCACAAAAACAAAATCAAGAGAAAGCAGTTCTCTTTCTCGCAAAATATAAAGTAGGGTGTGAAAACTGGTATTTAAATACGGGTAAATAGCGATTTTGAAAATCGATGGGTAAAACCGTTGCCAAAACATTAGAAAGTGTTTTATAGATTTTTATGTGTTACTCTTACAGATTAACTTTCCATGCTACAGATTTTTAAATTCAGCTTTTTCTTCTCTTTTTAAAATTTTAACACCTTTCACACAATTTAATGTTCTATCTAAGCACTTTATTGTCATACAATGTTAAAATTAGACTGGAAACAGTATTTAGGCAAATAATTTGTATTTTTCTCTACAGCTTGTATATTCAACACAATTCGGACTAGAATTTTGAATAAAGACAATTGAAATCAAATATGCATCATAAATATATGTATTATTACTAGTCAAATTCAAAGCCTGTATCCATTACATCAAAATATAATTGTGGACCGATGTTATTCAGATAAACCAATGAAAAAAACAAACAAACTCAAACTGTTCTTATTATGGAAAGAATTTGCGCTTCTAGCTTTTGCGTTTTCTAAATGCTCAAGTAGACAGTCGCCAGACGGTTCCTAAAAGGAAAAATTCTCGCGTTTGATAATCTTTCGGTAATACGCCATCATACGTCTGTCACATCTCCTTTGTCTCTCTCAACCATCGGCATGAAGACTCGGTGGAAGCGCTTTCCTTGTTCATCACTTACAGCTTCAAGGTTATGTGGAAAATAGTCAAGGTGACTATTCACGAAATGAAGCTTGATACTCACGGTGTATCCAAGATCAAGAAAAGCCAACAGCATTATAGCAAAAAATGCTCATAGTTATCGGCCTTTTAATTACCAGGAAAGTTTTTGTATAACCAGTACGAATGACAGCCACGCTTTCTTCTTGACATTTATCTTTCTAACAAATTTCACATCACCTACAAGGGCATGAATTTGATGCCCAACAAATACGCCTGCTTTGATTTTCTCGAAAGTCAAAGCAGAAAAGGTAGGAACAATATGCTGAATGCCTTCACTGGCAGAAGAACCCAATGCTTTCATAAACTGCTTCATCGAGCTATAATTGAGATGAAATTGGAGAATATGATTTTCTCTCGACTGACAATTGGGTCATTCACAATTTTTGATGTCTGCTTACAGAGATTTATGGATGGGTTCACTCTTTACTCAAGCTGAACTGTCTTACGTGCCGTAATAGCACGGGAACTCAGTGAAATATTTCTGTTTGTCAAGGAAGAAGTTTATACCCTTTTTAGCTCCACACAAATTATTCAGCTGTGCTCGTGATATTTGAGTAGATCGAGGACAATTTTAATGTCGTTAAAGGTTACTCTCAAATGTACTGAGTAACCAACTGTGACTGAACCAAAAGCATCTCCATTATGTAAGAGAACACACTTGAGGCTGCGCTTAGAGCTATCTGCAAATTATCTCCATTCTGTAGGGTTATAAGAGACAACACCTAACTACTAGAAGACCTGGGATATCGTGGCAAAAAACAAAGTGCTTGTCTTGTGAAAAAAATTCATAAAAATTCTGGTCCTATGTTTTGAAAAATGAGACTTTTGCATAGCTGTCAAAATGGTAATTTCATTTAGCCAGGAGGCAAATGACACCGGTGCTTTCTTAAAGAATGCCAAATCACGTGCTGAGATGCTGAGAAGTGATGACTGTTTCAGATTAGATGAGAAGTCTTCGTAATCTGAGACTTTGTCTTAAAACTCATGATCAGATTTACGGCTTTCATTTTCAAAGGAGGCATTACCATTAAAAACTGGAAGTGGAACTTTCCCAGAATGAGGAGTGAGTGGAATTTCAGAGGAAATATTGAAATAGGAGATATTGTGCAGGTTTATCTTGTCAACAGGTTTACTGTTGACTAAGCTAAAACAGCAGCCTGTTATGTGGTCTTTTGGCATTCGCCAATCCATGGGGATTCCAAAAAGTAGACCTTTTTGTTTTTCTTTCTTCAGTCACGAAGGCTTTCCCCCCAATGATAGCACATTTTCTGTGGAGCCAAGTTCATTTCAAATATCATGAAAACTATAGCATAGAAAAAAAGCGATTTTAGATTTGAAATCACCGTTGAAAACATAATTAGAATCAGTTGAAAAATCTTATACAACAGAAAATGAGAACAAAAACAATATCTAGTGTAATAGATAAAATATACTGACAATAGCTAAAGGCAAATATAAAATAGCCTAATTAGAGTAATTCAGACGAATTCAGAAGATCGGTATTGTTGTTTGGAAAAAGGTTTTACCTGTAGATTTGTAAAACTGGTATTTACCTCTATTTAAATACCAGTTTTCACACTTAATATAAATCTTTTACAACTTTACACTCCACCCCATATTCACCCCTTACTTTAAATAACTGTGCTTCAAAACGTTAGGGTGGATATCCTATCGATGTTTACCGCTTATAAATGTGGGAAAACGGGCAAGATCGCAAGCGTCAACTGGATTAGCAGAGGCCTGTTTTGAGAGCTAGAAAGAAATCCTAAATGGTAATGAAGTATTTAAGGAACACAGCTGAAAACAAAGAGAAGGCCCTGTCACTCTAGATAGGATGTAGAGCAAAGAAAACTCATTGGTATGTGGTGAAGGGAAAACCCCTTTAAACAGAACTACAGAAGAGCGGGTAGCCATCGCTCGGTCATGTGAAGTTGAGAGTAGAACCAGCGAAAATATAAGAGTGATCATCTTTCCAGAGGTTGCGCTGCCCTATGGTGCCTTAAAAATGGTGATAGGGAGCAAAGGGTTAACTAAATGGTACCCTTAATATCCCATTATTCGTCCCCCAACGAACAAGACCCTACAAACATGGCCTCTTTAAAACTGCAGAGGTTAAAAAGTGTTTTTTATAGAGATTTCATAGCCATTCTTTTCAAAGAGAATGAGATAGCTAAACAGGTCGTTAAAACTAGATAAAAAAAGAAGCCAAGGTTGACTAGAGGATACAAAGATTTAATTAAGCGAAAATGAGGACTCGAAAGAGAGCACCAGTTTCTTTAAACATTGGCTCTAGTGGGACAATTACTACTGCCTAAGCATTCCTTCGAGGGTAACAGTAGTAAGGATATTAATAAATTCAGACAACAGTCAGAGTAGAGTATATAATGCTGTGTATGACTCCATTTGAAGGGATATTGAGAAGTGGTTGGGATAGATCATTGAAAATGGAGGGTAAAGTCGAGAGGACTTGGAGGAATAAATCTCAGATTCTCTAAACTTATTTTAGAACAATCCTGGTGAATCGGACCGGGTAAGTGTGTAACCCTTCGGATAACATGTATCATTAGATTGTTGTAGAAGATTTAAGTGGCCAAATAGGTGACAGGATAAGAGGTGAGATAAAGGGATATTTGGGTAGGTGTGATTAGAATGGATATGCCGAAAGGGTGGGTAAGGACTTGTTCTGAAAGTAGCTTATAGTTGTGTATGGTAAATACTTTCCCTAAGCACGATAATATAAATATGTATATATATATATATATATATATATATATATATATATATATGTGTGTGTGTGTGTGTGTGTATGTATGTATATATGCAACGAGCAAAATAAGAAAACAATTTTCCTATATTAAAATATTAGATTTGTTGCTAGTTTTTTAAAATTTGGCCATCCTTATGTCTTCTTTCAAATCTTCCTCCCCTACATCATTCTGTTCTTATTTCTGCTCCTCTCTGTTTCTTTCTCTTGTATTTTTCTAACACTATTTTCCTAAACACTGTTATTAAAACTCCTATCTTTTGACACTTTCTTTCAGTATGCGTACATCATTGTTCGATCGTGAATGTACACCTTGTCAATACTGGCGCAAATTTCGCCCAATTGTGAGCTCCTGTATTTCATAATCAGAAATCATAAGCAATGTACGAGGGGCGTTCAATAAGTTTTGCGAATCAGTAGGGCAAAACAGAGGAAGGGGGATGGATTTTTGTGGGGGTGTTAGGACAAGTTATGACAAGTCTGGACCTGCAGCCGCACACTTCTGCCTCGTCTATTTAAGAAGCAGTAGCTGATCGCAGATGGGCAGTCACAAAGTTTTCAACAATGGAGAAGGTTGAGCACCGCACAGTGATGAAATCTTTTACCAAGGAAGGCAAGAATGCAAAAGAGATCCATGAACGCATGGTTGCAGTGTACACCAATACCGCCCATTCCTATGTAACCATTGCTCGCTGAAATAGGGAGTTTCGCTATGGTCGTAAGTCCCTTGAAGATGACCCCCATCCAGGACGCCCGTCAGACGTGACCAACGAGGACAATCTGTCCCGTGTGGAGAGGATGATCCTCGAAAATAGACGGGTGAAGGTTGAATAAATTGAGCGAGAACTTGGAATATCACATGGAAGTGTTTTCAACATCATCCACGACAATTTGGCCATGACTAAGGTCTCTGCCCGTTGGGTCCCTAGAAACCTCACGCCATATGATCGACTTCAACGTCGTCAAAGTCCACAAGGCCAGAGTTGCACAAGCTGCCCTGCGCGAGTGTGAATTTGAGGAGCTCAACCATTGCCCCTACAGTCCAGATCTGGCCCCTAGCGACTACTTTTTATTCCGCCAGCTCAAGGCTGCACTGCGTGGACGCCGGTTCGGGGATGATGAAGATGCCCAGCTCGCCGTTCAGAAGTGGATTGAACAGCAGTCGGGATCTTTCTGGTTGTCGGGTTCAAATGCCCAGGAAGAAGTGGCGCAAGTGCATTAAAGTCGTGGTAGTTATATTCAAAAATAATAAAACACTTTTCCTCATATCTCGTTTCCTCATAACCGAATTGCAAAACCTATTGATCACCCCTCGTATGCCTAAAGAATTATCTCGCAAATGAAGACTAGCAGTCGAAAAAAAGAGAAACTATGATTCTAGTCCCTTCAACATTTAATTAACACGTTCGTATCTTTGACCTCACCCTAGTTATAGAAGGTGCTTCTCACATTTTCCATTCTATAACTTTAGAGGTGACTTAATAAATAATTCTACAAGGCCAAACTCGATGAAGAGGATTTAGAATTTAATGGTCGGGAAATTGAAGACTGATTTTAATCTCCAAATCAAGAAAAAATACTAATGGAAAGAGTTTGTTTTGATGAGAAATCCTGACATGGAGACAAAAACACCGATTCAAGCACATTTTTAAAGTTTGGCTCGTTTGCCTCAAATGTTGAGATCCCAGATCTGAAATAAAGGGAGAAGAGAAAGAGGAAAGCGAACTCTAACTAAAGCTAAATTTATACACATTTTGCTTGGGCGCAAAACCGTAGTAAACGTTATTTCCATAGAAGGGATTTCCATTAAAACGTTATAAAATTATTGCTTCAGCAAATTAACTAAGCCTTATAAAACTGATGCTCGTATTTCTAACCATTTTCTGCATCATATAACACAAAATTTGGTTTTAGCAAACCTTATTAGCTTCCAACTTCCAAATGGTCCCGGCAGATAAGCGCGAACTCAATTTTAAACTATATTCACTCATGCATTCAATATTTAGACCCATTATTAATTTAATGGAGCAAGATCTACTTTGTTTGCTAAACAAATTAAAAAAATTACCCACCAATGGCGGTTGATTTTAATTTCTTTCACGCTCGAGGCTTCCAGTGAAACAACATTTGCAGATTACGCAAAATGAATTGGTTGCAAATTATGAAAATATTTCAAATGAATTGCTCTTGCGAGACGCTATGGTCCCACATTGAGGAAAGCAGGCCTCGAAATGAACAAAACAGACTTTTGGTTCTGTCGCTAATTGGGAAATGCGTAACCACGCACATATGCATGCTATCCTGCTTTAATACTGTCATTAAGACTCTATGACCATAAAGTATATTTCCTTATCTATTTTTATTCATGGATTCATTTTATTCCCCTAAGCCGCTATGAAGTGTAGCACGGACCCTCGAAGTGCGAGCTGAAATTTAGGTGATTGCCTGCTCTTATGGATCCATCGCTAGTAGGGGTATTTGGTGCCATATTTATTTCACACATTTTTACTTCCTCCATTTTAACAACTTTCTTTACCGATATTTCCCTAAAATCTACCTGGTAGAGACGCCTTCGTATGGTTTTCGCTTCTTAGTTTTAAGTAAAACATTTTCTTCTCAATTTACATGGAAATAAGATACATACTTCGTTTCAGTTCAAACCCAGTATTACACCAAAATACAACACTCCGATCTTGCGCATTTCGTTTCAGTTGTAATCACACATTTCCATCGAAATACAATACATCGATCATATTAGGCTTGGGAGCCCTTTTAGCCTTTTTTATGGTTTGGGGGAATAATTGTGAAGCCTATGTATCTAAATGTTTCAGAGCCTTGAAAGTGGTGCAAAACTCGAAAACGTTTCTACTAAATTAGCATGATTGATCTTCTGCAAATAAGCTTATGGTTTCCTCAATAATATTGAACAGAAAGCCAACTTATCCAATGAAATTTGTAAAATAAGGAAAGCTCATGATGGGCATTATCGCTAGCATTAATACTAATGGTTAATGAAAAAGCTCACAAAGTGCACGTGAGTCCAAGTTTTGCAGATACACCCACACAGGAAAAGTGAAAAGGTCTTTAAGAATAAAGACAAAAGCGCTCGGAATCGTTTTTCACTTTTCCTTTGTGAAGGTATCTGCACTAATAGTTAATGTATGTATTTGTTTTGAATAAAACCTTGGTATATAATCGTAATAGTGTGGCTCCCCTTGGTATGTTTTTTTCCCATCTTTATGGCGAACTGTTTCATTCCAAATCGTTTTGAGGGCAATTGAGTTAGTTGATCTCCATCTCACATTTGACATTCTTACAGACAAGCGTACAAGAGAGCTTTGTGAAGGGTTTAGACGTCATATTTTTTAGTTGGCATTTTTTGAGTCATATTTGTTATATGTATTAGTAGGTATTATTGTGCCAATTAGAATTAATTTATGGGATTAGGTCGTAAACCTAATCATAATATTTATAAGATGATATATTTTAGGGCAAAATACAAGAGGAATAAAAAACAAAACTATTATTAAGAAATATTAATATTACATATCATCTTGTCTGATTTTAAAATAGGTATAGGTTAGCCCTTCCGAGAAAAAGAGGTTTAATAAAGTGGACCTAAAATGCATCTAAATTTGTAAGGGTTTGTTGTGCTGTGCCTAAATGATTTTACAATAGTGATATAAAGAATACCTACATGATGGAGATGAACACTGTGAGAGAGAGAGAGAGAAAGAGAGATTCACGCAGACTAAGAAGGTATCTCACGGACGAACGGATCTTCAACCGGCATCTTTCGGTTAAATTTCGGGGCGATAACGAAGTGAGGTGAGTCTAACTGGAGCCGGAACCAAAATCGGCAAGAGAGCGCTAAGCCTTTACTCGCCGTCTTGAATCGGAGTGGTACTTATTTCTGATGGCAAACAAAATTGCTTCCGGCGAAGCATGCACTGCTCATGGAGAATCCAAGCAGTAGTCACGAGGATTTATTGGAACCAGCCTAAGGACACATGGGCTCCTTCATACGCGACTTCCTGTAACTCTAAGGACTAGCAGGCAAGAAACCAGTTGTTCAGAACTACGGCAGTTAAGGACGTAAGGACTCATTCTGAAATACGCCCTTCGCTCCGTGCCCTGCAAAGATACTCCCTCGAACCACTACTCCAGGCTCCCTTTCCCCTTCTTGGAAAATCGGAAGCTTATTACCATTTTCTCGATCACAGTTGAAGAGGCGAGACGCTTTCCGACTAGGAAGCTTCACCACTAATCTCCTCCCATTTTGGCTCGGGTAATTATTGTGCTATCTATAATTTGTGCAGAAGCATTTCATTGTAAATTAATTCCTTTGCTGAACAATTCGTTTTCCTATAGTGTATAAATTATTGTTAATTTATGTTATTTGTTTGTATAATAGTAAAGATTATTTTTTCTCTTGTTTAAATCCATTGATCATTTTCCAAGTCGGCCAACAGAATACACGCACTTGAATATCCTCCATACTTAAAAGTCACTCCGCCCCACCCCCCAACTTCTAGGGCGGGAAAGTAAAGGACAATGAAATCTACCTGACCTACGACAAACAGAATAAACTTATTACGCGTGTACACTTGCCCGTAAACCTGTCTCTAAGCGTTCTGATGTGAAAAGAATCTCCGAATTTAACGCAGGAAGGCAAGTCTTTATTGACAAAGGTTTTAGCATGTTATTGAAGTCTATAGTCATAGAAAATGGAGCTTCTTAGTCTCTCATCAGTCAACTAGTTCATGTGTACATCTGTTACTACTCATACAAGATGCAAAACGGCGAAGTTCTGCTGCAGAAGATGAAAGAAAAGCGGAAAGAACGTACTACGAAACTTGTGAGCAAACGGAATCACCCACTCAAACCTGGTATGCTTTGCCTTTTCTCAAACGAGAAGAATTTCAAAAAAGAACTGGTGGTGACCTAGCAAAAGTACAGATGGCCTGCACTGTCCTCCAAAGATGTATAGAGAATCACGAAGTTAAAGTTCCTCGTCCACATCATGGTGTTTGGGATTGTCAGTAGCGAAGGCAGCAGTATGCTCCGTTTATATTCCCGAATACCTATATCAAGTACCTGGATGAGTTTGTTTTTCCTTGGAACCAGGAGGTGGCCGTTAGAAGGTCATACGCCTGCCATAAGGACTCTGTACCATGCCAAACCAACGTGATGAGGCAGTATTGGCTGTAGGAACAATTTATTTAACTATATCACTCCGAATATTTGGCTTACTAACTCCACAAACTGGATGGACCCCATGGAGTAATTATGTGTGGAGCATGGTTGAGAGTGAGGCCAAGAAGTCTCAGTGCAGCACCAAGGTGGAAGTTATGTCTATGATTAACACCGTTTTCACCAATTTAAATAGGGAAACTAAAGAGATGACTGGCAGCAGGTTTCACCGCCGCATGAGTATTGTGGTTGACACCGACCGTGATTTCATTAAATAAAATCAATAGTACAATCCAACAAGTCTGTAGCATGTAAATTTCCTCAATATCTGTTTAAATTTTGTCTGTGTTATTCTCTTTGATATTAAAGTTAGGTCAAAAAATTACCCACCAGACGTTATATATATGTATATGTATATATATATATATATATATATATATATATATATATATATATATATATATATATATATATATATATGTACGTTTTTCTCAAATTTTGACTTTCCTTATAAATCGCATTAAAGTTAGGTCAAAAAATTACCCACCAGACGTTATATATATGTATATGTATATATATATATATATATATATATATATATATATATATATATATATATATATATATATATATATATATATATATATTTACGTTTTTCTCAAATTTTGACTTTCCTTATAAATCGCAAAAAATTAGTGAAATAACGCAATCATAATTATGCGATTAAAAGGCTATTTTGGGGGCAAACCAGTCTTCCTCAAATCCCTTGGAAGGAGCTCTTCTCACATACAAGAGAAGGTAACGCATAAAATAAGCTTTTCTCACACAGCCCAAAAACTATCTTTCGATCTGCTTTTGTAAATGTCAGCCCTGTTTATCGAAGAGAATGGAAAAATTTACTCGATTTATAAGGCGAGGCAAAATTGGAGAAAACAGATTTTCCATTCTCTTCGATAATCAGAGGTGACATTTAAAAAGACCTATCAAAAGATAGTTTTTTGGCTGTCTGAGAAAAGCATATTTTATGCGTTACCTACTCATGTATATGAGAAGAGATCCTTCCGAGGGCTTTGAGAAGGAATGATTTGCCAAACAAATAGCCTTTTAACCACAAATTAGGATTGCGTTATTGCAATAATTTTTCTCGATTTACAAGCAAGGCAAAATTGGAAAAAACAAATTTTTCATTCTCTTCGATAATCAGGGGTAACATTTAAAAAAGCTTTTCGCAAGCAAGTTTTATGGCTGTATGAGAAAAGCTTATTTTATGCATTACCTTCTCGTGTATGTGAGAAGAGCTCCTTCTGAGGGCTTGGAGGAACACTGGATTCGCCCCAAAATAGCCTTTTAACAGGACAAGTGATCCCCCATCTACAAGATGGAATAAAAAAGATAGTTAAAAGAAGAGAAAGTTGCCAAACAAAATTAATTAAGGCGAAATACACAATGGTCTTCAACAAAATTTGCATTCAGGAAAGACTGCTGCCAAATTACACTAATATATGCATATATATATATATATATATATATATATATATATATATATATATATATATATATATATATATATATATATATCGTGGTATATGGCCGAATATGTACGTAAGTTTGTTCCGTACAGAAATAAATCCGTTCCTTTTTCCCTCTAAGAGTGCTCTACTTCCATTTATTATTTAATTTGATTTTTCAACCAGGGAGGATTCGTAAATTTATAGTTCTATTGCCATTTGCAGCGTTTCAAGGATTTAATTAAATCACCAGAGAAAAAATATACTTATAATTATATAAAAAATGGAATATTAAAAAACCTAAAATCTACTCAGGATTTAATAAGAGGGTCTAAATAAAATTTACTACAACCAATGAATACTACGCGATGGTTGACGCACAAATTAACTTTAATCTCGTTTAGTTAAAAAGGAAGTCGAGGAGAGGCGGGGCAAGTGTGTCGCCAGACGAGAGCCGGACTGGACAAAACAGCTGACTTCGAGATGAATGAGAAGAGGCGAGTCGATGCTTCTTGACAGGACAATAAAAGTGAGGGACAGTGGATGTATGATTATTCCAATCCTTGGGTTACACTTGTGGAGCTTCTCGATGTTGAGCGTTGACCAAGAGGTGAATTCTTTTACGCGTGGGACTTCACTTTGGGTATTCCTCAATGGTGAGGCTTATCTGGTTTTATTTAAAAACTGAGATACGGGGTTTCTCGGACGAGATGGGTATGAGAGTGATTCTCTATACCGATGGTCTATTCTTCGATGTGACCAAAAGGAACAGCCTCGGGATGAAAACATCTTCTTCTTAACTCCCGCTTGGTTCTACTTTAATCCCCGGACAGACACCGGACTTTGTCTTTTCTTGATCGCTAACTCGATTCTCCTTCTTTTCTCCAAATCGACGTTGATATATTTCACTTATCCCCTAGGGGAAAGGGAGGGGAGATGAGTGCCCATGTTTAAGTCTCTCTCCTAGGAGCATCAATTTTCAGAGTGGTTTCCCTTACCCTTAATGGTTTTTTCTGGTTTTCGTCGGAGAGAATGAAATCTCGTTTATTTGGCGAAACTGGACCCAAACTATAAGAGGGGACAGTGGGCCTGTTCATAGATTTTTATTCAAAAGGCTCTACCACCCTGCTTTTTTTATACTAACGAACTACGAAATCTGTTGATTCTGAGTTTTCTTATGAGAAATATCGAGGATTGTTGTGCCAGTGGGGCAAAAGAGGACGGGGGGTTAAAGTATCGGCCCAGATACCACCTAGCTCTTGACGCTGTGTAACCGAACTGTCGTCTGTTTTATCTCCGCAATATTGATTTCCACACAATATATATATATAAATATATAACTTTTTGAAGTCAAAATGTAGTTTGCATTTGTTTAGTTGGTTTAAAAGCTTTTCAATCTTTCGACCTGCCTTTGTTCATCTTCGGGGAGTAATGAGTAATAAAAAAACCCGAAAAGAAACGAAATGAAACTAATAGAGAAACAAAACTGTACAGATTGCCTAGCCCCCTTCTCCCATCCCTACTCATGGCATGAGAAGAGAGGGTGACCGGTACTCCACATTTCTCCCACAAAAATATTTTCCTAACAGATCTTTCGTAGGCTCCGAAAGAATATTTTGAACAGAGCACAGTGAGGTAAGGATAAGAGAGAATACAAGGAGTGACAGTTGGAAGTAATGTATAGGACATATAATTGTCCTAGGTGGCCAATAGACCCACAGCTTAACGTGGTATCCAAGCATAAAGTTTTCATATTTTCTGACCTATTTCTTTATGTCATATTGTTTTAACGTATTGATTTCGACACTCTATTGGCCTATATCTCTTAATTCCTTGGTTTCTCTTTATTTGAATTTACTTCTATTTTTCTTCCTTCGTGTATCGTTAATAAGATAGCTTTTAAAATGGCTTATCAGTTTTGATATGTTAATTTAAATTTGTATTTATTTGATCTTAATGTCTCATTCGGGTTTCAAAACAAATCCCCTCCGCTTCCGCATAGTCGTCTGTTTTTGTTGCGGCACTTATATATAGTCTGTGTTGTCTCCATCCTGCCCCTGGTGCAATGTGTTGGAAAAGTTATTCTTCTATTTCTTCGTGGGACTTTTATATAATTTTCTTTACCCTAACTTTTAAAGTTTTTATATTTAATTTATCAGATAAATCTTTCTCATCACGACTTTCTGCGCGTCTGGCATTCGTGATTAGTAATCTTGCTTAATTCTGTATGAGGTTCAAGGCTGCGAGCGTACTGGGCACTCGTAATTCTCATCACCGGTCATGGGAAAAAAATTAGCAAGCAGTTTTGGTGAATTTCAACCATCGGATAAAAGAAATATATACGTTTTTTAAGCTGATTAGAGAGATTCTGTTTTCTTTTGGAGAGGTACGTCACCCAGGTGGTACTATCTATTCATTTAACTATTCCTTCCTCTTTTTATTTACTATTAAACTAATTTGTTTTATAATTGCACTGCATAACTTGGTTGTAGGGAAAGTGAGTTGCAATTGGTATTAGGGTAGAGTGAACCGCTCCAGTAGACTCCCTTATTGGGCTATTAATGGAAGAATAGTTATCGGTCACGAGCCTGGACCTAACTGTGGACTGCAGAGAAGGCTAGACATATGGGGGTACAGTAACCAAGGAGATTGCAATCCACTAGAATCGCCCTTCCAGCTGGACTCAAAGTTGGAAACATCTGCGGCTCCAAGTCACGTATGGAGATCAATAGAAACTCTATAGCATGCAGGGCTTCCTATGGCGATGCCCGCTGGCATAATTTGGCAAAACACGCAGGGGCGTAGACACCATCGTAAGGGAACACAGGCAAGATATCCGGGCAGGTCGATTCAACAACACTTTCACCGAAGCTTTGCGAGATGGGAATCACCATATCAACTGGAAGAATGCTAAAGTAGTGGCACGTGCATCAAACAAAAGGTGAAAGAAAGCATTGTAAGTGGCGTTTATAGGCACGACAAAGTGTTTGAAAACTAACTGATGCTCCTTCAAAATAAGTCGAAAGATGGCCGTGCAAATGATCTTTCCCTTTCTTTACCGACTTTACCGTGAACAGATGAAGAGGAACAATTCCACGGATTTGAGCTACCACGTACACTCGTATGGGCTCATCAAAGGTTGACCAATCAGCGATGATCTCAAACAATGGATAGAGTAAAGTTTAGTCCTTATTCCATATTAGCTAGGGGTTCTGTAACAACAGCTCCGCCTCTGCACTAGAAGGCTTCTCTCTCACTACCTTACAGACCGGAATTGCCACATAAAATACAATACAGTATCACGCTCATTATCATCATGCTCTGGAGTACCCTAGGATAGCGTACTGGCACCTACACTATAACATGTACACAAACGACACCCCATGCCCACCCGCAAACTGCAGAGTCATACATTGTCCTATGCTGACGACGAGAACATTCTTATATTCGACCAGAAACCAAATAGAATCACACGCCACGCACAAATAAACATGGACCAGAAGACAGAGTATGAAGATAAGTGGTTGATTGCTACGAATCATCAAAAGACACAAGAATCTCTCTATGGCGCAAAAAAATCACTATTTGCGCAATGTGCAAATTTATACACACACATCAGAGGCAAACCACACAGTCTCAACTCAACGCACATACACACCTCAAGCAAAGATTCTAGGTGCAAGATTAGACTAGTCTATAAGATTCCACAACAAAGACCAAAAGCATTAACAAGAAGCTGCCCAAGTTTCGATCCTGTATCTGGCCATCCGTAAACTACAACAAAATTTATATAAAACAGTATTATAACAACGCCTCACATACTATACACGAACACTCGTAGCTGCAATACATAAATGACAAAAGGAAGCAGAGTGCACCCAAAACTATGATCTGATACATGCATGTCACTGCTATCTTTTGTACAGGCGAATTGACACATTACACGAAAAAACTGAGACCACTAAACATATGCACCCACACCCTTTTAACGGTTGGTGAAACTCGCAAGAGACCCCAATTACACGCAAGGTTATACGCTGCATTAAGACACCTTGCATCCCTCAACCACCCTCAGCCAATACCTATCCACACATAAGTTGATAGTAACATGAACAGCTCATTGCTCTGAACACACACCTCTATCGTCACCGTCAGTACCAACCTATACCACTATTTATGCATATAAATCTACTATGCATCGGTGTCTGATCACCGAACTTTAAACTCTTCCTCTTCTCTACAATATCTTCCAGTCTTACTTACTACAAGTTCAAATTTCCTAAGCTCGAAAGAGAAGAAATCAGTCATTGGTAAACAACCTCGGCCCGAAGAGCTGAGCCCTTAGAAAGGATGCAAGGAGAAGAAATGGAGAACAACGTGAATTATCTTGAGAAAAAATGAAAGAAAAAAAAGAGAGATATGCGTCCACTGGGCTGATTGGAGATTCCTCCTGTTTCCAGTGAACGGAGTATTTAACATATAGTGTAAATTCCTATTTATTTATTTGCTATAACTTCCATTTATTTCACCGAATAAAACCAATATAAACTGACCACCGCAGCCCCCACATCATGAAAAAGGATAATTATTGAACCTCGGATAGAAACACCAATAAAGAGGGCGAATTAGGGGTACTTAGGACCAAGAACCAGATAGTCTTTAGAGGAGCCTAACAGGTTAGTTCCTCATTGGTCTTGAAGTACTTAGATCGGTCGGTAAATAGGAAACCATAGGCAGTTAGGCAATTATGAAACACTTTTACTATCTTTCATTAGAGTTTTTACTCAAGAAGAAAGAAAAGAACATAAGCTCCCCAAGAAGGAGCAAAGAAAGATCCTAGATTTTCGAACAGAGGATATCGGGGGACCAAAATTAAACAGGAAAAGGAGGTACCTTAGAATGCTTACAAGTTTGCCTACAAAAAATGAATCACGAAAACTAGCCAGATCAGAAGAAAAATGTGAAACCCTATACGGCCATTTACACACATAGTGGCTACATTATAATCTGCAACGAAGAGAAGAATAGTGATAAATTAATGTCATGAAAAGGAATAGAAAAACTCAATAAATTGGATTGAAGCAAGAAATCTGTCCCTAGACTACAGCAAACGGAGGTGTTATATGCCGGAAGATAGACATCTGTGTAGGTTTGCATGAAGAAAGAAATTGAAAAAAATCATAAATATAAAAATAAATGAAAATATTAAATGTAACCATCACAAACAAGATTTCAAAATTGAGTGCACAACTACAGAGAAGTGTAAAAAAATACATCAAACCGTGCTACTCTCATTTAACATGACGATTCACCCAGAATATATGAAACAAGAAAAACATGAATATAAAAATATATTTAGGTTGTTACATAATGGAAGACCACCTAACCCGACTGAGAACAGAGAAGGATACAGTATGTTCTGAATGTGAGGACAAGAATCAAGAATGGAGGAATTGCTAGGAATCAACTAAGAAATCCATAAATTGCATAGACTGCACAGTACTTCGGAAAGAAGGAAATAAGGGAAAGAAAGGAAAGGGAAGAGTAAAACGAAGAGGATAAAAAAACTTAGAGTTTACAGATGTGAAACAAACAACCGTGAAACATGTCAAGCAAGCTTAGACACATCGAACATTACCATAGGGAACATCGACGAAACTTCTGACGTACACTGTATATTCGTACGCTATGAACATAGGGAAACCAGGAACCTTCGATACCACATTAATACAATGTTTGTAAAAAACAGGATGAAGAAAACCTACTTCCCTAAGACCCTTCCTTCATTCAAAATAGTGAAAATAAATAACAGCAATGAACACTCAAGAGGCAAACACCGATGAAGCTACATGAAGCGCCGAAGAAACCATTGAGGGCAACAACAGTAAAGAGAACCATATGGATGCATCAGATATGAATTTGAAAGTATACATTGAAGAGGCATAACAACTACTTCGAGAAAAGAGACAAGAAGACGTCATCAAGGCACTTAAAGAATGTAAATACAAATGGGCATTTGAAGGCAAGACAGGAGATGAAGATCAGAAGGAGTTGGAACAACTGTTATTCCAGGATAGAATACGTTTCTCTCCTAGAGATTGCGTCACTCTCAGCCACTCGACGTTTTCAGAAATTAAATGTTGCAAATTTAAGAATACAGCAGAAGTCAACCGGAAAACTACTCCACATGACAGCAAAGAAACAAAAGAACTTCAATGAAATAAAAAAGATGGAAGCAGAAAGGAGCAGAAAGCTCAGCCTACTGCTTATTATCTCGAATAGATGGATGGGTAAAAAATGAACACTCGGAAATATGCTCGGATAGGCCGAGTAAGTTATTATATTAATATCTGAACAAGGAGTGAAGACATAAAGAAGACCGATGAAACTGTTCAATTACACCATCATTAACGCAAATCATTCAGGCGAGCATCATGACTGTGTGACCTTTGCAGTCAGAAGAGCCCTAAAATTCATCTAAGTAAACAACCTTGATGAGCCACTCAGGTCAGTTAAAATTGAAACAGAAATAATGCCAAGAAAAATTTCTGCAAGCTATCAAGCGCATAGGAAAAACCTATTCCTCCTGTATTTCCTATTAACAATCTTTGCAACAGGTAACTACAATCTTTATAAGGAACCTCATTATCAGATACAAAGCAAACAGCTATCCTATCAAGGAACAATAGAGGAGCGAATGTAGAAATGATGTTGGAAAGAAACATTTTTAAGAGAATGGAACCAGACTTTCCAACATATCTCACAAGCAATGCAGCTACGAAGCGAGATGTTACGCTAAGTCGCTTCAATATGTTATTTAACCTCCAAATAAAGCCTAGTACGATTACATGTAGTAACAATGTTAAAACATTACTGTTCATGAATCAATAGCCAATACAGGTACAAGAAACTGAAAACAAATACTAGGTACACGAGAAAAAACTGAAATGTTACAAAGGAGAATTCAGTAACTTCATTCCAAACGATCTAACAGAAGCAAACCTGGAGAAAATCCACGATAAAAACTCAAAATTAACAGGAAAAATCAACGCAGTGGCCGAAAGAAACATCGCGAGGACGAGAATCCGTACTCTTCCTCATCTTCAGGGGATAGAATTAATGAAGAGATAAAAAAGACAACTAAACAGAAAATACGATCAACTAAAGCTACATGGATCAACAAGAGAAAGGAACGATGCGCTCAGCAGGGTAAAAAAATACCTAAGGCATCTCATAAAGAAGCAGCAAGGCCATATGAAAAAATGACCAAAAGAAAATTGGAAATTAATGAACAGACTTAAAAGCAAACCAAGAGAAAGAAGATATGTAATAATTTTAAAAGAACAGGGAGAAAAGATCCAAAACGATAGGACCACAGAAGAACTATTCTGAAGCACTGCTTTTTCGTTTTTTCCATAACAACAGAGGAGAACAAGACTGAAATCCAGAGAGAGGCAAAATGGTCCACACTTAAAGCAATGAAAACATTGTCAAGATAATCCCAGCCACAACACTATTGCAGAAGAGGAAAGAATTTTGGGGTGCAGGGGTCTATACAGCAAAGGAAATCAGAGACGTAAGCTAATCATTCAAGCGTAAAGCAGAAGGCCCCTTAGGTATAATCAGAATTAATCTTACCAAAGCACGGGATATCATCAGAGAAACATATATATAATAACAAATATAACTTGTGTCTAGTAAACAGTTACTTCCCGGATGGCTATAAACTAGCGAAAATAATTTTCATTTCGAAGCCAGAAAAAGCACCTCGTCAACTTAACAGTTATAGGCCTATATAGTTAAAAAATTTAATGGGCAGCGTGTTCGTAAAAACTCTCCATACGAAAAATGAAAGAATATCTCTAAGAAATTACCTTCATAATGATTACCAGTTCTGATTCAGAAGAGGCAGAGACAAGAAGATGCCACCTTGTATTATTATTGAAGAATGAAAGAATATCTCTAAGAAATTACCTTGATAATGATTACCAGTTCTGATTCAGAAGAGGCAGAGACACCAAGATGCCACCTTGTATTATTATTGAGAAAATATCCAGGCAAAAGCAAAGAAGATCTACCTTGATCTTGTCATGAGAGATAAAGATTAAGCATTTAACAAATTATGGAGCAGGAGTATGAAATATAAGAACTTAAATCTCCAGATGAATAGCAATCTGGAGAGAATTCTTTGCGATTACATCACGGACAGGAAAACATACGTTGAGATTAATGATTTTTCAGTAACAGAAGTCGAATTGGAATCTATATTGCGCACGGACCTTTTTCAGCCCTACACTTATTTCAATTTATACAACAGCCTGCACCAACCATTAATGCGTGAATGCCTAAGCCTACAGTTCACGGACAACACCCAGCTTGTTGTTACTCAGTACACGAAGGAGTGTTTATAGGCAAGAACCTCATCATTAGAGATCCGCAACATCAACACTTACGACAGGGACTAGAATATAAGAAGCAATAGGATAAAATTTACGATATTACCAATCTCCATAAACAATGTTGCAGATATCGAAGTCGACGACAAATACTACAGATATCACACGAGAGTAAATGCTTGGGATTAAGGATAACATCAAGAGGCTATAAACAACAAATAGCGGACATGAAGAGTAAGGCAATTCCAACGCTAAACCTATAATACAGATTAAGAGGTTTCAAAGAGAAAAATAAGAGGACATAACACTTTGAAGGGATGATCTCTTCTACCTTCCAATCCCAATCAATAGCAAATCGATAACTAAAAAATAAGGACACTAGAGAATCTGAACAAAGATCTCTAGCAAGTACTGACACTCAACGAAGAGAGAAGAGAAGTCCTTCGTGCCTGCAGCAAAAGGCAGGAATAGAAGCACTCAATATGAACACCAAGAAAGGAGCGGAAAAAATATAGAGGAAAAAAGAAGAACTACCTGCAACATTTGCAGAGCACTGGAACATTAGAGCAGAAATCCCATTTAATCCTCGATTCTTCAGCGGGACTTCTGAAAGTGTGGCTCCCAGATTCTGATTTTAGATCAGAAAGTTGGGTGATCGAGTCACTCCTGAGTCCCAAATTTATAGGGGCTTGATCCTCTTTGTAGGGGTGAATTATAGGTTACCGGTTAATGGTGGTATGCTGATTTGTATTTTGTTTACGGAAGTTGATGATAACATTTAGGTGACGATGGGTTACCAGAGTGTGAGTGTCAGGCGAAGGCGGTTAAGGTCTTACCATCGAGTTTGTTCTGACTCCAAACGTTCTTGAAACGGATAATTCACTCATTGGCTGAGTTCGAAAGGTAACTTGGTTATCGCTTGGTTGAAGGAATTACTGTGAAGAAAATAGCGGTTTTGCTAGGTTTTAATCTCGGCTAAGGACTATCTCAGTATTGGGAAGCGAAAGTGTCGAGCCTTTGGCTATCAGTGTTAAGTTTCGGTGTTTCGTGTTAGTCTCCTTCCTCTTCAGATTATGGGAGCTATAGACGGATAGATCGAGGACGAAGAACGGACTCGTGACGAAAATATTATTAATGATACTAATGTATAAGTCAGAAACGAGAATCAAGAATCTAGAATTATCAATCATAACATGAGTTTTTCTGTGTGTCTATTTATACTACCGTCCTTAAGGAGACACGACTTCTCTTCTAATAATCTGAATGCGGGGCCTGTCATATTGGGTCAAATTGTGTTTGTTTGTTTTTTGTTACGATTTGCTGGGCGGAGTCAAAGAATTTGTGCGTACTCAGTGTGAAAACGTGAATATTAGAGTTGCATTTGCATTTAGCTGCCTTTGGTCTTTATCAGGTCGGTATTCATAGCAAGAATGATTCTGCCGTTTAACTGGTTCATGTAAAGTCTGGCGGGATAGATTAGCTGCCATTAGTATCTATTTTACAAACCTTTTAGCTCACATCTGTTTTCTCATATGTGTATATTTGTACATCCTTGTATCCTTACAATATTCTCTCTTTTTTTTCTTAATACATATTAAATTGCGGTTTAAAGACATTTACAATTTTTTTGCTTTGTTCGACATTAGTTCATTGTTACAGCATTGCATAAATCATCGTTCAATATGCGTCGCCAAATTCAAGATTTCATAGGTCCAACAGTGTGCTAATTTGTCAAGTTCTTAGTTTGGTGTACTCCACCTTGAAATTTGGGCGCAACAAATGCACCCTTGTTTTCTTAAGTGAATTTTTTAACAAAAAATACTAAGAAAAAACGATAAGTTCATAGATACTGACCATTAAAACAAGAATCGATAAATTGTACCAAACACAGGAATACCGAAAAGATACTTGAATAGGACAACCAATTTGAACAAAACTATCAAACAAATGAACCACCGATTAGCAAATTGATAAATAAAAAAGACCCAAGTGAATAGAAATGATTGCGAAGTGAACTTAAATCTAAGTGAATAAATAAGTGTGATACAAAAACATTAGTGAAGTGAAAAGTTTCAAAAACACCTGAGTTGATAGACCCAAATTGAAGTAAGTGCAAGAGAAAAACGAAAATCAAAACAAATAGACCCTACTGGAAATGAAAATTACTTGATATAAATAACAATTAAATAGAATCAGACAAAATACATCCCAAAATACTATATAAAGAACAAACAGGCTTATAGAGATCAGAGATTAAACACAGAACGGCATGAACCCCACATTGAACACACGATTTAAAGAGAAACTGTAAAGGATTATGCGGTTCATTCGCCACCTCACTGAAGTTGCAAAATTTGAATAAAAGTTCTAAAAGAGATAAAAGGAACTGAACGGTAGAGAGATGTGTACTTCGGAATCAACAGCAGAATGAAGTTGTTTTATTCTATCTAATCTTTCCGCTCTATCGAGAAGATCTAAATCGATCGACTACGACTCTCTTACTCTCTTTTTCACTTCATGTTTTTATCCCTTCTACTACTCCTCGCTACCTTAAGCGGCTCCAGCCGACCCCTTTCTATGTGGGTCTGCTTAGACGCTTTTGGGAGGTAAGGGGAGTTGATGAAGGGTCTACCGGGAGCCTGGCCTGGTGAGGAAACTTTCTCTCCTACTATCCAAAAAATATAAATAATCAGAATCCCACGTCATCAGCTGAGGAGAGAAAAGGAACTCATATATAAATGATGAATTCATAAAGAACTGCAAAATAGAATCACAACGAAAAGGAGAAAAATTACGAAACATTCTAAAAAGAAATTTGACGAAAAAGAAAACCGAAATATGACAAGCGAATTTTACAATAGAATTATGATAACTGAATTATGAAAACCGATCATGAAAAAAAAGAAGTAAAAAATAAGGAAGAGAAAATCTTTCCGATCAAGATAACATAATTATCAGAACCGAAACTGAAATATAAAGCCATAAACAAATTACCGAACAAGGAAACAGTAAAATGCCGGAAAAAATTACCCTCAAAATACAAAAGAGAAAAGGAACTCATATATAAGTCATGAATTCATTAAGAACTGCAAAATAAAATTTGACGGAAAAGAAAACCGAAATATGACAAGCGAATTTTACAATCGAATTATGATAACTGCCTATGAAAACCGAACATAAGAAAAAAAATTTTAAAAACGAAGAGAAAATGTTTACGATCAAGATAACATAATCATGAGAACTGAAACTGAAATCCAGCACCATAAACAAATAACTGAACAAGTAGACAGTAAAAAGCAGGACAAAAATAATCCTCAAATAACCTAGAAATATAGATCGAATTTTTGTAATTTTAATTTGGTGATTAATTGGAGAGTCATCATGTCTGGTCGTGGCAAAGGAGGAAAATTAAGGGAATAATCTGAAAACGCCCTAACGAGAGAGTTTTTCACTTTGGTATCTCTTTTTCGGAAGGAGATAATTTTTTCACTAATAAAAAGAAAGAGAATCTACGCAAGAAGGAAGATGTGCAACGCTGCCCGAAGGATGCCATGGGGCCGCCCAACCTCGACCTTAGAAGAGTTCCTCTCTGCACCATCCGGGAATAAAGAAGACACCCCGGAACCCGGTCTTACAAACCATCTTTGGAGTGTTGAATATAGCCCTTATCAGGCTTATTGAAACTTCGCACGGTTGGGCGACGGTGCCTTTGACGGACGACGACATCGAAAAATTAGTCTCAGAAGAAGCCAAAGAACCCTTTCTAAAAAATTAAGCTTGAGGCTTCCTTACCTCAAGAAATCCTCGTAAGGCGAACGATCATCTTCTCGGAGGCTCGACCCTTTCTTCACTGATAACAGTTGCGAAGATATCAAGGCCAAGCTAACCAAACACCAAAATTGAGCGAAAATTTCCAAGGTAGAGAAGTTTGGGAAGAATATCGACAAAATCGTCATCAAGAAAATCGAGATGGATCAGAAGGCCATAGAGGAGGGACTCTTTGGGTGTTACCTTCTAATTGCCATTAAACAGGTCGAGGCGGAAGAATTCTTTAACCTGGAAAGCTGCTTTCGATGCCTTGCCGTGGAAAAACAACCCCACGAAGGAATGTACTGCGCCCGATGTCACTTGCTCCGTTTGCTCAAAATTGGACAGGGATGGATGGATCGTACTTCGGAAAAACCAAGATGCGTGAACTGCGGAGGCGACCACAGGGCCTTGGACATGAGATATCATGTGCGCACGGAAGCTCTCCGAACAAATTTGAGGTGATCAAGCAGTAAAAGGGGGCGAAGAAGAAAACCTACGTTGAGGTGGCGGCGACGGCTACATCGAACTTTATTGGAGCAACAGCCCCGAAGCTAGTATTGCCAGGTGAATGCAAAGAGATAATGACTATGGTCATTGTTGAACACCTGCCGAAATTAGTTAACCCAGGTACTTTTTGGACGAGTTAAATCGTCTCCTACAAAAGAACGGGACAATGAAAAACCTGTAGTTCTCACACAAAGACGCTTCGCAGGAAATATTAAATATCCAGTTTGTCGACGAACATCAAATAGACGCAAACAAAGAAGATAAAGCAGCCAAACAGCAACGAAAACACACATATGAAGAAGTAACTACGGAAGAAGAATAGAAAAAGAGCGGGAACTCAAAAGAGAACCCGAAGAAAAAACGGCAAAGAAAAAAAGAAGAAAACGGAAACAGAAAAGGAAGAGAGAAAAGAATTGGAAAAAATCCTAAATAATCCTGGAGTACTTCCTAACCGATAAAAAAGGATATCCTACTGCTGAGTTTATTCTTCTACGCCGAGGACGTAAATCTCAAAGTCTTGGGTGCTTCTGTATGCAAACCCCAAAAGAAAAAGAGAAAAAGGGCTCGAAGGCATCTACCATGGCGATTACAAGTGGACCTACAATAAACCATGTTCGCCGAAGGAAATAGGAGGACTACTGATGTAGCTCGCGATGTTCATCCCGGACTCGTGCACAACACACGTTCAATATGTCTACCTACAAAAAGATAAAAAGTGGACATAAAACATCGGACATTGATTAATAGTCTATTATACAAAAAAAATGTAGAAAATAATAAAAAAAGTGAATAAATAACGTTAATAAAGTGAAGTGAATAATAATAGCGAAAAATTAAAAAATTGAAGAGGTAAACCACCAGTTTGTGGGTTGAAATGAAAGGGTCACCAGTTATGGAGTAAAGTTTATGGGGGTAACCAATTTATAGTGAAAATGAATTAAATGAATGATCTTCAATGAGAAATTATCTGACTCCAAAAATTAATTATTTACAGTCTTCATATTCTGGCTGGACTTACCGAAAGTTTAGGGTAATCGAGATAAAGATGGACGTTGAAAAAAAAAAATTTTTTTATTCTAATATCGGCCTATAACGGGGCAAGCGGCACGTCACGATGTTACTTTGCAGGCCACAAGCAGGCGATATATACTCAACGCGAAGTATTAAATCCTGGAGCGACAAGACTTGGTGAATTTATAAGGGCTCCGTAAACAATAATACGGGTATGACAATGCTTAATGATAATTATAATACTTATTCTTAACTCTTTATTCCTCTCATTGCTCGCGTATATATAGTGTCATTTCCAGAGGGGCTTGGCCTTGATTCTACTCCGGGACAAATCTGACGTTGAGGGTCATTAGTCTCAGCATCTAAGGGCGGAGTTTTGCACGTCTGTGTATCGCAATTTGCTTACATCCTTCAGCTAACCTAGCTATTCTATGGGCTGATTTTACAGAGCTGTGTTATAATTTCCTTTAGATGGACTTTGTGTTTACTCAGGGGTTCCGTAGACTTCCCTCTTCTGATAATTTTATGCCAAGACTTGAATTGCTTGTTTATTCGTTTTCACTTGTTGACTTAGGTATCTTGACCTTTTTTTCTTTTTCTCGCGTTCACCCCTTTTGTATTTCTCGCGCGTTAGAAATCAATGAGACTACCGCGTGTCAATTTTGTTGAGTTTTTTGCTGGGCCAATTGAGTCCTGCATTGTTTTTTTAAGGGGCTATCTGGAGACTGCCGACTTAGGCATAAGTCACCGTAACCAAACAGCCTAGTTCTAGGTTACTTTAAAAAAATTGAACAGGAAACAAAAATAAAAATAAATAACAATAACAAAAACAATTAAACCTGGTTAAATGAAGGGGAGAAGGCCAGCCTCCACCCAAAAGTCAACAAGTCCACAAGTCAATGTGCACTAATCTGTCCCGAGTACAAGGGACAGGCGGTAGCGACCCCGCCCATCCCGGCATCGGGACAGGTGTCGTGCGCGAAGATCACCCAGACTGGGACATTCGACAAGAATGTGCCGAACAGTCTGGATGACGACGCAGTCATTGCAATAGGGCGCAGGCGAGCGCCCTATCAAATAGCGATGTGTCACACGAGTGTGTCCGATTCGGAGACGACAGAAAGCAACCTGAAGCCGCCGCGGCATTGGGGGATAGGTCCATGGGAACAGTCGCGGCACAATGGCACGCAACTTAAAGTTCCCTTCGACCGTCTCCCATCTTCTTTGCAAGCATTCCAAAGAGCTGCCCGTATTCCTGCCATGTAGTCGGTGTGGGGAAGAGCGAAACGCTGGTCCGGTCGCAGAGTCCTCGCGGACTCTTTGGCGCCCTCATCGGCGCGCTCATTCCCAGCAATTCCTACATGTCCAGGAACCCAGCAGAAGATAATCTCGACATCTGCCCGGCTCGCCAAAACCATGGCGTCACGGATATCGCAAACCAGGGGATGCGGAGATTCCAATGCCCCGAGAGAACTCAGGGCGCTTTGTGAGTCGCTATAGATCACAATCCGGTCTCCTAACCGGTCACGTCGCGTAATCTCCCGTACCGAGTTGTGTATTGCCACCAGCTCGGCCGTGAAGACAGACGCAGCGCCTGGTAGAGCCCTGCTGACTTCAAACAGAGGGGATACGGCGTGGAAGCCGACCCCCTCTTGGGACTTGGAGCTATCCGTATACACTGGCACGGTTCCAGCGTGACACGATGTGTGCTCCAAAAAGGTCGAACGCAATACTCCTGGTGCAGTACAAGCTTTGGGAGCAGAGGCGTGGCAACAAATAGCCAAATGTGGTAACCTCCAGGGTGGCCTCCTGGGCAGAACCAGGGGCGCCACCGGGCCGAGAGCTATATCTACCTCACCAAGGAGTTTCCTGGCCCTAAACCCGAAAGGCTTAGGGTATGACTGGCGTCTCTCGGCGGCATAGGCACCATTGAGATCAGCTGCGGATGCAGTGAGAGCTGTTGGCGACTGAGGGAGACTCCATGCTTGCGTGTACAGGCGAGTGATGCACTGCACGCGGCGCAGAGCGAGTGGCATCTCCCCAGCATCGACCAACAGGCTCTCAATGAGGGAAGTGCGGACCGCACCGGTCGCAAGCGAAGGCCGGTGTGGTAGATCGAATCCACCTTCCGCAATAAACGCTCGGCTCGGATGCATAAAACTCGCATCCGTAGTTGAGCTTCGAGCGAACAAAGGATCGACAAATAACTAAGGCAGTAGCCCTATCAGTGCCTCAAGCGCTGAACGTCACGAAGCGGAGAATGTCCATGGCGCGGGTACAAGAGACCCTAAGGCTGCGAATATGAGCCTCCCAGGTGAGGCGTCGGTCGAATACAAGACCAAGGAAACGGTGCGACTCAACCACATCCAGGCGCACCCCATTAAGAAACAATTCTGGGTCGGGTTGAAGCCGTAGATGGCGGCAGAAGTGCACCACCTTAGTCTTGGCCAAAGAAAACCGAAACCTGTGCGCTTTAGCATAGCGAGAGACGCGGTTCAGTGCCTGTTGGAGTCGACGCTCCAGAGTTGGCATCTGGGCCGTGCCAAAAGAGATCGAAAGGTCGTCCACGTAGAGCGTAGCGAGAACATCTTCCGACAGCACCGAGGTGATGCCGTTGATGCTCAGGGCAAAGAGTGTGACACTGAGGACACTTCCCTGCGGGACACCCGCTTCCTGCTCCTTTGGGCCGGAGAGGGCTTCCCCCACCCGTACCCGGAATCAACGATTTTTCAAAAATTCAGATATAAACATTGGGAGGCGTCCCCTCGCCCCCGTCGTGTGGAGAGTCTCCATGATACCGTATCGCCATGCGGTATCATAGGCCTTCTCCAGATTGAAAAAGACCATGGCGTGGTGCTGTCTATGAAGGAAAGCCTCGCAGACGGCATTTTCCAGTCGGAGCAGAGCATCCGACGTGGAGTGGAACTTGCGGAAGCCGCACTGTGCGAAAGACAGATGGCATCCGATGTCCAAGAAAAAGGCTAAACTAACATTTACCAATTTCTCCATCAACTTGCACACGCAAGAGTTTAGAGAGATTTGGCGGAAACCGGTTGGAGTCGAGTGATCTCTTCCCGGTTTGCGAAAGGCGAGCACCGTAGCGATTTGCCAGAAGTCTAAGAGAAGACTTTCCACCCAGATCCTGTTGCACAAAATAACAGAAATGCCATGCCTCGCTCACCCAGGTGTCGAAGCATGGCGTAAGGGACATCGTCCGGACCATGGGCGGTGTCCGCGCACGAAGCGAGAGCGGAACGCAACTCACTCACAGTAAACTTGTCGTTAAAGATTCTTCGCCTCTGGAGGTAAAGTCCAGCCAGCGGCCTTCCGCGACATCACGACGTAAATTTAATGCTGGCGGAGCAGCATCACGGCTAGAGAATGCGGAAAAAGCGGTCACTAAGGATTTTGCCACGGACGCGGGGTCCAAGATTGCAGTCCCATTCTCCTGGAGAACGTGAGGGGGGTCCTGCGAGAACTTGCCCCGAATCCTTTTGACTCGCTTCCACACATCAGCTAAAGGGGTTTACCCGTTAAGTGAAGACACCTATGTCCGCCAAGAAGAGCAGCGGGCGTGCTTCGAAATATACCGGAACCTAGCCCTAGCCTGACGAAATTCAGCGACAGTGAAATCGTTCGGGCGGCGCTTATAGCGCAGTGCATGTAGGCATAACGCTTCTGTTTGAGGGCCGTCTCACACTCGGCCGACCACCATGGGAGTGGTCGGCGTGCTAAACGGCCAGACGTCCTAGTAAAAGTAATCAGGCCCACGGCGATGATGTTGCAGGAGAAGAATTCAACGGCCTCATCTACCGACCTAAACTCCTCGACTGAGATAGAGAATTCAGTCATTTCCTGAAATGCAGGCCACCGCGCCCGCGCCAAGCACCACCGAGGTGGTCTCTCAGGTGGCAGTTGCCCTGAAAATGATATTTGAATGGGAAAGTGATCACTACCATGGAGGTCATCGACCACTTCCCAATCAAAATCAGGCTGTGCATCCGAAGAGCACAAAGATAGGTCGTGGCAAGAAAATAAAGCGGGTCTCGGACAGTGATGCGTAAACTTATCCACGTTTAGGACACCCATCT
Source organism: Ceratothoa steindachneri (assembly GCA_963969495.1). NCBI lineage: Eukaryota > Metazoa > Arthropoda > Malacostraca > Isopoda > Cymothoidae > Ceratothoa > Ceratothoa steindachneri. The sequence continues at coordinate 108,855,294 of OZ018332.1, forward strand.
TAAGCTCTTCGATCAGATCGGCAAGGACTTGTCCCCGGGGATTTATGGAGTAATCTCCCCAGAGAGGATGCCTGCGCTTAGATCTCCAAGCAAGAGATAGGGCCTCGGCAACCGTGCCACGACGCGGCGGAAGTCCCCCACGTCGAAGTCAGCTTACGGTGGAATGTACGCAGAAATCAGAGTATACCTCCTACCCAGGTGCAGCTGTACAGCCACTGCCTGAAAGGAGGTATCTAAAGAGAAAGGAAGAACGGAGACATCATGCCGGATGTAAACCGCGCAGCCCTCAGCCCGGCCATCCCGCGGTGGTGATCGCAAGACCCTTATACCCCGGAAGGGCGGGCAGGGGGCACGCGCCTAGCATGGTCTCCTGCAAAACGATAGCTAACGGGGAACGGGATGAGACGAGCCTCCGCAGCTCTTCCCAGTTGGCCCGGAGTCCACGGCAATTCCATTGAAGAAATATGCCCTCCAGGCCTAGCTCGGAGGAGACGCGGGGGCCCTCCTCGAACTGAAAACCCTCACGGGAATGGCCGTACGCTCCCCGGGGGCAGAACCCCGGGCGCTGTTGGCCGGACAAAGCGCTGGAGGCGCTGTCGCCTTCGAGGACGTATTGGGGGAGGTTGGGCTCGCCATGCGAGTCTTTTCCTCCTTCCGCATCTAAACCTTAGTCGGGCGTTGCGGCTTCGGAGCGGGGGGCCCTCTTTTCGAGGGACCACCGTCTCCGAGCCACTCGCTCCACTTCGGGGCGTGGGCGAAGGGGCCGAAGCTCCTTTGTTGCTGTCCTCCTTTCGGGGAACAGCTTTAGGAACCCCCGAAGATGGCCTAGCGACCATCTTCAGGGGTGTTGCCTCCTGTGAGTCTAACGACTCGGTGGAGGCGCGTGGCCGTTTCACCTTACAGGAAACGGTCACGCTGGGGGAAGAGGGGAAAGCCCTGGTTTTAGCCAGGGTAGGGTATGAACCCTTTTTGCCGCCAGCTTTACCAGGGAAGCGCTTGGGTTGGGTAGAGCCCGCAGAAGGGCTCCGAATGGGCACGGAAACAACCATGCTCGTTGGCCTGGATGGGCTAGGAGCAGAGGAGGCCTTTCTAACTATTGATGCATATGACGTCCCAGGCAGAGCCTATCGCGCCAGGATCAAGTTCTTTTCCTCGCGGAATGAGATTCGATCCTGGGCCTGAACGGCCAGGATTTCTTTCTCAAGGAGATATGCACCACATTGCTTTGAAGAAGCAGGGTGCATCTCAGCAATTGACAAACTCAATTTACACAGACTTCGGGTGACCCCGACTTTGCACGTCTACATGAGCGATTCGTATGGCCAAAGCGGTGACAGGAATAGCACCTCCGCGGCAGTGGCACGAATGCCTTCACGCGGTAGCAAGACCAACCAGCACGCACTGACTCAGGGAGCTTGTCACAGTCGAACGTGACGAAGAGTGTAGGGGTGGGTCTCTAGCCCCCTCCCTGTTTTCTCATCACACGTTCGACCTTGACCGCCCCATGGTCGGCCAGCCCTAAGGTGATGTCCTCAATGGAGTAGTCAACGAGTTCCCTTGCATAAACTACTCCTTTCACAAAGTTCATGGTAGAGTGCGGCGTCACACTCACCGGGGTGCCATGAAGTGTCCGAAGAGCACTTATCTTGGCCGCCTCGGTGGGATTCACCGCATAAGCCAGAAGGCTCCCGTATGAGAAACGGGTTACCTTCGGCTCTCTACTAATTGCACTAGCTAATTCTCTCCTCTGATGTATCATGTTGCCCTTGGACAACATGGTTCCATCAGTGGAGCGAATAACGAGGAAGCGTTTGAAGCCAGCGGGCTTAAAAACGCCAGGTAACCTCTGAATGAGGGGCCCCGATGTCATCGAGGCTCCGCCTTGTGCACTTTTGGTCTTAGTCAGGGGTTCCGCAACCGGGGGGGCATAGGGGCCAGATGTGCCGATCTTGGCTTGGTTGCTTCCCAGAGTGGCAGCAGACCCATCCGTCCCCGCAGCCCCTGCGGATGGAGAGGAGCCCCGAGTCTTCTTTGTCTTTTTGGTCTTTGTCTTCTTCTTTTTTGAAGAGGAGGGCGGGGAATGAACCCGCTTTTCACCCCCACCGGTAGTAGCCCCCAGGCCAGATGAACCGGGCTCAGATAGGTCCTTCTCCGAAATGGAGAAGGTCCTGTTGGTCGCATGGACATCATCCGGAGAAGATCCCTCCCCTCCTTGTACTGCCTGAGAATCCTCAGCCGTTTGAGGAGGACCTTGCATAGGGGCGGATTCGGGTTCGGTGCTTGGCGCCGCGCCCGGATTCCCCCCCATGGAAGGTTTTTCCGTCTGAGGCTGGTTTTTTTCAAGGACCATGTCTATCACAGGAGGGGCCTCCAGTTGGCCATCCCCTCCCACGACATCGCAGGTCCCCTTAGCAGCTTCATAAGTTATTAGTGGGGAGGCACAAGCCTAAACCCGGCAAGGTTCAATATTATTGCCAGCAGGTCTTTTGAGGGAAGCGACCGAAGGGGCCTGGCTTCCCTCTTCCCTCTACGGGGGTTTGCCCTACCAAGCCGCTTGTACGAGGGGCGGTCGGCAATGGGCTGCCGGCTGGCTTTCTTGACAGTCACCTTAGAAAGCAAAGGAGGGACTGCCGCTGGAGATAGGGAGGTGCCCGAGAGCACCTCCAGAGAAGGGGGTGAGGGGGAGTCCCCTACACCCGTAGGCGTAGGAGAGGAGTAAGCCTCCTCTCCGGTTAAAGAGGTATGGAGGGTCCCCTGCGCAAGCACAGGGGGGTGGCCTCCATCTTTTCTGTGGAGCTGCACGAGGGCGGCTCCGTTGTTATAGGGGGAATTAAGGAAAGATTTTTTTTTGCATCATTGGGCATGGTTACCCTCTTTGTTTTACGGGACGCAATCGCTCGCCACCTCTTGCAGTAGCCCGCACTGCAAGAGGTGCTTACAGGCGCGGCAGAGCCAGGCGCCGCCATTTGGGACCACCCCTCACGTCTGGTGGCCTGGCAATCCTTCGGCGTTGCGGCTCCACCTTGAACACGGCGTAAAAAAGTTAGATTTTGAAGACGAGAGGAAAAGGGATGTGAGGAAGGTATGGGTGGGGATGAAGCAGGTTGTTAAAAGCCAACCACCCCAGACCGGAGCTGATGGGTTAGGGGATATTGTCCCCTCCTTCCTTAGCCCCGATTCGGGACGATTGGCTGAGAAGAAGGTCAGCTTCTACCCTGTGAAATTAGAGGCTGACCAGAGAAAGTTGTGGGAGAGGTTGTATGAAAAACGACGAGGTAGGAGAGAAATACAGGCTATCTGAAGGAAGGAAGAGAGGCTATGCTGGGTCAATTTTTAATAAACCAAATAAACTTTGATTTGAGGCGTAGGTTAGTGCCTTGGTGATCGTTCTTTAAGAGTGCTAATCTTTATTTTTATTCTAGGGAATGAATAAAACGGGTTTCTTTCTTGACTTTATCAATTATTGACACTTTAACTCGTTCGAGGATAATTAAAACAGTGTTTTTACTAAAACAATATACTTTAATGAACATAAACCCTCTCACTAAATAACATAAAAAATACAGATTCGTTATAGAATTTTACGGGGGGAACAATTTTAGGTTAATATCTTTGTCGCTAGCTGGACATCCGATAAACTAATTATTATGCATGGCGACATAAACAATAGGATTATTCTTTACTTACATAAGGTAATGGAGATTAAATACCCGAGACAAGTTAGACTATTTTCGGGGATTTTGGCCCGGATAGGCGTAGCTCGAGTAGTTGGTTGTTTGCTCAAGAGATGGCGTTCGTTGACCTGCCTGTTGATTTGACGGGTGACGTCCAGATGATCTGTGTGGGTTGGATGCTCAAGCGAAAGCTTAATCCTTCTACTTTTAGGCAGTTGGGGTGACCTTGACCTCGTTTTATTTTTTTTCTATCTAGTTGGTGTTTGTCCAACTCAGATAAGGTAGGATTTGGAGTCCTCAAATAATCTTGGGGCTCGAACGGCGCCGAGCTTCCTTGGTACAATCTGATTTTGTACAAAGACTGCAAGTTCTCCTTAACTTGCAGAAACTTTCTACCGGTGATTTTTCTGTTTTCTTCTCGAACTCGAAAAATCTTCTGTCAACCGGTGACTTTCTTGTCTCTTCTGTTGGAACAAACCGAGAGCCATGTTTCCTGGGGTCAACCTGTTATATACCCAAATTACTCCTGCGAGGTAATGGGGAGGTGAGACCTCAGGTCGGTCTCCCGGGCTTGGCGTCATGTAGCTCTGAGAGAGGGTAATACGAGATGGGCAGTTTGCACTTTTGAATTGATTGTTCATAAGTATACCCTCGAAGGTCCTGCCTTTTGAGCTGAGGTCAGGAATCTGTCTCGTAAAATTTACCATTTTGCCCGTTCTCCTATGTTACCGGAGACTATTGTAGGGGCAAAGCTAAACCCAGATGTCTTTTTTTATTATTTTCTTGGCCTCGATATACAGTGGCGGCAACAAAAAAAGTGACATGTGACAATTCGGGGAAAATAAAACAGAAAAATGTAACTTACATATTTTATTATGAATATTTCATGAAAGTTATTACTTGGTCATGTTGCCCTTGCACTTGATGACCATCCTGAGTCGATTGGGCATTGATTCAGTGAGGTTTGCGAAGTAGGTGGGGTCGATCGTAACCCAGATCTGCTTCAGTGATTCTATCAGGTCCTTGATGCTGCTGGGTGCTGTCTCTTGAACTTTGGATTTCATCAGATTCCAAGCATTCTCAATAGGATTTAGGTCCAGGAAATTACCAGGCCACTCCAAAACACTAATATTATTATCATTGAAGAACCTTTTTACTAACTGGGACCTGTGAGCAGGGGCACCATCATACATGAAAAATTCACACTGATGAATTTCCCAAAATGGCAGCATGTGCTGCCTCAAAACTTCAAGATAGTTAGTCCCCCTCATGGCTACATTCTTGGCAAGGAAGTACAGACCTCCTCTGCCCTTTTTTCCACTAAAGGCACCCCACACCATCACACTATCAGGGTGCTTCACAGTTTTCACGGTATATTTCGGGTCATCCCGAGACACAGTGCTGGGACGACGCACGATCTTTGACTCTCCTCTGACCAGCCTAAAGGTGCTCTCATCACTGAACATGACCTTCTTCCAATGGGCAGCTGTCCAATGTTTATAGGTCTTGCAAAAATTGAGCCTTTCCATCTTCATAGCCTTGGTAAGAAGTGGCTTCTTGGCAGCGCGGCGAGACGGTAGGCCTAAGTCCTTCTGTAAGCGATGACTGATGGTCCTGAGGGCAACGTTCTGGAGGAGGTCTGGGTGTTTTTTCTTGATTGAAGCGGAGGTTACAGAAGGGTCTGACATCACTTTACGCCTTAGGATATTATCAGTCCTTGGAGATGTCTTCCTAGCTGCACCAATGCCCTCCTTCCTCTTTGGTATGGTACCTGGTGGCAATAACTCAGCTGCACGTTTTAGGCGATGAATCGTATTTTTGAGGTTACTAAATCTGCTGCTACATCAATAAAAGACTTTTCCTGCTCTAATAGGGTCAAGGCACGGCTTTTCTCTGTCATAGAAAGCTTTTTCCACCCCATTGTATCCACTTGCACAGAAGTTATAGCACGTCAAATGTAGGCACGAATGCAGATAATCAGCACGCTGGAGTGCCATATACTAAAACCTCGTTGTACGAGCTCAAACGAGACACTGAGTTCCAATAGAGCGCAGTTCTGTTGTCTTAGCCCAGGAGACTCGTCCACTTGCGGCATAAGCTCCGAACATTTTCATTGAATTGTTGGCAAGTAAAATAGTGAAAGCGATTTTGTGTATCGATTTCTGTTGCCAATATTCAATGTCACTTTTTTTGTTGCCGCCACTGTATATATATATATATATATATATATATATATATATATATATATATATATATACATATATATATATATATACACTAAACTCTTATACCTCTGCATTCCTGTACAATTAAATTTTTATGAATTTTCTGAACTTCGCAAATTATAATAATTTTAAAAAGGAACTCTAAACTAAATTTCCCCCTTTTCAAAATATCACGTTGCTAAAATATAGTTATAGAAGAAGACATATATAAATAAATTTTCTGAACTTCACCATTTGGGTTTTAAAATATTTGCAAAATTTGGATACTTATATTTATTTCTGAACTTCACCACTTTGTTTTTGATTTTATAAAACAATTATTAGAAATAACTTTGATAAAAAACATAAGTTATCACCAAACTAAGATGAGATTATTATTCAAATACTCAAAAAAAATACCCTTCTTGAATTATAGAGTTAGTGATGATGATAAACGACAATAAAATATAATTTTACCTTAATAACTAACCAGAGATAATTTGATCAACCTAAGGCATCGGTGAAGGTGTAGTTTAGGGTGCGTATCGCAGTCACGACTTTTAATATCACAGTTATGATAAACAGTTATCTATGGATAAACGATACCATAGATTAGGGTCGCACCGATATGCAAATTTGCCGATAACCGATATATCGGCGCAGGAACAAGGTTAACGAAATCAAAATAAAAAATATATATTTGAGAATATTTTTGCCGTCTGGAGAAGCTATTGCCGTATAAAAAAAATATGCTCAAGGAGGTCATTTCTGACAATTTTAGACGATCGCAATCTTGTTAAGCCTTATCGTCATCGTTTGTTTACAAACGTATATAATACTAGGAATAATAAAATCATTCGATAATAGTTAAGGGGAGCGTCGAGTCATTTTTTCCAAAAAATTTCAACTTTTTTAATTAGTTATCCATTCTTCATAGAAAATTGATGAAAAATTTCAAAGAAAACTGAACAGAAGCCATTATAATTTAGTGTTGAATACGTTATGGTCGAGTGAGCTTGTGCCATTTCAGAGCTTCTGACTACGCGATTCGCCTAATATATCATTGCTGTATATTTTAGTGTTCGTTAGACAATCAGTGCTATTACAGTGCATTTTGTTGATAATTATAATGGGTCGTTTGTCAAGAAGAAAGAAACAATTACGTCAAATTTCGAAAGTTGGTGGAGAAACAACAAAAGCGACCAAAAATCTAAAACGTGAATCCGAAGCTGCATCCAACTACACAGCCGCTAATGAAAATGTTTGTGAACCCTCTGTTGCTACTTTGTCAACCTTTCAAAAGAGAATGAATTTGATAAATGAAAATAGGGCATTATTTCCAGACAGTAAAATCTCCGAGAATGATGATTATGAAAATGTTATTCTTGATAAAAAAACTTTACGTTCATTAGTTGCGTCATCTTATTGTGTGGATTGTTGTGAAGCAGGTGAGGTATCATTTGTAGATATGGACTCTGATGTCATTGTGAATGTCAAGTGCGCCTTATGTGACACTGAACTTTTTTCGACTACAGACACATCTAAAGAATGTAAAAAGAACAAAATGAAGAACACATCAGCTCTTGTATATAATGCTCTGGCATCTGGACAAGGGTATAGTGGCTTCATATTGACAGTTCGCAGTTGAACTTACAATATATCAGCACAAACAGGTATGAGACTTATAAGCATTGCATAGGAAAAGAAATTATTGATAGAAATGCTGCAAATCAGTAAGGTATTAGAGTTTGCATTTTCCAAAAATATGAAGAGTTAGGCATTTTTCCGGATGACCAGGGAGTCCTTGATGTTGATGTGTCTTTCGATGGGACCTGGATGAAAAGAGGTCATACATCACATATAGGAGCTGCTGCTGTCATCGAAGCACACACTGGCTTTGTCATAGACCATGAAGTACTCTCAAATTTTTGCTACGTGTGTACAAGGTCTAAGGCTATGAGCAATGAACAAAAATTGAAGCACTCAAGGGTCTGTCACAAAAACTTTGATGATAAAGCAGGTGCAATGGAGAAGGAACAGGCTGTAAGACTATGGCAACGATCACAAGCACTAAAATTTAGGTATGTTACATTTGTTAGTGATGGAGACAGCAGTGCATTCAATGCAGTTACTGCACTCAATGACGGACAAGGCCCTTATTCGAATGTTACAGTTTGCAAGGAAGACTGCATAAACCATGTGGCAAAAAGACTTGGCACAAGACTTAGACTAATAAAGAAAAGCACCGCCGAAGATATAACAACTAAGACCGGTAAACAACGGAAAAAGACTGTCTTGGGAGGTAAAAATAAGTTGACAGACAGTCATAGATAAGTTGACATTCTATTTCGGCAAAGCAATCAGAGACTTTGTTGGTACCACCACTGAACAAATGAGAAATAGAGCATTGGGAGGCTATTACCATGCTACGAGTACGGATGAAAATGCAAGGCATCATCAGTGTCCGGAAGGTGCTGACTCATATTGCTTCTATAATGCAGCTTTAGCTAAAAATGAAACTCCTCCTTCTCACAAAAATATGAAAATTTCTTTCTAATTGTCACCTGAGTTCAGGAAACTTGTGCTCAACGTGTACATAAATTTGACCTAGAGATGATTTGCTGAGTCGGTGCCTCAAGGGGAAAACTCAGAATCCAAATGAGTATTTCCATGCAAGAATTTGGAACAAACTCAGCAAGACTAAGTTTGTGTCATTACCTACAGCGAAATACTCCATAGGTCTGGCTGTGCTAAGACATAATAATGGGTATGTTCTGTCACAGCTACCGATCAGCACTCCTATGAATCTGAGAAAAAAGAGACAGCTGGAACATTCTGACAAGGAAAGAACTCGGCACTCACTCACACCAGTAAGCAAAAAAAAAAAGAAACACTGCGATGACACCGACACCACCGATTATGCTGCGGGGGCTTTTTGAGCGCTGCTCTTATGACTTAGGTTTCGAACCCAAACCAAAGGCTAAGGGTTATATAATGGAGTAAAGGGAAGAGGGGTCTCCACTGTTTAAAAATCCCCCTTCACTGAGAAGTTATATGACCGATGATGCCACAGTGGGGATGCATAATATGCAGTCAAAACCCCTTTTGCAAGTACGAACCCTCTTTTGCATTTTTTCTGCTATTTCTATTTTTGCAAAATGCGCTCACTACCAAACGTAATTTCTTCTAAAATTTTATGCGATTTTCGCCATACAAGTGTCAGAATAAAGAGGAATGTATGAACAATCTTCCTACGGCCTCAAAATTGCAGTATTTTTTTTCAAAAATGTGGTAACTAAGAATTTTTGAAAAAAAACAGGTAAAAAAAAATAAAAGTTGAAAATTTGATTTAATTTCGAAACTAGAACGAAAATCAGAAAAATAAGGCCATACATTTGTTTCTACACGCATTTGCCATGTTTATAAAAAAAATATATGTATACATAAAAAACTTTTGAAGGAATTAAAAATCTAACCTAACCCCCCAAAATGCAAAATTGTTATGTAACTTCTCAAATAACAACATTTTCAAAAAGATTGTAAAAAACAAAAAGGTTTTAAAATAACGTTTTACATATAATAGCAAAGTTTCAGATCAACCGAGCAATTAGTTAACAAGCCGACCCAGCAACTCAACGCTCCCCTTAAGTTTATTGTAGCGTAAATGCACTATTAATTTAAATTAGTGTATTATTTACGTAATTATTGATATAACTTTTAAGTTATTCTAGAAATTAACGCGTGCATTATGAGGCTTAAGGCTAAGTTTGCAATTTCTAGATCATTATAACGTCCCTCCCCAAGCAACATATATGTATCATATGCTGGCTTCCCTTATTTAACACACATTATAACTTATTCACTTAAATAGCAGGAGTCCACATCTTCACTACTTACAAGTACTAGAGCTAACAGGCCTACAACGGCAAATAAATACAATTAACTTATGATTTCAAACTTTCCAAGATGGCATCAGCGTCTCACCCAAAGTAAATCGTAACAATGACTGGAATCGCCCCCTGGCGGGCATAGTGGCAAACAACCGCGCTGACTTATCGCCGGGCTATGGAAGTAGCAGAATCCGGAATTTGGTGAAGCTACCAATCAAGTATTCGTTATCTATGGCACAGGGTATTGACACTTACATAAGTGCATGCCTGCACAAATCGGGCCTATTTATGTCATGTTCTGCCATATAATACAATATTAGATTTTTACATAATATATTACGACACTTAACATACACCTAATAAGGCATGTAATAAAGCTACAATTTCGCATACACAACGATTAGTAATACATGAACGACGGATTCCTTGCAAACGTGACTCGCCTCCCGGAGCGGGCGAAACCGTCCGTCTTGCTGTTCCTCTCTCTAGTCCCTGTAGAAGTGTCTGGTTGACATTTTGTGGCGTCGTTCTCTTCCGCACCATGCACTCTAAGATGTGAAGTGCACCTGGTCCTCTTCGTGTTTTCTGCCTGAGTCCATGGGCCTTGCTGCTTCTCGGCACGTTACCATATTTGTGAGGGAGGTAAACTCGCCGGTTTTAATTTGCTCACTGAGACAGTGTTCCTTCTTCCGTCAGGGAATTCCAAAGTGGAAACATCATTGCCACGCCCGATTATTGGGAAAGAGCCAGCATATGGTGTTTCTGGTGGTTTGCGCATGTGGTCAATTCGGACCAACATATGAGTTGTTTCACGCAAAGTTTGGGTACGAAAGGCTTGGGCACCGAGTGCAGGTACCCTATGGATGCCTACGCGAAGTGGATTTGGGGCATGGTTGATGCCATTTCTTCAATAAATCTCGAGTCCTCCTTCGAAAACAACGATGAAACTAAAGGTTTTGAGCACAAGAAAGTAATAACGAAAAGTGGATAAATAACGATAATTAAGTGACTGAATAAATAACGATAATAAAGGGACTGAATGAATTACGATAATAAAATGACTAAATTAGTGATTAAAACAAATTATTTGGTAATAATCTAAATTGCGTAAAGCGAATAATAATACAGAAAAGTGAATAAATAAAATAAGAGATAATAACAAAAGGTAAATTAATTATGATAATAAAATTATTAAAATAAGTAACTAAAATAAAAAGTGATTAAAAGAAGTTATTGAAAACTAATCTAAAATGTGAAAGTAAATAATATTAACGAAAAGTGAATAAATAATGATACTAAAGTAATTAAAATAGGTAAAAACTATAGTAATTAAATTCAACTCCAAAACGTATATTATTATATTAAAATTTAATAATATGAATAACTAATCCTAAAAGTCGGAATATGTTTATATTACTAAAAGAAACCCAATACATGTATAGCATCAAAAATAAAATTAACTAATGTATAGATTGAAAAACATGACCCCCTCACAAATCTGGGGGAAACCCCTTTATTTCTTACTCATACTAATGTATAACTTACTCTTGTCCTCTGAAATTGCTACAAAAAACGTTCACCAATATTACTATCGATTTTTTACACATATGTAATAATTTTGAACATTTGTAAAAAAGTTATTGCATTTCTTTCTCTAATAATTCGTTAAATCGTTTAAATCATTGTAATTGCTCATTTCCTGAAGATGATCTGCCACGGTCGAAAGACTTCTCGGAATAAATTATGTCTTTTGGGTGTTTTTTCTGGCCTCACACATCCAGTAAAACAAATTGTAATGAGATAGAGAGAGTACAAGTCAGAGTGAATAACGCTGCCATTGTTGAAGACTTTAACGGTATATATAAATATATATATATATATATATATATATATATATATATATATATATATATATATATATATATATCTTATGAGCGCGAGAGAATGATGAAATAAATCCAACTTCACCGCAGTAAAGAGAAAACGGAATAACTTTTTCTCCGTAAATAGTTATTTCTTACTTCGAAAAAACCTGTCACATTGAAGCAGCGAGCAACTGCTTTGATCTCAATTAAACCGCCCTTTAGACCACTAGGCCGGCGGAAGAGTAGTCTAAAAGGCGGTATAATTGAAATCAAAGTGGTTGCTCGCTGTCTTAATGTGCACGGTTCGAATCCCAACTTAGCTCAGATCTTTTCGAAGTAAGAAATAACTATGTATGAAGAAAAATTATTCCGTTTTCTCATTCCTGCGGTGAAGTTGGATATATATATATATATATATATATATATATATATATATATATATATATATATACGGTTAATAAGGCAATGATGTAGCTAACTAAGCGCTTCATCAAGCTCTCGGAAGGAGATCTGCGTAAAATATAGTTGAAGATGAAAGAGAAAATTTGATAAAGTTGGCAATCCACTGAATTATTCCGTTTTAGATTTTAGGTATGCGCAATTACAGCGAGACTTATAAAAAGTAAATTTATTTATCACTCGCCGAACAAACAAAATGGGAAAATTTGAATATGAATAATATTAATAACAAAGCAAGGGTTAATGAGCAAGAGATGTACTAAAACTAATATATCGGAATAGTCTCTCTCTCTCTCTCTCTATGGAGAGAGACGAGAGAGTAAATTTATACGAATCGTCCTATAACTAGATATGGGAAAGGATGTAGGAATAGGTACAATGAATTTATATTTAGTAACAGTGATAAGAATGGAATATAAATATATATAATAATAGATTAAAGAATCACGACGGTTTATGGAAACTGAAAGTATAAGGGAAAGGAAATTATTTACTTACAATTAAAATATTTCGGTACAGTTGTTGTAGGGGAATCGTCACTCCCCCCTCCCCCCTGTTCTCTCGTGGTGGAGTCACGAGGCGGTTACCGCAAAGACATCCAGCCCCAGGCATCGTCGGGTTAAGCGCGTAACTGCAGCGTCGCACCACTCGGCGCTATGAAAGACCTAAAGGTTAAAATGCAAGATCTTCCCCAGGAGAGTGAGATTTAATTTCACGTCAAATAAGAAATTGGAGACGTGTTTCTCCCAAGCTCGAAGGCTAACGAGGAGCCGATGTAAGCCTTGGTGAGAAAAACTGTTGGGCATAAGAACCCTCTTGGGCCCGCTATCCATCCTCACCCCCTCTTAGCACTCCCCCAGTGGGGTGACAACTTATAAATAACGAACACTGAGGAAAATCGGGGTAGTATACGTCCGTCTACAGGTGACGAAGTCCCCGAATTAAGATCGGGCTACCGAGACTGGACAGGTAGATTACTTGGCTCGCCAGACCAAGAAGTACCCTGCGAGAGAGGCAGGGCTACTTACCTTAAGGGGCTAAGAAGCAGCTCATCCTCGAGCTATCCCAGGTTATCAAACCAAACGTTAAATTAACTTTGTTAAGTTTAACTTACTCTCGCCAGAGAGACTCCTCATATCCTGGTGCATCTTAAACACCAGGGGTATTCCTCGTCCTTGAGGAATTAAGGAAAGAAAGAAGGAAAAAGCTCCCCCTCGAGCCCGTTATTCGGTGGCCACACCGAACTCATAAGTTAACTTGGTTAAAAACCAAGTTCAACTTATTCTCGTCAGAGAAATCCCCCTCCGTTATACTCGCCCTTGAAGAAGACTGGAACTAAGAAAAAGCTCATCCTCGAGCTAGTTCCTGGTTACCAAACCGAACTTTAAGTAACTTATTCTCGTCAAAGAACCCCCCCCCTCCCTCATTGATCCTCGCCCTTGAGGAAGACCCTCCCCGAGTTCAGTCCTCGTCCATCAGGAATTAAGTAACGAAGGAGAAAAGCTACCCCTCGAGCTCGTTACTCGGTGGTCACACCGCACTCCAAGTTAACTTGGTTTAAGACCTAAGTTCGACTCCCTCTCACCAGAGAGACCACGACTACCTTGGTGCCGCATAAAGCACCGTAATTGTTCTCGTCCTTGAAGACCCCCTCCCCTCGAATACCGTGTGGACCTCCCAGCTGCTACCCTCGCCAAAAGGACATCGCGATCCTGCCCACCTACATCTGGCCAGGCGGCACGCGTCGTGAGACAATAACATTCCTGAGTGATTTAAACTCCAATAGAGTCCGTAAGCCTAAATCTTATATATTGCTGTGTGTAGAGAAATTCACCAATTTTAGAGGGTCAAACTAATTTAATTAATTCTTGTTTATTATAATATTCAGATTATTGCTTTGGTTAATGTTTAAATTTTGTGTATTCATTTGTTAGAGTTAAAAATATAAGTTTATTTTGGGAATTATTGTGCGTTTCTCTATATCCTTACGTGTTTCAAACGGCTCTATTCTTTAAGATATCAATATATTAGCACTCTTAGCACTCTTAGAACAAAAAGGGGGGGAGGGCATTCTACGACAGTTGTAATTTATGCAAAATTTAGCTACGACCCTGTCTCTATGAAATTAATACACACTATAGTCTAGCTGGGATCTTCTCGCCCCAACCTTTCAAAAAGACGCCACTCGTGTCCTTGAAACTTTCAATTAGTATTGGCTAAGAGGCTTCACGTGATTTTATGGCTATCTTAAAGCGGAGGAAAACAACGGTTTCGAATTTTTATCATCCATTTAGGCTTTTGCGTGAGACATTTCTTACATTTACTTACGTATATATTTTAAGAGTATTTACATGTTTCTTATGTTTCATATTTACATGTTTCCTATGGGCAGCAGCTACACTCTTCTCAAAGATACGAGAGGAGAATATCACATAAGCTAGCCTTTGTAAACAGAACATTTTGTTCATCAAATAGCTATTTTATTTGTTATCTCTGCTTTAGAATAGAATGGAAAATTCACTTTTATTCATTTTAGCTCACATTATAAATCGAAAATTATTTGCAATGGTGCAATTATATTTATGCGGTTAAAAAGTCAAAGTTGTAGCTAATTAAGCTCTTCACCAAGCACTCGGAAGGAGGATTAACTTCCATTCTCTTCAAAACCTGGGATAACAATTAAAAAAAAATTTGAGGTGGGTTTAAGGGACTCAAACCAAAAATGGCCGGTGACGTTACCAGGGTGGCTGAATGTAAGACATCCATGTGTTTCGCGAGTGTGAAAGAATAGCTTAAAAACGCGTTTTTCTTAAAAAGACAAGACTCCCAATTTTGGTACTTTTTTGGGTATATAACCTAACCTAAAAAATAAATGTAATGGACCTATTAAACCTGATTTAGTGAAAATGAAAAGTAAAGTAGCCGCAAAAATGTATTACATATTTTAAAGGATAGAAATTTCTTATGTCTTTATAAATTTGCTGAACAAAATCCCTGTTTTGATATTGCTTTCTCCACATAAACTCGCACAAATAGGAATCAAGTAAAGATCGGCGTGTCTCATTTTCCTTTCATTTCTATGTTTTGCGCGCGACCAAAGAGACTCAATTTGATTCGTGTGCTCTCCTGTTGTAAGATCTTTAAATGATTTTGAATGATCCAATGTAAAATGTTGATACTGCATGTCTGGCAGCGATTCAATTCCCCTATAAGCGCATCACATATCGCTAATGATTTTCATGCCTGGGAAAACATATTTCTTAATAAAATTTAGTAAGGTAGCTGCACTTCTATCCGGCACTGCATAAATGAAGCAATTGTTTTTCTCCCTGCAGATCCCGCCAAACACCCACTGTTGTGGAAAAACTCGGCCAACATTATATTTTCGTCTTGCAAATCATGACTCGTCTATCTCAACAGTAAAACCTTCACCACCTATTTTGGTAGCATTTTGCAATAATGAATGAGCGCAAACTTTTCTAAGGAAATTTTTGGAATCCGTTGCTGCTTCTGTAGCAATCTCAAATTCTTCGAAACAAAATTGATGTCATAATAAAAATCTTGCACCATGCATGTATAAAAAATACAATTGTTTGCAACGGTAATTTGGTACCATCCAACCACGTGTCCGTTCGTAATCCAACTTGTTTCCTACATTCGTCCCTGTTACACTCCATAATAATTTAAAGCCACAGTTTGAAAGCTTTATGCTATATCCATTAGCACAAAACCATTATTGGTGTAAAATATCTTGTAGCTGTAAATATTTCAATGCATCTGCGGTATTTTTTATTTCTCTGGCAAGATCGTATATGTTTTTCATTTTAGAGAGTAAAATCGAACGGAGAAAAAACTAACACAAACAGTCCAAGAGCAGCAGCTTCGCATATTATTATTATGCAGTCACAATAGCCAGTCGACCTTTCTGGCTGTTGACGTAACCACCCATTTTGGGTTTGTGTTCCCTAAACAAACACGGTCTGCTGACCAAAAAGTCGCGTGCTCTCACTTATTCTGATTTATGACCTTTCGACCTTCAAAACTTTCAATAATTCACGGACTAATCTTGGGAGGACATTGGCGATTCTATCACTCAAAAGAGAATGTAAAACAATATAAGGGTTTCAAATTTTGTTAGAACCCAGCCTAAAATAGAATAGCCTGTCTGTGCCGGGCCTAACTTAGCCTAGTTTAGTATAATCTAGAGGGCTTAGTATAACCTAGTATAGTATAGCCTACTTTATCCTACCTCAGCTTAGTATAGCCTAGCCTATCGTATCCTAGTATAGCCTAGCCTAGCTTAGTAGACCCTAGTCTAACTTAGCATATTATAGTATAGCATAGCTTAGCCTAGCCTAGTATATCCTTGTCTAACGTAGCATTGCTTAGTGTAGCCTAGCTTACTATAACCTAGCCTAACCAAATATAGCTTAGCATTGCATGGTTAAGCCTAGCCTATCGTCGACTAGATTAACCTAGCCTAGTATAGCCCAGGTAGAATAGGGTACTATACCCTAGCCAATATATCCTCGTATAGGAGAGCCTAGCCTAGCCTAGCATACTATAGGCTAGCTTGTTATAGCATTTCCTAGCATAACCTCACCTAATATAATTGAGCCAATCGTATTATATTATAGCCTAGCCTAGTATATCCTAGCTTAGTACATCATAGCCTAGTATAGCATACCTTACCCTAGACTACTATAACCTTACATAGCTCATCCTATTATAGCCTTGAATAGCTAGCCTATTGTAGCCTAACAGAGTATTACCTAGCGTAGTAGAGCATAGCCCTCCCTAGCCTATTATACTTTGGCCTACGCTAGCATAGCTCAGTATAGCCCTGTATAGCTTAGCCTAGCCTAGCATAGTATAACCTAGCCTAACAGTAACTATCCTAGACAAGTATAGACTATACTATCCTAGTATACCCTAGGCAAGCACAGGTTAGTATTGTCTAGCCTATCATACTATGTGCTATTCTAGCATAGAATTTTAGAGACTAAATTAGCATAGTATATCTTAAATTTTTACTTTATATCTTAGCATAGTATAGCCTAGCCTATAATAGCCTAGTATACTATAGCCTATTTTGGGCTTGCCTAAAAGAGTATAGCATATTATAGCCTAGTCTAGTCGAGCAGAGTTATGATGTTATGGCCAAAACAAAGTAATTCCCGGGCTAACCGTGCGAAGACTTTGGCAATTATACCATTCGAAAGAAAATATAAAGTAACATAAGGGTTTCAAATTTCCTTAGAATCAGCCGAATAGTTATGATGTTATTGCCAAAACAATATAATTCCAGGGCTAACCTATGGAGGACTCTTTCAATTATAGCTTTCAAAAGAGAATTTAGAAGAACATAAAGGTTTCAAATTTAGTTAGAATCGGCCGAATAGTTATGATGTTATTACAAAAACAACAAAAAAGCAAAATGGGGACCGACCGACCGACGACATAGTGAGATGTAGAGTCGCTCGCCACTAGACTGACACGCGACTAAAAAGTGCCGAATATTTGCCATGCTCAAATTAGATGGGGGATCTGCTAATTCTTCCTTTTTCACGCTCAGATACCCTAAGTTCCTTTGGCTAATATTGTTCGGGGGATACGACTATTCGTTTGTTCGTATTTTTATCGTGTGTTTAATCTTGTGGATGTTTTGATATTCATGTCTTTGTATTTATTTTTAGCTTTGTATTTTGAGGGTTATTTTTTCCGGCATTTTACTGTTTCCTTGTTCGGTAATTTGTTTATGGCTTTATATTTCAGTTTCGGTTCTGATAATTATGTTATCTTGATCGGAAAGATTCTCTCTTCCTTATTTTTTACTTCTTTTTTTTCATGATCGGTTTTCATAATTCAGTTATCATAATTCTATTGTAAAATTCGCTTGTCATATTTCGGTTTTCTTTTTCGTCAAATTTCTTTTTAGAATGTTTCGTAATTTTTCTCCTTTTCGTTGTGATTCTATTTTGCAGTTCTTTATGAATTCATCATTTATATATGAGTTCCTTTTCTCTCCTCAGCTGATGACGTGGGATTCTGATTATTTATATTTTTTGGATAGTAGGAGAGAAAGTTTCCTCACCGGGCCAGGCTCCCGGTAGACCCTTCATCAACTCCCTCTACCTCCCAAAAGCGTCTAAGAGGACCCAAATAGAAAAGGGTCGGCTGGAGCCGCTTAAGGTAACAAGGAGTAGTAGAAGGGGTAAAAACATGAAGTGAAAAAGAGAGTAAGAGAGTCGTAGTTGATCGATTTAGATCTTCTCGATAGAGCGGAAAGATTAGATAGAATAAAACAACTTCATTCTGCTGTTGATTCCGAAGTACACATCTCTCTATCGTTCAGTTCCTTTTATCTCTTTTAGAACTTTTATTCAAATTTTGCAACTTCAGTGAGGTGGCGAATGAACCGCATAATCCTTTACAGTTTCTCTTTAAATCGTGTGTTCAATGTGGGGTTCATGCCGTTCTGTGTTTAATCTCTGATCTCTATAAGCCTGTTTGTTCTTTATATAGTATTTTGGGATGTATTTTGTCTGATTCTATTTAATTGTTATTTATATCAAGTAATTTTCATTTCCAGTGGGGTCTATTTGTTTTGATTTTCGTTTTTCTCTTGCACTTACTTCAATTTGGGTCCATCAATTCAGGTGTTTTTAAAACTTTTCACTACACTAGTGTTTTTGTATTACACTTATTTATTCACCTGGTAATCATTTGAATTCACTTTGGTTTGTTTGATTTTCTATTCGAATACATGGGTCTTTTTATTTATCTATTCGCTAATTGGTTGTAAATTTATTTTTTTGATAGTTTTGCTCAAATTTCTTGTCCTTTTCGAGTATCTTTTCGGTATTCTTTTTTGGTAAAATTTATTGCTTCTTGTTTTAGTGGTCAGTATATACGAGTATGTCCTTATCGGTTTATTTTCTTAGTTTTTTTATGATTTCACTTAATGAACAAGGGTGCTTCTGTGGCGTCCAAATTGAAAGGTGTAGTAAACCTAACGAGGAATCTCACAGATTAGCACCCTGTTGGCCCTATGAAATTTTGAATTTGAGGAGACATATTGAACACTGAAATAATGGGCCATGTTGTAACAATGGACTACTGCTGAACAAAGTAAAATACTTGAAAATGATGTTAAACCGAAATTTAATATCTATTTAGAAAAAAGAAAAAATATCGTAATGATGCAAGAGAAATAGTTGGAGTTCCCACACGGATGTACAAACATACACACATGAGAAAACAGATGTAAGCTGAAAGGTCTGAAAAAAAGATAAAGAAGGCAGCATCATCCACTACAATTTGGCCATGACCAAGGTCTCTGCCCGTTGGGTCCCTAGAAACCTCACGCACAATGATCGACTTCAACGTCGTCAAAGTTCGGAGGAGCTTCTGCTCCTGTACAACCAAGACCCGGCGGGATTCGAGTCACGCATAGTGACCCGTGATGAAACGTGGGTCCATCACTCGGATCCCGAGACCAAGCTCGAAAGCATGGCCTGGAAGCACAGGAGCTCTCCGACCCTCATCAACTTCTGGCCCCAACCCTCATCCTGGAAGATCATGGCCACCATCTTCTGGGATTCTGAGGGAGTATTGATGGTGGACTATACGCCTCGTAGAAGGAACATCACAGGCCAATATTACGCCGAGGAAATGGCTGGGTTAAAGTAGTGCGGCAGGTTGACACGCGGTGTCCTGCTCCTCCACAACAATGCCCCTGTCCACAAGGCCAAAGTTGCACAAGCTTTCCTACGCGAGTTTGGATTCGAGGAGCTCAAGCATTCCCCATACAGTCCAGATCTGGCCCCTAGCAACTACTTTTTATTCCGCCAGCTCAAGGCTGCACGGCGTGGACGCCGGTTTAGGGACGTTGAAAATGTCAAGCTCGCCGTCCAGGAGTGGATTGAACCGCAATCGGGAGATTTCTGGTTTTTGGGAATTCGAAGGCTCAGGGACAAGTGGCGCAATTGCATTGAAGTCGAGGGTAGTTATATTGAAAAATAATAAAACCCTTTTCCTCATATCTCGTTTCCTTATATCCCAATTGTAAAACTTATTGACCGCCCCTCGTATGTTTTCCTGTCTGTTATATAATCACAAATAATTCTCTCCAGATTGCTCTTCATCTGGTAATGTAAGATCTTATATTACATACTCCTGACCCATAATTTGCCAAATGCTTTCTCTATATCTCTCGTGACAAGATCAAGCTAGTTTTTTCACTTCTTTTGCCTTGGATATTTTCTCAATAATTATATCAAGTAGCATTTTGGTGTCTATGCCTCTTCTGAATCGGAACTGGTAATCATTATGAAGGTTATTTTCTTCGATTTATTCCTTGATTCTTCAATTGAGGAGTTTTTCCGAAAATGTTGCCAATCAAATTTAATAACGATATAGGCCTATAGCTATTAAGTTGACGAGGTGTATTTTCTTGCTTCGAAATTAAAATCATTTTCGCTAATTTATAGCCACCCGGGAAGTAACTGTTTATTAGACACAGGCTATATTTCTTATTATATGTTTCAATGATGATATCCTGTGACTTGGTAAGATTATTCTGGCTATACCAGGAAAAGCCTTTTGCTTTTTGCTTGAATGATTGGATTACGTCTTTGATTTTCTTTGCTGTATAAGCTCCTCCACTCAGAGCTTCTTTCCTCTTTTGCAATACTGTTGTCACTGCAAATATCTTGGCGATGTTTTCATTGCTTTAAGTGTGGGCCATTTTGCCTCTCACTGGATTGTAGTCTCTTCCTCCTCTGGTGTTATGGATATCACGAACTAGCAGTGAATGCAGAATAGTTTATCTGTGGTCTTGTCGTCTTGTATCTTTTCTCTCCGTTCTTCTAAAATTATTACATATTTTCTTTGTCGGGGTCCGCTTTTAATTCTGTTCATTAATTTCCAGTTTTCCTTTGGTCAACTTTTATGCCTTTGCTGCCTCTTTATTAAAAAACTTTGTTATTTCTTTGCTTTGCTGAGTGCATCATCTTTATTTCAAATTCGTTCATGTAGTTTAAGTTGATCCTATATTCCGTTTAGCTGTCTTTTTTATCTCTTCATTACCTCTCTCCCTTAAGTATGGAGAAGAGTATGGAATCTCGTTCTCGCGATGTTTCTTTAGGCCCCTGCGTTGGTTTTCCTGTTAATTTTAAGTTTTTATCGTGGATTTTCTCCAGGTTTGCTTCTGTTAGATCGTTTGGAATGAAGTTACTGAATTCTCCTTTGTAACATTCCAGTTTTCTCTCGTGTACCTAGTATTTGTTTTAAATTTCCTGTACCTGTATTGGCTATTGATTCATGAACAGTAATGTTTTAACATTGTTACTGCATGTAATCGTAATAGGCTTTATTTGGAGGTTAAATAACATATTGAAGCGACTTAGCGTAACATCTCGCTTCGTAGCTGCATTGCTTGTGAGATATGTTGGAAAGTCTGGTTTCATTCTCTTAAAAATGTTTCTTTCCAACATTATTTCTACATTCGCTCCTCTATTGTTACTTGATAGGATAGCTGTTTACTTTGTATCTGATAATGAGGTTCCTTATAAAGATTGTAGTTACCTGTTTCAAAGATTGTTAATAGGTTATACAGGAGGAATAGGTTTTCCTATGCGCTTGATAGCCTGCGAAAACATTTCTTGGCATCATTTCTGTTTCAATTTTAACTGACCTGAGTGGCTCATCAAGGTTGTTTACTTACATGAATTTTATGGCTCTTCTGACTGCAGAGGTCACACAGTCATGATGCTCACCTGAAGAATTTGCGTTAATGATGGTGTAATTGAACAGTTTCATCGGTCTTCTTTATGTCTTCACTCCGTGTTCAGATATTAATATAATATCTTACTCGGCCAGTCCGAGCATATTTCCGAGTGTTGATGTTTTACTTATTCATGTTTTCGCGATAATAAGCAGTAGACTGAGCTTTCTCCTCCTTTCTGCTTCCATCTTTACTATTGTTGCCCTCAATGGTTTCTTCGGCGCTTCTTGTATCTTCATCGGTGTTTGCCTCTTGAGTTTTCATTGCTGTTATCTATTTTTACTATTTTTGGAAGCAGGTTTTCTTCATACCGTTTTTTACAAACATTGTATTAATGTGGTATCGAAGGTTCCTTGTTTCCCTATGTTCATAGCGTACGAATATACAGTGTACGTCAGAAGTTTCGTCGATGTTCCCTATGGTAGTGTTTGATGTGTCTAAGCTTGCTTGACAAGTTTCACGGTTGCTTTTGACACACCTGTATACTCTACGTTCTTTTTTATCCTCTTTGTTTTACTCTTCCCTTTCCTTTCTTTCCCTTATTTCCTTCTTCCTGAAGTACTGTGCAGTCTATGCAATTTATGGATTTCTTAGTTGCTTCCTAGCAGTTCCTCCATTCTTGATTCTTGTCCTTACATTCAGAACATACTGTATCCTCCTCTGTTCTTAGTCTGGTTAGGTGATCTTTTATTAGGTAACAACCTAAATATATTTTTATATTCATGTTTTTCTCGTTTCATATATTCTGGGTGAATAGTCATGTTGAATGAGAGAGAGTAGTACCATTTGATGTATTTTTTTAGATATCTCTGTAGTTGCGCACTCAACTACAAATAATTTAATAATTTCATTTATTTTATATTCATTATTTTTTTTTAATTTCTTTCTTTATTTCTTCCGTTTCATGTGAACCTACACAGATGTCTATCTTCCCCCTTCTGAGATTTCTGTTTGCTGTAGGCTATGGAGAGATTTCTGGCATCAATTCAATTTTCTTGCGTCTTTCTATTCCTTTTTATGACACTAATTTATCAATATTCTTCTCTTTGTCGCAGCTTACAATGTAGCCACTATATATGTAAATGATCTTGAGGAGGACTATCTTTAAATCTCTGTATAGCGTTTCACATATTTTCCTCTTATCTGGCTAGTTTTCGTGATCGATATTTTGTAGGCGAACTCTTAAGTATTCTAGGGGTCTCAGTTCCCTAATTAATTTTGGTCCCCCGATATCCTGTATTCAAGAACCTGAGCCCTTGTTTTTGCTCCTGTTTGCGGAGCTTATGTTGTTTTCTTTCTTTTTGAGTAAAAACTGTAATGAAAGATAGTAAAATCGTTCCATAATTGCCTAAATATGTATGGATCCCTATTTACCTACTTATTTCAGCACTTCACGACCAATTTTAACCTAAGTGGTTAGACGCCTCCAAATACTTTCAGGCTCTTTGTTCTAAGGACTCTCTTCTTCGCCCTATTTATTAGAGTTTCTATCCGGGGTTCAATACTATCCTTTTTAAAGGGCCTGGGCGTTGTGGTCGTCGTCTTATATTGCTTATAATTGGTGAAATAGGTGGAGGTTATAGCAAATAAATAAATAGGAAATTACTGGTATGGTCCCCATTATGTTTAATACTCCGTTCCATAGAATGGAACAGTTTTATAATGTTTGAACCTAATGTTTAACGTGGAATCCGAACCACTACCTATCTATATTCTTTCCCATTCCATTCATTACTTGTGCTCTTATAGTATGTAATCGCAACTTCATTTTTGATGTCGGGAGAGCCGACTAATATCTTTCTTCATATAGTCTTTTATTCATTATTATATTTTTTTGTAGCATTCATTCGTTATTTGAATTTCTATGTTGAGCGATTTCCGATATGTATAATGCTGTGTATGCTTTAGTATTTAATGTGTTTGTCCTAAATGTTTAGTTTCCAAAGTTCAATTTGTATTTAATGTCCATAGGTTGAAGTCTTTAATATTTTCAATTGCATCAATTAGTTTCTTAATTTCCATTTGGTTTTCCTTTTTTTATCTTTCTTTAAACCACTTATCAATGCACTGTTATTTACTAATTTCACTTTGATGTATATTTCACTCAATATGACTGCACTTTGAGGTCTGCCATATTCCACTTTGCCCACTATTATTAAATACTTCCAATTTGTATCCTATCCTGTGGTTTTAGGTTGTACTTATGTTTCAATTGTAATTGGATGTTCCCTTTAATGAGCCCACTTTTGTCTTTTCTAAAGAATATCAATTGTCTTTCTATGCTGGGCTATTGAGATGCACTTTTGTTTCACTTGTAGGTGGTTTTTCACTTTAATGAGTCTTTGTTAGGTAGTCACGTTAGTATTCACTGTCTTGGGGTTATGATTGTTGTAGTTAGTCTTAATCTGTTAGTGTCTTCATCGGCGTTATTTTAATGATTGGTTGGAGCTTCAAGGACTTTATCAGCTATCACTTCTCTGATCCTGTACTGTTTGTTTCTCTAATCGCCTAATATTACTTCCGCTATTCCCCCCTGATTTTTTCCCACTGAGAAATCTGACATGGATAAGTTCTGCAGAGATTGAGAAAAGAAAGTTGACATGATTCCAGATATTTTTCTCTCTTTTTTATGACACTGTTCAGTGGTTTCGATTTTGGCCATGACGTAGGGCTCTTTAGGTTTTTTCTCTCTTTGAGGTTTATATAATAAAGAACTTTATTTTGTATTCTTTTAAGTTCTCTTTTTTTTGACAAGTTGTGAGATGGGAGGATTAGTTGAGCGCCTCCCTTCGTAATGCAAGGTGGATCGTTATTTTGCTCCTACTCAATCTTTTTAAGGGATATAAGAGTGTTAGCATTGGTGTGAGTTTCTATTTTCTTTAAGCTACTTGTTTTACGTAGCCTGACGAAGATATCTTCAATCCAAGTACCATGCATTTAGGATGGGATCGATAGATATGTTTTTATACTTGGATATATGGTATTTTTAATCTTGAGATCGGAACATTGGTCAGCATTTGTTTGTTCGTTCTTTTTTCCAGTCCCTCTCGAAATGGTAAATGTTGTCAGTCTTGATAGCTGTTGTCCACGCCGGAGCATCCGCCTTTCTGGATTGACTGACAACTAATTGGCAGATGGTATCAGCGTATTAAATATTTATGTATTCAGTCATTCTAAGTGGTGGCAGTTCTGCTAAATCGATCGATTACACCGTGGGGCTGAGGTAGCACTCATGAGAGTCCACCTTCTAATTCAGACCCGGGTCCTTTAAATTCCTGGACTTTCATAAAATCCTTTCTATCTTCTATATAGGTATGTTGTTGTTCATCCGAATATATAAACTATTCTGTTACATGCCTCTGACCCAGACTTTGTGAACAACTTTTTCTACATCTCTGAGGACCAGATCAATGTATTTATTATTTCTCTAATTTTGCTCTTGCAATCTTTTCATTAATAATCCAAGTGGTATTGTGGTGTCTTTACATTTACAGAATCCAATTGGAATATAGTTGTTGAGGGTGTTTTATTTTATATATTCAAAAATTCTTATGTTTAAGATCTTTTCGAAGACATTAAAATTAATTTCAGAAGCGATATATGTATTGTCGTAGAGTCAAGATCGTTGAGTGACTTTGTACTCACTCCCCTCAGACGGAACAGTGAGGAAGGGGAGTCAAAATAAGCGCGTGGGAAAACAATAACAAACTGAGTGCGATAGTTGGCCTAAGTCAAACAACTTCTAGGGGTTTTGGGTTGAGAGAAACTGGCTATAGAAAATACTTTACTATATACAAAAATAGGGAATATAAGTAATTCTACAATGGATACACAACACGAAATTCAGGGGGTCAAACTGAAGTACAAAATCAAGGTCACGCAGACTCGGCGTATAACGGGACTCAATAAGGCTCGTTCACTGGAAGTACGAACGAACTCTTGATAAAAAACGGGTAGACTCACGTTAGGGTGGGGGCTGGATAAGACGAGGGTTTGCAGTGTCTGAATGCAAACACTTTGTTTAACATCGCTGAAGATAAACGAGGGAGTACTCCAGGCGAGAACGGAGCTGACCCAGGGTTGATAGAGGTTTGTCTGTTGACTAGCGTTTATCTGGCGAAAACCCTTGTCTTCGGCTGCGAGCGAGACAGAGTCGAGGGCTGCTCGTAACTTCACGAGGATGGTGGTCACGAGATGGCGTGTGCTACGCACGGGGTCTGCACGGTACTGCTATCCGCAATTGTACTCGCGACTCTACTGACAACTGTATTGAATTATGACAGCCCTTGTCTGATTATTTATGTGGCCTCAGAGGAAGTGCATCGCCTGAGGTGCTAAAAAGGAACGGGCCTTATCAGACGGGGCGCGTCCTGTGTGGATTCTCACCGTTGTGCGGAGTTTCCGATCTGTTTTGAACCCTTCCTGCACCAAACGCTCTCGTTATCTGCGCCGAAGTTCACCAGTTCCCAGGCGCTGTATGTACACGTGGGGTTTTCTGTCTCTTTCTTACATGTATATATAAGTCCGTAGCTAATGAGGAAATCCAATTGCTTGCCTCGTTTGGGGATACATATCATTTGGGCGAGTTTGTATTCATCTGTGAAGCATTCGGAAAATAACACGGGTTAAATATATTTTTGATGGACTCGACTATATTTTCTGATGCCTTGGTTAGGGCAATCCTGTTAATTATTAAGAGGCTTGGCGCTTTCTTTTTGAATGAATGGAAGCCACTTGTAATTTCATTGCTTGTTATTTTGGCTCTGAGAAAAAGATGTTTATAAAACATAAAAAAGCCCTAGACGGAGATTGCCGAACATCACCGAGCCCTCCCTATAAACTAGACATTCCCTGTTGGTGACGCATCCCATTGTCTCGCCAAAGGACACTAGATGAAGTTGGAGGAGGTAAGACTCTTTGCTCAAGCCACTAATAAGAAGTGCCGGGAGTCCATATAATCATAGATATCCAATGAAGTCTGCCTTGTGCTTGTTACGACCCCATTAATAATATGAAAAATAATAAACAAGCTGAGGGAAATGAACGACAGGCCATCGGAAATTTAACACATCCTAATTTTTTTTCTGACGAATCACGTATGGTTCAATTTTCAGTCTCTGTAGTGATATTGGTTTGTACATTACTCAGGGAGGATTTGACCTAAACAGGTTAAATCCAAATTTGAAACATGATGGCTTTTCTGCTATGGTGTAGATACGAATGAGGAATTATCAAAACTCATAATTGGGAAAGGGCATTGGCAACATCAACTGGGAAACATACATTTCCTTTCTTAAAGAGGGACTTTGTAGATTGTGTGAGAGTTTGAAATGGTCATCTTAAAAAAGAAAGTTATTATTCATGGAAAAATGAACTGTTTATCTTACACTAAAAAGAAAGAAAGAATGGGAAGAAAAAAGCGGCATCAAATGAGTTGCTTGCTCTATAGAATCTCCTACCATGAAAAGACTTTCTGAAAAAGTAAAAAAATAAAACAAACAGGAGCACGGAAAATTATCAAATGTCATACATCACGCATAGTCGATATAACACACAATAATCTCATTACTTATAAAGTCTACGCCAAGGTAGGGAAGTTGTAGCACTAAAAGCTGCTAAGGAAAATCGGCAAATTATTCTACTCTCATTGTTCAAAATACATTCCATTCTTTAAAATTCAAAAGGGATGCCTTTTAATCAGTGCAATAATATATAGATCTTTGTTTTCTCAGAGAATTTATTCATGGCTTGAATGATATTATTTTATTATTTATAAGAAATGGTAGTGAATTTAATGTCGGCGGTGATAGCACACGCCAAACACTTTGCTTGCATAGAAAAACAAAAAAAATTGAGGCCTAGCGGCAGTATAATGAAGTTCAAAATTTCCCAATAAATAAATAAATGAAACTATATAATAGTTATATATATATATATATATATATATATATATATATATAAACTGCAAATACATTTTCTGTGGTTGGTAGTAACCACCACGGGGCTTTCGCCATATTTAATTTTAATTTCTGACTTTCACAAACCTTTTCAAGAGAGAATGAAAAGTGCGGAAACCTTGTCCTGCAGACCATATAACAAGTCAGTCCAAGAAAAAGAGAAATTTGACGTAAATAAGAATAAAACAACAAACAGGAGTTGTTTTAAAGGCAAGAGTATGGGACATTGGAAGAAAACAATGTTCAAAAAGAGCAAAGGACGGCCTAATGAAGGCAATCCATACTGAGAAGCCAGAAATAACGCTAGGGGGAAAAAGTTTGAACAATCATGGCCGGGAATCAAACTCGGGTCTGATGATTATTGTTGAGGTACGAGACACAATAATTCAAACCCTCAAAAGCGTTAGCCTACTAACTTACAAGGGATTTTTTTTACCATATCTGCTTACCCTCTTGCGTTAGTTCTCTTTCCTCAATATGAATTGCCTTCATTAATTTAATGTCTTTAACAGCATCTTTATTGAATAGATTTAAGACATTGGGGTTACATTTAAAATGGAATTCTGAGAGATTGAAGTTCGGAATTTCTCTAATTAAGGATAATTCAATGATCTTCCTTTTATTAAAATCATTAGAATTTAGATTTTCATATAGAGGCAACCTACTCATGAGCAGTAAGATGCGGAATAAAATAAAAAAACACTAAACTTCTTAAATTTAGCCCTTTCCAACTCGCAACTAAATTCTCTAAAATCAGCGTAGGAGGATCATAGATCATTTATGCGAGGGAGATTGAAAAGTGTTAATTCAGTTATGAATTTTCCGACGTTGAACTAAATTCTGTTCAAGAAACAAAATTTAATCCATGCACTGATTGTCAAATAATAGAGAGTGCATTTCATTCTCACGTAAAAAACTTTCAACAACACACTCATCCCGCGTTACACAAAGGGACAAGACTACCGTTTTACTCAGCTAATTTTTTGCAGGTATTCACACGAAACCATTGCTAACACCCAGCCCACAGATGATATATATATATATATATATATATATATATATATATATATATATATATATATATATATATATATATATATATATGTGTGTGTGTGTGTGATAGAACGGTTTGAGGCCGCTTAATTTCAACCGTTATCACATGTTATTTAGAAAAAAGATGCTACCCACGTGCATCTTCGCGTTGAAGCTTGGCGCATTATCGCTGCTGCCTGAGTCAATGTTTAACCAAGGAGGTTTATTCCTCCTCCGTTCGCCCCATGCGCCGATCACGCTAGATTGAGTTAGGCTTATGGGTAGATAAGGTATTGTTCTCAGGCGTGGCTGTGCATTCCCTCGAAGCCCCACTCCATTGTCCCCTACGCCAAGGGGATGGCTCGACTACTTATACGGAAACTTTACCACTAAGAGCAGATACGAGATCCAGATTTTCTTCGCGAGACATCACTACGATCCAGTCTCACCTTGTGCACCAAGGGCCTTCTACCTTCGAGATCCACCATCATTGTCCAGAAGAGGACAATATCCCTTGAGTGCCAAAGTTCGAGCCTTCAAGACTCCAATTGCACAAGGCTTCCCCTGTTTTTCAGAAAAAGAACAACGTTAGAACAGCCATTGTTCTTTGAACCCGTTGACAAGAAACGGTTCTCACCATTCCCCCCCTGTTGTTCAGAAGGAGAACAACATTAGAACAGCTATTGTTTTTTGAACCCGTTGACAAGAAACGGTTCTCACCCTTCCCCCCTGTTGTTCAGAAAGAAAAGAAAATTAGAACAGCCATTGTTCTTTGAGCCCGTTGACAAAAATGGTTCTCACTCTTCCCCCCTGTTGTTCAGAAAGAGAACAACATTAGAACAGCCATTGTTCTTTGAGCCCGTGGACAAGAAACGGTTATCACTCTTCCCCCTGTTGTTCAGAAAGAGAACAACATTAGAACAGCCATTGTTCTTTAAGCCCGTAGACAAGAGACGGTTCTCACCCCCCCTGTTGTTTAGAAGAGAACAAGGTAGAACAGCCATTGTTCTTTAAGCCCGTTCACCAAGCAACGGTTCTCATTCCCAAGACGCCATGTCAGGATCATTTTATTTCCCTCCCCCCTTCGGCTTGAACTCGCCAGCAGACCGAAGATTCCTTCACGTCGCCTTCTTCTGCACAACACGTGTGATTACGTATGCTGAACGTTAACTTTGAGTATTTAACCCTTTTGTCAACCCTATCCTGTGCTTTAAATGGTTTAGCGAACCATCACATACCTTTAATTTTTATTTGTTTTACCTTTTTAAATCTCTTCCAAATCTTAATCCTCGGATTAGCTAGATTTCCCACGACCCTTTCCATTTTCTGTTTATGTCAATATTTTCCGTTTTGTGTGTTGTTGATAGTTTTTATTAATAAAACTCTATTTTATTAATGATAGCCATATTATTATCCTTGAGCTCAGTTCCACTTCTTAAGCATATTAAAGATAAATAATATCGGTCAACCCAGACACCACGCACTCTAAATATAAATGAATAGTTCCCTCAAAGAATAGTCATATATGGTATATCGTCAAGAGTCCATTCTACGACATATATATATATATATATATATATATATATATATATATATATATATACTATTTAAATTTGGTATCAAGTGTGTAAGGTTTAACGCTATATCTTTGCAAACACTGGTCTCAGTCGAGTAAAGCATAGTGTTATTCGTTATAAGAATAGAGTATAGTAGTTCCCTTTTGTTTAACGATTGCTATCCCCTTTTTTGAAACGTAAGAAGCTGGAGTAGCTCAAGGAACTGTTATAATAATTTGTTTGTGTTTTTTTGTGTGTGATTTTAGTCATTGGTTATTCAGATCGAGAAACCAATTACGAATAGGTCAGTGCCCATATTTAGGTAGGCTAACTCTCAAGAAGGCATAATTCTTATTGCAAGGAATTTTAGTTCGGGAGACTATTGCGCCCCCAAGTGCAAAGATGACTCAGTTCGAAATCTTCCAAGCGCAAGAAGAATCCTTGGGACTTTCCGAAAGAGAATTAATTGAGTACGTTCAAGAGGAGCAAAGAAAAGAACAAGAAGAATGAGAAAGAGAAATCTAACGAGAAGCAAGAGAAAGAATTCCAACGAGAAGAAAAAGGAAGAGAAAGAGGGGAACGGAAAAGACAAGCTGAGCTTCACCATCAGATTGAAATAGCTCGTGTAGAAGCAGAAATACAGTCAGCCAGTTCACGTTCAAAAGCCATCCCCCCAATCTCCTACTTAAGCTCCCCAATTTTAGGGATGGAGAGGATTTCGGAGCATTTTTAGCCCACTTCGAAAAGATCCTCGAAATCAATAACATGAATCTGGAGGCTAAAGGTGTAGTCAGATTACTTCACTTTTTAAATTGTAAATTGCGCGAAATTTTCATATCTTTACCATCTGAATGTACAATTAATTACAGCACCTTAAAAGCTGAGTTATTGGCCGCTCATAATATGACTCCCGATTTCTACCGCCAAGAATTTCGAGGAGGTCGTATTAAACCCGGACAGACGTTCCGTCAATTCGGATACATTCTTCAAGGAATTTTAAATTCTGGTTAGAATCCTCAAAGGTTGATCCTAACTACGAGTCCTTAACAGACTTCGTGTTGCGGGATCAATTTTTGGCGTCTCTCCCGACGGAGATCCGCGCGTTCGTCAAGGATCGTTGGTGCCAGACCTTTAAAGAGTGTACCGAAGAAGCGGATGTCTATGCCGCAAGCCATAGTTTATACCCAAAGGAGAATCGAACTTCTTATCAACCCTCCAACCAGGAAAGAAGGAAGGATTCGCGCTCCTTCCCAGGAAAGCTGACGAAGTTTCCGGGATCCGTAAAACCCCAAAACTTCTTTCCCCAAAACCAACAACGGGACACCAAACCTCCCGTTAAGATTCCTCCTCCATCACTCTTCCCGAAGCGACCAATCATATGCTTCACCTGTGGTGTAGAAAACCACATGAGCTGGAATTGCCCCCAAAATTCTAGGCTTA
The DNA here is from genome assembly GCA_963969495.1 of Ceratothoa steindachneri. NCBI lineage: Eukaryota > Metazoa > Arthropoda > Malacostraca > Isopoda > Cymothoidae > Ceratothoa > Ceratothoa steindachneri. The sequence continues at coordinate 108,887,158 of OZ018332.1, forward strand.
AAAGCGGACCAGCCCACTAAGTTCACCAGATTAATGCCACCCCGGCTTCCCCGGTGGTGCAGACCCAAGCAGCAACTTCTCCCCCTCCGTCAGGCCACCAGGTAAATTTTATTTTTGACAAAAGTTCACCGGGAACTTTGAAATTTGAGGAGGGCAGCGTGAACGGCTGCCGAGTATCGACTCTCGTCAGGGACACAGGATGCACGTGTTTCATCGTGTCCGACGAGCTTCTTCCCCCAGTGGACCCTAACCACGAAAAATTGCGGTGGTACATGACTACCTTGGGCGGACGAACCGATTCCCCGTCGTTTGATGTTACCTGCAGTGTCAATATTATGATGGCTGGGCTAAAGTCATTTCAGCACCCATCAAATTCTGTTCTGTACTTATAGGACAGAGCCCTCAAGTAAGCTCCGACCCTGTGTCCCAGGCCGCCCTTACTCGAGGTCGAGCTAAGGACGAAGCCCAGGAGTCTATCTCCCTTAGAACCCCGATACCGTCCAAATTCTCGGAGATCCTTAACCAGGACTTTAGGACGGCACAAAAGGAGTGTGAAGCACTAATACCCTTATGGGATAAGGCATTAAACCAGGACACGGAGACTGTCCGTGGACCCAAAGTCATCAGGCACCTGGAGCAAGGTGGCTTACTTTATCGATCCGCCGAGGACAGTAATAACGCTGTTACTACTGTCCTATGCATTCCACGATTCCATGTCCCTATAGTGCTCAAAGTGGCTCATGACAGCATTTTTTCCGGTAATTTTAGTCACACTAAAACGGGCCAGCGCATTTTTAAATATTTTTATTGGTCGGCTGCTGCAGCTGACATCTTAAAGCATTGTCGATCGCTGCGATGGGTGTCAGAAGACGTACGCTAAGGGGCGGGTCAAACCTGCTCCCTTCAAAGGGGACCAGTCATTACTGAATCCTTCTCCAGAGTGGCCATCGACCTGGTTGGCCCTATCCATCCCCCTTCGAGCGAAGGGCACAGCTACATTTTCACCTTAGTAGACTTTGCTACCCGTTTTCCCGAGGCTGTCCCCCTTCGCCGAATCGACAGTATTTCTTGCGCTGAGGCCCTCATTTCCATCTTTTCAAGGGTAGGCGTCCCCAAGGAAATACTCTCCGATAGAGGCGGACCATTCCCCTCTGAGTTGATGGAATACGTAGGGAAGCTGCTCATGGTAAAGCCCCTTTTTACCACCCCCTTCCAGCCACAGACAAACGGGATGTGCGAGAAATTAAATGGAATTTAAAATCCATTATTAAGAAGATCTGTGCTTTAAATGGGTTAGCGAACCATCCCATTCCTTTAATTTTTATTTGTTTTACCTTTTTAAATCTCTTCCAAATCTTAATCCTTGGATTAGCTAGATTTCCCACGACCCTTTCCATTCTCTGTTTATGTCAATATTTTCCGTTTTGTGTGTTGTTGATAGTTTTTATTAATAAAACTCTATTTTATTAATGATAGCCATATTATTATCCTTGAGCTCAGTTCCACTTCTTAAGCATATTAAAGATAAATAATATCGGTCAACCCAGACACCACGCAGTCTAAATATAAATGAATAGTTCCCTCAACGAATAGTCATATATGGTATATCGTCGAGAGTCTATTCTACGACAATATATATATATATATATATATATATATATATATATATATATATATATATATATATATATATATATATATATAGAGAGAGAGAGAGAGAGAGAGAGAGAGAGAGAGAGAGAGAGAAAGAGAGAGAGTCAGGTGAACACGGATCGTACTGTTAGTCTTTTTTTGGTCATTAAAACTAAATTGTTAAAGTTAGCAGAAATCTAAAGTGTCCAACTAGTAGCTCACATAAATACCTTTATTTTACATATACAGAACTTTGAAATATGTTTACCAGTTCATATTTATGGTGTCATTTTTGAAAAAAAGGGTTTTTGTACGGATACTGACCATGTAGAACACTACGCACGCCCTTGGTACCATTTAAAATTTGTTTTTTACATGCCACAACTGAAATTAAAAGATCTACTACTACTAAATGGTACAAAAATGTTAGGAAAAGACATACAATATGCAAAAATGATTAGAATTGTTATTTTACAATATTTTTATAAAGGTATAAAAATAATATAAAAAATATTACATCGCTTAATGTTATAGAACATTTCTGATCAAGTAATGCACAGCCCTCATTGTTTATCATTGGAAAATATATTAAAGACCTCATTAGGCAATGTAAGATACCCATCTTACCGCAATAATGTAACTGGGAAACTGAAAAATCAAATTCAATTTTTTCGCAAATATTTTAAAAATATAAAGATTAATCCTATTACTTAATATACTTAGCACGACACTGAATATAGTTAAATATTGCAGCTAACCGAAAATAATGTTAGATAATAACACGAATAACATCATTTAATAATGATAAAAATGGTCAGATTTCTTGTATTGTTATTCATTTTTTAGACACCTTTCCACATTTAAAACACAAAACAATGTTACCTGATCAACGTATAGTAGTTTAAAACGAAATCTACATTAAAATAATTTTCACGAATTTCCAAACTTTGTACGGATCGTTTAATAAGAGCAATTTTATAAAAAAAACTGGAAACACAAATCGCCAGGCTGCTCACCCTAATGAAATCACACTCATTTTCCTTCACAATGATCATATTCACAAGGAAAAACATAACCAGCGGAATCACGCAATATTCACGAACACTGTGGACTATAATATAACTCGTAAAAATTACATCAGAAACTTATAATTTCCAAATTTTACCTGCCAAACAAAAATGGCGTCGGACCTCCGCAGCAAGAAGAGGGAGATGACGTAACATCAAACTCTCTTTCTATGCCAAAGGTAAACTGAATCAAACCAATATTTGGCAAGAAGGCCTTTTGTACAATCCATATCTACTTCACCATAAATACATATATATATTTATATATATATATATATATATATATATATATATATATATATATATATATATATATATATATATATATATATATATAAATGCAAAAAAATGAAAGGCGGATTCCAAGTACTTTCGAACTAAGTACTAATGAACTGAATAAGTTTGAAAGTACTTGGAATTCGCCTTTCATTTTCCTGTGGCATTTTATGGCATTTATTGCTCTAATCACGCGCTACTTTGTGAGTTTCTCATATTCATATGTCGAGGAATAAATAGGCTGAGGGGTGGTTGGAGTTTCCCCCGAAGCTAATATATATATATATATATATATATATATATATATATATATATATCCTATTATCCCGAATGCGGAGGGGTCGTTGTACTACTTCTTATACTTCGTTCGGCACGTGTCCTGAATGGGCTTATTGACTCAGAGTGCTTAGAGGTTGGCTACGGATTGGTGATTGGAATGAACTTTACCAGCAAGCGACCCAAAGGAATTTAGATACACAACAATATGAAAATAAAGTTTTAATGAACACTAAACAAGAATATATATATATATATATATATAAATAATGTGCTTTGAGAGATAAATTAATAAGTGAATCTCGGATTTCTCACATGGCTTGAAAATTACTATTCACCATACAAATACCTATACACTAGTAATGCTGGTAAGCTTTGCGGTTAAGTCGGGGAATGTGAAATGAAAGGGTTACCTTGGAACCTGATATTCGGGTGGCGCTGCTGAGTGAAGGTGGTGAGGTAAAGGGTGAAGACGATAAGGTAGGTTCTCCAGGGACCGACCAAAGCCCACAATTCCGTTACGATTCTGCTGGAAGAAGGCGGTGAGGGGAGCTTCTTGTTACAGAGGGCCCCACGTTCGTGAACTCCGAGGAATCTGGGATGCCTCTGTGAGAGGGAGGGGGGCGAATTGCCCTCCCAACTCGTAGGGTAACAGAGAAGAAAAGTCGAGATGTAGATTTCTCGCTTAGGGAACCAGAGTGAGGCTGTTTGTAGCTTCGGCTCTTACACGTGAGTACGATCTTAGATCCGCACTGCCTTGCAGAACAACGGGGTAAGGAGCCTCCTTAACTGGAACCGTTCTCCCCTCTGAAGACTTAATGCCTCAAAGAATTACCACTACACCGATATATGGCAATTTCTGCCCCGCCAGACGCTGTGCAAGCTCTACTACTTGCTTATGGAACCAGAGTAAGGCTGTTTGTAGCTCTTGCTCCGACACGTGAGTACGAGCTTGGGTCCGCACTGCCTTGAAGACCAACGTGGTAAGAAGCCTCCCTAACTGGGACTGATCTCCTCTTTGAAGACTTGATGCTTCGACGAATTACCACTACACTGATAGATGGCAATTCCTGCCCCGCCAGACGCTGTGCAAGTTCTACTGCTTAGGGTTAAATTAATTCGTCTTTTATACTCGAAACTCGAGAGAGGTTTTCAGGGCGCCGAAAGTAGATTAGATGTCAAGCTACTCCATTTCGGCCTTTATAAACTTCCGACAACTATCGAAAGCGAAGATGGGCTCCCATTTATCGATAAACAGTTCGAGAAGGAACTGAGTGGTTAGCTGAAATGACCGACGGTTTCTTCCGGCTGAAGACCACCAGATATTGGGCGGAAGGGGAAGGGTTGATAAGCGGCCCAGCCGGTAGGAAGTTGGGCAAAACTTGGGAGCATTATGCTATTCTCCTACACCATATATATACATATAGTACAAGAGAAAATAAGAATTAGACGCGAATGAACAATTCGCGTCCAATTCTTATTTTCTCTTGTACTATATGTATTTATAGTCAGCTACACCAGGTTTCTGCGTCTTTCTTTCTGTCTTCAAATTTTATTTGAAAGACAGAAAATAAAAATGGCATAGCCCTGTGGTGGTTGTATTATCACCCGCAGATCCTGTAGTTGCTTTCTTTGTATGTGACATGGACAGTGAGCCTTTAAATTGTGAGCGGGTAAGAGCATGTGGTATAAAAATTCCTTGGAAGTTCCTAGCTTAGGGAGATACTGGGTTTGATAGGGTAACGCTTTGGGCGAAATATAGTTACTGGGCCTGGTAGCTTAGCGGTAAAGCATCTGACCGGCAATCAGCAGACCCGGGTTCGAGTTCCGGCCAGGAATTCAAAACTTTTTCCCCCAAGCGTTATTTCTGTCTTTTCGGTAAAGGGTCGCTTTCACTGTACCGCTCTCTGCTCCCTTTGATTCTGGATTCTTCTAATGTCCCTCTCTCTTGCCTTTAAAAAAACTCCGGTTTCTTCTCTCATTTGTTCATTCGCGTCCAATTCCTTTTTTCTCTTATATATATATATATATATATATATATATATATATATATATATATATATATATATATATATATATATATATTTGAAACATTATAACTGATGGTGCATCTAGTGGGAAGCACTGAATGATACCGCCTGCTTCTTATAGCACCCTGGTGGAAGCCATAGTCAACAACATTGATGATCTAGTTTCAGACACCTGTTTCTAGCGGACCCCAAATCGAGATCTGAAGTATAAAGTTACCTTTTCGAATCGACTTTTTTGGTTCCGCTAGAAGAGGTCTACTGATACCGATATTTCCTGGTGGTGAGTATGGCCTCCCATATATATATATAGGAAGGGTGCCCCTCCCCCCCAAAAAGGACTTTTTTGAGAAGCAATATCTCAATACCATTGCAGCTAGGGACATGAAATAGAAACAAATGAACGATACATCCTTTCTCTATCAATATTTATCATTTTTAAAAATCGTTTCAAACTCAATTAATAAATCCCTTTCCCTTTAAAAACTAATGTATAGTCATCTTTTTATATTTTCCAAATTTTAAATTTAAAAAAAGTTCAAATTTTCTAAGTAAATTTATATTTTAATGAATAGTTCAATATGCCTTCATTTATGGTCAACCACAGCACGTAATCTTGACCTTTATTTTGAAATTGCCTTTTCAATTTTAGTGTGAAAAATCCTCCCATGTAGCCTGAATTTGTTCAGGTAGATGATCCACATCCCGGATTTTCTGATCCTGGAAGACTTTTGTCTGCAAGGCAGACCACACGAAGTTCTCGATGTGATTTAGGTCTGGACTGTATTTGAGCCAAATATTTGGTTCGATAAAAACTTGACAATTAGTATTGAGAAATTCCTTTGTTTTTTGTGATGTATGAGAAGGAGCTGCATCTTTCATAAACAGAAGATCAGCTGTTTTTTATTTATTTTTAGCAAAGTAGAGATAGAACATTATTACAATAGTAAACAGAGTTAATTTTATGGCCCTGCTGAATAAAAAGATGAATGTTTTATTTTAAAATACGGCAGCAAGAGAAATTAAAAAGAAGGGTATTTTCAACCATTCGTTAAAATTTAAAGTTAGTTTAAAATTTGGAACTTTTTAAAGTTAACAATTTAAAAAGACAAATTGACTCATTAAATGACTTTAGACTATTTAAAAAAAAGTATTTATACATAAAGGATTAGTCTTTCTTTTGTTTTTATTTCATGTTCCTAGCTTCAATGCTTATTTAAATATTGCTTCTCAAAAACCGTATGATTTTTTGGGGGGGCACCATATATATATATATATATATATATATATATATATATATATATATATATATATATATGAGGAGACTGAGCTTTTACTTCTCTCATATATTGGGATGATCAAAATATCATTTGCAAGGAGAATGATATACCACCGAATCAAAGGAGCTCCGAAAACAAACAATTAATTCATTTTAATCGTAAAAGCACACAAGGATAAAAAAAAAACTTCAATTTCCACGAGATACTATCAAGTGCAGGAGGACGAAATCGAATGAAAGTGCGCGCTTAACCTATTCTCTGCCCAAATTGGCAAAATTTAGTTCGCTTACATGTTTTCCCATTTCTGTTTGTTTCTAAGTCTCTGGCCACATATTGTAACAGATAAACCACTTTCCTGTAATATATGTCCACTTTGTCTCTGAAGAAGATATGTGGCATATTGAAACTCGTCAGTGTAATAAAATATTGTGAAAAGTATAATGATTTAGTACTACCTTGATGCACCTCTGGGAGATTATTCACGAGTTGAACCAAAGGAAAAAGCATATATACGACAAATTGAAAGAATTGAAATGAAAATTATTAATAAAAATTGAGCCATAGCTTTCAATGAAACCTGTCACGATGAATATATATATTAGGGTGGCCCCCCCGAAATAAATTTCTGAAAAGGTGAACTCTTTCACCTTCAGAATTTATGAGGCTTGACTCAAAAACTCTGCATGCTAAATCTCAGTCTCCGCCAATAATATTTAGTGTTGCTGCAATTATGTCGTACAATATTAATTAGGTCTCCTTGTTTGGTTCTGATATATAAACGATGTTATTTTCTTGTTGCCTTCTTCTAAGGATGTTAATGGTTTTCATGCTGAACTCAATTTTCTGGTTCCCTCTATTAAATTTATCCTGGAACTCGAATAAAATGGTATCCTCCCGTTCTTAGATCTATTATTCATAGTCCTCCATCTGAATTTAAATTTTCCGTTTATCGTAAACCTACCAACGCCAGTTCTTATATTCATTTTTACTCAGGTCATAATGATAAAGTCAAACTGTCTGTATTTATTTCAACGTTTCTCCGGTGGTTGTAGATCGCCAGCCCAGAATTCTTGGATCTTGAAATTTCCAAGATCTTTGAAATAGATGGCAATTTTCGCTACTCTCAAAAATTTCTGCAGGGTGCATAGATTTGGTAAAAAAATCCTTTTAAAAACCTGACATCCCTACCGAATACAATTTTAAGAATGTCCTTGTTTTACCCTTTTCTGTTTCCTTTTCTTTCCTTTCCCACCTTTTGAATAAGTTAAATATTTCTGCCAAAGCAAACGAGCCAATCCGGTGAGTGGAATTTTAAAACAATTTTAATGTTCTATTCCAGCTCGTAGCCTGAGTATTGATAGCCCGCTTCTCTTCGTCTATTAAGATGACTTCTGAGATGTTCAGCCTTGCTCTATTTTCTTCTTTTCCTATAATTGTGGTGTTTTCAACTAGAATATCTCTAGTTAGGTTGATGCTATACGCGTTCTCCATATGATTTTTAGGCCCTCCGCTTTGCCGGTGCATTGTTAAATGCCTCGAAAGATGGATGGTTGTCATGCCAATATATTTTGAGTTAGAATAAAGCTTGCAGTCTTTATTTGTGTAGATAAACTCGTAAACTATGTTGTTGTATATATATTAGGATGGTCCAAAAAATGGGAGTAAAACTTTAAAGGGTACTGAACCTTTTTGCATACCACTGCCTTTATTCGAGTTGCATTCCTCTCATTGTGTGCAAATTTCCTCACAATACAATGATATTTAGAAGGCCCCCCACTTTTAATCTTTCCTGTTTTAGTCGCGTGCGAGTTGAGTCGTGAGCGACTCTATATCTCACTATGTCGGTAGGTCGGTTCCTGTTTAGCTTTTTTTGTTTTTGTAATAACATTGTAACTATTCGGTCGATTCTAACGAAATTTGAAACACTTATGTTCTTTTAGATTCTTTTTCGAATGATATAATTGCCAATTCCTCCTACGTTTCGCCAAAGTCTGTATATTTCTTCCAGAGACTTCAAAAAACGGAACTGCATGAAAAATAACGGTGCTGGAAAAAGGCAAGCTATAAAATTCTTATATCTAGCGATTTCTGCTCCCCCATCTTAAATATTTTTTCTTTAATATCCGGTCCGAGCTAGGGAATATCACTCAAATAAATGAATTGAAACATCCATGCATCTAATTCATTAGCGAAAACCCTGGGGAAAACAGGGAAGTAGCTCAAAAGTGAGTCACGAAAGGGAAAAACGGGCACCACTCGCAATGTAAATAATCGTAACTAAACAAAAAATAGGGAATAACTTCTTTTCAAATCCCTAGACTTATTCTACTTGCCCAAACCCAGGAGGAAAACGATTAAGTACGCAACTAAATACAAATACCGCAAACGTAACCAAGCCAAAAAAAGGAAATAACTTATAATAATTTAACTGCCGCTCATAGCGATCGCCAAATAATTTTGAACATTAGTATACAAATTCCTGAAATTATTTTAACACCTCAAACCCAACGAAGAAACGATTAAAGCCCTAAATAAATTAAAAAAACACCAACGTGACTAAGCAAAATATATAAACTAACATTATAAAATAACAATAGCTGCTCATAGTCATTTCAAAACAATTTCGAACATTATCCTACAAATCCCTGCTCTCGTTTTAACTGAGAGCAGGCTGGAGGGGGGAAGGACGCTTACATACTTCAAGAAAAAACAAAAAAGAAACCTAAATGGCCGACGATGTTTTTTTCTTTTAGCCTATTAATATAGGATTTGCTCTAGGTGCACATGATTAAAATGATTTTAATTGTGTTTTCGATACGGGCTTCGATATTTGTATCTAGTTTAGGCTTAGTTATTGTACTTTTCTTCAATTGCAGTATATTTCTCTCATATTTCAACGTTATGGCGCCACATTTTAGCCTATTTCCATGGGAATTTCTCGAATTTGCACCGATTAAATCAATTTTAATTGGGTTTCGATAAAAGCTTCCATAGTGGGAGCTAATTTCGGTTTAGTTCTTCCATTTTTCGCCACCTTCCGGCTTAGTTCTTTGAGTTTCGACCGCTATGTCGTTACTGCTAGCTTATTACTATAGGAATTCCTCTAATTTCACACGATTGAATGTATTTTAATTGTGTTTTCGATGCGGGCTTCGATGTTTTTAGTTAAGTTAGTGAAATTCGTTTCGCCAAATTCGGTCTATTTCTTTGAATTATTAAGGTCATGACGTCACATTCGAACCTATTTATGTATGAATTTCTCTAATTTCACACGACTAAAGGCATTTTAATGGGGTTTTCGATGAGGGATTCCATATTTTCTTTTAAGGTAGTTGATATTTGTTTCTTCTATGTTTTGCCAATTAAAATCTATCCCTGTCATGTTTCAATGTTTTTTATACCACATTTTATCCTATTCATATAGGAATTGCTCCAATTTCACATGATTGAAGCTATTTTAATTGTCTTTTGGTAGCCGGCCTCGATATTTTTAGCTAGGTTAGGTTGATTTCGTCTTATTGCAAGAAAAAAAACCCGGGGTTAGTAAGGGCAAGCTATAAAATTCTTCTATCTACAGATTCCTCCCAAAACTCATGGTTTTGGTCGCGTGCGACTCACCTTTCACTATGTTGGTGTTCGGTCGCTGTTTTGCTTTTTATTTTTGTAATAACATTCTAACTATTCGGCCGATTCTAACCAGATTTTAAACACATGTGTTGTTTAACATTTTCTTTTGAATGATATTGCCAAATCCTCTCAATGTTAGCTCTGGAATTATTTTGTTTGAGCAAAAACATCATAACTATTCGGCCAATTCTAACGAAATTTGAAAATATGATGTTGTTTTAGATTCTCTTTCTAATCATAGTAGAGCCAATGTCCTCTCAAGGTTACTTCTTATTTTCAGGTTACCACAATCAGTACTTATTCGAGCCCGGAGTGTTGGCTTCTTAGGAAGCCTGTTGATTCCCTCTTATGTGCCCGTCTTCCAAGTAAGCAGGATGTGCTGTCTTTGTACGTGTTACATCACGCCCAGAAAAAGAATTCGATAGGTCCTGACCGTATGGGAGAGGGCCAGTATCCCGACACAGTGGGTAGATGCTTGTGTCAGGAAACTTCGAGGAATCTATGACGAATATCAAGTACTCAAGGAACGCCGGACTCGTGGATGAGAGGAGGACCGTGTCAAGAACAAAATATTTATGGATGACATCCAGGATCGGGAGGTCCGGTGTTAGTGTCACTGCAAAAGCCGCAAAAATCACTCTTTAAAGTTTCTACAAGCGATGACCTCCAGACCATAAGCAACGAAGAATACAAAGAGGTCCTCAAGATGCAGGGTGAGGACATCTTCTCGTACAGAATTGCAGGGATCAACTGGAAGAAATTGGGAGTCGAGCCCAGGCATCGGAAGAGAAATAACCAAGAAGCTGCTCTCAAGCGGAGATACGACGAACGAGGGGACAAAGTTTAATTGGCCGGTGCTGACTTTATTTCCAGCTCCACATCGTCAAACTAGTCACAGGCTGAAGAAGACTATGGACCTTGAACTGCAGTCTGTATATTTGGTATCCCAGTGAAGAGGCCCACAACATCTTCAAATCTCCTGAATTCGTCGGCACCTTGGATCGTGTCAATCTCCAAGATCGTAGTGTGGTGTTCGTCACTGACGCTGGTGCACAGCCACTGGTTGACGATATTTCTGATCTAACGTTGTCACGAAGTTCGATACGGCAATCGCGTCGTCACACATGTTAAATCCAAGGCGAAGAAGCGCAGAAGAACTTTTAAGCAGCTGGTCCCCTTCTCCTGCATTTGGACGGGAAAATGATGCAGGAGGTGGGAGGAAAGACAGTGGAGAAGGTTGCAATTCTGGCAACTGGTCAATGATCCGAAAACTTGCTAGGTATTCCAAGTGCTGCCGAAGTACTGGAGAAGATCAGGCCGCAGCGTGTCTGAAATTGCTCAAGTCTTGGAAGATTTGCGACGAAGTAGTAGTCGTATTTGTCTTGGATACAACTAAAAGCAGCCCTGGCCTCCACAATGGCGCATGCGTCTGGATCAAGGAAGGGTTTGGAAGAGAGTTGGCGATGTTTGCCTACCACCATCATGTGTTGGAGACTGTTTCCTCTGACATCTTTCGAGTCCTCTTTGGGCACACTGGAGGTCCGACATTCGCTTTTTCCAAGCGTTTCCAGAAGGAATGGCTTAGCATCAACCAGCAAGAGTACACAGTAGCTGAGATAGTTCTTTCTAAGAACATCTAAACCAGCTAAGCTCCAAGATAAAGTATTAATTGGCATCTGCCCTGGGTGATCCAACAAAGTGTCTGCGCGTTGACTAAATCGAGTTCCTTCAGCTCGCAGTCCTGTTCCTCGAAGGTGATACAACGACTCAACCATAGTTTTATGTCCCTGGCGCCATCCACCAAGCAATGTGGATGTCAAAGGGCATCCTCTGCCTCAGCATGTTCCTGTTCCGACACCAATTCAAGACAACGGAACGAGAGGAGCGCAATGTGACTGACATAGCGCTGGTCATTGCCCTGGTGTACATCCACTTTAGGCGCGAATCTCCTCTGTCGTCCCACGCCTCATACAACGACATCATGATGCTGACTGAACTCTAGAAGTACATAAACCAGATGAACATCGCTGCAATGGCGAGCAATGAAATTTAACGGCAACTCTGGTACTTGGCGAAAGATTTGGTCGACCTTTGGACAACTGGGTTCCAAACAAGATAAAGGCGAACCGCGTGACTCGGATGAAGATGGAAAATCCGAACGAACATCATCCACGCCGAGCAAAAATCGAAGACACACGGGATATCCACCTCGATGCCTTCTTTACCAAAAGATCGCATCGTTATATAAACGCCGTAAAGAAAGGCGGAGCCCAGGAAGCGAAGCATGGCTTCCTGTAGATGGATCCTTTGGCTTGGAAGGGCGAAAAGCTGTAGGAGGACTTTCAGGCCATAGCTAAAATCCTAAGAGTGGTGAACGACGCACCTGAACGAGGAATTGCCATGGTAGTCATAAAATGCGACACTGAGGAAGGATGATGATCAGAAGCAATTCATCTTCCATCTCATTCACGAAAAATCGAATGACCATCCCGACACCCTCAAAGACCAAACTGACGAAGAAAAATGAGAAGTGAGGCAACCCCTAAACGATGAGATAGAGAGACGAAACTTTACGTAAAATTCGTTTTCGAGATGTAATAAAATTAGCCCTGTGGAAAGAAAAAAAAAATCATTTTCATTTAATTGGACCACCCATATATATATATATAAATAAATATATATATATATATATATATATATATATATATATATATATATATATATGAGAAACTCACAAAGTAGCGCGTCAGTAGAGCAATAAATGCAAAAAATCCCACAGGAAAATGAAAGGCGGATTCTAAGTACTTTCGAACTTGTTTAGTTCATTATCAAAGAATAACGAACATTTTTTACAAAGGTGGTATATATATATATATGTGAAACAGAAGAGCCACGCCCATGTACAACGAAAGGAGAAAATCGAAAAATGATATCAAAGACGGATGTATGTATTTAACGAAATAGATAAGATCTACTTCCGGAAAATTTCAACCTGTGCGCAAATAATGTATACATTAATGTGACTAAACTAAATACATACATACCCGATTGTGAATCCATAAAAATAGACAACAGAGACATAACTAAATTAATAAATCAAAGGGCTAAGATTTTAAATGGACAAATTCGTTATAAATAAGCCTTTTAATAACAGAGTCTAATTTAAATATATCCCATGGTCTTTGTTTAGCATTGCATAAATATATTAATAACCTCATTTGGCAAAGTAAAATCTCCATCTTTTTGCAAAAATGCAATGGAAAATTAAAATTCACAAAATCGAATACAAAATAGCCTAAAAAATGATAAATGCAAAAATAATTCAAAACTATAAACACTTATTCTATTACTTAATACATTTAACACAGCACTGCATATAGTTAAATTTGCATTTAACGTAAAAGGTGTTAAATATTAACACAAATAACATCATTTAACACTGATAAAATGGTCAAATTTGCACTTTGATATCCTGTACTTTTATTCATTTGTGGTCGCCTTTTTACATTTAAAACACGCAACAATGTTACGTGATAAATATACAATAGTTTCAAAATGAAATTTTTATTAGTAACATTTTCATTAATTTCCAAATTTTGTACGCACCGTGTACTACGCGCCATTTTCTGTAAACTGTAAACACAGAAATTCCCACGCTGGTCACCTTTAAGAAATAACACATTTACCTTCGCAATTATCATATTCACCATTTAAACCATGACTAGCGCAATTATGCAATATTCAGAAACACCTTGGACTATAATATGAGTCGTAAAAATTACATCCGATACGCAAAATATCCAAAAACATACCTAGCAAACAAAACTGGTGTCGGAGGTCCGCGGAAAGAAGATATAGAGGACGTAAGATCAGACCTCCGTTTTTTATGCCAAAGATAAACTGAATCAAACCCATATTTTGGCAAGAAGGGCTTTGGCACTGTCCGTGTCCACTTTAACATATATATATATATATATATATATATATATATATATATATATATATATATATATATATAAGAGAGAATAGGTGGAGGAAGTAAATCTTTTTCGGAAACACTCGGGAGCTCTTGCCTTGCAGCTTCATCAGAATAGAACTAAAGATGAAAGGAAATCACTCTATATTTAGTACGCAGATGTGTGTCATGGCTGCGCGTCCTCAGTCGGATTCTGCGTGTTGTTCGGTCGATGTGATTAGACTTCGATCCTACTGCATTATTCGATTTGACCCTACCTGCACCATTGGCCAGCTGAAGTATCCATCTCGGTGATTGTTTGACAATTTAGAAATAATGTACCCTGCTTCATTTTTAGCTGGTGAATTTCTATGTTTTAACATATTCCGGCAGAGCTCGTTACTAATATACCTTCTTTCCTAAGAAACCTGTTCAATCTCTCCTTTTAACAGAGTGAGGAGCAAACAAGTATCTGACCCCTACTAATTCCTTCCTGGTCTGCTCACTACTTTCGTCAGCCTCCGCGAGCCTCGCCTTCCTACTTCTTTCCGATATTTTTATTGCTTTTTGAATTAATTTTATTTAAAGACCCTCTGGATATCTCGGTTTTATGAAGGCTTTCTTAATGTATTTAAATTCTTCATTCAAAAGGCTTTCACTACGAATGTGAATGGCGCTTATATAAAATCCATTGACTACGCCTGTCTTCGTATTCTTCTTACTGTGTCGAGATAGAAAATGAATAAAATCTTCCTTGTTTGTGAGTTTCCTGTATACTGAGGATTCAACCTTATCCACGTGAGTCAGCGTGTGCAGGAAAGGTATTTTATTGTACTCCTCTGTCTCCACGGTAAATTGTACTCCATGTAAAGTATCAGATAGTTATCGTGCTCTTGTTTCCACTGTTATGAAAGAATTATATAATGGATATCCAAATTAGATTCATTGAGTCAAGATTTACATTTTATATTTAACATATTCATTTGTTCGAAAACGTATTGTTATCGCTGTGTTGTGTTTATCTTTATGAAATGGTATCATTGTGTCAATAAAGATCACGAGGATTTATAAGAATAACATTATAGCCCCTTAGCACTCTTGTTACTTACTACTTAGTGCCGCAAGTACCCCTAGTTACGAACCTATGATTTACATAGAGCAACCAAAAATAGGAGTATCCATCCATTACAGAATATAAAAAAGGAAATCTTGTGTGGTCTGGAATGTGTTAAACCCGTTTCTTTATTTGATCTTCACAAAACTCTTATCTTACGCGTTTCCCCTTATCCTCTATAAAGATCAATCCAATATCTTTCCTTCATTCAGATATTTACTGCAAAAGTAATATTTTCCTAAAATATTTCTTGAAAAGATCATATCATTCCTTTTTCTAAAAGCCCAAAGAAATTTAGTGTTTTCGAGTCGCAAAACTTTCTACTTCAGAACAGCGGTTTTCCATTTAGAGCAGACCAATATCTAGCAATCGCCTACAACGCAGAATCCAAAGTAGTTTGCATATCAATACAAGTCTTTTCAATGGGTTTCTCTAGAATTTATATCTTAACTGAAAACTCAAGAAGATTATAGGGGCTTAGAGTAAAAAAGGGCGAATTGATGGTCAAAATCCAATTAATTATCGTCATTTAAATTATTATAGTTACTCTCTAATGAAGTCTTAATACTTTAGTTTAGTGATATTACGGATACACATCCCAAATATGGCAAAACCTTTTAATATTTAAGGGCAACTTCAGAGCCACTGTCAAGTTAACGAAATCATTCTTTTTTAATCGCACAGTATAATAAATAAGTAGTAAATGTAACGAAACTAGTTCAAAATGTGCATCCCTATTCGATATTTCAAATATATCTATATATGTGAAAGACAAGCAATTCTTTCGATTACATTAAAATGAAGCAGCAAGGGATGAATTTAATGTAGGAAAAAAAATTATATAACAGAAAAAATCAGGGAAACAAAAATCCCCAGATAAAGATTTTCATAATTATCGGTTTTATTTGCCAAGGAAGAATTTGGTGAGAAGTAAACAGGCGGGGGTTCATATAAATATTAGAAAAGAACCAATATAAACATATTTACTATGTTTTCTGGAATTTAACTACTGGAATGTACAACTATTTTAGCACTGTACTAATTAATTGCATGATTGGAGGTAGACATTTGCATAATTAAATCCTGAAATGAATTTTAAGAGGATGCATTAGAATATGATGTTGCCCTATTTAAAAACTTATTGTTGTTCGCTTTCAACAAATTTCGTAGGTAGTTTTATATCTTTAGTTAGTTGATTTCTCAACTCCCACGATAAAGGTTTGTCACTTTGGTCATTCTGATTTGTTTTCGGGTTTTTTGTTGTTTTTTACAATTTAATATAATAGGTTGTTTTTTGTTTACTCCAGTAACTTTTAATATGTGATATTCAAGTCAGTTTATGTTATAATTTCACTTTCTATTATTTTTTAAAATCACACTTGGTAGTTTTATTCAATTCAATATATTTTTATTAGTATTTTTACTTTAATTTTACTAATTGTCAACTTTATTATTTTAACTTGCCTTCATCCGCTTTTTTATTCATTATTTAATGCATTCTTTTAGCTGTTATCAATTAATGTTCCTTCCCCTTCTCATCAGTAGACATATATATATATATATATATATATATATATATATATATATATATATATATATATATATATAATATATATATATATATATATATATATATATATATAAGAGCTGATTTTCTTAGAAATTATTTAAGCATCAGACTAAAAATTGAATCAGATTTGAATATAACATTTGAATGAACGTGAGTATAACGAATGATGGGGAAAACACTTGAGTAACACTAATTTTGATCTAAATGCTTTTTTGAGTCTCATTATATTCCACTTATAGAATAAGTTTAAATGAAAATGATTCGAATCATTGAGCCCGACTTAGAAATTATTTAAGCATCAGACTAAAAATTGAATCAGATTTGAATATAACCTTTAAATGAACGTGAGTATAACGAATGATGGGTAAAAGAAACACTTAAGTAACACTAATTTTGATCTAAATGCTTTTTTGAGTCTTATTATATTCCACTTATAGAATAGTTTAAATGAAAATGATTCGAATCATTGAGCCCTACCAAAAATTATATTTCACGACTTTAACTAACACAACTTTCCCACATAATTTGGTTGACCTAGATCGAGAAATAGTTAAACGATAAATATATCGCTTATAAAACAATAACAAAAGACGAAGGTTGTAATTGATAAAGTCCTAGTTAGATCAGATACTTTGAAACGGAGTAGAGATTTGACCAGCTGAATTTAGCTAAACTTATGGACAAAACTATAGAGAAGTAGTTATCAAATAGCCCCTGAAAACATATCAATTTAAGGTGGGTACAAAATTTGGATATCCTCTTAAAATAAATAACTTTATAAATCCTCCCAAAGTGAGAGAGAGGTTTACATAAATTACTCGATTGGATACGAGACTATCGTTAATTGCACAAAAAAACTTCTTTCAGACACTACCATTAGATCAGATTGAATATTTTAACCAGAATTCAATCCGTAGAGAGAAGAATAATCAAAATTGCAAGAATTAAGATGCTCGTACAACGAGGCTATGCCAAAGTAGTCGCGTATTTTTATAGAAGAATGGTGGCTAAGATTTATGGCGGTAGGTTGGGGAATTTAAAGGATCACTATTTGATTTTTACAGCAGCAGCTTGACTGATAAATGTTTCATAATGACTGGAACCAAACATTTTAAAGTGTTATATTAAATAGGAAGGTAATAATATGTAATTATAGGATAAAAGAGAAAACATAATGCAGATACGACAATTATCTACATATATATGTGAGTTTCTGTCTTAAGTTAAATTTTGCTTCCTTTTCTTGTAAAAATCGTAGCTCGTTCAAATAATATCACGCTTTTTGAAGTATTTATCTAATCTGTTTTTAATGAATTAATCATAGTTACTTTGCCAACATTATCAGAACCAGGCAATGGATTCGCCATTGGAGATGGGAGATGAAAGAAAGCAGTGTTGTAATTGGCTATCTGTGTGATGTGAAATGTAAGATCTCCCCACCTCAATAGAGGGTTAAGCAAAGCGCCTCCACCAATTGGTATCCAGATCTCTACTTGCGCTGATTTTTGTGTCCTTTCATACCAAGATCGAACCCGGTACCGAATAACTAACATTATTTTGCACCAAGTAAAGCACTTTATCAACAATGAATCCATCCGTACTATTTTGTATTGTCAGAAAACCTCTTTTTATTCAGTTTTATTAATTTATCTAATAATTTAATCAAACAAGAGAGTAAGTCGCTAAAAAAAGAACCCTGAGATATTAAACTGATAGTATTCAAAACTCTAGCTTTTCTTTTTTTAACAATGCTGTAGCATCAGTCCGTGAAGCAGTTTTGAGTCCAAATAAAAAGATTACCATCTCTTTAATGTCATCTAATTTTCTTAATTAGTCTTTTATGGAGAGTTATATAAAACACCTTCTTGAAATATGCGTAACTTATATCTCCCGCTTTACTTAGGGAAGAGCAATTTCTAATAAAACCATGATATCTTTAATTAAATGTGATTTTTCGGATGTTACTTGATCTTTTCCGAAACTATTGATTCTTATATTTTATAAAATATTAACATGCAACTTTAGATATACAATTTGATGCCTGACCTTCCTTATCTTCCTTCGAGAAGCATTTATTTTTTAAATATCCTCGAGTTTTCCAGGGTTGATTCACTTTGGTCAACTCACAAAGGCTAATGCTATCCTGTTCGGGAGACTGTTTCATTTTATTATTAAAAGCTATGTTGATAATGATCAATTAATTATTTTCAGCTAAGTTTCAATGGAGTTGTAGCGAGGCCTGAATTGCAAGGTGAAGTAGGCTCAACGAGGAACCTTACAAATGAGCACCCTGTTTGACCTATGAAATCCTGAAATTAGGCATATATATTTAATACTGAAATAATATGCCATATAGTAACGATGAACCAATGTAGAATAAAGCGACTCCAGAATTGCAAAGTGAAGAAGGCTCAACGACAACATCACAAATGAGCACCCTGTTGGACCTATAAAATCTTGAGATTGGGCACATATATTAAATACTGAAATAACATGTATGTATGTAGCTATGAACCAATATAGAATAGAGTGAAATACTTAAATTACAGTTGTAAATGGATTAAGGAAAACATGAGTATAAGAAGGCAAGCTAATATTTCGAGATTCCAACACGAACACACAAACATACACACGCGAGGAAACAGCTGTAAGCCGAAATGTCTCGATACTAGATTAGGAGGTAGCCTGAACGTAGTTGAGTTTGACCAGCTAAAGTTGACGTGGATCTGCGAAACGAAAAACTCAACTTCCTATCACCTTGCTATCGTTGCCAGCCCGGATGAGCTAAATATGTCTACATTAAAACAAACAGACACTCTTTGACTCCGCCCAGCAGTCTCATAATTATTATCATTTATTTGTCATTAATCTCATTCTAATCTGTTTATTATTAGCGTCACGAGTTCTTTCCTCGTCCTTAGGTCCAGCGATCCTAGCCCCAACTATCTAACGTAGAGAGAAATTTAAAACGAAGCCGCGTAAAACCTGACTCTGAATCTTGCCCCAATTAAGGTAAACCAAAGCCTAGAATAAAGCCTACAAATAACCATTTTCCTTTAAATTTCTTCATTTAACTCAGTGATAACCAAGTTACCTTTCGAACCCATCCTATAAACTTATTCCCGTAAGAACTTTAGGGGGTCAGAGCAAACTCAACTGTGAGACCTAAAAACGCCTTCGTCTGAGACTCCTTAACGGGTAGCCTTGCCTCACAAATAAAACTTTTCATAAACTGGTGATTCTTCTAACTCCCCTAGCCCCCATAGATTATGGGGTATGGATATAAGTATAAATTGCATGGTATAATTTAAGCAAAACCCTGTTTAGAATGAAGGAAAATATTTTAATATCTGTCTAGTCTCCCTTTCGGTAGCACATAGTTCCATTTGTTTCTTTACACGATAAAAGCTATATTTTTTTAGATTCGTGTTTACAGTTTTTAACTTAAGTGTTTCCGTTTTTTTTATTTTCATTCTTAATATATCTTTCAATTGAGACTTTAGGTTCAGATATATTAGTAAATTTTCTTCTTAATAATGTTGATGTAATATTTTATAATATTTACTTTGCATTTTATGAGCTTTTTATGTGTACGGTAGATCAAAGTGGCTTAAAGCTTTGAATAGCTGTTTTGAGCTTGTTTGAGATGTTATTTTTCTCTTTTAACATCTTCAAATTAAAATCGACATTGAATTATATCATTTGGTATCTAAATTTATCAATTAAAAAAAAATTAATCCCAGAGTAGGTGGTTGTTCTTACCTTCAGCGTTAAGGTGATCATTGTCAACCACGTTTTCTTCCACACTTTGATTTATGATCTTATAACTTTGGGCAAGATTACCAACTGTTCCATTATGTTGTCTCTCGGTATTATTTCACGCTATGCATCAAAGTATTGTCTTCCATTAAATGAGATTGGTCGAGATGCTAGCGTTTGTGACATAACATATGTCCATCTATAAAGCCTTTTTTAACCTTACTAATTAGTTCCAGCAAAAGTAAGTTATCTCAATATATTTTTTTTTGTTTGGAGGTCTGTATATGACCTAAAATAGTAATAGAAAAATTGCACTTTTTATTATCTATGCAATACCTCTCCACCATCAGTTATGAAAATTTCAATATCCTCTCTTTCAAGTTTTAAGTGAAAGTTCGCCTTCATTAAAAACATTTATCTGATGATTCCTATCCTTATTATGAAGTAATATACTATTTATTACGAATTCTTTGCTAAAATATCAATGTAAAAATCAAACAAGTTACCGTATTTCACTGATATGGTAATTATCGGTGGTAACTATAATTTTAAATTTTCGTAGCTTAGTTTTTTTGTGGTTTCAAGCCGTTTTATACTATTATGCATTTAGTGAAAAGGATCAAATAAAGGTAGCTTAAAAAATGGAATTATAAATTTTTAAGTTTAAAATTAATTCAATCAAGATTAGCATAGTAAAATCCAGGAATGTTGATATTTGATAAATATCGTGAACATCCTTTTATCAGTATGCATAAGTAGAATGCAAAAGTTATCATTGAAAAACGTAAGTTAGCTATAAAAAACATCAATATCCCCTTTTTTCAAATAGTCTACATTCCATTCTTTTAGTTCTAAATCGTAATAGTACATGGCTGTTTAAATTCAGACACAT
Source organism: Ceratothoa steindachneri (assembly GCA_963969495.1). Classification (NCBI taxonomy): domain Eukaryota; kingdom Metazoa; phylum Arthropoda; class Malacostraca; order Isopoda; family Cymothoidae; genus Ceratothoa; species Ceratothoa steindachneri. The sequence goes on from OZ018332.1 coordinate 108,908,633, forward strand.
TTTAGTGGCCATCCTGCATTTAAAAATCGTACAATTCGTGTCACTTAACTCAATCTCGTTCAAGCACATCATTTTCAAACAGCTGGTTCTAGACAATTTTTTAGTAGTTGTCATATCTGATGTTCTACTACATAGAGCTAAAATATTTGGAATCAATTTTATGATATGCTTTGCTGTAGAAATCTTTTTATAGTACCAATACAAGCAAAATTATTTTTCTCTAATCCCTTATTAAGTATCGTCATCAAGTAAAGAATATAATATCATAATCTATTTTTTCTTAAAAATAGTCTTATAATTTAAATGAAAATTGCACAGAATTTTCCTAGAAATTTTCTTTTGTTCATCTCCAAGCTTTATTTCATAGAGCAGCGGCTAAAAAAAAATATTAGCAAAGTAATGTTTATTTAAATAGATGTGTCGTGAACTAGAAAGTATAAATGCAGGTATAACGTGAAAAAGACTAATTATCTCCTGGACAATTGAGCAAAATACTAGTAAGCATATGTAGGCCTTTGTTGTAAATGGCTGAACACATCTTCATTCGTAGGACTTCACCAATATGTCACATTTTGGGGTGATTTTATTCCATTCTTCTTCCAGTCTTTGTTAGTTCAATATTCATTGGTGCCCATACCATATCTATATCACCAAAAATCTTCGATAGGTTTTTTATTCGATTTAATTCAGGCCTCGGCGCAGTCCATTTCATCATGTAGATATCCCAGCATTAAAATATAGTAAACCTCTTTTGTTCTGTTTTTCAGTGCATTGTCTTTCAATAAAAAATGCTCATGTAGTCACGATGTTGGAGGAAAATAGATCCAATAATCCTCTAGTGGATTTTAGCATACCTCAGAGTTCAACTTGTCCTGGAAGTGAACGATCAGACATACTCCTACGATTGAAAACATGATCTACACCTTAATGTTGCTACCTCAAAAATTGTCTTCTTTGTGCATGTACAATTCAATCTTTCACCTGTACGACGCTGTACGTGCTGCTTGCCATCTGATTCGAGTAAATTAAATTTGCGCTATTCGCTGAAAAATTCACTTTCTAACTTTTCAGCACTCGACAGATTTCGAGAATTTAAAAAAATTGGTTTAGCTTCTGGGGAGAGCTGAAGAATAAAACACAGATATTCTAAATTAATATTTTATGAACTACCTGGAATCCCATAAATTATAAAATAACTAAGCGAATGAATTAAATTAAATTTAAACTGGCATGTGTTTCAGGAGATTGTTGCTTATTTAATTAATCGATCCCAGCGTCGTTTCTTGATTGGGGGGTGATATCTTCACCTTCGAGAAACCCTTTTTTTTCTTGAATCTCGGAAGACTATTGGTAGCTCGTCGTGAGAAAACTGAAACAAGTTCCTAACTTAATAAATAGTTCTCTGTCCCTCTATATAATATAAAAGGATACCTTTAAGGTTTTCCTGAAGTTATATAAGCGTAAAGTTGGTTCTTATATTGAGTTCGATAATAATTTTCTATAGAGATCCTGAGTAAATTTTTATTTCCGCATTTCTTTCCGTTAAGAGCAAAGGACATTGAAATATAAAGTCCGATACGTATTACAGGACGTAAATTGGAGGAATTTTAAATTCAGGTAACGATAAACTTAATTTGACTTACAATATTGTTAAAAATAAAAGAACCAGTGTGTAAAGGAAATAAAGATACAGATAATGCTCTAGAATTTCACCCTCTATTTAGTAATGGGTATCTAATTACCCCATCATCATAAGAATATGTGCCATAGCAATGCTTTAAGGGTCAGCTGGCTTGGAGAATTGGTCTTTGGAGAGATTAGTCGCTTCTTGGTTGCACAGGAAAGGACATTAGAATGTAACTGCATGGCTTCTTTCGTCTTCAATTGGAGAAAGAATCAATTGATCTCTTATCCAATTTAATCATTGTTGATCTGTACGTAATGGAGGAATGCTGTGCTTGTCTTTGATGAATAAGTTACATTTGGGAGGAAGTTTTGCTCAAGAATAGTTTTTATATTTGAGAAACGGAAAAGGGGGAAAAGAGGAAGGAAGACCATCTGATAAGTGTAGTAGAAACCATCAAATTTAATTTCACATTGGCAATGCTCCTACCACACTTGCATTTTATACTGCCTCGTTGTTTCGATGGCCTGAAGCTGAACTTTTTAAAGACGGAAAATGAGGATCAATATATTCCCGAAAATAGAAGAACTCGAATTGATGGTCAAATTTCAGAGCAACTACAAAACAAGTATATGTATATCAGTCGAAATCATTTTCACTGACCTGGCAACTGCCTGAATAGGCTTAGTCGATGCAATTAAATTTCATCCTATTTGAAATATAATTAAATTAAAAAATAATTAAAACTAAAAAAATACGAACACACAAACAATCTAGAAAGGCGCACTGAGGTTTTGGGAAGAGTTTAGTTTCCTCAGGGAGAGAAATTTTGACCCAACACTTAAATACTATGGAATAGGCGGAAGAAGCAACTGTGTCCTTGATCAAAACGCAAAGAGGTTTATCAATGCATCTTGCCAACCTAAGCTTATGCAAGTGAAACTTAGCCACCAAAGATAAAACCAAACAGAAACTGAAGGCAAATCAGAAAAACATGGAACTATACGTGGTAGGAATAACCCATAAAAGGCATATAAGAAATACATGGATAACAACACCAATATGAAAATAAATACAGCAAAAACAAAGTTATTTTGTGGAGATGGGCAGAAAACGTTAATGATCGAATGCGAGAAAATAAACTAAAGATATCTAGAGCGTGACATCTTTATTTATAGAGAGACCCAAAAGACGAAATTGAAGGAGATGAGAGAAGGAAATTGGCTTAATTGCATGAGGTACGTGGTAGAATCGACCACTGAATCGTGATCAATGGAAACTTCTTAGAGGGGAGTGTTGCAAGAAGTGAGATCAAACGGGCTCCTGCTGATATATATATATATATATATATATATATATATATATATACATATATATATATATATATATATGAAGACATATGCGATGGTTACGAACATATAATTTTCCGGACGGTTCGGTCATTAACGATGACCATCATCAGTGAATTCTAAATACAGAAATATTTTTATAAGAATAACTAAACACAGCAATAAAAACCAAAAAAACAAAACAAAACAGGACAAGAGTCAGCAATGATAACCGAAAGCAAGAAGTTAAAATGAAATATATAATCCTAAACCATTGAAAGCAAATGGGTGAAAATCTATTAATAAGAATTTGATTAATAACGAAAAATAACTAAATTAAATAATAATCCCATAAGTATAAAATATGCATGATAAACATGCATTAAATTCTTATTGGAATACAAAAAAAATATAAACTATAGCAATAAAGTCGAAAGCAAGGGATGAAAAATTCGATTAATAAGAGTAACAAAAAATGATTAAATAATCTCATGAGCAGCAAATTTGAATAATAAACATGAATTAAGTTTTAAATGGAATACCAGAAATTCAATATAAACTATAGCAAGAAAGAATTATAAGGGCAGGGCGAACAATCCAAAATTTAGATCAGGGGCTATGTAATCAAAGCGGATATTATTCTATAATATCTTGTATTAGGTTGAGGAATAAGTTTTTCTGCGTTTTTTTTTAATGTTGTACTGATTTAAGTTTTGTTTACGTGATTTGTGCACATATTGAGAAACAATAATAAATAATGAGAGCAAAATTTGCAAAGGTTAGGCTACGTCTCTTAACAGCGTAGACTATTAGCCATTTGCTTAGGTTTTGTCTTGAAGTTGAATAATAAGTCATTGCGGTTTATTGAAAAGTCGTGTTAATTTAAGTTTTGTTCTGTAGCCTCAATTTGGAATGTCAAGTTGAAAGAAAGACGCATTTTCGACACTTGTTGTTATTCATTTTCAATCGAGACGAGAACAATGCAGACTCAGCCAAATCTGGTTGCGATATTTGTGCTGTGTACGGAAAAAAAATGCTTTATCAGAAAGGACAGCTCAATGGTGGTTCTCACGTTTCAAAAACGGTCATTTCAATCTTAATGAAGAAAAACGTTCTGGTCGCCCCATCAAGTTGGATGAAGATCGATTGAAAGACTTTCTTTATGAAAATCCTAGTCAATCGACTAGAGAATTGCCTGTACAATTGGCGTGTGATCAGAAACTATAGTAAATCACTTTCATTCAATGGGGAAAGTTCAAAAACTTGTTGCATGGGTTCCGCACGCTTTGAGCGAAAGCAAAAAACCTTCAACGCTCCACGATTGCCGCAGATTTGCTTGCTCGTCACAAGGCTACTCGTGGATATAAGGACAGATTTCCTCACCGCATCATCACTGGCGACGAAAAGTGGTGTCTTTATGTCAACATGAACCATCGAAAACAATGGCTTAGACCCAATAAAAAAACACTTCCGCGATTAAAGCAAGGACTTCATTTACGAAAGACGATGCTGTGTGTGTGGTGGGATTGTGAAGGCATCATTCTTTATGAGCTCCTTGCGAACAACGAGATTGTCAATGCAGAACTCTACGTTCAACAAATATTAGGACTCGCCGAAGCTATTCGTGAAAAGCGACCTCATCAACGTTATGGAGTCCTTCTACAACACGACAATTCTCATCCTCACATTGCCCATATCACAAAAGACGCCATCCAAACGCTTAATTTTGAATTTCGGCCACATCCTCGATATTCGCCAGACTTGGCTCCATCGGATTTCTACATGTTTCGATAGCTCTCCAACGATTTGCGGGCGCTTCGTTAAATAATGATGTGGAATTAAGAACCTGGTTAGATGAATTCTTTTAGTCAAATCCCAAGATTATTATTGCAGGGGCATCGAAAAACTAGTTGAACGTTGGGAAGAAGTCGTAAATAACAACGGAGAATACATCATTGATTAAATTGCATATAGTTATGAATTAAAAATAAAGTTTTTCTAAAGTTTTAATAGTAATGAATAAATTTGATAAAACCGCAAAAACTTATTCCTCAACCCAATATTTAGAATTTGCTAATGATGGTCATCGTTAATGGCCGGAACGTCTGAAAAATTAAATGTTCTTAACTATTGCATATGTCTTCATATTCCTACTACGAATAAATTTCCCAAGGAACGACTCCATCACCAAAATATATATATGTTGTAGGATGGCCCTTTCTGATCACTCCCCACCCGTCACCACTTTTGTCGTGGTATACCTTGTGGAACGTGAAATACTTCTTTGATGAAGTAGTCTTTGTTCTAAGAGTGCTAATATTGTTATTTTAAAGAAGAGCCGCTTCAAACACGTAAGGATATTGAGAAACGCACCGGAATTCCCCAAATAAACTTATATTTTATATTTAACAAGTTTACTACACAAAAACTAAACATGAACCACAGAAATACTCCGAATATTAAAATACACAATAATTACTTCAATTAACTTGACCCTCTTAAATTGGCTAAATTCGATACGCACTTGAATATACGAGATTTAGGCTAATTGACTCTACTGGAGTTTAAATACCTAAGGAATGTAATTGTTTACAAGACGCGTGCCGACCGGCCAGATGGAGGTGGTCGAGATCACGAGGTACTTTGGCGAGTGTAGCAGATAAGGGTCCACACCCTATTCAATGGGGGGAAGGGGTGTTCAAGGAACAAAATAATCACGGTGCTTTAGGCGGCACCAATGTAGGCGGGGTCTCTCTGGCGAAAGTATGTCGAACTTAGATCTTAAATCAAGTTAACTTAGAGTTCGGTGTGACCACCGGGTAACGGGCTCGAGGGGGAGCTTTTCTCCTTCGTTACGTAATTCCTCATGAGCGAGGGCTGTACTCGGGAGGGGGGGGTCTTTTTCAATGGCAGGATTGAGGAGGGGGAGTTTCTGTGACGAGAATAAGTTGAACTTGAACAAGTTAACTTAAAGGTCGGTTTTGTGACCAGGAACTAGCTCGAGGATGAGCTTCTTCTTATTTCCAGTCTTCCTCAAGGGTGAGGATAACGGAGGGGGGTTTCTCTGACGAGAATAAGTTGGACTTGGTTCCTCAACTAAGTTAACTTATGAGTTTGGTGTGGTCACCGGGTGACGGGCTCGAGGGGGAGCCTTTTCCCTCTTCTTTTCTTAATTCCTCAAGGACGAGGAATATCCCTGGGCTCTAGGATGCACCAGGATATGAGAAGTCTCTCTACCGAGAGTAATTTGAACTTGAACAAGTTAACTTAACGTTCGGTTTGATAACCTGGGACTAGCTCGAGGATAAGCTGCTTCTTAGCCCCCTAGGTAGCCTTGCCTCTCTTGAAGGGGACTTCGTAGTCTGGTGACACAAATCATCTATCTGTCCAGTCTCGGTAGCCCGGCTTCTATCCCGGGACTTCGTAGCCTGGAGACTGACGCATTCTACCTCGTTTTTCCTGAGTGTTTCTTATTTATACCACGTCATCCCACTGGGGGAGGAGTAGGAGAGGGGGGCTTGTGGACGGGCCCAGGAAGGTTCTTATTCCCACAGTTTTTCTCACCAAGTCTTACCTCGGCTCCCGATAGCCTTCTAGCTTGAGAGAAACGCGTCTCCAATTTCTTATTTAAAGTGAAATTGAATATACTCTCGTAAGAGAAGATCTTGTAGTTTAGAGACGTTTGGCTTTTCATACAGACGAGTGGCGAGTTTCTGTGATTGCGAGCATAACTTGCATTGCCTGGCCCGGATATTTTTGCGGTTACCATCTTGGGTCTCCACTGAGAAAGAACGGGAGGGTGACGATTTCCCTACAATATATATATATATATATATATATATATATATATATATATATATATATATATATATATATATATATATATATATATGCATAAATCTATACTTTTAGAACTGGATTTTTAAAAATATTTTTAAAAAGTGGACAAGTAAACTGGTATGAATTTCCACTGCATTCTTTAAACCCCTCCTTCTACCCCTCCCTCCACCCCTCCTTCCTATACTCTCTGTCCCCCCTCTCTTTATCCATGCCTCCCTTGCCCCCTCCTCCTTCCCCATTCTCCCATCCCTCTCCCCATCTCTCTATCCCCCCTGCCCCTCTCCATTTCCCCCTTCCTTTCTCCCTGCTCCCCCGCACTCCCCCTACACCCTTTTCTCTTACCTTCCCTCCACTTTCCCCCTATCCCCTCCCTTTTCCCCCTTCCCCCTCTTTCCAGTTTTTCCACTTATATCTAAGCCCTCATCTAACTATCTCCTCTACCCATCACCCTCTTCTCCCTTATGGATACAGTGTTGGAAAGGGGAAAATTAAAGGGAGGGAGAAGGAAACTTGTGGTTAAGGGTAAGAGAGGGGACGGGTGAGGTGGGTAAATAGTAGGGGAGGGAGAGCGATGGGGCAAAATATATATTTTTAGAACATGATTTTTTTTAATTATTATTAATTTTAGTATAGCTTAGTTTATGAATGAGCCTCCCCTCACCCTGTTCAAAATTTGAAAGGGAGGGGGAGAGAAGGGGAAGGAGGAGTATAGGGATTAGTGGGGGGTTTATGGGAATGAAGAGGGTGGAAGAATTGGGATAGGTGAGGGAATGGGGTAATTGGAGGACTAGGTGATGTGATAGGGGTATAAGAAGAGGAAGATGAGAGGGTTGCGGATCATAGAGGTGGGTGGGGTAGAAATGATCACAATCGATTTGAAAGATCAAATAGACCGTAGACCAACAGCCCGAGGTACAAGTAGCGAGCGAAGTGAAGCGCAACCTCTTCCGTAGGTGTGTGGGGGGGAGTGGTGAAGCCTATACTTATATATATATATATATATATATATATATATATATATATATATATATATATATATATGCACTGTTAAAGCCCACAGCAGTAGCAGTGTTATTGATTTTAACTTGTATTCTCTTGATTTTACCAAAATCAGACTGCATGTTAAAACTGAAAATACGAACACAATAAATAGTTTTAAATGCATTTTTTTTCTAATGAACTTACAAATCATTATTACAAGTATCTCAATGTAACCTACTTACAATAAAAGCGTAAGTCAAACTAGTTGGTTAATCAAAAAATGTTGGTAGATCACGTATTGAATGAGGCAAGATCACCCAAATATCTTTCAGTAAATATTTTACTATATATAAGAGAATAATTTATGGTATGCAAAGCAATCAAATACACAAGTAGGCAGGAAGAAGTGCAAAAGATGGTACCCCCTCAAATTCCTCGTATAACCCGATATGCAGCATTGAGAATTTCGACTATATCTTCTTCATTTGAATTATTTATTACCCCAAAGGTATTCAATATAATTTTTGAAATGGCAACAAGGTAGATAATCGAAAACTACATATGGGAAATATCATAAAATTAGATGCACTGTAAGCATTTTCGGCATTGTGACATCTAGCAAGTGTTTACATGTCTCATGGAAAGTCATTAGGTATCATTGGGACGATATATATGGACCACCTATGTATATTTCGAGCTCTAATTTATCTAGATTTTTTTTTTAAATATTCCAGGTTCGTTTGATTTGATGATAAATAAAATAGAAACAAGAAAATTCAGAGACAAATTTGCTCCAATTAGAGATGTTACGAATGCCTGGGTAGAAAGAATCCCTGTAATGTATAATATATCAGCAACGGTTGTTTTCTTTGAAATTAAATGCCTATTTGACCATTACAGTACAGTATATCCTTTAAAAACCCCTGAGGTATTGGATGAAACAAAGGGGAGAATGCAATGCATAAAGTAGTTGTCGTAGAATGCCCCCCCCTTTTTGTTCTAAGAGTGCTAATATATTGATATCTAAATATCTTAACGAACAGAGCCGTTCCAAAAAACGTAAGGATATAGAGACGCACAATAATTCTCAAAATAAACTTATATTTTACCTTTATAAATTGAATACACAACATTTAAACATTAACTACAGCAATCCTCTGAATATTATTATAAACAAGAATTAATTCAATTAGTTGGACCGTTTAAAATTGGTTAATTTCGCTACACACCTCAATAATATAAGAATTAGGCTTACGGACTCATCTGGAGTTTAAAAGGCCTCAGGAATGTCATTGCCTCACGACGCGTGCCGTCTGGCCAGATGTAGGTAGGCGAGATCACAAGATACTTTTGGCGAGGGTAGCAGCTGGAGGGTCCACACGGTATTCCGGGGGAGGGGGGGGGGTTCTTCAAGGACGAGAACAATTACGGTGCTTTATGCGGCACTAAGAAAGTCGTGGTCTCTCTGGCGAGAGGGAGTCGAACTTGGTTCTTAAACCAAGTTAACTTGGAGTGCGGTGTGACCACCGAGTAACGAGCTCGAGGGAGAGATTTTCTCTTTCGTTACTTAATTCCTCATGGACAAGGACTGGACTCGGGGAGGGTCTTCTTCAAGGGCAAGGATAACGGAGGGGGGGTTACTCTGACGAGAATAAGTTACTTAAAGTTCGGTTTGGTAACCGAGAACTAGCTCGAGGATGAGCTTCTTCTTAGTTCCAGTCTTCTTCAAGGGCGAGTATAACGGAGGGGGATTTCTTTGACGAGAATAAGTTGAACTTGGTACCTCAACCAAGTTAATTTATCAGTTTGGTGTGGCCACCGAGTAACGGGCTCGAGGTAGAACCTTTTCCTTCTTCTTTTCCTAATTCCTCAAGGACGAGGAATACCCCTGGCGTTCAAGGTGCACCAGGATATGAGGAGTCTCTCTGGCGAGAGTAAGTTGAACTTAACAAAGTTAACTTAACGTTTGGTTTGATAACCAGGGACTAGCTCGAGGATGAGCTGCTTTTTAGCCCCTTATGGTAGGTAGCCCTGCCTTTCTTGCAGGGTACTTGTTGGTCTGGCCAGCCAAGTACACTACCAATCCAGTCTAGGTAGCTTGGTTTTAATCGAGGACTTCGTCACCTTGAGTCTGACGTATACTACCCCGATTTTCCTCAGTGTTTCTCATTTATACCTTGTCACTTCACTGAGGAAGTGGTAAGGGGGGGAGGGGCTTGAGGACGGCCCCAGGAGAGTTCTTATGCCAACGGTTTTCCCCACCGAGTCTTACCTTGGCTCCTCGTTAGCCTTCGAGCTTGGGAGAAACACGTCTCCAATTTCTTATTTGACGTGAAATTGAATCTCATTCTCCTGGGGGAGATCTTGCATTGGTCTTCCCTAGCGCCGTGTGGTGCAGCACTGCGGTCACGCGTTTGACCCGCCGAGCCCTCGGCCGGATGTCTTGTCGGTAACTGCTTTGTGACACCACCACGAGTAAACGGGGGGGGGGGGGGGGGGAGTGACCAATCCCCTACAGTAGTAAAGACGAGTCAATGGAAGGTATACCTGCGAAATGTGTGGTATTTCAACTCAAATAAAGAAATACAACCTGTAATAACATTTATGTAGATTACGGTTAAGCAAAGACAAAAAACCACGCAAGAAAACCATTGTTGGAATCGTCAGAAAAATTACAAGTAGGCTCCACAGAGTTTTGAAACCTTACATGAATAAGAAAATAATATCATTATTTTATATTGCACCAGAAAAGTGAAAACCCCAGTATTGTTACGTAAGATGCATGATTATATATATTACTTAGAAAGAAAAGGAAGAAAAGAAACACAATATACTTGAATACTACAATTCAACTATAGACTGGGTTAAGAATCTTGACGACATTGATTATATTTGAGTTTATAATGCTATTGTTCAATGAATGACAGTACAACCTAACTGGAAGGCAAATACTTCCTTCAAAGAGGAATTTTTCTTCCTGAAATTTGATTGGACAAGACCTACCTCTATTAGAATCAAGATTTATTTTGCCAGGGATGTCATATGCAAGGCATGTTATTTAAATGACATGAGCCATGTTGGATGCTGACCATTTACAATTGAAGAGAGACATGGTAAAATGAGTCATTATAACATGTTATAAAATCAGCACAAAGTATCAATAATTCCTTATGGAAAAAGAAAATGCATGCAAGCAAAACGAAGTAGCGAATTTTAAGTGTAATAATTGCAGCAAAATCATAGTCATCCATAGGATATGGTTTTTAGCAGGGCTAGATTTGGGATCTGACTGACTCCCTTTCTCAGAGTAGGCGCTGGGCATGCTAAATAATGAACATAATTGATGCTGCAAAAATTTACCAGAACACAAAAGTTAAGTAAGTAAGGATAATGCATATCCGGATTATTTTATATTGTACTTAATTACATTATGATACATAACAGTTAGTTAATTCATTATTCATCCGTATTAATAAATATTCTAACGATTCAAACTTATAAACAATAAAATTACACTTTCATTGTTAATCTTTATGAATCCGATGTAAATTCCTAAGATAAATTTCACTTCAACGATTAGTTTTAGGTTAAATATTATGATCTCCATTCCATGCAATACAATTCAAACACACAAGGGCAAAATTTTAATTCAAATTTTTAAATAAATTCTACTTCCTAATATATCCTCAAATTTTAAGGGTGTTTAATTTTTTTATTTCCCTATATTTTTCTGTTAAAGATAATTTGTATATAGTTGAACAAAATAAACATCCTTACTTTGTAATTATTGGATAATATTTTTTATTTTGTCGAAACCGCTTTGAATTTATATTAGTTAATTATTAATCTCTACCTGAAATTGGTATTTTCTATAATACGTAAATTGTTTCGTCCTAATAAAATGGCCCAGCCCTTAAAGAAAAGAACTAAATATTAGAATAATATTATTTTCTAGATTTAATGGCAAATGCCACAGTAAGGACCAACTACTCACCTGATGCATATCAATTTGAAAATATTTAATATCCTTTTCACTAATTATACACTTACCCATAAGCAAATTTTGAAATTTTGGACACTAACACGATATCTATATCGCTTACGTAAATGATAATTAGCAAGAGGCCCAGGACAAAACCATATAGAACTCCTCTGGTAAAAGATGTCTAGTCGAAAGTTATTTCGTTGATTGCTAGACATCTTTTACCAGAGGAGTTCAACATGGTTTTGTCCTGTGCCTCTTACTAATTATCATCTACGTCAGCGATATACACTAGATATTGTGTTAGTGTCCAAAATTTAAAAAATTGCTTATGGGTAAGTGTATAATTAGTGAAAGTAGGATCACTCCCCGCCTCCACTACAAAGAGGAAGAAAAATAAGATCAAGAAATTGATGAAGACACTGGGTTTCTCTCCCTGCGCGAGAGCTCATGGTACGGACGGGTTCGATTTAGTTTTGGCAAGCGACCAGACACTGACCGGCCCGTCAAGAGACGAGGCGCCCTCGGTATGGGAGGCCCAGACGAAAAGTGGGAAGTGAGGCGAGTGGGCACTTAATTAAATTGGGACCCCTTTTTTAGATATTAAGTATCTGCTGTTTTTGACAGCGCTTGATTCAAACTCTTTTTAACTATTCACTCCAACAATTAAAGCAATTTGGTCAAAGACTAAAATCTCATTCAAAGAAGAACTTTAGATAATCTGACTGGGATATAGCACGAGGTGACCCGTTTCTCGGGTGGGAGCCTTCTGACGAATACGGCGGCCATCCCCAGTCGTCCATTATTAGTGCTAGTTGGACATTCAATGATTTGCCGGTGGGTGTGACACCTCACTCTAGCATGATTTTCCTGAACAGAGTGGTTTATGCAAAAGAACTGGTAGACCACTCTTTAGAAGACATCACTAAAGAGTTAAATAGCTAATGAGCTGTCAAGTTTGATCGTGTGATGAGAAAAAAGGAAAGGGCTTTGGGACGTTCTTCTAAACTCTTCGTCACGTTCGAATGGTGCAGGATCTTTGGTCAATACGTGCTGGTTGTTATCGCTACTTCGTGATGGTGTTGGCACCACTGCCGCGAAGTTGCTACTACTAAGTCCGTTTTGTTTATGGATAAGTGTATAAACTTTGGAGAACCACACCCTGATTCGTCGAAGCAACGTGTCGTCTATCACTTGGAGAAGGAAATCTTGGTCGTTCAGGCTACATATCGCCTCTCTTTACGTGAGGCCAACAGATTAGTTTGGTTCGAAAGACTTCACAAGGCAGTGATAGCAACCGGCACTAACCGACTGAGGGAGATTGCACCGATCAAACGTGACGTGGAAAGTAGGGATGGTCTTCGAGACCCTTTTCTGTTTTATCAGCTATCTTAGACGTCTAATGCCTTAATATTAAAAAAATGCACCCTCTGCTCCTGGCTTCTCAGTTTATGAGCTCGATCGCTTCCGCGCCCTTTAGCAACCCTTTTGCGCGTTATATGTAACCCGAACGATACCCTGTTACAGTTCGCGAAACAAAGGGTTTGCACCGAGCATTGGTTAAAACCAGGCTCTCCTCCCCCCTCCACTCCCGCAAAGGCTTCGGCTCTTGCGCAACCCCTCGAGGTTAAGCCGGGCAACCTGACGACGTGGGACCAACCGAAAGAAGTATCCCTGTATCCGAACCCCCCACACACCAAATATTTCGAGGCGAAAAAAAGAAAAAACTCGCAAAGCGAGCCAAACCTCCCCGAGAATTCCTCGAATGTGAAAGCACCTATCAGATTCTTGTCGGCCACTAGCACCTGAGATTCTGCTTTCGGGAAGCATACGGCTATTTCCGTCTTCTATTCGAAGAGGCCATTCAAATCCTCGCCAAGGAAGGCCTGGAAGGCATATTTCTTGGCAGGCTAGCCTCATCCCGTTCTCCGTTATTTATTTTATGCAGAGGATAATCGCGGGCGCGTGCCCCCTGTCCATTATTCATGGGTAATACGGTTTGGCGACCCCCACAAAACCTTTGGGTCTGGGGATAAGAAACTCTAGCAAGGGATCTGTGTAGCTTAAGGTCCCGTGTCGCATCTCTTTCTGCGTAGGAGGTTACGCTAGAGATACTATGTTTGAATAATTGTCGCCAAGCCTCTGCTCCTAAAGCTTCCTCAGCAAAAGCAGTATTGGGTTCGACCTTTTAGGAGCGCACTTCCTTTCTCTCTGTATCCGTGCGAGTGTATACGGATGGCTCTAATTCCCAGGGTGGGGTCAGTTTCCACGCTGTATACCGTCTATTTGAAGTCCTCAGGGCTTTACCAGAAGTTACCTCTGTCTTCACGGCCAAGCTTGCTGAAATACATCGTTGAGTACGAGGGAGAAAGCATCGTGCTCGGTCCGGAGCCCGGATTTAGATCTTTAGCGACTAACATAGCGCCCAGAGTACTCTCGGTGCATTGTAATCTCCGCTTACTCTCTCTTGTTTATAGTATTCGTGATGACATGGTTGCAGCGAACCGGTTGGACCCCGAGATCATCTTCTGCTGAGTTTCTGGAAATGTTTTGATTGCTGGGAATGAGTGCGTCGTTAAGTGCGCCAAAGTCTCCAAGGACGAGGCTCACAAACCATTGTTTCGCTCTTTCTCAAGCTGACTACAAGGCAGGATTAGCATAACCCTTCTGGATGCGTAGCATAGAAGATGGGATAGGGTCGAAGGGGAAATGTTTCTATTGGCCTTCCCTAAATACAGTGGGTTCGCTACAACTTGCCATCTTTAATCGGGACGGGTTCGTGATAACAGACTTGTTGAGTCTGACTTTTTAAAGGAGGCTAACCTACTCCATCTTATTTGACTCTCTTTGGTGTTGGTCGCCTGCTCCTGTGCCTGGGTGAGGGGTGACTTCCCTTGACGCACGAGGGTGCTTCCTTCATTTTTTTGTTTTTGCTTTTGCTTTTGTTCATTGTTTGTCTGATTTGTTTTATCTTGTGCGTTTTGGGATTGTATTTTTTGTTGATTTAGTTTATGGTTTTTAACGTAGCCTAGCATTAAGATTAATTACCGCTACTTATGTCCTTAGTAGTAGGCGCAAGATGGTCAGTAAAACTTATATTTTTTTTAATCTCATTTTCTTTTGTGAACTTTTGCGAAATGCTCATTTTATGTCTGAATTATATCTCTAACTTTGAATTGCAAAACATCTTTCTAAATACTACTGCTTGACTACACAAGTTACAACACTTTCAAGGGTTATTGAAATTCAATATGTAAAAAGAAGGGGGGAGAGGGAGGAAAGAGAGACAGAAGGAAGGGAGAAACGAAAGAAAGAACAGAGGGAGAAAAGAAGGAATGTATTGAGGAAAAAAGAAGGGGGCTTAAAAAATGATGGGAGGAAAATAAACAGGGGATGAAAGAATTAAATACGAAAGGGATGGAGAGTGTGAAGAAAGGAAGATGGAATATAGGAAGGAAAAATTTTGAGGTGTGAGGAAAAACGAAAGAATAAATAGAGGGTGGATAAAAATAAGAAATGCAGCCAGCTAAGTAGAATGACAGAAAAAATGGATGAAGAGGATAGAAGAAGAAAGAGAGATATGAAGGAAAGAGTGAGGGAAGGGATGGATGGAAGATAAAGAAGGTAGGAATGGGAATGGATTAGTGTAGGAAGCGTGAACATAAGAAGAAGATGAAGGATGAAATAATCAAAGAAAGAAAGAAGGAAAAAAGAAAAGGATGGAGTCAGGAAGGAAAAGAAAAGATGGAAGTAGGCGAGAGTAAGCGATTGAATGAGTTGGGAATTTGGGCGGAAAATGGAAGTGAAATTAGTAGAAGAGAAGTTGAGGAGTGAGAAATGAAAGAATAAATGGAGATAAGAATGAATAAATGAAGGGCTAGACGGTGCAAAAAAGAAACGTAGGGAGGAAGAGGAAGGGGGAGAAATTTCTAAGGCATCTGAGAACAAAAGAAATAAATAGATAAAGAAGTGGAGCCAGAAGAAGGAAAGGACGTAAAGAGGAATTAAATAAGGAAAGGAAAAAGGTAAGGGGGGAGGGAAGTTATGGAAGAAAGGGTTTGCTGAAAATGTTGATATCTTACTTAAAAAATGCATCAACTCTTTCTTTGAATCACAGAATGGCCTACTTCAACCCTATAACTCGGCAAACTACTCGAGTAGATATAAACCCGGAAGTAAAAGTAGATATTAATAAATATATGGTTGTCCGATCTACCAATTTGAAATATTTCATCAATGTAGATCCTTATCAAGAATTAAGAGCCATGAGGAGATCTAATTGTAGGAAACCCTTATCCCAACGGGATTTTGAATTCTTTTTAACCATTAATTTGCTCATTAAAACAAAATGTAACAATCCAACATTTAAAAGAAGTAACAATCCTTACTGTTATTTGCCATGAATTTTCATCTTGTCAATATTTTTTTTTTATTTTCGTCTCTACATTTTTTTATTAATAATAAGATTCAACTTAAATATAGCAGGATTAGATGAACGATTTTATTTCAGAAAATATGCTACAAATATGCTACATGTAATTATCCGGATGTAATAATCTTTAGAAATAAGTTTATTTAACTTTATTTGCAATTGGTAGCCCGGTTCTCCTAATTGTTCAACTTATCAATGAAGCAATTCATCAAAAGTTACATTATTTGCGAAAAGATATTTTAACCTTAGAACGCGTTCAATAGAAACGGATGAAGTTAGCCCCTGAGTGTAGCAATAAATCATATAAAGTCTGACCGACATTTATGGATTTGCCTTCACTGAAAATTGATGTTTCTGCGATCAACAAATAGAAGTATTTATAATAGTTAAAGGTTTCATTATATAGGGTACGAGTTGCTATTTGACTAAGATAGCTAAGTGACTACTAGAAATAATAGCTTATACTTTGGAAACAAAAAATTAAAGTTTCATAGCATAGAATAGTTTTATTTATATATTCAATAATTTACCCTCAGATTTCGTTAAAAGCACCCGAGTCAATATGTTTGTAGCCTCAACCCAACTATATTAGAAAATGCGAACGTAATAGTTCCTTTTTTGTTCATTCATCTGAACATGGTTATTCTATAAATTGGAATTCTGATAAGTTTATTTACCACGGAGAGAATAATATCAAAAGAAACATTGTTAAATGCCACTTTATTAACTCCTCTCCTAACTTCAATATATATCCCTCGGTCTCTTTAAACTTTATCCTGTCAATAAAAAGCTTATTTGAAAAAATATTGCCCGTATTAATTATAATTCCTTTGATTTATTTACATTGTTTTAACTCTTTTGTTTATCGAATAGGGTATTTTTTTTTCGTATGTGTCTATTCATAGTTATCTGACTTACATTTTTGAATTACACAAACACTCTAACACTGGTATTTTGATATAGATTTTAATTTTGTCTTTACCCTTTGTGCACCTGCTTTTTATCTCTCTTTTCCGATAATGTATCTCTATACTGAGAATGGAATGAACACATCAGTTACTATACACCTCAAGATCCCAACAAAAAGAAAAGAAACGGAGAAAGTGTCTGTTTTTTTTAGGAGGGTTATGGTGAACTTCATACCGAAACTAGTCTCGTAAATGAATTCTATGCTCCTATACATTGTTTTCACTATTATATACCATACTCACTATTGAGTTATTTCACTCATATATATATATATATATATATATATATATATATATATATATATATATATAGAGAGAGAGAGAGAGAGAGAGAGAGAGAGAGAGAGAGAGAAAGAGACATTGAAAAAACTTGAGATTTTATTTTTCATATAAGAAAATTAATAGAACTAATCAAAGTTTGCATTTTGTTTCTGTTTTTATCATAATTTGGAGGTGAAAAAAATAGACCTACACCGCAGTCAATATATATAATGATATCCCTTGTTTTTTTCAGGACTACGTTAATTTAGTTTTGGCATTCTAGAGACCAAATTTATAATGATATCTTTACTGATATTGCTCCATATTTGTTAATGAGAACCCTTAACCTCTCACATTTGGATGGCTTCTCTTCACCAACCACCAGTTTGATCTGTGCGCACAAATTATCTATTAGCGTCCAACCTGGCGAGTTCCTCTGCCAAGGTTCCAAAGGTTTGGTAATATTTTCAGCGGGAAACTTTGCGATTGCTCTGTTAGGAGGTGCGCTGTCGGGTTAAAAATACAGTTATCATCACCAAATTGGTTCGGAACTGTAATAAAAAGGTACTGATAAAGCACGTTTTTGTGCAATTTAAGTTCATTGTTGTATTCTTGGGGAAAATTGTTAGAGCTCTAGGTTCCTTAGATGACAAGCAGCATCAGGCAAGGAGAGTTTCCGTTGCACGGCACATGACTCGTGAAAGTACTCTGCTTATTTCCTCCTAACTATGGATCTTTCAGAAGCTCCAAACAAAGATCCATTTTTTTTAATTGACTATAAAAGGCGAGCCTACTCATAAGACAGTTATTGGTGAGGTGAGGCGTATTAGTAGCCCATCTCGACTTGAGAGCTTAGTTGAAAATTCCTCGCCTCACTGTTCACGCTAAAGCGGTCACAACCGCATTTTTCCAATAGTGAGCAAGTTTGCGAGGGAGGCAACCTAATCATTAAGTTGAGACTTTAGTAGTAAGTGAACTTAGTGTTGATTGGAAGTGTTTGGGTGTCAAGAAGACTTTTTCCAAGGAGTTTACCAAGTCTTTTTAAAGTCATTAATGATCCTAATGATAGTGGCCAATGATGGAATAGCCTTAGCAAATATCATTTCATTTCATGTGTAGGACAGCAATGGCGAGTTGTTTTCTTTTGAAAGAACCATTTTTTAAGTTGAAAAAAAGATTGACAGCACTCTTACATCTGCATACCAGGGCAAAAGTCGTCGTACTCACAGCTTACTACTAGGCTAGATCAAAAATAAAAAAATATATAAATAAGAAAAAACAAAGATACAAGGACAAAAGTTAAGAACAAGCTAAAAAACAACAACACAAATAAAACAGAAAAGAAAGCAATAAGACAACAAGACAGAAGCGTGCTTTCGTATCGGGGGTTGGCCCGTCTCCCCCGGATGCAGAAATATGTAACCTACCCAAAACAGTCAAATAAGTGGAGGAGCCTCCTCCAAAAGTGTCGTATAGTCCACAAGTCTTTGTAAGAACCAGTCCTAAGTACAATGGACAATCGGTAGCGACACCGCTCTTCCCGGTACTGGGCTAAGTAACGTGCGCAAAGATTACCCAGAGTAGGAAATTCAACAAGACTGTCCCTAGCAGTCTAGGAGAATCATAATAATACCAAGCCATACTTCGTAATCTTTCTTACAGAAAGAACTTGGTTCCACAGGCACTCCTTCGGCGTGTGGCCTACGGCCTATTTGCTATTCTAAACCGCTTCTATTAATCCCCTTTATAGACTCTTTATTTTAACACCCTGAACACCTTTTCAACATAGATACCCTGAAGCATTTTTTAATGTTATTTCACCTTTTATTATATTGTCTTTATCCCTTAAAGATTTATATATAGTTGAGAATTTTTTGAACACTTTTTTGAACATAGACACCCTGAAACCTTTTTAAGAAGTTATTTCACCCAGTTTGATATATAGAAAAACCTTCGTCAGATCTCTTTTTTTCATCTAAATTTGTTTCATATACGAAATGATAGCAAAAAAAGCCCCAAAGCCCTAATTTTAATACATTTTTGAACTTCACGATTTGTTTGTTTTTTTTTCATTCCAAAATCATTCAATAATTATATTTATTTTTTCTGAACTCTTAGAAAGAACTTTGATAAAAGATCGAAACATACAAAAAATAGCCCTGCGAATAAAAGTTTCAAATAAACCTAAACTCAAAAACATGAAAGGTTACTTGTCCACTAAGCAAAAAAAACATTTTCAAAAATTTCAAAAGTTCACCAAGATAAATTATAGAGTTAAGGATAATAAGTATTTATAATGCTCCCTTCAGGGCTGTTAGCCCTCACAGAGCACAAAAAAACGAAATCATCACAATACTCTTAGGCGCCATCGTCTGCGCGCTCATTCTCCGCAATTCCCACATGTCCGGGAACCCAGCATATGATAATCTCGAAATCCGCCTGGTTCCGCAAAACCGTGTATTCACGGATACGCGGAAACGACGATCTCGCAAAAATTCAGATGAAAAGATTACAAGGCCTCCCATCGTCCTTATTGTGTGGAGAGTCTCCATGATACAGTATCGCCATGTGGTATTGTAGGCTTCCTCCAGCTCGGAAAACACCCTGGCGAAGTGCTGTCTAAGGAGGAAGGCTTCATATACGGCATTTAGCATTGTGAGAAGAGTATCCATCGTGGGTGGAACTTGCGGAAGCTGCCACGCGTAGAATAAAGGTCGCCTCTGCTGTCCAGAAAAGGCTAATCTAAAATTTACCAATTTCTCTATCAAATTGGATACAAATGAGCATAGAGAGATTGAGAAAAACGAGCACAGTAGCGATTAGCCAGTAATGTGGGAGGATACCTTTCACCCAGATCATGTTTAACAAATCTAACAGAAAGGCCATGCCTTTTTTACCCAAGAGTCGAAACATGGATTATGCAAAATCATTACGACCAAGGGTGGTTTCTGCACACGATGCGATAGCAGAACGCAACTCACCCAATGTAAACCTGTCGTTGAAGAGTTATTTGCCTCTGGAGGTAAAGTCCAATCAGCGGCCTTACGCGACATCACGACGCGCGTTGAATGCTGGTGGACCATAATGCACATATTATTTATTGTTATTTACAAATGGTTTGCTAATTCACCTAGATTTGTACCGCAGTGCCAGATTGTTAGATCAACTACGTATAAAGCGCATTTTATAGTGGATGGAATTTGTATGGCAAAGTCATTTACCGATGATGAACAATGTCATACTATGAACCCGCCCTTGCGGCACTCACTTCCTATTGGGTGTATGGTTTTGACTGAATTCCATGTATATCAACAATAAAACTTCGGTCACTGAGAGTCTTTTAGAAAAATTGCCATTGAGCCTCTGATACCTAGTTTATGGGCTTGTTTTAAAATAAGATGACGCTAGACTTTCATATACTTTAGCTAGATCAAAGAATATGGCATTGTTATGAGTCGGTATTTATTGGGATTAGAAGGGTCCTTACATGATTTTAGGAAAGGCAGATTTATCGCCTGTAGCTAGTCGTCCGGAAATGAGCCTTCCTTTCACACCAGGTTCTATTGTTGTAGGAGTAGCTGTAGGCAGATGGGGTCACTTTCTTCAGAATTTTGTCTTTTCCTGGAGCTGTATCACGGTTTTCAGCTAGAGTTTCTTCCAGTTCTGCTTGGGAGAAAGGGAGGCTATAAGGCGGAGAATTGCATGTGGAGAACTTTAGTGTGGTTTGATGACTTGCTTTTTGGACTAGAAAGAGTTCTTCTTTCGAGCCCTACAATGATCAGATAGTTGTAAAGCTTGTACTTTGTAATGGAACCACTATTGCCTTTAGAGGTGTGTTTAATAGGTGTGGGGTGTGGGGAGTACCATGGCGAATGTATATGGCGTTGCTTTTGGTTTAAGCCGTCAGTGGTGAATAACAATTGTATTGGTGGTTTAGGTAATTTTTCGTATTAGTGAACATGGTATCACTGATGCATATGCATATAAGCTCTTGCTCTGCTATTAATTTCTGTAGATTCAAAGTTGGCACGAAGGCTGCGCATGTTTCATGGAATGAAACTGGTGATTTGCTTGGTGTTTTGGCTATTTGTACTTATCTTGATGAACTTAGGGTTCCAGATTCGGTGGAGCTGCTGGTAGTGACTGTTAGTTTAGCTGTTGCTAGCCTTGATGGCTTTTGAGATGTCGGGAGGGTTGTTGGAGTGGGTTTGCGTTGGTGTCATTTTACTTAAAAGCGGTTTTCTCTTGTTATCTTGGGACGTTGCAGTTTAGGTTTTATGTTGCGTGATGTTTCTGCTAAGTCTATTTTCCTCTGTGAGACGGGGGATAATGATCGCTGTGGGATCTGTTTTGTGGGTGTCTACAAATATTAGTGAGATTGTTTAGTGCTTATCGCATGACTTGAGCATCTCAGTTACTCTATGTTTTTCACTAAATGTGGAAGTGATCGTTGATTGAAGAGTTTAAGGTAAGGACTTCTTCTGGGCAGTCTGTTAAATGCTGAGCATACATGTTGACCTCTGTAATCGGGCTTCTTTGAGCATGTTTGAGAAAATCTGTATAACCGTGCTAGATTCTTCATGTGATGGGCAGTTTGTATCTTCGGTCATTGGGTAAAGATCGAGGGATGTTCTAAGGGAAGATTTGAACAATTGATCTACAGACTACACTCTGTCCTCACTAGAAGAGCTGTCCTTTCTGGTGGCCATTACCTCTGTACCTTTTGTTGGTGACGTGGTTCTTTTCTGTGATGTAGTCTTGGGAGCTTCCAAGTGCGAATACGCGCGATTTTCAGATTCGGAAATTTTGGAGTCCTGTTATTTAGAACTTTCTAATGTGTCGTTTTGCCGGGTTGTTTGGGAGTGTTGCTGGTTCCTGCTGTTTCTAGTTTTCCTTCTTGAGCTTTTTGTTGGATGTTAGTCTACTAGTAGAGACTTTAAGGGTGCAGGTGTTTTATGCAGTATAAGAATAGCTCGCTTTGTTCTTCCTTCTTTAGCTATATCAAACAGAGCTAGGTGTCTGCGAATACATAAAGATCCATCATAATTTGCACTTCTTAATGAAAGAGGAAGTATTTGCATATACTTCTAAAAGCATGATGGATTTCTCCACAGTTAATACAGTGTTCTTTTTTGTTGCATTGTTCGCTACTGTGTTCCAACTGGGAACATTTAAAGTATTGTTTTGAATTCGATATGCAGTATTTGCCCGGATGACCTTAAGGCATGATATGCACAGGATTAGGAAGGCTACACTTCTTGTATTCGCATAATTGTTCCAGCAAATATAATCGAATTTGGGATGATTTGTTGATTAAATGTGATCTTAACGATTTTTAGTGGAATGGGACTGTTGGGTGATTTCTTTTCAAAGATCGAGACACGCTGTATTTGGTGGCCGTTATCTTTAAAAGGCTGATGTATGCCTTTACATAAAAGGGCTTTGCTATTTGGCCCAGGCATAAACCTACTGAGTAGGGCGGTGCCAACTCTAGTATTATGCCCGTTTTTGACAGTGGGGTTTATTTTATGCTCACCTAAGGCGGTGAGGGCTAGTAATATTTTAGATATTGATTCCCGATTTTGCTTGGACTGTGACTTCAGTTCGGGACTGGTAAATAAAGAATTCTGGCTGTACTTCTCCAGTGACTGCTCCGGGAGTTCTTATGCACAAAATGGTTTGTTGGCTGAGGTTTAAATAGTTATATATCCGGACCAGCAGGCAGGCCCAAATATTTATCTTAAGTTGTAAAAGTTTATTTGTTTTGTTTTGTTGGTTCATTGGTTGAGTGGTTATTATTTTTATAGAGTTATTCAGCGCCAAAATTATTGATTGACCACCCCTGCCCGTGATGGCCAACATTGACTCCAACAAGGGAACGGCACTATTAGGCGCCTTATAATTGGCCCCGGCCGGTATCACTACGTAAGGTGGGATACTCCTTGTCCTCTGTCACTCCTTGGGAAAACCTGGAGACCAAATCTTACACATGGCGTCGTACGCAGGTTGGGATGATGGTTCCAGCTTGATGACAGGCTTAAGAGCGGTTAGGGTCACCATTATACTGATACTTGAGTCTCAGCACGATGACTCCAATCTCCGCAAAAATCGTCTGGAGGTTCTTTTGACGCTTCGGATTCGTGCTGCCCTCAATGACCCGCAGCGGCTCCCTCTTTGCACCTTCCGGGTTCTCCACTATTCCACGGGGAAAGTGGGTCTAACTATACTCCAGTTACTTAGGTTCCTCTTCTTTGCCTTGGATATCTTGATTTAAGATCGATCCTGTATTTCTTTTGCCTTGAAAAAAGATTTTTTTATGGGTTTGATTTCGAATGATGAGTTTCTCCTGCCTCGTTTGGGGTGGCCTTTCTTATTCGGTATGTGTCTACTGCTAAGGGTGAGTTATGTGGTGAATAGATGGACCGGAGTGGAATACTCTGAGGGATTACTCATGAGGGACTCTTTGCTGGATGTTTGGCGAATCAACTCCCACCACAGGAGTCCTGCCTCCTCAGGGTTTTGGATATTCTTCAATGGTCCTCGCGTACATATAAATGGGTTTCACCTCCCTCTGTGGTCTTTTCTGCAGCCCAAGAGGTTATTTTGGAACACCCTAGGGAGTGCAGTTAATTCGCAATGTCCGAGACATGTATTACCCCGAGATCGGCAGTGGGCTATTCCACATTCCTGATTTCCTCGGAGCCTCAAATTATGTCGTTTCAAAGCAAATAGCATAGTTTTAACTGAAGTATAATTGGCAGCTGCTCCAATCAGACGATGTACCCATGGGGAGTATTATTTGTTTTATTTTGTCTGCTTTCTTTCAAACTTTTACAGTATGTTATATATATATATATATATATAGTTTTATAAATACAGGGTGGCCCGGAAATCCCTACCCATCCATATATTATTATGTTCTAGTTAGTTATACATGTATCAATAATTTTTTCTTCTTTTTCAGAGAAAATATGGCAGATACTCGTAATATGGTAGACGGAAGTCTATTTAAACTTGAAGAGCGTATTGTGAGAAGTAGGTGGATACATGAGCGCATTAATACTGGTACCACTCTGGATACAATAAGATATATGGATGGGTAGGGACTTATGAGCTATCTTGTATATATATATATATATATATATATATATATATATATATATATATATATATATATATATATATATATATATATATCTTGCTTCCTTATCAGGGTTTTTTTTTTTAATTATCGGTTGTCGGATTCAGTTTTTGAATTTTTTCATTTTTGGTTGAGTTTACATTTTCAGTAGTCTTGTTCGGGCTTTACAATTCTTTTATATATAAATTAGGTTGGTATTACTTTCTTTTCTGCTACCATCAAATCTTTATTTATATTAGATTCGACGGATTTTATCTTCAGGTAGTATGATCCTATTTCTTTATTCCTGAGGTAACATGTCTTTAAGGGTTCTTCCCAGGTTCCTTGCGCCTTTATGCAATACTGTGTTTAAGGGTTCTAGTGTGGTTTTCCAGTGGCGTTCCTCTGATGTCAGACGATCTTGTCTTTCTTTGTTTACGTTGAATCTAGTGGCCTAGTTTTGTATTTTCTGGACCTTTTTACTTGTGATTTACTTAGCGTGTGTGTAGGGATTATTGGGTAGAGTATCTTGGGGAGGACGCAAGCCATGTATAATTTCCTTTTATTGCTGCTTGAGAGATTACGGAATCTGCACAGTGCTGATAGGGTCGCTTTAGCTTCCGACAGCTTCTGTGTTAGATGGGTGGTATACCATTCGTTGTTTGTTTTATTCCGAGGACTTGCCCCTCCGTGGTGTATGGATACGCCTCTCCATCTCCTCATAGAGCAGCTGTTTTCCTTCAGTTTACGGGAATCAATTTGAACTTGTTTTGAAATTGTTTTGATTTTATTCTCTTTCTCATAGTCATTCAGATGTTTAATTTCTCTCACTGTCCTCTGTGTAATATCTCTGTTTTTTCTATTACTGAGAATGATCTGTGTGATATCATCTGCTAGTTGAATGTACATCGCATTGTTGTGTGTTGTTTGCCGTAGATCCTTGGTGTATATAGTACACAACGTTGGAGAGAGACACACTCTTTGATGGACACCCAATTGTAAATCAAATGCCTCTCCTGTTTGGTCATTTTGGTGTAATACAGCTTTCCTTCCGTCCAAGTAGCTGCATAACATTATACAAAGATTGATTTCTAAGTTAAAGCTGCTGATTTTAGCTTTTATGCTGAGCAACCACACTTTATCTAAATCTTTGGTAAAGGCGTAGAGTATGATGTCCACTTTGTTGCCTCGCGCAGTTTCAGTGGCAATCTTTTCTGTTATAACTTCAAGCGTGGATTCCGTCCCTCACTTGCTCCTGAACCCATGTTGTTGAAGTAGCGAGATGGGACCGTATCTTTCAATTCTTTGCTTCGGTAGGAAAATAATCTTTGCCTTTTGAGCGCTTGAAGAAAGTGCCCGATATTCTGGCAGGCATTAAAGATGTTCAGTAGTGACTCATGCACGTTATAGGTGCATTAGTCAAGTAGCCAACTGCGCCTTAGTAATGCCGCTTAATCCCGGTATTTTCTGTTTTAAAGATTTGACATCTGTTAAGTATTGTTCCATTGTGCAGAGCATTCCTCCCCCTAATGTGTTGCGTCTCTCATCGTCGACCTTCTCGTATTGTTTAATGTTTTAGGTTTGCATGTCTAATGTGTGCATAATCTCTTCCTCGTATTCTCTATCGCAGTCGAGGTTCTCTTCCGGAGATCTGGAGAATATATTTTTACATTCTTTGGAAGTGTTATTGAAGTTTGTCGTTGTGTTGGACTTCCTTATTCTGTACATTTATTTTATTTTCTCATTTGGTTGCGACCCTAGTAATTTTCTTTAATGCTTCCAAAATTTCCTTGGATACTTTTCGATCGCCATTTTCTCTATTATTTTATTCTAGACTAGATTTATTTTTTCTTTTAGGAGTGTTGCTATTTGCCGTCTGAGTGCTACGATACTTTTCTATTGTATTTCCAAATTCCATGATCTCTTTCTTTAAATTGTGGAATTCTTCCATCTTTTCTTGGATGAAATACAAGTAAAATCTTGTATTTTATTAGTGGAGTGTATAGCTTGTCTGCTTCAGTGATTTTATTGGTTATTAACTGTTGCTGAGTTTCTATTTTATTTCATCCTTGGTTGTTTAATGGTCCAATCTCTATTGTATTTAGATTTTAGATATTCTTTGTATTTACTCCAATCTGTTTGTTGGTCTTTTCTACGTAGTATCTTAATTTAAATAGGTAAGGTTGAAATGATATTGATCATAATTAACTGGTCAGATGGTGTTGCGGGTCTAAGGCAGATTGGTACTCACCAGGCTCAATTATCTTGAATGATGGAGGGAGTAAGAAACATCTTCAATGCATGCTTAAACGTGGGATACTTTCCAGATAAACTGAAAGTCGCAAGGATGATATTCATCTCCAAGGCAGGATAAACCCCAGATCAAGGGGATTACTACCGCCTCGTCACGCTCTCTGATTTTATGAGTAAAGCATTTGAAAATTTCAACAAAAGACTGTAAAAATACCTTGATGCTAATGACCTAAGGAAGAGCCGCCAATTTGGCTTCATTAAAAACAGAAAACTGAGAAACTCGTAGATGGCCATAAGTATCATGCTAGAGAAGAGATCCAACGCAAATGGCAAAGTAAGAGAAAATGAGTGTGGCTATCGTCTGGTGGGTTGTTTCCAAGGCATTTGACCAAGTTTGGCAGAAGAGTATGCAATTCAAGATACTCAGACGTGGAATAAACAACAAGATCGAAAAGATATTATGCGATTATGTAATGGAGAGACGTGCTTATATGGAAATAGGACGCCATCAGGGAGAAAAATTTAAGCTCGCTGCCAGTTTGCCACAGGGCGGATGTTTGCGCCCGTCTCTCTCTTCAATCCACATCGTTGATATACCAACACCCCAAAATGAGCCAGCTGCTAGTTTACCCTTATAGAAACAGTCACATGCAAGCTAGAATGACGGTATAAGAGATAAGAAGAATCAAGAGATATGAAGAAAATGAAAAATTAAGACCAATATGGAGAAATTTACGATGGTAGTCGTGTAAAGGAAGAGCCTCTCAGATATTTATGTACCTAGTATTACAAAAGTCATGTTACACGCGTTACAACACTCCCAACAAAGGATACAATGCTATTTTTATGTAGCTTTAACATAAATATGTGTTTAATTGTAATATTAATAAATGTAGCCGCCCTCGGCGGCGAACACGCACTCCAGGCAAGAACTTAAGACCAGGCACATGTTGCGGACGAAGTCCTTACTCATGGTGGCCAACACGTGGCTGACGAAGGACTTCAGGTTGTTGATGTTGCTATGTCGGGCCTTGCAAGCCCTGCCCTCAACAGGCGCCTACAGCCTGTCGTCTAGGGAGATGAGGTGGTTCGACTGCAGCGGCCAAACTCCTTCGACCAGACGTTCATGTTTGACTCCAGCTATCCTTGCACTGTCATGGCCGTGTGGGACGGGGCACCACTTTCCTAAAAGACATAGTTTGCCTGCTTTGGGATCTTTTACAACCAGCACATGACTTAGGGGCCAAGATGTCGCTGAAATTGGCCGCGGTGAGCTTGTAACCGACCGCAAACCATACCGGCAATTCGAAGCCACGACGCTGAGCATCATCATGGAGGCAAGATGCTTGGTCGTGTGCAGGTAGTGGATCTCAGAGATGGCCTGGCTGAGGCTCACCACACCGTCTTTTGCATGTTGATGATCGGATTGAACGTGAAGATGAGTACCTCAGAATTAGAATTAGATTGCTATAACTCTTCAAGTCGAGAATAAGGCAATGGCAGCGCTCCTGACGTTGTTCTCGCATATGTTCTGTGAGAAGAGGCTTTTCCCGGCAGCTCAAGCTCTTGATGTCCTCCTCCTTGACGGCATTGGGCACCGTAGCGACCAAATTCTTTTCTTTGCGGGTGCAGTCATTTTCAGATTTGGGGAACTTTTGAACGCCTTTTTTTTACAGGAAACGGTTGACAACTAGAGGTCTATTTGAACAAGGTCAATCTTTGTGGTCTTCCCCATTCTTTAGCCTTTCCGCAACCCTAAGGACGGTCATTCGGCGGAAGTTCAGCCCCTTATCGATTCACCGGACTTGTTGCGGCCCGGGCGGAAGAGAGCAGACATCTTAATTTTATTCACTTACATTTGGACACAACTAAACACAATGCAAAATAACTTTTAATGACACGAGCTGGAAAATTAGAACTTCAAGTTTATTTAACACAAATTTCTCTATTATACAGAAAACCTTTCGAAAGAATATAAAAGCCAACAAATACATCAGGCTACAAAAATTAAACATGTTACTGAGAGGAGAAATTGTGGAAAAAGCGGACTGGTATCATTGTACAGGTTAATTAACCTCAGCATGAAGAACAAGAGGAAGATTTACCAAGCCATAATACAGTCCGCCATTATTTATCTAACCATAGCGATTTACACGATCTCGAGAAGTAAACTAATAAGACTTCAAAGAATACAAATCAAAGCTAGGTACAATATAACAAACATTAGAAGAGGAGAACTAAAATTACAGCGAGAACTTCAAGGGGAGGCAAAAATGAAGCCTCTCAGAATAGTTGTAATAAGAGCCAGGGAATTCATAGAAAAGAGATACTACGAAGTAGGAATTAATTTACCTAACCAAATTGCCCAAATTGCCCTAGTTTCGCAAGGATTGACAAAATAGAAACAAGAAATATACAGCTAGAGAAGGAGAAGAACATTCGCCGACGACCAAGAAGAATTAGATAACTAAAGCATCCCAAGGGAATAGCTTATGGGCAATTTTATCCAAATATGAATAGAAAAGAATATCTAGAGTGAGAGAATACTACACCACTCTTAGTAAGTATATTACCGATAACAGTTTTAACGCCTTAAATAAACAAACACTAAACTGACAGAGATATAAATAGAGACGTAGACAAAAACAGAAATACGAGATTGTAACACAAAACAAACTTTTAACTTTATCAAGGTAAATATAGGTACCTACAATGGACTAATATTAGCCTGATGTTAATTCAAACTAGAATCTGCAGTATATACAAACCTCTTACTTACTTCATTTTTGAGCAAATAGTATTAATTAACTATGATTTTCTCTTACAGGACTCACAGAAGCTACATGGGAAAGAAGTCAGGATAAAAGGCAATGATCTAGAATATACTCGTATATAAGCTACACATGTTGGTTCTGATTCAACATTAAGATGCAGGTCCCATAAATAAGTCCACCTTGTTAGCTTGTACTATATTTTCTCGTTCTCCTATCATTAAGCTATATTCTTCGGCTCTGGACAGTGTTGCATTGGCGGATTACAAAGGAGTATCTGGCCTTTCCTCCCCCCCTCCTTGACCAATCCTTTGAAGGCCAATGGGGGAGATACAGAGGGTCAGGTGAGCTGTTCTTTAACGCCTACTTCTCTTTACATTTCATTTCATTTGTCTTCGCTAATGTCTCAATCGACAGAAAGACCCTTCTACGCCGTGATTCTACCTCAGTCAATTGGTATTTTCTGTGAACCTCAATCCTTGGAAGTTGCGTGACAGTCTCCCTTCGTTTAATCGATCGAAAGAAAATCTCATTTAAGGAAAAAAAGTTTTCTTTTCTAGTGCATTACGAGTAATCCTTAATTCTCTGTCGATCGTTATCCTTGAAGATTGGCTATTGTCAACGCTATTTGTCGGAAGGTTAGATCGAATCGTGCCATATTTGCCTCATCGCGAGCAGGATCTTCCTCGAAGTCATCGACTCGTAAGATTGAAACCCCCCTGAATCATAAATATTGAGCATAGTAGGACTATTTAATTAATTTTATTTTAGAATTCATAATTTTCATAATTAATAATCCCAAAAGACTATTTCATTTAAATAATTCCTGTTTTTAATTTTGATGTTTGTAAATAAAATTATATTTTTGTTGTTGTCATCTTTAACTAACCTCGAACGATATTCTCGGCCTATTTAAGTAAATCTCCCAACCATTTCTGCACTCTCCCTCATTGATAAGGATTTGAAACCCAACGCCTTGAGTTTGACCTGGTCGATCGTTAATCCCTGCGAACAGTCTTTAAACGGTTCAAGTTGCAGTAGGTGATTAAGTCACTTTCCCCCACATAATATAGGAGTTGTGTGCCACGAGAGAGCTATATAAATATATATATATATATATATATATATATATATATATATATATATATATATATATTGTCGTAGAATGACCATTGCTTTGATCACTTTACGCTTTGACACCCTTTTAGTAACGGTATACTTTAAGGGGCGTGAGTTACTTCTATGATGAAGTAGGCTTTGTTCTAAGAGTGCTATTTTTGTGGTTTAGTCCTTAAGGAAGAGCTATTTTTAAACACATAAGGATAAGAGGAAACACCAGAATCTACCAAAAAATAAACATGTATTTTAAATTAAATATTACAAACCAACAGTAAAAGCATTTCTATATTTGGCCTCAAAGAATTTTGAATGACAAAACATAAACAAGTAGGCTTTCAATAAACAAACTAATTGCCAATTAGTATTTTTATCACGACCCTATTTGTTTAGCATAAAACATTAAATTAATGTACTGTCATCTACAAACACATATGACCTAGGTTCAAGAATAATGGTTTCTACGCTCCTTTAAAACGTGGGACGTACTAAACTTCTACTATCGCAATAGAGATATAAATGTTATTGTTAACTTACAGGTAGGTATTAGGGATTGCCGGATGTCGCTGGAGGACTTATCTCTCGCCTTGAAGTGTGGTGGCCGAAGGTTGAAATTTCGTCGAGGAGGGGGGTGATTCTTCAACGTGATTAAAGAACGGGAGCTCGTTGGGGCTGGGTTCTTCTCCTCTCACTCTTACGGTGCTTGCGATGTAAGAATCACTCGAGTGTGAGCGGCTTTGCTTTTCTTCAGTCGGACATCTTTGCAGACGGAAAAGGCTTCTTCGGTATGGCACCGATATAAAACTTGACTATTTAGGTTAATACGGCCCTGAAAGGGGGGGATCGATTTTCTCAATCTGATCCTATCGTTTCTCACGGAAATAGTCTTGTAGGGCTGAAGGGTCGATCTTTACGAATTAATCTTTCTTCTGGCGAATCGACTTCTAATAATCTTCTTGTCTAGCCGATGGATCGATCTTCACGACCTAATCCTACTCTGGCGTATCGACTTCAGATAATCTCCTTCTCTTTCTTTGCGGGGCTTATTTATAGGCGGATTGCCGCCCCATCTAAAGGGGGAAGTGACCAGGCCACAGATGCAAAAGGGGGGGAGCGAATGGTGGGTTAGCATCTGGGAAGAGCGAGAATTCCTGAGGTGGCACTGGGATGCCCAAGTCAGCTCGCAAATTATAGGCTCGTAACCACACCGCTCCTTAGCGTGCCTTCTGACTCGCACCGTTTTTTTTTTCCTAACCACGGGTTTATGGGTCTCGTAGGTCATACGATCGTTAGAGCGTCGTTTAAGGACCTTAGGTGGTCGCCTTCAAACATATGTTAGCTCCAACTGCCCACAGCGGCGAGGCGATCACACATGGAAAGCATTTTCGCCGGCTACCTTTCCCACGCTTCTCCTCATGAAGGGAGGGGGGGCTTGAATGTGTCTATACTCCTCCAGGAGGCTTAATGTAGCCATTTCTCCACATCTACCTCCATTCTTAAGAAAATAACGGTAGGGATGGGGGTTCCAATCCGACGCTTACAATAATATACATGGGTAACTTACGGAACATTATATTATACAATAAATTCTAGTTCACTCGGGAATGCCTCGATAACATTTCACCTGACCTTACATTTATTCCTATATTACTGTGCCATCTTAGGATTTTCTTACCTACCACTTGGGTTACTCGCCCCTACTTACTTACAATTCTACTGATTTACACTTAACTTTGCTATAATACAATAGTTGGGCTGCTCCTTAATCGTCGACAGGGTTCCGACTTAACGAGTCGGCCATACAATTGTTGGACCCTTTTATGTAGTGAATGGAGTACTGGTACTCCATCAAGAGTAAACTCCATCTCAGGAGTCTTCCATTCTTACACTTATTTTTACCTAAGTATGACAACGGTTTATGGTCGCATTCCAACTTGAACTCGCGCCCTATTAGATAATATTTGAATTTACCTATGGACCATATTATGGCCAAAGCTTCGATTTCGATAGTAGCGTAGGCTTTTTCTCTACTCAACAGTTTCCTACTGACATAAGCTATGGGATAGGCTGTTTCGTCATCTTCGTATTGAAGCAATACTCCGCCTAGCCCGTCCCGACTAGCGTCCGTGCGAAGACCGAAGATCTTGTTGGGATTTGGTAAGCGAAGAATGGGCGCAGTTACGAGTTTTCCTTTTAGAATCTCCAACTGAGTTATTGCATGGGGGTTCCACGTGACAGGGTCTGACGCTGTCTTTTTTAACAAATCATTCAGTGGGGCCGCAATGGAAGCGAAGTGTGGTACAAAACGCCTATAGAACGAGGCCGCTCCCATAAACGATCGGAGTTGTTTCTTTGTTTTCGGCCGGGGCATCTTGACTATGGCGTCCACTTTTTCTTGCTGGGTAGTCAAGTGTTTTTGTCCTATTTTGAATCCCAGGTAGTCAATGGATTCGTAGGCAAAATAACACTTGGTCGGCCCGGCGGTTAGACCTTGCTCCTTCAATTTCTCCAGCAATGAGCGTAGGGCGTGTAAGTGTGACTCCCATGTACGGGTAGCTACGTACACGTTGTCGAAGTAAAACGACACGTCGCTTAGTCCAGCGATAATTCGCCTCATCATCCTATTATAATTGCTACCGGCTGTAAGTAGTCCGAAGGGTAGCCTGGTAAACTGTAACAGACCTCTCTCGGTCGCAAAAGCCGTCAGTTTTTTGGACTCCTTAGCGAGAGGTATTTGATAGTACGCTTTACATAAATCCAATTCGGTGATGAATTTAGCGTCTTCAAATAAATGGAGATTTTGATCTATTAGTGGGATGGGCTCGGCGTCGAAAACGGTCACTGAATTCAATTTTCGGAAGTCCACGCACATCCGAAATGATTGATCAGGTTTCTTAACCATTACTATGGGGGAGCAATAATCGGACTCCGATGGCTCTAAAATTCCCAATTTTAGTAAATTCCGGACTTCCTTATTGAAGGCTTCTCGTAGGTGGATTGGTAAAGGATATGGTTTGCTCCGAACCACTGAATTAGTTTTTAGTTTTATTTCATGGATAAAATCCTTGGCACATCCAGGGTTTTCAGAAATGACTTCTGGGAATTCCATGAGCAAGTTCAACATTTCCGCTTTTTGTTGAATTTCTAATTGGGGATTTATCTTTAAATCCACCCGAGGGTCTTCCGGGGTAGGTGAGAGCGAGGGAAGTTCGTATTCCTCGTCTTGTTCCACACACACGGTGTGTATGACTTGCAGGGGCGTACCCGGGTAAACGGCATCCATCGGTTCTTCTTCGTCTAGAAGGGTAATATTCTTTATGCACGCGCGGCGGTGATATTTTTTTAGCATGTTTATGTGATAGGTTCTTCGCCCTGTTGGGGTATCTATCAAGTAATCGACTGGACCCCGTGCCTCGATTACTTCAAACGGTCCCTTCCACTGGGCCCATAACTTATTATTTTCGGTCGGGAGTAATAATAAGACTTCATCTCCTGCCTTTAATTTTCGAGCCTTTGCTTTCATATCGAAATAGTCCCAGTATTTGGTTAAATTTTTCTCGGCGTTCTCTCGAGCTAAGCCAGAGCAGTATTCTAGGCGCTCGCGTATATCCATCACGTAGGCGTAAGACGATTTGATTTCTTGCTCGAGCTTCGCGTTGGAAAATAATTCCTTAAGAATACTCATAGGACCTCGCACATTTCTCCCGTATAATAGCTCAAAGGGCGAGAATCCCAACGTCCGATGAGGTATTTCTCGGCAGGCGAAAAGGGCAGCAGGCAGGAATCTGTGCCACTGTGTAGGGTTGTTTTGACACAACTTCTTCAATATATTTTTGAGAGTCCCGTTTAATTTCTCGCAGATTCCGTTAGCGGCTGGATGAAATGGACTCGTAAAAATTGGCTTGACTAACAGAAGTTTGTTAAAATATTCCATCAATTCTGAGGTGAATTGGCGCCCTCTATCAGATAGAATTTCTTTAGGCAGGCCTACTCGTGCAAAAATTGAAATTAATGCTTCCGCGCAGGAAATAGTGTCAATCTTCCGTAGGGCCACGGCATCTGGGAACCGGGTGGCACAATCCACTAGAGTGAGGATGTAGGAGTGTCCTCCACTTGAAGGGGGGTGAATTGGTCCCACCAAATCAATTGCCACTCGAAAGAATGGTTCGGTTATAACGGGCACCTTTTGTAAGGGAGCGGGAGGTACCCGTCCTCTGGAGGGATCCTTCTGACACACGTCGCATGATCGGCAATAGGCCACAATTTCCTTTGCGGCCTGGGGCCAATAAAAGTGTCGGAATATCTGCTGCGCCGTTTTGTTGTGCCCAAAGTGTCCGGCTAATATTCCATCATGCGCGGTATTCAAAATTCTTTGCGTGTATTCTTGAGGTACACACAGTGCTTTCTTGTTCTCCTTATCCTCCTCGCTGATAGTACGGTAGAGAAGTGAGTCTTCTACGATATACTGGATCGGCTTCTTTCCTTTCACTTGGAGAATTTCACCTTTAATAGCTTTCTCCCATAGAGGTTTAAGAGTGGGGCATTCCTTCTGAGCACTGGCGAAGGAAGTCAATTTGAACCCATTGTCTTCGAGGGTAATCCTCGGGGTCAACTTAGCAGGTTGCTCTTTCCTCTGGGCTTCTTGTGCCCGGGTGACTACTGGTTGGGCCACTTCTTGCTGGGGAATTAGGGGGTTTTGTCCGATTAGTACTGCGCAGAACTTAATCGGGGCTACTACCACGTCCGTCCAACCGGTGAAATATCTGCATTGTATATGACATCTCACGACGGGGAATCGATTGTCGCGTCCTAAAAAGTCGTGGACGATTGCGAATTTCTTATGGGCAGGGTTTACTGGGGGCAGCAACTTGTCGGATACCACTATGCACGTGCACCCGGTGTCTCTGACTAAAGTGGATACTCGGCACCCATTAACAGTGCCCTCTTCAAATTGTAGGCCGCCTGGCGAACTTTTGTTGAATAGAAAGTTTACCTGTTGCTGGGGCCCTTCGGATGTTGGCGCGGGGACGTAGGACGAATCAGCTTGTCCTGCTGGGATCGCGGCAGTCAGGTTTTGCACCTGTTGTCTCGAGGTCTCCCTCAGTCGGGAGTTCTGTGGGCACTGGAAACTCAGGTGACCTATTATCCCGCAGGTATAACAAGTGACGGGCTTCCTGGGATACGTGCCGGTATTAGGGTATGATCCTTGTGGAATCCTAACTTCTTTTTGATTTTTTTCTCCTCCAAAATTTGGTTTATAAGTTCCTTTTGCTGCTGCGAACTTAAAGGGCTTCTTCTGTAAATGCCTGGGTGGCGGCCCATTTTTCTTTGGGGAGGGAGCCTTCTCTTTCTTGTACTCCCTAGGATATAACCGATGATTTACCGCGTGGAGGTCAGCCTCGTCCAGACACTCGTTGAAGGTAGAAGCTTTTCGGTCCTTAACGAATGCACGGATTTCCTGGGGTAGGGTACTTAGTAACTGATCTCTAAGCATGAAGTCGACGACCGCAGCGACTTCGTTCTCTACCCCTTCTGACTCCATCCAAAACTGTAGGCTTCGACGAAGCTCAAAGCCAAAATGTTTGTACGTTTGTCCAGGTCTTATACGAGACTGCCTGAACTTCATCCTATATTCTTCCGGGTTAAGGTTTGTAGCTGAGAGAAGTTCGGCTTTGAGAGTGGAATAGTCCACAGTCGCTTCTGAGGGTAAAGATACGAATATCTCTCTCATCCTACGATTGAGTAGCGGTAACAGTCTGGCGACCCCATCTTCTTCTAGATCCCAATTATTGACTTCAAATATTTTCTCAAAATGGGAGAGATATGAGCATAAATCTTCTTCGTCCTTGTACTCCGGGAGTTTCATGCTGGCCGCTGGTGATACTCCTGTTTTAGATGACACTGACTGCACCTCTAACTGGTCTTTACTAAGAGCTCTTTCGTGGGCCCTTATCTTCTCTCTTTCATCAGCTTCCATTTTCGTCTTTTCTCTTCTTTCTTCTCTTTCGTTTCTCTCTTTCTCCTGAATAAACTCTCTTTCGTTTCTCTCTTTCTCCTGAATAAACGAACTCAGCTCGGTTCCTTGTAGTCCGAGGCTTTGACCTTGCTTCCGATAAAGGTCAAACAATGCCATCGCGCTTATGTCAGTCATCTACCTTGTTTTTAATCAAGCCTGACCTACTCCACCACCGAAACTTACCACTTGGCCTAACAATTACCTTTAGATGGTATCCACCTCTAACTTTACCAATTTCCCATTCGTCAAATATTCTATTATTCCTGGTGTTCCTTTTATGTGTTAGCTCTTCCTTAAATAGCCACTGCTGGGTTCTTTCTAATATAAAACCTCTAGACCTGACACCACTTTTATAATATGTCGTAGAATGACCATTGCTTTGATCACTTTACGCTTTGACACCCTTTTAGTAACGGTATACTTTAAGGGGCGTGAGTTACTTCTATGATGAAGTAGGCTTTGTTCTAAGAGTGCTATTTTTGTGGTTTAGTCCTTAAGGAAGAGCTATTTTTAAACACATAAGGATAAGAGGAAACACCAGAATCTACCAAAAAATAAACATGTATTTTAAATTAAATATTACAAACCAACAGTAAAAGCATTTCTATATTTGGCCTCAAAGAATTTTGAATGACAAAACATAAACAAGTAGGCTTTCAATAAACAAACTAATTGCCAATTAGTATTTTTATCACGACCCTATTTGTTTAGCATAAAACATTAAATTAATGTACTGTCATCTACAAACACATATGACCTAGGTTCAAGAATAATGGTTTCTACGCTCCTTTAAAACGTGGGACGTACTAAACTTCTACTATCGCAATAGAGATATAAATGTTATTGTTAACTTACAGGTAGGTATTAGGGATTGCCGGATGTCGCTGGAGGACTTATCTCTCGCCTTGAAGTGTGGTGGCCGAAGGTTGAAATTTCGTCGAGGAGGGGGGTGATTCTTCAACGTGATTAAAGAACGGGAGCTCGTTGGGGCTGGGTTCTTCTCCTCTCACTCTTACGGTGCTTGCGATGTAAGAATCACTCGAGTGTGAGCGGCTTTGCTTTTCTTCAGTCGGACATCTTTGCAGACGGAAAAGGCTTCTTCGGTATGGCACCGATATAAAACTTGACTATTTAGGTTAATACGGCCCTGAAAGGGGGGGATCGATTTTCTCAATCTGATCCTATCGTTTCTCACGGAAATAGTCTTGTAGGGCTGAAGGGTCGATCTTTACGAATTAATCTTTCTTCTGGCGAATCGACTTCTAATAATCTTCTTGTCTAGCCGATGGATCGATCTTCACGACCTAATCCTACTCTGGCGTATCGACTTAAGATAATCTCCTTCTCTTTCTTTGCGGGGCTTATTTATAGGCGGATTGCCGCCCCATCTAAAGGGGGAAGTGACCAGGCCACAGATGCAAAAGGGGGGGAGCGAATGGTGGGTTAGAATCTGGGAAGAGCGAGAATTCCTGAGGTGGCACTGGGATGCCCAAGTCAGCTCGCAAATTATAGGCTCGTAACCACACCGCTCCTTAGCGTGCCTTCTGACTCGCACCGTTTTTTTTTTCCTAACCACGGGTTTATGGGTCTCGTAGGTCATACGATCGTTAGAGCGTCGTTTAAGGACCTTAGGTGGTCGCCTTCAAACATATGTTAGCTCCAACTGCCCACAGCGGCGAGGCGATCACACATGGAAAGCATTTTCGCCGGCTACCTTTCCCACGCTTCTCCTCATGAAGGGAGGGGGGGCTTGAATGTGTCTATACTCCTCCAGGAGGCTTAATGTAGCCATTTCTCCACATATATATATATATATATATATATATTATATATATATATATATATATATATATATATATATATATATATATATATATATATATATATATATATATATATATATATATATATATATATATATATATATATATATAGAAAGGGACATTGGAAGAACACAAGGATCAAATAGACCAAAGAAGGTCTCAATGAAGGCAATCCTTATGCCCTCCTTTGCTCTCTTTGATCCTTTTGTTTTTCCACTTTCCCTTTTTCTTGCCCTTAAAAACTCCTGTTTCTTGTCTCATTGCTCATTCTCGTCAAATTTTTATTTCTATATTATACTGTATTGTTATATGGCCTGAAATGCAAGTTTTCTGCATCTTTTTTTCTGTCTTCAAAACAAGTCAGAAATTATATGGTGAAAGCCCTGTGATGGATGTTACGACCCGCAGAACTTGTATTCGAACTTTCTATATATATATATATATATATATATATATATATATATATATATATATATATATATATATATATATATATATATATATATATATGGTGGAAACGGTATTCGTTTGCATGATGACAGTCTCAAGTTTAAATAAAAGTATTTAAATTTTTTAGATAGATATATTTTCTTGAAATTTGAGACAGGTTTCTCTTCATTACATGTCCTGTCGATGTCACTTGAACAAGCCGCATGTGTCCTTGATCACTGCCTATAGGCGACCGTGGAACCAGCAAAAGGACTGATAATTCGAGCCCATTTATTGGTGTTTCGTTCCCCACTGCTGCACACAAATAAGTTGAGAGAGTTGCATTCAGAGGAATCGGCAGGGTAAATTTCAAGTTATCTATGATCGAAGAAATTTTTAAACAGCCTGTCATAGGTCTTCCGACTGGTCTGATAGCCGCAGGTTTGGCCTTCCTCTGGCTACCTGGTCCATCCAAGGCTTCACCACTTTTCTCACAATACGGATGTAGCCGCCATTGTTAAGCATCCGCCCTCCTGGAAGAAATGTGGTAGTATGTCGTCAGCTTGACCTCTGAAGAACGCGAAGAACATGTTTTGTCACTGGCATTTCATCTGCATGACTTTTGTTACTTCCTTGGGTGCGACAGTGAGCCAAGTGTTATTTTGAGAGTTGATCTTTTGCTCTTGGAAGAATGTCTTCTTGTCGTAAAAGAACCACAATATGTGTGACCAGTGTGAGTTTCAATATTTTAAGCAGGTCCTTGGTGGGTTCGAGTCGATTTTTCTGCATCTCGTTGGAGAGAATTTGTCCTTTCCTCATCTTGTATGAAAAGTAGCGTATGCCCTTAAGCCTTACCAGCTTAATAAACTTTTTATCAAAACCTTTATCTCTTGTACAGGCACAAATAGACTTTAATGGATCATTGTCCATGACCTCCTGGATTTCAAAGACGAAATCCGTCGGCCTGATAGCGTTAGTTCACCGAGCATGAGTCCTACTCCCCTGCTCTGCTTTCGCCTGATAATTAAATCCAGAATCTTCTAGCTCTTTTCTAAGTTTTGCTCCCTTCCTTATGCGCAAGTTGAGGAAGTGTGAAAACGACTCGTTTGTCCTTCCGGCGCTGATTCCATCGACTAGATGCCTCGCCAACATTTGCGGGGTTAAAAAATTTCCAAAATCTATTATTCTGCCAAAAATAAAAGCAAAAATGGTTATTTTTAAGAAAAGAAAGAGCGACATAAAGTAAATTTTGAACTTCTACTGCTCCCTTGGTCAATTCAACACTAATCCCTTGATACGAGAAGACTCATCAGAACTTTACTAAAAAATGTATTTCTATAACAGCCCTCGGATAAAGTCTGACTCGTAAATTTTTGTGTCCTTAGGTTAAGCATTGTTCTGTATTCATTAGTTTTAATCAATTGAAGATGACGGATGTTTACGTCGAAACATTTGGTTTCGCAATAAAGTGGTCCAAATATATGCCAAAAAATCCCACTGTAAAGATGAAAAGCGGAATCTAAGTACTTTCGAACTTTATTCAGTGCATTCTCAAAGAATAGATAGAAAATTACTATACAAGAATGGTGGTATATATATATATATATATATATATATATATATATATATATATATATATATATATATATATATATATATGTGAGAATGGGTGTAAGAAGTAATAATCCGGAAAACACTATGGAGTTCTTTATTATCGACTCTGACCTACCCATTAATAAGAGGGACTATATCAATTTAATATCTTTATTTGTAAGGTTTAGGGCTTTCACCCTTGAAGGAGTAGAATATAGGCAGCACTGAGGACTAGCTATGGGGTCGCCTCTTAGTGCCTTTAAGTCATGCTTGTTCATGGAAGTTTCAGAGACGGAAAATTTACGATGGTCATGGGGAAGGATTCCCTTTGGTCGAGATACGTAGACGATGTCCTAGCCATAATTCCAGCGAATACCAATATAAGAGAGAAGTTGGAACGGTTGAACGAGATGGCTGAGGATATACAATTTACGGTGGATGAGGAAGAAAGCCAAAAAATTCCTTTCCTGGACACGTTGATCCATAGGAATGGTGGTAGAGTTTTCCCTGTACCGAAAAACAACGAATAAGGACGATTTTATTCATTTTCTTTCTGTACAAGAATGGTGGTAGTAAAAAACCGAAGACGGGGGT
Source organism: Ceratothoa steindachneri (assembly GCA_963969495.1). Classification (NCBI taxonomy): domain Eukaryota; kingdom Metazoa; phylum Arthropoda; class Malacostraca; order Isopoda; family Cymothoidae; genus Ceratothoa; species Ceratothoa steindachneri. The sequence continues at coordinate 108,949,764 of OZ018332.1, forward strand.
AGACATTAAGTTTTATTTAAGGGCTATTCGCATTTGAAGCGAAAACTTTTTAAAAGATGAATTTGAATACATCAAGAAAGCTTTGATGAGACTAAAATATCCAGGGGGCCTTTTGATAAAATTACGGCATAAAGCAATAAAAATAGCGGAGAGGGGTAAAATGGTTCGGCTCACAGAGGCAGGCACCCCTGCTCTCGGTTAGAAGCTAAACGACCTGCCAAGACCACAGAATGCGCTAATCAGCTCAAGTCGGACTGGAGACCATAACATCGGTTTAAAACTGCAAGATTTCTCCTAAGAGTGGGTAATCAATTTCACCTCAGAGGCGAAATTAGAGGAGCGTCGCCCGAAATTCAGAAGGTCCCGCCGGGCCATCTGTACGACGCCTTGAGAAAAACCGTTGGAGGAGGAACCTTCATGAGGCCGGGGCACAAATCCCCCCCTCCCCTCCTACCCCTACCCCAGTGGGGTGACGACGTATATATACCAAAAACCTGGGAAAAACGAGGTATAATACGTGAGTCAGCAGGCTACGAAGTCCCCGGCAAGAGACTTGGCTACCAAGAGAAGGGACTAAGAAGCAGCTCATCCTCGAGCTAGTTCCTGGTGATCACACCGAACTTTAAGTTAGCTTGATCAAGTTCAACTTACTCTCGTCAGAGACACACCCCCCCCTATATCTTGGTATATCTCAAAGCACTGAAATAGGCCTCGCCCTTGAGAAAGACTGAAACTAAAAAGAAGCTCATCCGCGAGCTAGTTCCCGGTGGTCACACCAAACGTTAAGTTAACTTGATTTAAAAATCAAGTTCAAATTACTCTCCTCAGAACCCCCTCCCCCTTATCCTGGTGTATCCCGAAGCACCGAGATAGGCCTCGCCCTTAAGGAAGACTTGAAATAAGAAGAAGCTCATCTTTGAGCTAGTTCCCGGTGGTCATGCCGAACGTTAAGTTAACTTGATTTAAGAATCAAGAGAACCCCCCTCTTATCCTCGTGTAGCCCAAAGCACCGAAATACTCCTCGACCTTGAAGAATACCGGAACTAAGAATAAGCTCATCCTCGAGTCCGTTCCTGTTGATAACACCGAACTTTAAGTAAACTTGGTTTAAGAACCAAGCTCAACTTACTCTCGTTAGAGAAACCCCTCCTATCCTGGTGAATCCTAAAGCACAGAGATAGTACTCGCCCTTGAGGAAGACCCACGATTGCACTTCTTCTAGCACTCCCCTGAGTCAAAGTAGTCAAGCATTGTCTTATCGCTAGGCAGTGCGAATTATTCTCCAAAGTAATCCGAAGAGAAGAAAGGAACATTCTTTCACTATCCCGTGAGGATATCATTTCCTGCCGAAGGCGTATGGCTTTCCCATCTGCCACACTCGCCAAAGTCCTCCATGACTTTTAAGCTATTTCGTCCGAACCAACCATCTGGACGAGCGGCACGCGTCATCTAGACATTAACATTCCTGAGGTAACGTACTTCATTGAGCTCAAGGTCAGACTCAAACCCAATTCAAGAGAGAACTACAAAGGTATTTAAACTCCGGTATCCGTCAGGTAAGAGGCCGTTACCATTGTTTTTATATTGAAGTGAGCAGTGGGTTAACCATCAATATAATGTAAAGTAGGTCAATTTAGAAAGCCTTACTTAAAAATTATTGAAGTCATTTCTGTATATCGTCGAAACGCTAAGTATGGCTCAAGGAACCTGCCAAGTATAATCAGATAACAATATATAATATATAATAATCAGATATATAGCACTATTAGAGAGATAAAACCTTAATCACGGAGTTTTTTGTGTAATACGTAAACAACTCAGTAAAAGTTGGTTGTCTTGTATTCCCTTCAGGAAGAGTAAAGGGGTGCTAAGCGTTCGAGGAAAGATTACATAATAATAAAGTCAGTGTATAAAATTTGTGGTGATTAGCCTGTCAAGATTAGTAATTAATTTGTTGGTGGAGTGGTATTCCAATCAGTCAGGTATTGGGATTAAGGAAACTTAGGCAGCGCGCTACCTGGTTAGTGGTGGTATAAGTACCTGGGCGTACAGCAGGGAAAAGTTGACAGACAAACACAAAATGGATTTGGTCGAAAGATTCTACCAATAAGCCCAAATGCTGGGACTAAAAGGCGAAGATATGGATGCCTACGCCCTGGTAGAACTGAGAATAGAATCGGAAGAATCACAAGAAGAAAGAATACAGTGGGATAGAGAAGAAGGAGAAGAAAGAATACAGTATGATCAAAAAATGGAAGAAAGTAGAATACAATGGAAAATAGAAGACGAAGAAAGAAGAATACGGAGGGGAAGAAAAACAAACGAAAGAATAATACAGTTGAAAAGAGAAGCAGAAGAATTAAGAATGAGGATAGAAAGAGAAGCTGAAGAAAGACGAATAAAGATAAAAAGAGATGACGAAGAAAGAATAATACGGCGGGAAAGAGAACTAGCGAAAGGGGCAAGAGAAACCTAGGAAAGAAGAATAAAGAGGGAAAGAAAATCAGAAGAAAGAAATATAAAGATGAAAACAGAAGTAAAATAAAGAAGAATACAGATTTATGCCGAGGCGGCTTTTTTAAAGCTTGGCCCCAGGAATGTACCATCCATAAAAACCCAGCCAAATGGGGTAACGATAAAAGGAAGAAAGAAGTAGGGAAGAGGTACAAGCATGTGTACCTAAGGAAGTACTTACGATGAAAACCCCTCCAAGTGGGGCAACGATGGGTGAAGAAGTAAGTAGGGAAGCGGTACTAGCATTTAGGCCTAAGGAAGTACCTACGATGAAAACCCAGCTAAATGGAGTAACGATGGATAAAGAAGCAAGTAGGAAAGAGTCAAAAGCATGTGTACCTAAGGAATTACCTATGATGAGAACCCAGCCAAATGAGGTGACGGTAGAGCAACATGGAAGTGTAAATGCGGTACACCTAGGTAAGCAGAGTCAGGTAGTAGACGCGGATAATGAGTTTTCCCTACCCCCAGTAGTCTTCCCCCAGAACCTAACGTCTACGGAATTACCATTAAAACTCCAATTCGTCGTGAGAACCACGCCCATTAACTATTCCGTAGTGATCTTAACTTCGAACTTCATTATATCAAACCCAGAGACGATTTCAAAGTGTATCTTGTTAAAGGAGGACTATGGGACCCACGCTCCCATCATTTATGCCACATTGAAATAGGCCGCTCTAGCCATGAGGGTCATTTAATATTATCCAAGTCCCATTAGAAGGGTAATTCGGGTAGGTTGGAATACCACTACCATTTTGTGACTTACTTGGGTAGACTCAATAAATCGAACAGCCGACTCAGGCGCGGTAAGGTAATGGTCATAGAGCACCACTTTAATATTAGCTACATCAAAGGGGCCGATAAGGTAAAGCCACTCTATAACCTGAGTCAAAACCCCATTGAGGGTTATTTCAGCACCTAGTAATCGTAAAACCATTTTTTTGTGTTAGTAGTTATCGTTAGGATTTAAGTACTTAAAAGTATAGAAATGTAAGGAAATAGCTGTTTTTTTGTGTATAATCGATAAATTAGGTTTTGTTTATTTTTTAGTTAAGTTAGTTCTTTTTGTTGTTCACTGGAGTCCCCCCTTCCTTAAGTTCTTCAAAGGGAGGTTTGTAAGGGAATCGATACTCTTCCTCCCCTCTCAGTTGAGCCTCTGGTCGTTAACCACAATATCCGAGCAGTGTAGACTCCATGGTTCGAACTCTTAACCACGTCGCTCTCGCCCCTCCTCCCGATTAGAAGCTGAATGACCTGCCGAGACTACAGAATGCGCTTATTAGCTCAAGTCGGACCGGAGACCAAAACATCGGTTTAAAAATGCAAGATTTCCCCTAAGAGCTGGTATTTAATTTCACCTCAGAGGCAAAATTAGAGAAGCGTCGCCTGAAATTTAGAAGGTCCCACCGGACCATCTGTACGACGCCCTGAGAAGACTGGAACTAAGAAGAAGCTCATCCTCGAGCTAGTTCCCAGTGGTCACACCGTACGTTAAGGTAACTTTATTTAAGAATCAAGTTCAACTTACTCTCGTCCGAGAACCCCCCCCCTTATCCTGGTGGATCCTGAAGCACCGAGATTAGCCTTGCCCTTGAGGAAGACTAAAACTAAGAAGAAGCTCATCCTCAAACTAGTTTCCGGTGGTCACAGCGAACGTTAAGTTAACTTGGTTTGAGAATCAAGTTCAACTTACTCTCGTCAGAAAACCCTTCCTATCTTGGTACATCCTAAAGCACAGATAGTCCTCGCCTTTGAGGAAGACCCCCGAGTACACTCCCTCCAGCACTCCCCTGAGTCAAAGTAGTCAAGCATTTTCACATCGTTAGCCAGTGTGATTTATTCTCCACAATCATCCGAAGAGAAGAAAAGAACATTCTTTCACTATCCCGCGGGGATATCATTTTCTGCCGAAGGCGTGTGGCTTTCCCATCTGCCACACTCGCCAAATTCCTCCGTAGCTTTAAAGCTATTTCGTCCACACAAACCATCTGGACGAGTGGCACGCGTCATCCAGACAATAACATTCCTGAGGTAACGTACTTCATTGAGTTCAAGGTCAGACTCAAACCCAATTCAAGAGGGATCATAAAGGTATTTAAACTCCGGTATCCGCCCGGTAAAGGCCGTTACCTTTGTTTTTATATTTAAGTGGGCGCTGGGTCACCCATCACTATAATGTCAAGTAGGTCAATTTAGAAAGCCTTACTTAAAAATTATTGAAGTTATTCCTGGGTATTTAGTGCGTAATATTTCTTTGGTTTATGTTTATATTTGGGAGCGGGTTTAATTAATGTTTTAGTTTGTTTTAACAAATTTTTATTCTGTCGTCGAAACGCTAAGTATGGCGCAAGGAACCCTCTAAGTATAATCAGATAACAATAAATAATATATAATAATCAGATATATAGCACTCTTAGAGAGATAAAACGTTAATCACGGAGTTTTTATTGTAATACGTAAACAACCCATAAGTATGAACTCCTTCCATCACTCGGTCCTTCCTATACCACGACAATATATATATATATATATATATATATATATATATATATATATATATATATATAATATTATGGATAGAATAAGTATCGAAGCAAACTACGTTGTGATCATATGCTAAGCCTTTACTGGTCATTGATAAAAGTAAGCTAGGCTTAGCCGACGAATACAAAAAGGCATTCATGCTGTCGCAGAATAGGATCAGGTAAACACTTTTGCGTTTCTCAGCTGAGGTCAATGACGGTTATGTGCGTGTGGATTTATAATACAAGCATAATGCAAATTAACTGAATGTAGGTTGGTTAAATAGTCGACTATCTTGCAGTTTCGAGACAAGAGAATAAGGGGAACAAAAATAACTTTATTAATATGCAAATTAATATTTTTCCACTAGGTTAAAAGGGGTTAAAAAAAAGAAGCTATATAGACATTAGACGTACATCAGTCTCAGCTGCTAAAAGGGGGGAGACTTGGTGGGGACAGTAGCCGTACAAACAAATGAGCCATATTAAACAACGGTCGCTCAAATGACCTTGAGCGTATACGAAGCCGATGAGGAAGGCTTACCGTGGGGCTTACCAGGAGAGTTGCGCATTCGTGTTATCTCAGAGATTAGGGACGAGGGAGTAATCCTTGCCTTGGTGCAAAGTTTATGTAATAGTCTTTTGACAATGACTATTAGGCGATGAACATAGATCTTGCTCTAGAGTTTGAGCACGAATTGAGACTGGGCGCTTTGCGTGGAAGAGTGAGTATACTAGTAGGGTGTAGACTCATCTGAATTAATCGAGAAACCCGGAGCTTGAGGGGTTCTGCGATAATTTTGCAGAGTCCAAAGGGACGAGAATAGCGGGTACTGACGGAGAAGCGGGCAGAGAATACTGACGGGGTGGGTAGACAGCGGATACTGCCTTGCGACTCTGGCGCCGTAGATTTATAGTTTGGTCCAACGCATGAGCAGGCAAGAGTAGTCTCGCTCTATTAGCACGATCGTAAGTAGGTTCCTAATTCGGTGAGGCGAAACCTTGCCAAAATCCAGATGTGACCCTTTGTGTTCTCAAACTTGTCGCGGTTTTCTGCAATGGCGGTCTTTCAGGCTACCACGGCGTCTCATGATTTAGCACTTATATTAGCGTAAACAAAGAGGGTTGACCAGGTGGCTGCTCTCTCTCTCTCCATTGAAGGCGCTGCAACGCGCATCTTTCTTTCTCGCTCTGATATCTGACACTCCTCAATCCCCAGATGGAACTTCAGGGAAAGAAGTGACATCGGAATATGATTAATGGGGGTGAAGGGATATAACTTAAAGTCGCATGACAATAGCGGATGAAATTGAGAATACCCAGGACAAATTTTCAAAATGGAGCCAAAGTAAAAAATAGTGGAGCTAGTAGGATGGTTGTGTTGTACCACACATATATGCAAGGTTATATAATGCTGCAGCATGGTTGCAGAAGGATATTTTTCTCTCTCTGATACCATTAAGTGGGGCTCACTGGCCCGTGGGTGAGTTTATCCAACGATTATACAAAACAAAAATTAAAGATATTAAAGCAATTCATTGTAGACAGATAAACAACAATATATATATATATATATATATATATATATTTATATATATATATATATATATATATATATATGTATATATATATATAACGATACGCGTTTTCTTATTATATGGTTCAATATAAAATTTATTTTATGAAAAAAAATTAATAAATGGATAAAAAAGGAAAAGGAAATGGCTCGGAATTAGTTTGGAAAAGGATCTAACGGTTCCTTGTTAAACTCTTTAAAATATAGTTATCCGTGCCTTTTAAATACAAAATGCGGAATTTTAATTCCTGGAGGAACAAGCTCCAACGCATCATACGACCGTTATTATTCTTGAGGTTCCGTAGGTATGTTAGGGGTTTGTGGTCCGTTTCCACTACAAATTCCTTGCCTAATAAATACATTTTAAATTTACAGATTCCCCTAATTATAGCGAGTGCCTCTCTCTCAATTACAGAATTATTTTTCTTGCGCGCGAGTAAGTTTCTGCTCTCGTAACCGATGGGGAAACTTTCGCCATTATTCTCATACTGTAGGATGGTAGATGCTATATCGTCATTACTGGTGTCAGTGCGAATGCCAAGCAGTTTGTACGAGTTAAGGAGGCAGAGGATAAGAGTGGATCTTAACTTCTCCTTGAGTTGGTTAAAACTGTGAGTCGAAAGTGCCGTCCTCTCGAGGCTTTCGGAGGCCTTCTTCTTTAATAGCTTACAAACGGAGGCGGAGATAGTCGCAAAGTTGGATATGAAGCGACGATAGAACGATGCAGAACCAATGAAGGATCGCTGCTGCTGTTTATTACTGGCAAAGGCATGTCCACGATGGCCCGAACTTTTTCTTGCTGGGGGGGGCTAATCGATTATTCCCGATATGGAAGCCGAAGTAATAGATAGTGCCAAAAGCGAAGTGGCACTTGCCGGAATCAATTTTAAAATTATGTTTCAGGAGTCAAGTGTTGCTACCAATCTTGGGTCACCACATAAATATCATAATAGAAGGTGCAGTTGGGTAAGCCTTATAAAATTGTCATGATCATCCGCTTATATTTGCTGCAAGCCGTCACCAGACCAATAGGGAGCCGTCGGAACTGCATAAGTCCCTTCTCATTGGGAAAAACAGTAAATTTCTTCACTTCCTCCCCAACGGGTATCTGATACTAGGCCTTTCATATATCTAACTCGGACATGAACTTGGCCTTCTCAAAAAGGTGGAGGTTCTGATCTAGTGTGAGAATTGGTTCGGCATCGAATACGGTAACCGAATTTAGCTTTCTAAAATCGATGCACATTCGATAAGAACCATCGGCCTTCTTTACCATGACAACCGGGAAACAAAAGCTCGAATCCGAAGGTTTGATGAGCTGCAGCTTAAGAAGTTTATCAACTTTGTTATTGAATGCTTCTCGGATGTGTATAGGAATGGGGTATGGTTTATAACGGATGCGTTCCAGGGTAGTTAGTTGGATATTAAGCTCAAAGTGGGTAGCACAACCGGGGATCTAGCGGATGATCTCATCAAAACGACTCTGGAGCTCTTGCAGTTGATCCTTTGGAAGAGATGATAGCTGGTCTCATATCTTAATTTTCGCAGGCGGGAAATTATTGATGTCGGGCGAGACTTTCAACGGGTATTCCTTGTCTTGCCCCACGCAGGCGACTTGGATTACGAAAAATGGGTCCAGGGGATAAATAGATTCCATGGCGGATTCTTCGTCTATTGCAAATATCTGGTTAATGCTCGCGCTCCGGTGGTACCGCTTGAGCATATTTACATGGAAAAGCTTTCTTCCCGAGTTGGTTTCAATAAGGAAATCGACGGGGCAACGCTTCTAGACTATGTGGTAGGGGCCCTTCCATTGGCTCAACAATTTGTTGTTGTCCGTACGGAGAAGAAGCAAAATTTCTTTGGACTTGCAATCGAAGTAAGTCTTATACTTGTCAAAATTTCTGCGCAATTTTTCAGCCACCTTCTTAAATCCAGTAAATACGAATAAGAAGTCTGGATATTTTTATTCAATTTCTGATTAGAATAAAGTTCTTTTAGGCTATTCAGGGGGCCTCTGACGTTTCCACAATAAAAAAATTTCAAAGGTGGGGAATCCTAATGTACGATGGGAGATTTCACTATAGGCAAAGAGGGCTACCGGAAGGAAGCGGTGCCATTTAATAGGCTGTTCTGTACACTACTTCCTGAGAATGGCCTTGAGGCTTCCATTTATCGTCACGCACATTCCATTTCTCTCTCTCTCTCTCTGATCTCTGACACATGCCGCTGGATAATATCACTGGTCAGCACACATTTTTCATCAAAGACCTTATATACTTTTCTAAATGGATTTTCCATACTGAATCCGAATCTGCTTTCGGTCTAGCACGTACCGTTTATAAGATATGCCAAAATTCAAAATGGCTGCCTGCAATTATATAATGTAGTATATTACTGGTATTGCTCTTGTGCATGCTTTATTATTGGACTGCTTAGATGAGCAAACTAGATGCTTCTTGAGTTCTTGCTGGTTAAAGGGTATAGAGAATTCATTTACAATTGTAACCCGCATGCCTATTATATATAATTCTGTTTTATGCTTCCAGGTTCCCATGTGATGTATATCTTCAAAGCTGCTCCTTCTGCGTTCATCATAAGAGGCTTCCAAATATTTCAACAAAGCAGCAACAATGTCTCGAGAGCGCAAAAATCATCCAGATAAATTCTGCTCTGTATGTGGGCATTTTAGACATAAAATCTCAGCAGCGTACTATCACAAATGATATAAAGAAAATGTACAAACTCTACTTCGGCTGCCCTCTGGGTGACCAAGATAAAGCATGGTCACCACACCAAATTTGTACTTCCTGCTCTAATGGATTACGTGACTGGATTAACAAAAAGAAAGCTTCAATGCCCTTCGATGTTCCTATGATACCGAGAGAGCCCAGACATCATCTCAAAGAATGCTATTTCTGCAGTGTGACCACAAAATGGTTTTCTTGAAAGAACAAGCACCAAATTGTTTATCCAACCATGGATTCCGCGTGCAGACCAGTTCCACATGATGTATCTTTGCCAATTCCAGTTCCACCTGATGATGCTCTCGTACCTGATGATATCAGTGATGATAGCAGTACTGAAAGTGCATGCACATTAGATACGGATATTGAATATGAGGATGCTAACTCTGAGCCAAAGTTATTTACTCAGGGAAATTTGAATCATCTTGTGAGAGATCTGTCACTGTTAAAGGAGAAAGCAGAACTTCTAGCATCTCGACTACAGGAAAAATCCTTACTCGAGAAAAATGTGCATGTGAGTTACTTTAGAAAGCGTAATCGTGATTTAACTTCATTCTTCACAGTTAATGGACCTCTCTACTACTGCCATAATATAAATAAATTGTTCGGAGCCTTGTCACAGACATATGAGGCGTCTGACTGGCGTCTCTTTATTGATGCTTCTAAGACAAGTCTGTAAGCTGTCCTCTTGGCAATGTAAAGCCCATTCTGTACACCTTAAGGAGACACATAACAGTATGGATATTCTTCTTAAGGCCATGAACTACCAAGCCCATCTGTGGTACATCTGTGGTGATTTAAAAGTCATAGGCATGCTAATGGGTATGCAAGGAGGATTCCGGAAATACTGCTGCTTCCTCTACCTGTGGGATAGCCGTGCCACTGCAAAACAAATAGACAAGTGTGACTGGCCACTTTGATCTACATTTGAGCCTGGAGTAAGCAGTGTTCAGTATGTCCCCCTAGTAGAGCCTCAGAAAATATATCTGCCACCTCTTCCTTTGAAACTAGGTCTAATGAAAAACTTCGTGAAAGCAGAGGCTAAGGAAAATTCTCAAGGATTCCAATATCTGTGCAAAAAATTTCCACAACTGAGCGCGTCAAAACTAAAAGAAAGCATATTTGTGTGACCACAAATCAGGGAGGTTTTAGCAGACCATGACTTCGAGAAGACCCTCACTCCTCTTAAACTAAATGCATGGCTAGCCTTCAATTAGTTATGTGCAAACTTTCTGGGCATCAGCATGTCACCTGCTTACATATATGGCGTGGAAAACCTCCTTCAATCTTACAAAAGAAATGAGATGCCGTATGTCACCTAAAATCCATTTCCTGCATTCGCACCTAGAGTTTTTCCCTGAAAATCTTTGAGCCGTAAGTGAGGAGCAAGGTGAACGTTTCCAGCAGGATATCAAGACCATGGAAACTCGCTATCAAGTATTTTGGAATGAGAGCATGGTGGGAGATTATTGTTGGATGTTGTATCGTGATAATCCTGAGATAATATTCAAACGCAAATCCCATGCACTTATTAGCCCTTCAATCATTGTTTACCATTCTTATACATGCAATATAAGTACCATTAACTTTATGACGTTGTGGAATAAACAAAACATGGCTATTTATCTTTATCATATGTTTACGCATATAGAGAATGATAAATTTGAGATTTTCTATATGTTAAATGCATTATTTTGTGTCAGTTAAATTTCTCAATGAACATGGAGATATACAGAAGGCAATTCTTTTCTAGCAATGGCGCTATGCAACCATATATCACCAGTTTCGCAAAGAAATCAGAGTAAAACGCTACATTCTATCAGCGACGGCGATCATATTGCATTTTCGAATATCTCGAAAACCTAATGTGCTAAAAAAGAACTAAAGACATTTTTTTAAATCAGCGAGAAAAGATTGTTCAGGTCTTTAATTATTACAAAGTTTAAATTTGTTGGCCAGTGTATTTAGAGCACAAGGGGTATATATATATATATATATATATATATATATATATATATATACACAAACCTACACTCATTGAAGATTTAAGTGCAATATCTTTATTAATTAACTAATTTTAACTACAGTTTGTTAGTTGGTTTGTTTTTTAACAAGGCAAGCGTCACTTTTACCTATAAATACTAGCCCCTTGTTAAAGCCACCATTCACTCTTTAGGATGGATCCACTTTTTAACTCTTATAGTCTTTACAAAATTAAAAACAAAGTTTAAATTTATTATCTTTGACTAATGCCAGGTCAATTTCTCTAATAGTTTTTAATTAATTTCTGCAATAAACTTTAAATTTATTAACTAATTTTTTTAGTCAGTTTTAAAGCAAATTTAACTGTTGCCAAGTCATATTTGAAAAAAATTAACTTATAGTACATTTTACTGATATTTTATAATTGGTCACCTTTTAAAATAATGTCTTGTTGGCCTTTTCAAGTTTTCTTCTTATGTATTAACAATTTTTTGAGTCTGTTTTAAGGCAAATCTAACTGTTGCCAAGTCATATTTAAAATTTCAACTTATAGTAGATTTTACTGATATTTTATAATTGGTCACCCTTTAAAATAATGTCTTTTTGGCCTTTTCAAGTTTTCTTCATATGTATTAACTTTGTAAACTTATTCTAGCCTGAAGATGAAAACTTGTAGTTTTCAAAACGTTGTGAAAAATTAAAAGATGCTGCATCCGTTTCTCGTGGCTCTGGGATTTATCCTCAATATTATATATATATATAGTAAAAGAGGAAGAGAAAATTGGACGCGAATGAGCAATGAGACATAAATGAGCAATGAGACATAAAACAAGAGTTTTTCACTGGCAAGAGAAAGGGACATTAGAAGAAGTCTAGAATCAAAGAGAGCAGAGGGCGGCACAATGAAGGCAGAAATCGGGTCTGTTGATTGCCGGTCAGATGCTCTACCGCTAAGCTACCAGGTACAGGGACTCTACTTCTCCCAAAGCGGTACCCCCATCAAACCCAGTATCTCCCTAAGCTAGGAACCTCAAAGGAATTTTTATATAAACATCCTCTTTAGTTGTCCATGTCTCATACAAAGAAAGAGCTCTTTCTTTGTATGTATATATATATTTATATATATATATTTATATATATATATATATATATATATATATATATATATATATATATATATATATATATATATATATTACTCGTTGTCCTTAAATGACAATTATGGTAGATGGAAAAAGAGCAGCAAATCGAAGAGACCTTCACCCAACTTGGATACCTGTTGACCGTCATCAGAGAGGCAATACACAAGACTATTGAAATCAACCGGTGCTGATTTCAAGAAGCGAACGTTGGGGGAAGAGAACTTTATCTTTTCTTCTAACAGCTCAATCGCAAAGGTCGTCGACCTTAGGTTATTCCTTAATTTTAGGGAAAAGATTTGTATTTTAAAAATACGCTACTCTTTCATTAACTACCAAAGAGAGCAATTAATATGCTCGGAGTGCAAGCGTTTCACTTAAGGAAATACCAAATAATGGTGACACAAAGCAAATATTATATAATATATACACTACGCGTTCTTTACACCACAAACCTCTAATCGAGGCAAGTATGTTCCTGTATGTGTATGTAGGAGAAATCGAAGTGGAATTATAGTTGAATAAACGAGCGAACAGAACATGGTTGTGCTTCTGACAGTAACAATTTATGGAATGACATTGGCGCAAAATGAAAGGGCGAGCTCCACTCATTTTGCGCAACACATTACGACATTAAAGATATATTGTAACAAAAAGGAGAAAATTGGCCAATTCATAGAAACAATAATTAAGAATATTTTACATAGAAATTTACGTTAATTTTGCTATATATCAGAATTAAATTTTTCGACACTAATACCGCTCTTGTGATGCAGCCGATGCATGCAGAAATCAAAATCTGTAAGATCCTTTGCCCCTAGGACTTTAACAGGAAGGCCCAGGAATCCAGAGTGTTCATATACTGTTTGAGGAATCTCCTACGGCATACTACGGGGAGTCATACAGACAAATAGAAACCAGATGAATGAGCACTAGTAGGACATCCGCTTGAGGCGTTCCAGTGACACCATCACCGAGAACTTTCTAGATACCACCTCGCTAAGCTTAGTCACACATCTTAGTGGTAGGAGGAAGGGAATTTGACGGAAGCGACCTTCATAAACACCAGCAAGTGTATCCACTCTAACTCTGGCTTTAACTGCATCCGCCAGACAGTGTCGAACGAAGTGTCGCTTGGTGCCAACCGAAATCCTTACTTTCTTTACATAGGCGGAACATCGAGTGTTTGCTCGATGCATATTTATAGTCATATTGTTAAAAGTGTTGAAATTTTTATAAATGATAGATGGTGAAAAATATAGTAGGAAATTGAAGAGATGTAATAGATTGGCAAAGTCATGCAAAATGACTGGAAATAAGGTTAATTGTTATTATATATTTTTTATTTGCATAAAGATGAAGTTTTCTTTTATTTAAGAGATTGTATGTAAATTGGTGTTCAAGCCGGTATTATATTTGTCATTAGTACTTTTGCTTGTGCTTGTTGTCTTTATTTTCCTTTCTTTCATTTTCTTTGCCTTTTCGTAATTTCTATTACATATGGCTCGTCTCGTTTAATATATATTTCCAATGTCATATTTGGGGTTTCTGTAGTTGTTTTCTTCGTCTTTTTTTCTTGGCATTGTTGGAGTACATTAATTTCGCCACCGATTTTCATCTGGAAGTGCATTAATTTTGCCACCTAGGTTGAGAGCCATCCTTTCATAAATTTGTTTCTACTTCTTTCTATGAATTTATTTGAGAGGTTGACTTTTGCTGAGCTGTCAATGTCTACTTGCCTTTTTTTCTCTCTCCTTTGGTGCCTGTGATAATATATAAGTTGTTATTTTGCACCCTTTGCATGGCAGGTTTAGCCGTATTGTAAGTACTGTTGAGAGATGGGGCAGGGTAGGGCAGAGTTTCCATACCAATGCGATTTATACTTTCTCCTCTTTAGTTTTTAGAGGTTTGTGAAACCATATACTTATAGCTCTGAATTGACTCCTGGGCAGCTTGTCTCATTATCTCGTTGAGTCCTTAAATTGCCTTGTTTCCTTCTTCGAGTATTGCGTCATATAGTGTAGGAGGATGTATGCACTTAGCAATCTTCTATCTTTTTTTCAATCAGCTTTGTAAAATTTCTTTTTGGGAATGTTGAGGATCTGAATGGAGTTTTTATCAATCGTAAGAAAATAGCTATAATATCGCTATATTGCATTACTATGGGCTGCAGGGTAGGATGAAAGGAGGAAATTGGTTAGGCAAATATCAGGCTTAGAGATTGATATCTCTTTTATAAAGATAGTTAATTTTGATCTTAAGCTTTGGCAAATATTCATGTCAAGGATTGTATTTAAACATCGCCCCACTTCCTTTACACTCTGAAGCTCGATCACTGACATCTTTCATTGAGATCCCTAATAAAGATGGCCGGGATCCTTCTGTTAATGATGCCATAAGAACAGAAATGATCAAAAATAATCGTCTTGGGGAATGGTCAGTTTACATTAATATGCCTCTCCATCAAATAGCATATAAATCAAATCTTAAAGTTGTAGAATATCTCTTTTTCATTGTTAATTGCTGGTATTTTCATATTGAAGACAAGATTCCATCAGTGACTGGTTTGAGTGCCATTTTTGTCTTCTAGAAGGTAACCTTAAACACATGATTGTGTGGGTTGAGTTTCTTTTTTTATTTCTTCACTGCCGTATACTTCAACTGAGCTTTACACTCTTCGACAAATGATACTTCTATTATCACCTATTGCGGTGTTCTCTTAGCCTCCAGGCCTATTTTTGTTGCGTTTATTGCCTTCTTTGAACAATATACTTTCTAAGTACCAGTCTTGGAAACATAGCGCGAATAAGCCATTGTTCACATATGTAGATCACTCTGATCAAAGCAACCTTTAGCTCAACTAAATAGCTTTGCAGATTTTATTTCAGTCGGTGAGAGTCCTTAGTGGAACCCTCTTAGTCGTCGGTTCTCTTCTCTCTTAGAGAGGGAGGAGCTTGCGTCCTCCGTTATTTTTTTCTCTTTATTTCAGTTTCCTTCATCGTAATTTGTTTTCTATTGAATTTTATTTGTATGATTAAGATTTCTTTTGCTAAAAGGCTCGCAAGATGCTCTTTTTTCTCAGTTCTGTCGTTAATAATCATCGGATGTTAATGATAGAATGGCTAGACCTGGCGGACTCATCCCGAGGGATGACTCATGACGAACTTATTGACACTCCCTCCTACGCAAGTGGCTCACCAAATTTCAGTGAATATTTCGCCCCAGCTTTTTTCCAGTTTGCACCTAAGTATTTAAACACTCTAATGTGATTTAAGACAGGCCTTCTGCTCAATCATTGATCACTTTCTAACTTTGATTAGGTTCAAACCTGGCGAACTTGGAAGTGAGAGTCCTTTTGACCAAATCCCTTAAAATTCTCCAGGCACAAGACTTTACTTATTTTTGCCTTGTGCGATGTTGCTCCATCTCGTTATAGGGTTACACCGGTATTCTCTCTGGTAGCATACACCCAGAGGCTGATTTCATTCTTTCACATTTACGAATAAATGTGTTGATTAATCCCATCCCCCCTTTCAATGAACTGTAGTCGTTGTTGGGACGATGATTGTACTTTCTTCACGCCATCAGCGAAGCTGGATTCTGTCTGTTGCAAGATATCAGCTCTTTAAACTAAATCTCATTTCATATTTTATAGTCAAACACACTCATCTCGCGTGTTTTGAGTGACATGAACAGTGATGAACTTCTCATCCGTCCACAAAACTGTAAGCTGAGTCATCCAGGAGCCATTCAAGGAACAGATTTTCCCTTCGATTCTAATGAGGTTAGAAAGCAAAAATATTTTTCAGGGACCCATGGCTCTCTTTGCCCTAAAAATGAATTTATCTGGCACTCTTTTGATTTCACTTGAAATTGTTCATCGTGTTCATAAGGATTGCTGGTGTTCTCACTGATCGGGACGAGATGGTTCTCACTGTTGAAAGGTAATTGCATATCTCTTAAATCGTTTAATTGCTTTAAAACCCAAGATCTGCTGAGAGTGGTGTCTAAAAAAATGAAAAGAATTTGCATGCTATCCTTTATTTTTTGTGCAAACATAAGATTGCTTCACATTTTCCGTCATATTTGCCAAACAGTTGTTATTTTATATGTTGCTACGAGTTGATTAACAAAATTTAATATCTCCTAAAACACGATCCAAAGAAGTAATTAGTTAATGTATATCCCTATATTTAAAATGATTTCTAAACATAGGGAACACTTCCTGTTTACGCACTGGATACCCCCGGTTAAGTCCTGGATGGAGGACTTGGCTTTTGATGAAGAAACGGTTCAAATGTAAACGATGAAGAAAAATAAGGTGGCTTAGAGATATAATAATTCAATCATCTTAGACATCATTTAGAGTCAGCTATAATAGTGAAGGCTACGATAAATTAATTAATTATAAAAGAATTAATAATAATCTTTCAAAGCTAACAAATGCAAATAGTCACGACAGAATCAGAAAAGAAAAACCAAAAAATTATCATATAATTAAACCAATACAAAAACCTCCTCATTCCATTCTTAACTCAACAAATACTTCTAAACTCTCAAACCTAACGTAATCTAAGGAACAAAACTAGAAATTCAAAACTACCAAATAGAACTAATAAACAAATCTCCTAGGAACAATCAAATAAAACTAATCAACCGCCCCTCAAAACCTCACCTACGTAGACCGCAAACAAGTAATAACTATGTATCTGATAAAACCAACAACCCAAACGACTTGACCTCACCTTGGTCACTTATCAAATAGCTCACATTCTTATAATAAAATGATCTAACCTAACAGCTACACCTTTCTCACTCGTTTAAGAGCTTAAAATCATCAAATTAAAATAACACAAGATAAAAGCCTAAGGAACACCCTACTTTCGAGACCGTTTTATTTAAGTTATTAACCAAGAGTCTCATACAAGTTAGGCCACAGCGAGAAGGAACATTTTGTTGACCCTAAGTTTACTATGATCGCATATTCTCAACCTATGTAGTTCTTTCAAAAATATGGTAACTTGGACTATTAATTTAATAGGGCGAGCGGATTGCCGCCATTTCTCCTGTGTACTAGGGGCGGGCTCACGTGTTCCAGATTGTAGATCGATTGAGTATTTGAAAGAGTTCCCCCCTCAATAGAATTTAGCTTTCGAGTGTTTGGTGCTCGCTCAGGCACGTAAGGACGGCGGCCTCCCTTGTGCACCTGAGCGTGTTTATATCGTTTTTTTGGGTATTTTATTGGTGCTGGTCTTTTATTTTCTTTTTTATTTAAATTTCCCCAGAAATGTCTTTAATATTAAGTTCAACGTTAATATGTTCCTATGACCAATCGCCAGCATAGTTCTTTAAAAATATCATTTACATTAGTTAATTCCAATTTCTATCGTTAGTTGAGTCCTGTTTTTCTCTCTGAACTACTCCTATCATTTTTTTAGTTAACATCTAACTTAACATCTAATTTAACATCTAATTTAAAACGCTGTACTCTTTAACCAACCAGCTTGTAACTAAACAACACGGCAACCTACCTTTAAAAAACTTTCAAAGTGCATTCTCTTCTAAAGTTATTGAAAGGATGGGGAGAACTCGAAATCATAGTCACATTTCTACTCCCAAATTAATAGGTTTTAGCCTGTATTCAACGCTGGACACAACGCTCAACACACCTTCTTAAATTTAACTTATTGGCTTCGTCGATAACACAGATCTTCATCATCTTCATAAATTTATTAATCTTCGGAAGTGCCCTAGAGTGGTACTACTCGAACCTATTTAACTGGGGAACAATATATTTGGTGAATTGACAAAAGTACATTTTGCAACCTAATTCGAGCATACTAAATTCAAATCTGGAATCAGATTCTCTCTAAATGCTACAGATTGGCCGTAATATCAATAACTAATATTATACAATAATTTTCATTTTATCCCGCCTATCATCATGCCCTGAAGTAATTTTGAATAATCCTTTTGCGTTATTTATAGTAAAGCAGGTTTTTTTGCACAAACATTTTATTGTATATGAGAAGAAACTTGAATTACACTTTAGGATTACAAATACTGTAATCGAATAGATGCTAATTTATTAATGACCGTACCTCAGGCTGGAGGACCTCTTCTGGATTTCAATTTTCAATTGGGAAAAAATTTGCGTTCGTAACTTTCTTGTAAGTCTTCTCTGGCTGATCATCCAGCAGTAGTCTGCCATCATGTGTCCATCCCAGTGACGTTGGTAGCGCTCTTCCATCGTCATCAAATCTTGATGGAAGCGTTGCCCTTGTTCGTCGCTCACGGCTTCGAGATTCTCTGGGAATCGGCTGAGGTGACTATTTAGGAAATGCATACCAGATCACGATATGCTAAAAACATATTAGTAACCAGATCATCGTAGTTATGCACTTTTTTTCCAAGAAGTTACGAACAACGGCAGAAAATGAGAGACAGGCTGCCTTCTATTTTTCATTCATGGTGTTCACGAATCTAGAATCACTCAGAAATCTTTGGATTTGGGGACCATCAAATACTCCTGCTTTTATTTTTTCGTATCACAAAATAGGAAACGCCGATACTATGTACTGAAAACAATCATTGTCAGTGCTCAACGCCTTTACATACTGCTTCATCAACCCCAGTTTGAGATGAAGTGGAGGGAAAACGATCTTCTCTCAATTTAAGATTGGCTCATTAACAATGTTTGGCATTCCTGCGTCCAAAGTTTCCCGAACTGGCCAATCTTTTTGGGACCAGTGTTTGTCACGGGCTCGACTGTCCCATATACAGATATAGCATCGAAACTTTGTATATCCCTTCTGCTGTCCAAGGAGGAAGTTGACCATTTTAAGGTCTACACATATGATCCAATTGTGTTCATGGTACTTAAGTAAATCCATGACCATTCTTATTTCATCGTGAGTTTCTTGCAGATGGACAGAGTGACCGAGAGGAACTGCCTCAAAGTCATTGCCATTATGCAAAAGGACATACTTGAGGCTACGCTTGGAGCTATCCATAAACCGTCTCCACTCAGCAGGCCTATAGGTGCCAAGTCCCAACTCGGTAAACAGACCAGGAACATCGTGGGAGTATACAAATTGTTTGTCCTCAGAGAAATACTTAACAAATTTACTCTCCCTTGTTCGGTAATATGATCCCCGTACCGACCTGTCAAGCATATGTCTTTCACTCAATCTGGAGGTTAAAATTTCTGCAGCTTTCTTTGAGACCACCAAATCACGTATCAAGTCATTCAAATCCTCTTGATTGAAACAGTGAGGAGCTAATGATTGTTCAGCATCTGATGATGAATCTGCAGACTCTAAATACATTCCGTGGACGTCATATCAGGTACATCATTTTCTTCCTCGGATAAGCATATCCACTGATAATCGGAACTGGTGAAAAGAATCAGAATGAGGTACGGGCCGGGTCGCCGAGGAAATGTTGGGGTAGTTGATCTTATGCCGATTTTTCTTGCCAATTCCTTTAGTATTCACCAGACAGAAATAACAGTCTGATACATGATCCTTTGGCTCTCGCCACACCATGGGGAATTCGTCCACTCACGAAGATTTTGCACATCTCTATGGAAAACAGCATGTGGGACCCATTTCTCATCTTGACCGCCAAGAGGAACATCAAAATATGCCTTATAAGTGGGGATCACAAAGTTTGATATATTGCACCTTTGGCGAACTAGCATATAACAGCTACATATGTAGCAGAAGGTATCTGGATCATTAACGCAACTTCCTCTTGACGAAGCCATCACTATAACATGAGACCTGAAAAGAGAAACAATAATGTCAATATTTTGCACAATAACACTTATTACTATCTTACTACTATGTACTGTGAAGTATTTGCTATCTACAAGCAGCCTCTCTGTGCGTCCGGAGGGCAGTTTTCTTGTAAACGAGAAAATATAAATTACAGAATACCTATAGCATGTAGGTAAAAATGGATTATATATTTGAAATCAGCATGAAAAAACGAATTAAAATTGGCAGATAAATCTAAGTAACCAGTAAATGTGATTACAACTGTTTCCCTGTGTTATCTTTCACTGATTTTAATGATATTTTTCGGTTACTATTATTCCCAGTAGAATTCTATAGTTTCGTCTATGTCTATCGTCTCTTTTTTTTATCCTAGTTTACCTAATTTTCCCCACAAAATCGTTTTCTGAAACTCATAAAATTCTTTAATCTGCATATGATATCATTACAAATCACTTTCAGACAACTCTTTCAACCTCATTTATGTAATAAAATTTGGTGCTGCTGGAGATACTCTTTTGGATCTGGCTCACAGTAAAACGATTGCTCCTTTACTTAATGTAAATAGCACCCCGGTACCTTTTCCCCCACGGATTAAAATATCGATGTCAAATTTGATAGTCATCAGTTTCTCATATTTCATCGTTAATATCTAAAAGTCTTATCTCTACAGCTTTCTTAATTTTAGACTACTGGAAATCTTTTATCGTGAATTACATACATCTAATTTTCAGCTCAGTTAAGTTGCTAACAATTTTACAGCCCGCGTTATTCTCCCTTTGCCTCGTTTCTTTCAAGTAAATCTCCTGATCCACACAAGGCAGTGGCTACTTATTCGAAGGTGAATCTTAAATGACACAATATCCTAATAGTAGCCTTTCTCTTTGAGCCTATCCCGCCTCTGAGAGATCTAACTTCTGCCTTGCTTTATTATTGCTTGTACCCCGAGGTAATTTAGGTTGCATATTTAGGAATTAGACACGCCCTCTGCTTTAAAAAGTGCAATAAAAGTGATTAGTAATATCTTATTTTAATTGACGTGGTAATATCAGACATCTAATGAAAATGAGTGAAAAGGAGGTGAATTTATGATATAAACTATTCAGAATGCAGCTTTGAAACAAGGAAATTACTTATTGATTCTCAGTTAGAAGACAGGTTTAACTGAATCATTTTTAATTAGGAATGGCCGCTATTTAGAGCATTCCTAGTTGGAATTATTGCCTTATATTGTTGAAAACCTAACCTTATATAAAACTTAGAATAGAAATTATATAATCAACTATCAAATGATGAAAAATATTCACTAGTAGTAAATAACAAAAGGCTCAGGAAATAAAGACAAAAAGAATTTGTTGGAGTTTACCGTCGATCTGCACTTTCTAAAACACCTTTTATTTCCTATTGGCGATCTATTGATTAACATAGGATCCAAACTACGGGTATCTTTAGCGTATGACAGCTACTTTAGAGTCGACCCTAATAGAGACTCCATCCTGCAAATAACAACCACCCCGGTAGTTTAACTATGTTGCACTCGAAGGTATTTTCCTTCTGCTAGGCGGTAGCCAGTAGAGAAAATACAAGGGAGTTACTTATTATAATTAAGTACAGTAAAATAAATTCAAATTTATTGGATGTAAACCCCATTGCGATGGATTAAAATCCAATCTTTTATTAGAAATTATGCGAATTTTGTTCAGCCCTGATCATTTGCCTAATTATGGCCCTCATTTTCTGTTTATGTCTTTCACCTCATAAAATTGAAATTGATCTAAATAATGATGTCTCTTATGATGTTTCTTATGCTGAACCAATTATTACACTTTTTTACTAGAAACAACAAATACAACAAAAGTGATCCCAGCGCAACGAGAAAAGAAAATAGGGAATTAAAGTATTTTATTTCTCTTATGCATCATAAAAGAGCGCAATAACGATTATTTTTTTATAATTTCTAAAGAATATAAAATATGACATTTGAAAACTATCAAATATAAATTTATATTTTATTCTATAACCCCCAAATCTGCAAATCAGAATTTCTATAAATAAATAATATTCATATATACTATAGATGTTTTGAAGTCATAATTTGGGGCAAAAAGTTAATTGCCTTAAATGGCGAATGAATCTACATATATAAGGCTGACTTTAGTGCTCAATTCAAACTCATTTAAAAGATGTTGACAGAATCAATACTCGCTCTTCCGACTAAAAGCCTCTTTCTCGGTTGAGTAGTTTTGAAAGAGTGTCTGGCAAAAATATAGATAAAACTCTTTTCATTAACATACATTAATGTAAAAATAAAATAAAAGAATATTTAAAAAAAATAAAGAAATGCGTCTTTGCAAACATTCTATTCTAAAATTTAAAGGTGAGGACGCCTTAAGGACTATGAAAGTTGCTCGTTTTCCCTTCAAATTTGAAATAATTTGTATAAAAGAGATGAAATAGCTTAAATAATGTTTCAAGATTGTGCAGTATTGGTACTTGCATATCGTCTTCTAAAGCCTGGTAGCTATATTCTTAAAAATTAAGTTATCATTGATGTCGAAACGCTATTATTAAGATCATACTATTATTAGCTTGATCATTGATAATAGATAATTGGATTTTATTGGAAATTGATTATTGAACGCTGGCTGGAAAAGAGTGCCTTAGCACATTTCATCATACTTTTTTATTAGTTATTAAACAATAAAGGAAAGGTCATTTAGTCATATACTCTTGGCCTAGTTAAGCCTAATTTAATGTTTTCGAGCCACAGAGTACTAATGTGTGCATTTCAGGCTATGTGATAAAGCATCTTTCCCAAATTTTCATTCTCTCTTCGTAGAACTCTGCCATAGAGGTTTCCGTTAGTTTTGACTTTTTAATGAAATAATAATAAAATAAGGGGTCACCATTCTTGGCAAAGACCTTAGAGCCTATAAAAACTTAAAAGCCATATTATCCTTCGCCCATTGCTAAACTTATTGAACCTGTATCATATAAATTGGTACCTGGATTTCGTTTGAAGGATTGATCATTTGGCACTGGAGAGCAGGTTTATTTTGGCTGTTGGGATTAGCAAAAAATCTTCGAGAATTTATGATAATAAAATAATCAATAATGATTAACCGCGCATCCAAAAGTAGATACAATAGGTCGAATAAACCCGCTAGCATCTCGTAAGATGCAACTTAGAAAACACAAAGTTCCTTGCTGTGCACTTTTAGAAATATTCTGAGCTCTCCCTAAAAATAAGAGTGTTAGTGTGAATGCCGATGTTTGAAGGTGAAATGTGCTAGAAGTATAAATGAGTTTAAGATATGCGTACCTTTAGTGTATGAAGTTTATAAAGATTTTACAAGTTGGTACAAAAAGGTGTGAACGACTTTGTGATGGAGTATTCTGAAGATGGTATTGGCATGTAAGAAGAATGGATGTAGATTGCATGAAAATGGGCAAGAGTTGGAACACGAGATAAAATATTCATTGGTCGTGCGGATTAGAGCCTGGGAGAAAGGCCACTGGCGAAAGAAATTGATGATATACTATATGATAGCTGTGTATGCAGTGCAAATCTGAATGGGCTCTCCGGTCATAAGATTTACTATGAGTGAAGGAAATGCTGCAGAACATAGTTTTGTACTTAAGTTTGTCTGAGATAGAAGGAATATAAGGGTAGATATGCGGCGCTGATGTGCATAAAGACTTATTTGGGAAAAATAGATAAAGTTTAAATCAATTTTTATGCAAATGATTTCTAAAATTATTCTATTCGGACAAGAAGAACTTGCCCATGGATTAATGAAGCTAAACTAAACACAACACTTTAACACTTAATGCGGTGGTCAAATTCAAACAGAAAAACTAGACAATAAATGCACTGGCGAAACAACACAATTGTTCAAAATTAATGCACTGGTCAAAACCAAACAATAGTATCCAGCTATTAAATATAATCGACAAAAAAAGGTACCAAAAAGTCGCGTGCTCTCACACAATCTGATTTATGACCTTATAACCTTCAAAACTTTCAATAATTCCCGTCCTAACCTTAGGAGGACCTTGACAATTATACCATTTGAAAGAGAATGTAAAACAAGAGAAGGGTTTTAAATATCGTTAGAATTGGGCGAATAGTTATGTTATTACCGAAACAATATAATTCTCGGGCTAACCTTTGGAGAACTTTGACAATAATATCATTTGAAAGGGAATGTAAAAGAACATAAGGTTTCGAATTTAGAATGGGCCGACTGGTTATTATGCTATTGCCAAAACAAAATAATTTCAGGGCTAAGCTTGGGAGGTCTTTTGCAATTGTACCATTCGAAAGAAAATGTAAAACAACATAAAGGGTTTCAAATTTCGTTATAATCGGACGAATAGTTATGATGTTATTGCCGAAACAATATAATTCCCGGGCTAACCTTGAGAGGACTTTGGCAATTAAATGCTTTGAAAGATCATGTAATGAGAGTTTCAAATTTTCTCAGAATCGGCCGAATAGTTACATTGTTATTACAAAAACAATAAAAATCAATACAAAACCGACCGAGAAGGTGAGATGTATAGTCGCCCGCGACTAAAAACAAACACAAGTGCCCACTAATTAAATCATTTGGCACAACCAAACAAGTATCTAAATATTAAATCACTGGACATAAGCAAGCAAAAGTGTCCAGCAACTCATGTACTATACAAAACCAAACACAAGTGCCAAGCAATGAATATACTAGACAAACCGAACTCAAGTTTCCAGCAATTAATTGACCGAACAAAATAAGTACAAGTCTCCAGCAATTAAAGAACATGACAAAATCAAATTTTACAGCAATAAATGTATATAAGGGAAGAGAGTAAACAAAAGTGTCGAGTAATTAATGGACTCAGCAAAACTAAGCGCAAGTGTCTAACAATTATTTCACTAGACAAAACCAAACTCAGGTGTCCAGCAATTTATGTACTGGGCAAACCCATACAATAATTGTGCAGAAAATAATTCACTGTACAAAAGCCTACGCATGTGCCCAGCAATAAATTAATGCTCTGCAAAAAGAAAACACAGGTACCGAGCAATTAATACAGTCGACAAAACCAAAAACTGGTCGAGCAATTAATGAACTCAATAAAACCAAACATAAGTGTGCAGAAATTTATTCCTTAACAAAAACCAAACCACTGTACAACTATGAAATTCCTGGAAAAACCCAAACACAAATGTTAAGCAATAAATACACTTAACCAAACATAACAGGTGTCCAGAAAATAGTGTACTGGAAAAAACTAAACACTTTTCCTAATAGAAATCCTTTGTTAGGATTTTACAGCTTTCCTAACCTTTTCACTTACCTTATATTCGATTTCCAGATTTTCCAGAATGGCTCCAATGTACTGTACGTTTCTTTTGGATTCGATGTTAAGACAATCCGATATTTCCTAGGTTTGGTCATCCAACTTTATACTTGGCGTTCCAAAGAAAAAACACCAGGTTTAAAATCTGGTAAAAACGGTTCATCTAATCTTTAACGATGTTGAATGTAGGCATTAAACACGATGTTCTAACATTCAAATTAACGTAGATTTTTTATTGCATCTATCTACCTTTTGCATAGTATATTTAATAATCTGAAATACATAAATAAATTGATCACATACGACATTAAAAAAAATGAGTATGTGATAGAACGTGTTGAAGCTGCGTTTAATTTCAACTCCTACCCCGTATTATTTAAAACCACGATGCTGCCCACGTGCATCTTCGATTCGAGGCTTGGAGTCTTATCTCAGCTACCGAATGCCAATGTTTAAACAAGGAGGTTATCGTTCCCCCGTTCGCCCCCATACGCCGACCTCGCCAGATCGAGTTAGGCTTATGAACAGATAAGGCATTGTTCCCCGGCCCGGCTGTGCGTTCCCTCCAAGCTTCCACTCCATTTTCCCCCACGCCAAGGAGATGTCCTGGCTATTTATATGGAAACTTTACCACTAAGATCAGATTGGAGATCCAGATTTTCGTCGCGAAACATCACCACGACCCTCTCTCCCTTTGTGCGCCAAGGGACCTCGACCTCGAGATTCACCATCACTTGTCCAGAAGGAGGACAATATTCCTTGAGTGCTAAAGGTTCGAGCCTTTCCGACGTCAAGTCCCCAAGGCTTCCCCCCGTGTTGTTCAAAGGAGAACAGCATTAGAACAGCCATTGTTTGTTTTGAGCCCTTCGCCAAGAGACGGTTCTCATCCCCCCCCCCCTTTGTTCAGAAGAGAACAACCTAGAACAGCCATTGTTCGTTTTGAGCCCTTCGCCAAGAAACGGTTCTCATCCCCCCCTGTTGTTCAAGGAGAACAGCATTAGAACAGCCATTGTTCGTTTTGAGCCCTTCGCCAAGAAACGGTTCTCACCCCCCCCCCTGTTGTTCAGAGGAGAACAACATTAGAACAGCCATTGTTCTTGAGCCCGTAGACAAGAGACGGTTCTCATTCCCCCCTCTTTTCAGAAGAGAACAAAGTAGAACAGCCATTGTTCTTCAAGCTGTTCGTCGAGTAACGGTTCTCCTTTCCAAGACGCCTCGTCAGGATCCTTTTATCCCCCCCCTTCGGCTGGAACTCGCCAGCGGTCCGAATATTCCTTCAAGTACCTTCTACTGCACCCTAATGAAAAGTTACGTAAGCCAAACGTCACCTTTTGAGTATTGATCCCTTTTGTCAATTCTATCCTGTGCTTTAAATTGTTTATCGAACCATCCCATCTCTTTAACTCCATATTTGTTTTACCTTTTTAAATCCTTTAAATCCTCGGATTAGCCCGAGTCTCCACGACCCTTTCCATTCTGTTTATGTCAATATTTTCCGTTTTTGTGTATTATTGATAGTTATTATTAATAAAACTCTATTTTATTAATGATAGCAATATTATTATCCTTGAGCTCAGTTCCACTTCTTAAGCATTTTGAAGATACATAATATCGGCCGCCAGACAGTAAACGCACTCTAAAGATAATTAGGGAAGCTCCCTCAACGAATAGTATATATATGGTATCGTCGGGAGTCATTCTACGACATATATATATATACTATTTTAATTTCGTATCAGGTGTGTAAGTTTTAACGCTATATCTTTGCAAACACTGGTCTCAGTCGAGTAAAGCATAGTGTTATTCGTTATAATAATAGAATATAGTAGTTCCCTTTTGTTTTAACGATTGCTATCCCCTTTTTTTTGAAACTTAAGAAGCTGGAGTAGCTCAAGGAACGGTTATAATAATTTGTTTGTGTTTTTTTGTGATTTTAGTTAGTGGTTATTTAGATTGAGAAACCAAGTACGAATAGGTCAGTGCCCATATTTAGGTAGGCTAATTCTATAGAGGCATAATTCTTGTTGCAAGGAATTTTAGTTGGTTGACTAGTGCGCCCCCAAGTGCAAAGATGACTCCGTTCGAAATCTTTAAAGCGCAAGGAGAGTCCTGTGGACTTTCCGGAAAAGAACTAACTGAGTACATTCTAGAGGAGCAAAGAAAAGAGGAAGAAAGAGAAATACAAAGAAAAAAGGAAGAAAGAGAAATACAACGAGAAGAAAGAGAAATACAACAAGAAAGAGAAAGAGAGGAACGGATAAGACAAGCTGAGCTTCAGATTGAATTAGCTCGGATTAAAGCAGAATTTCAAAGAAAAAGGTAGAAAGAGAAAGGGAAAGAGTAATCCGACAAGAAGAACGAGAAAGAGTAATCCAACGAGAAGAACGAGAAAAAGAAATCCAACGAGAAGAAAGAAGGACGGACTCGCGCTCCTTCCCAGGGAAGCTGACAAAGTTTCCGAGCCCCGTAAAACCGCAAAACTTCTTTCCCCAAAACCAACAACGGGACTCCAAACCTCCCGTTAAGACTTCTCCTCCATCTCTCTTCCCGAAGCGACCAACCATATGCTTCACCTGTGGTGTAGAAAACCACATGAGCTGGAATTGCCCCCAAAATTCTAGGCTTAAAAGCGGACCAGCCCACTAAGTTCACCAGATTAATGCGACCCCGGCTCCCCCGGTGGTGCAGACCCAAGCAGAAACTTCTCCCCCTCCGTCAGGCCACCAGGTAAATTTTGTTTTTGGTAAAAGTTCATCGGGAACTTTGAAATATGAGGAGGGCAGCGTGGACAGCTGTCGAGTATCGACTCTCGTCAGGGACACAGGATGTACGTGCTTCATCGTGTCCGACGAACTCCTCCCAGTGGTCTCTAACCACGAAAAATTTGCGGTGGTACATGCCAACTTGGGCGGGCGAACAGATTCCCCGTCGCTAGATGTTACCTGCAGTGTCAATATTATAATGGCTGGGCTGAAGTCATTGTAGCACCCATAAAATTCTGTTCCGTACTTATAGGACAGAGCCCCAAAGTAAGTTTCGACCCTGTGTTTCAGGCCGCCCTTCCTCAAGGCCGAGATAAGAAAGAAGCCCAGGAGCCCGTCCCCATCAGAACCCCGATACCGTCCGATTTCTCGGAGACCCCTAACCAGGACTTTAGGACGGCAAAAGAGGAGTGTGAATCACTAACACCCTTAGGTGATAAGGCCCCAGACAAGGACACGGAGACTGTCCCTGGACCCCAAGAAAAAAAGAACCCCCAACGCGCCCATGGAGATACCTTCGTAGAACTGGACGAAGCATCGGCGCTTAAAGAGGATTGCCCCGCGGAGTCCCTTAATGTAATCCAGACAGTGTGCATCCAACCTGATGCCGATTACCCTCCTCCTTCCCTACCAGGCGAGTCTTTGGAACCCTCTGACCTGGATAGTGACGCGCAGCTGACACCACGTCAGAAGAGTCAGCTACAAGAACTAATTAAATGGAATCACCATTTACCCACCCTATTAGCTCTTTTCGAGCAACTGCGTGAAAATGGCCTCACCATTGGCCCCAGCAAATGCCAGTTTGCCCACGAAACCATCAGATATTTGGGTTTCAAAATAGGACAAAACAACTTAGGTCCCCACGAGAACAAGATTAAGGCAATCGCCGACATGCCCCTCCCGATTACAAAGAAGCCATTAAGATCGATCCTAGGATCAGCTTCTCCCTATCAGCGATTTGCTCCGAATTTCGCTGCAATTTCGGCCCCCCTATGCCCCCTTCAGGAAAAGAATTTCTCCGATCGTTTACGTTGGAATGATGTCGCTGTTTCCCATTTTAATCAGCTCAAAAGTAAGTTCATTTCTGCCCCCATTTTTAAGTTGCCCAACCCGGAAAAATCCTTTGGGGTTAAGACCGACGTGATCAACGAGGGCATTGGAGGTGTACTCCCTCAATACGTGGATGACAGAACGAGTCATCCAGTTGCATATGCTAGTCGTCAATTATTACCACGCGGAAAGAGATATGCCACTAGAGAAAAGATAGCTCTATCAATTATCTGGGTCATAGACAAATTCAAGCTGTACTTGATATGTAAAGAATTTCAAATAGGAACCGACCACCGTCCGTTAGCCTATATTAGGAATTTGAGACACTCAAACGGCCGCATCATGCGCTGGAGTTTACTCTTGCAAGAGTATCAGTTTAAAATAAATTAGATAAAAGGTTCCGATAACCAGGTCGCTGACGCGCTCAGTAGGAATGCGTTACCGAATAGCGTAGAATAATTGTATTCATAGGATTAGTATCTCCATGTAGGTATATACCGTCTTGTACGACTTAATTTAAGATTCTTTTGTAATATAATTAATTAATGTATATGTCTGAATTTTGTAACGCTCAATGTCTAATTTTTTGTATGTCTATATATTTGTTCTTATTAATTTACGTATAAATTATTTTGTCCCGTATGTACTAAGTTTATATCATTTCATTGTTCCATGCCCTTTTTTTTTTCTCTGATTAGGTTGTATTAAAGGTTGTTTTCCCCTGTAATCTAAAGATCGAAATAATCATATGTATTGAGGTAATACTAGTTAGGTGCATGAAGGTACGGTTGGTACAAGAAAACGAGTTCCCCACAACGGAGCTCTATCGTTGTCCCTTCTCTCTTTTTTCGAAGTGACAACTTCCCCTGGAATGGAGGGGTGTGATAGAACGTGTTGAAGCTGCGTTTAATTTTAACTCCTACCCCGTATTATTTAAAACCACGATGCTGCCCACGTGCATCTTCGATTCGAGGCTTGGAGTCTTATCTCAGCTACCGGATGCCAATGTTTAAACAAGGAGGTTATCGTCCCCCCGTTCGCCCCCATACGCCGACCTCGCCAGATCGAGTTAGGCTTATGAACAGATAAGGCATTGTTCGCCGGCCCGGCTGTGCGTTCCCTCCAAGCTTCCACTCCATTTTCCCCCACGCCAAGGAGATGTCCTGGCTATTTATATGGAAACTTTACCACTAAGATCAGATTGGAGATCCAGATTTTCGTCGCGAAACATCACCACGACCCTCTCTCCCTTTGTGCGCCAAGGGACCTCGACCTCGAGATTCACCATCACTTGTCCAGAAGGAGGACAATATTCCTTGAGTGCCAAAGGTTCGAGCCTTTCCGACGTCAAGTCCCCAAGGCTTCCCCCCCTGTTGTTCAAAGGAGAACAGCATTAGAACAGCCATTGTTCGTTTTGAGCCCTTCGCCAAGAAACGGTTCTCATCCCCCCTGTTGTTCAAGGAGAACAGCATTAGAACAGCCATTGTTCGTTTTGAGCCCTTCGCCAAGAAACGGTTCTCACCCCCCCCCCTGTTGTTCAGAGGAGAACAACATTAGAACAGCCATTGTTCTTGAGCCCGTAGACAAGAGACGGTTCTCATCCCCCCCCTTTGTTCAGAAGAGAACAACCTAGAACAGCCATTGTTCGTTTTGAGCCCTTCGCCAAGAAACGGTTCTCACCCCCCCTGTTGTTCAAGGAGAACAACATTAGAACAGCCATTGTTCTTGAGCCCGTAGACAAGAGACGGTTCTCATCCCCCCCCTTTGTTCAGAAGAGAACAAAGTAGAACAGCCATTGTTCTTCAAGCCGTTCGTCGAATAACGGTTCTCCTTTCCAAGACGCCTCGTCGGGATCCTTTTATCTCCCCCTCCTTCGGCTGGAACTCGCCAGCGGACCGAATATTCCTTCAAGTACCTTCCACTGCACCCTAATGAAAAGTTACGTAAGCCAAACGTCACCTTTTGAGTATTGATCCCTTTTGTCAATTCTATCCTGTGCTTTAAATTGTTTATCGAACCATCCCATCTCTTTAACTCCATATTTGTTTTACCTTTTTAAATCCTTTAAATCCTCGGATTAGCCCGAGTCTCCACGACCCTTTCCATTCTGTTTATGTCAATATTTTCCGTTTTTGTGTATTATTGATAGTTATTATTAATAAAACTCTATTTTATTAATGATAGCAATATTATTATCCTTGAGCTCAGTTCCACTTCTTAAGCATTTTGAAGATACATAATATCTGCCGCCAGACAGTAAACGCACTCTAAAGATAATTAAGGAAGCTCCCTCAACGAATAGTATATATATGGTATCGTCGGGAGTCATTCTACGACAGAGTACATAAGTTCTTATTAGCAATATTATAAAATTGGTAACATCATATAAATTCTGGTTGGTAGGAATGAAGAGTGACTTAGCTGCTGTTCTATATTTTTCTTTTCTGAGAGATTTACATATACTTGTTTCTGTTTGGTTAGGTCAGGTAACCTACCTTTATCTAATCATCCTTATTATTTGGGTATACTTCGTCTAGTTCATATGATTGTTAAAAATAACACACCACTATTTATAACTCTGTGTTAATTAATCAAATTAATAACAAACATGAATCCTCAGCCAACAAAAGGAGCAGGATAAGCCGTAATGTGTCACAAAACCGGTTATAATTCAAGCTGCATAGACTCATCCACGAGGTAATTAATATAAATAACATAATATAGCATGGTCGCAGAAAAAGTCAATCTGGTTAGCTGAAATTGTTCTCAAAGGTTTACAAGCTAGATTTTGGTCTCTTGCGTTGCTGTTATCATGTGAAGAATAACTACCCCAATCTTGTTCATATGAAGAACTTTCCTCTTAACAAAGACTTTGGAGCAAAATTCTTAATGAAATATCTTGCAAATATTTAATCTCTAATGCGAAACCCAAAGCAGAAAATAGATATAATGAGAGCAAGCAGATACGACTAAATGAATATGTGGGAAACGCCTCGCCGATCTAAGAGATGCCCACTTGTGTCCTGATGGCTGTAAAGGAAAGCAGCGTTTCCTGGGCTTGCGCCAGGCCAGCATACAACAATTCAAATGTTAGTAAAATTTAATTTTGCTTAAGCCCTCTCAATATCACAAATCATCACCTCCCGTCTGGCTCATGGCGGCGTCATTAGAACTTCGCCAGAAGCCAGCAGTATGGGGAACTGTCGCAGCAACTATCTTTTGGATCGAAACTAGCAGCTAAAACCTCGCCAGAAAGCACTCTCCCAAACATAAGCAGGTAATAAAACTACCTGTGAGGAGATCAATGAGTACATTGCCTATGAGAGACAAGAATAACAACGCAAATGACTTTCCAAAACGTAATTTTTCTCGTGCTCTTCTGGCCATAGATGCATCTCATATGCCCGATCACATCAACTCGACAATTCTCGTTTCGCCTCACCAAGAAGCTCCGATTGTGTTCCCAGCCTCAGATTTTAAAGTTACATCCCTCAAAATTACTTCAGGGCATGATGATAGGCGTGATAAAATGAAAATTATTGTAGAATATTAGTTATTGATATATATTTCATTTCGATCTGAGTCACGTTTCTCTAATGATCTAGTTTAGTATTTTCCATGAACTTTGGAATATTACTACTAGTAACTATTGCCCAATCAGACGATTTTCCATCTATCATTCCTCTTTGCCTCCAGTTTATATGCCAATTTTGACTCTAACGCAATATACTACCTCTTATCTCGTGCACTCTAAGCTTTTACCAAAGTTTCCTCAGCGGAATTGAATCGAAGGCCATTTTTTTAAAAAAGAAAAGTAGGTAATGTCTACCGCTTTATGATGAACATATTTTTCTGTCATAACAGTAAAAAATTCGAACAAATTCTTTGCAGCTATCAACGAAATAACTTAGAATAAAATCGAGAGAACTATAAATCAAATGAAAAATGACCATGCCTAGGAAACTATAGGATTTCTGCGAACATGGAAAAATAAGATGAGCATCGAAATTATATAGCCTCAAACAAGTTTTTTTTTTGATAACTGCAAAAAAAAGGTATACCAATTGAGAGTAAAGTAAAGTTAGCGATAAAATGCAGTGAAGCATACTTTGAATGATTACGTTATTATAGAAAAATATAGTTTTATGTGATCTGGGGTTAAAGTGCCTTTTTATTTACCAGCCCATTCTCATAAATATTCATAGTCTGCAACTACTTTTGCAGACTAGTCATCGACCAGATTTTATTGACTCATGTATATTTAGGGCTTGGATGTTGGATTCATCCCCTTCTTTCACCTCTTCTTTCTTTTTAGCTCTATTCTCTTTTATTCACACTTTCTATCGTTGGCACACCAAGCTAAGGGCAGTTGATCAACAAGTGTGAGAGTTAGTCCTGAGGATTGCTAGCCGTTCCAATCAATAACCCATGCGCCCATTCTGGGTGGGGTTCGAAGGGTGGGCGTTTAGCCATTGCCATATGAGCAATCAATAGTTCTCAATACCCAACTATGAAATATAAAAATTGAAAGGACAATTAATTAAGGTGACGATTATAACATTCCAACGACAGAAGTTAACATGTCTTACTATGAAAAGATTTCTCCTCCCCCCACTCACTTATTAAAGGGGTTTCCTCAATATCTTAGAGAAGTGCAATTCAGTGGCTATGAAGTGCCTTGAGGCACCTTCGAAAGTATAAAAAGTATAGGCAAAAAAATATTTCCACGATTGACTGAAGCTCAGGACTTCTCAAGATTCGTTGAGAGTGGAAACCTATGTAGACCTACCGCTCTAAGCTGGTCATAAAACTTTCCCATGAACTGTTCCATTAGTTCAGGTGTACCGGCCTCTGGTACCCTCCTCCATAATCTGTTGTCCCTAGAGATTTAAAGCATGATTCCAACGACTCCAGGGTCGAAGGGTGAGGTAAATCTCATGATCTATACTGAAGGCAGGCGTTTGTATGGGTAGGATCAAGTTATGTGGCGGGACTGACGCACAAGCCTACACTCAATTAATGGTACGGTCTGTTACGAAGAACGAATTCCACATACTTAAAAGAAATAATAAATCTCAACTCTTTTCGGTGACCGAATAAACAGGCAAAAATTCCGTCCTCAAAACTTCAACAGAATTCTTTGAATAAAAGCAGGACCTCTAGGATGTCAGGCCTAAGTCTCTTACCATTGGGAGCTACTTGGCATTTTCCAGACTGACGGCTTGAGATGAATGCATGACAACTCGATTGTCAAAGCAAGCTTATTCGGTGGAAAATTACTCTATCGGGGTAAAACTTTGCTTCTATTCTAGCTAAGGTACCATATGAGAGGCTTTTGGTCAATCTAATCAATCCCACTCACAGTGCCTAATGGAGTACTCTTCAGACGCTCGACCTCATACCAGTGCTAATGACCTCATATTCTTCCTTGAAAATTGACAGATAGGCAGCTTATGCAACGAAGTTACTCAACTATTCCATTTGAAACATAATTGAAGAGCTGGAAGACCACGGGACGGTCAGGATTTAGAGAGTGATAAGAAAAGTAGGAAGGGTATAAAGACAAATGCAATACTTCTTCACGTTTGATCTGGGCAACCATATTTATTCGGTACGTGCTAAATGATATTACTTCTCTTGAAGCCATTCTTACCATTAATGCAAATATGTTATCACTGATATCACTTCGGCCTTACATGACAAGCATATTTCATGCATGAATTTTTGCATACCGTCCCCACTTCTTCCAAACATTACGATTTGCTTACTTACTTGCTCAATGTTGTCTATCGTGGCCGATGACGACGTCACTCCATACATGGGTGAGTTTGATTATTATCATCTTTCGGGAGATTGTTGATGGCTGCAGAGCCCACCAAGGTTGGTACAGACTCTTCCACAGACATAGCAGATATGAGTTCCTTGTATTTGTTGGAGTCGTCTTGCACGACGGGCTATGGCGGCATTGTTGTAATTTGTGCTGAAGTAGTTGGCTCCGTCGTGTATCAGGGAGCGCCAGGAGCTTCTATTGGTAGCATTGGTCTCAAGGATTCCTAGGTTTATGTTGATCTTTTTGAGGGAGGATTTTAGGTGATCCTTAAACCTCTTTTTTGTCCTCCCACAGATCGTCGCCCCACAGAGAGTTCTGATTACAGGATGGTCCGCGGTAATCGATATTTAGGCTGGCAGATAATATGGCCAGTGTAGCGAAGTTGTTTTAGTGTGAGGATTTCTTGTAATGAGGATGTATGCATGCGTTCTCTAATGTTGACATGTGGCACCCTGTCTCACCATTGAATTCCCGAATGTGTCTCAGGCAGTTTATATGAAAGCTCTCTAGCCTTTTGATCTGATGTTTATATGGCTCTGAAGATTCACAACCATAGAGCAATATGGAGAGGCAGGTAGCCAGGGTCAGGTTGTGGTTATTGAAGACCCGTCTTGAAAGTTTTCCACAAGCGGCTGAGGCAAGGGCAATTCATCTGGTGATTTCATCATTCAGGGAGCAGTCAGTTGACGAGATGGATCCAAGATATGTGAAGTGTTGAACTTCCTTTAATTGGTCCTCTCCTATAGTTATCTGTGGGTTGGCTATCTGTCCTACACCTCGGCCTGTGCGCTGGAATAATACTTCTGTTTTTTTTCAGTGTTAACCGTTAGTCATATTTGTGTATATCCTTCACATATACAATAATGGATTGTCTGGAGCACTTGTTTTGTATGGTTGGCAAAGCCAGCATCACCAGTATATTGAAGCTCTATGATTGTTTTGGTGCTCATTAGTGTTTTTGCACGAAGGCGGGCGAGTTTAAAGAGATTTCTATCTAACCTGTACTTTAGAGTGATTCCCACTTTGTCTTTAATGATGTTATTGTAGACGAGTTGGGTAAAGCAATTATGAACAGGCTGAATATTATAGGGGCAAGAACGCAAGCCTTTTTAACCCGAACGCTCACTTCAAAAGGAGCAGATTTTTTAATGCCTGATACAACAACAGCGTTCATCTAGCTGTGTAGTGCAGCAAGTACTTTAATATAATTGAGTCGGCAGCCCAATTTTGCAAGTAATTGCCATAGTAGTGTGTGGTTTACAGTATCAAACGCTTTTGTCAGGTCCACGAAATCAATATAAAGGTTTTGGTGTTGCTCCCTGCATTTTTCTTGCAATTGTCGTGCAACGAAAACCATATCTATGGTTGACATTTCTTGACGAAAAACACACTGTCATTCCGGCAGGATCTTTTCTGCAACGTGGGTAAGTAGTCGTGTCAGCATGATGCGGGCTAGAATTTTCCCAGCATTGAAGAGGAGTGTGATGCCACGGATATTGCTACATACAGTTTTGTCTCCTCTTTTCTTATAGATGGTAATAATTTTGCAAACGTTGAAGACTTGTGGTATGCTGCCAGTTTCCTAGTATAACTTTGAAGAGTTAGTGTCGATGGTTAGTGATGTTGTGGCCACCATACTTAATTATGTACGAAAAAGAGGCCGTTCAAGCTCCTCCTACACCACTCATTTAAGATCCCCTCCTCCCTCATAACTATTTCAGACTTATAAGCGCGGTAGCCCTTGAACCGATTAGTATAAATTAAACAGTTTAGACCTTCTTAGCTGTTTGCATAAAGAGATCCAGCCTTGCACGCCAATCAATACTCCAGTGTGGCAATTTTGAAAGAACCGAAGCAACCACGTTTCACAACGAGTCATTTAGCTCAAAAGGTGCAAATAAACTCGAATAAGGTTGTAGTGGACACACCATGAGCATTTGAATTCTACGGAGTCGAAGGATGGTAGTAACAATAACATTCTGACCCTTCATCACTCTCATAAACTGTGGGGGGCAAAAGAAGAGGTAACGTGCGTGTTCAGCTGGGGTATCAATCGGTGCTTTATCTCCAAGCCTTTTTTGACCATTCCCGTTGCAATCTTCTCCTTTAATTGGGTTTGGATGGCTCATCTCAAATAGATCTGGAAAGCAATATCCTTCATTATAAATGCAATTATCTCCGAGCTAACCTAGAGGAGCTGAAAATTGTCGAGTCCTTTCATTCTCTTTTAGCTGTTTACTTTCAATAGAATATGTTAAGTTCTTGCTCATTGCTTCCCTTGTATGGGTACATGGTTTTCGCCTCAAGGTCTTGGGTTCTTCCCAGAAAGCCACCTAAATGGAGACGGTGCAATACACAGTCTGAGCAATGAAGAAAAAAGGATGACCTTGTTCATGGTGGCTTGGAAAGAAAAAAGACTAATTGGGAGATGTCAACGAGATGGATCATAAAGAATGAGCGCAAGATAAAAATGAAAGGTGAGAACCA
The DNA here is from genome assembly GCA_963969495.1 of Ceratothoa steindachneri. Classification (NCBI taxonomy): domain Eukaryota; kingdom Metazoa; phylum Arthropoda; class Malacostraca; order Isopoda; family Cymothoidae; genus Ceratothoa; species Ceratothoa steindachneri. Next base: position 108,987,498 of record OZ018332.1, read on the forward strand.
ATGAAAGTCCTCGTACTCACATGCCCGATGAAGCAATAACGTTAAAACCAACAATAATGACTGTCAAAATTTGAGGAGGAAATTTTGACCGCAATAAAAAATAATTATAGGACAAAAATTCCTTAAAATCTGATTTAAATTACCAATCAAAATGCTTGGAAGTCGGTTAATCTAATTACCAGAAAACATCGCTCTGCTTCATTCATTTATTCTTTTTTCAAGCTAGCTACTCTTTTATTGGACTCCTTTTTACCGCCTTTTATCATCACACAATACACTATCTCTGAAACATTTCTGACGCACATCTCTCTGCTTTAATAATTAATTGATAAATTTAAATAAATCGCGATCAACCTTAATCTACGTATTACATCTATTGTTCATAGAGATGAATTCAAATTTGGGGTATTTCACCTCTGCCTTTTAAGTAGAAAATTGGAGGAAAAAGTTGTGCGTTCGCCGTATTCGCTCACCATAACACGAAGCTCTGACGAAGTTGTGCATTTTTATTATTTTTTGGAATGTTGATATCCTGCTGATGCATTCGTAAATCAAAGAGCTTGTGAAGATATATAAAGAAAAGTTTTCGTCGGGCGCATTAAAGTGTGATATTTGTGTATGTGCAACAACACACACTAAGCGCAAACTGACCATTGGATGGTCTATCCCTAAAGCCAGCACCTCTAAACCTGGCAGCAATACTAGTCTTTGAAAAGACGAACAAGATCTGAAAATCTGTTATCTTACAGAAAGGCCTCGGGTGGTCCTCACCACTTAAGCGATGGGAAGTTGTTATTCGAGAAAAAAAAACACTCCCCATTATTTGCACCCAAACACTTAAAATCCATCAAGCATGGTGGCGTTAGACGGCGTTGTTTATCAAAGTTTCCATGCAACAGCTTCCAAAGCCTGGTTTGAGATGTAAAGCCAACCTTGTAAGCCAGGCCTTCCTTACCGATGCTCGGGTTGGGAGAACGTGGCTTTGCTCCAGGTACCAAGGTGTACAAGTCTTTACTGTGTATTCCCATGCTGGTCATAAGTTACTAAGGAGAGATCAGAAAGAAAAGTGGTGAATGTATACGGAGTAATAATTGTGGAAGATATAAATCCACAGGTCTTGTAAACATTAGGGCAGGAAAGCTACACAATTGGGATCACTATTATTTTGACACCGGTCCAGAGAGTTTTTAACTGTGAAATGACTCTGGTCATGAGGACAAGCCGCTCCTACAGGTATGAAGTATAGCAGTCTAAAAAGGTGCTACATGCTGGGAGATAGTCGGGTGAGAAGAAAGAGGAATGTAGAAGGAAATCCCCTACACCTAGCTCCTATCTTGCCTTAGTATCCTTTGATCAGCCCAATTGGAATAACATAATTTGGTAGGCTTTGTACCATCGATCTTCCCTCATTTTTAGGATCTGAGGCTCCTAAACATTATTTACAGCGTATCGTAGTGGCCTTAAAGGAAACCCGATCTGGACTCCATCTGGTAACTTAAAATACCTGTTAGGGCTTAACTTCGTTGAAATATTATGATAATTGTGCAAGACCATCAGCGCCCTACCTAAAGTTGCAGTTGTTTACATATTTTGCGTTCTTACGACGCGCATGTGACATCATGATTATAAGATTATTACAATTATATTAAAAAGAATAGTATTAAACACTTAACAATAAAAACATAATCTTGTTACGTAGAGAAAAATATTTTGAGGGACACGAATTTCTCGTGAGAAAGTCTGACAATTGAGAAAGCTAGAAAGGAGGTCGTTCACTCATGAGAACTATGAATACGGGTCAAATACTCTAGGCGTCGCTCTTAATCTCTGTTAGCAACTTACTACCTTAATTTATATTGTAAAGAAGACGTGATATCTATATTAAAATGGGATGACCACACTGCCTCTGATGACCATGTTTCTATATAAACTAGATTTCAACAGATTAATACGACGAGAAACCTTGAAATTCATGCAGATTTTGATTTCCAATTAATTAAACTAATATAAAATATTTTTCGAATTTAATCAATCTTAGCACAGAAAAGTTAATATGCTTCACGCAAGGAAATATATTTATAAATATAAATTACCTATTACTAGCGTGCCAATGGATCGATGATTCAGTATATGGGGAGTTAAAGTATTATTGTTTGTTAAAACTCATTAATCGTCTTTACTTTTTTATCTGCCTTTGGATTTAACATTGTAGTCTACTAGTAAAAAATTATTGTAGGTTGGAGTGAACTCCGACTTCTATTTTGGTATGTCAGGTAGGTAATCATTGCCAATTGAAAAGTATATTCTTAGAGATTAGAGAGGGAGAGAAAGATGCACGCTGCCACGCCTTAAATGGAAAGAGAGACAACAGACACCTGGTCGACTCTTTTTGTCCGCACTAATGGAAGTGCAAAAGAATGAGAGGTCGTGGTGGCCTGAAAGCCCCACAATCGCAGAAAGCTGCGAGAAGTTTGAGTCGGACAAATTTCGCCTCGCCGACTTAGGAACTTTTCGCGATCATGCTAATATGACTAGACTAATCTTGCCTGCCGATACGACATACCCTGAAACCCTCGCCTCCGGACGGAGGGGATAACTCCCCATTAGACCCCACTATAAATTTTCCGGCGCCAGAGTTGGGAGGCAATATACGCCGCCTGTCCGCCTGTCCGCCTCCCCCCCCAAAATAACTGTTATTCGTGTCCTGTTGGACTGTGCCCAATTCTCGCAGACCCCTTTAAGCTACGGGTATTCTCAATTATTTCGCGTGAGTCTACCCTGTACTCGTTCTACCCGATCCTCGAACGCAACGTGCCGAGTCTTGATCCGTGTTCTAACTAGAAAGCAAGATCTAACTTCATCCCGTAATAGTCATTGTCATTAGACTATTATTCGAAATTTGTGCCAAGGTAAGGAATACTTCCACGGACCAAATCTCCAAAATAACAGCAATGCGCAACTCTCCTGTACAAGTGCTCTCTCAACTACCCCATCCCCAACCCCAGTGTAAGCTTTCATCGTCGGGCTTGTATACGCTCAAGGTTATTCGAGGGACCCTCGGTCAATATTGTTCGTTCGTTTATACAACAACGTCCCGGCTAAGTCTCCCTCCTATTTAGCCCCTGAAACTCGTGTACGTCTAAGCGTATATAGATTGTTTTAAAACCCATTTTACCTTTGTAAAATAATATTAATTTGCATATTTTAATGTTATTTTTGTACCAGTTTTTCTATTGTTCCGGAACCTCCAAGATTGTCGACTATTTGGCGAACCTACATTCAGTTAGTTTGCACTCTACTTGTATTGTAAATCTCCAACGCACATAGCCGTGATCGACTCCGACATATAGTAAAATTTATTATATATTAAACTGCCGTCAGCTTAATTGGGGTTAATATTGGTCAATCAATTGACTCAAAGTCGATTAATCTTTTGGTTAACCATGGTTAAATTTTTAATTGTTGGCTAATCTTGAACCATTGCATACCTATTTGCGAAGTGTATTTGTTCTCGTTCCCATTTATTTCCTTGTGTGAATTGATTGTCGAGTGACCGTGTTTGACTATGAATATTATTCCTCAACAGAATTAAATTGTTATTCTTCAAGGCTTCATCTCGTCCCGTAAGTTAAAGGTATAGTAAAAATCGTATTATTATTCGTGATGTTCTGCTAGGCGCTCTGTAACTCTCATCTCAATCACAATGAAATCTCAACCGTAAAAGATCTCTCACGAGTGTTTCGCCCCCCTCCCCTTTTGTTTTCTTGTTTTTGTTTGTTTAGCAAAACCATTCGCACACCCGCTCGTGCGTAAAGGATTCAATAGTTCCTTCATATTCATTGTCGTGCGTTAATTTTTATTCTTGTTGCTGTGTCTATCGCGTTAAACCAGCAGCATGTCACCGTTTGAGATTTTTAAGGCCCAAGGTGAGTCACTCGGGCTCAGTGTCAAAGATCTGATAACATATATCCAGGAAGAAGGAATAAGAGAAAGAGCCGAACTAAGAGACAGAGAAGAATGAGAAAAGGAACTATAAGAAAAAGAAACGGAACGAGAAAAAAGAGAGAATTCGCTCTCATAAATTAGAAATAAGCAGAGTGAGGAACGAGACGCTCTCCATAAACTGCCCAAATGCTAGACTAGACGCACCGCAGTTTAAGACCATAAAACTCACCGTCTTTAAAGAAAGCGAAGACTTCCGGTCTTATCTCAACAACTTTGGAAAAATCTTCGAGGTTAATCAATGGGACATCAAGACATCGGATGGCGTAGCAGAATTCTTGCCCCTATTAAGCGCCCAGCTCAGGGATATTATTATCACCCTCCCATCTGAGGCAACAATTGATTACTCATCATAAAAAACGAGTTAATCCCTGCTTACAACATGACCCCGGATTTCTACACAATTAAATTTACGCACTGTGGGATTTAAACAACGAGTCCTTCCGACAGTTCCGCTACTCCCTACAGCCTTATTTAAATTTTTGGATTGACGCATCCAAGGTGCTTCATGAATACGACACTCAGGGTGATTTCATCTTCAATGACCAAATTCTTGCATCGCTCCCTTCAGAAATCAGATCTTCGTGAAGGACCAGAGGTGCTCCATACTCTTAAGGAATGCCTCGAGGAGGCAGACGTCTACCGCGGCTAGCCACTACTGCTCTCTGAAAGAAGGAAAAAAATCCTAATAACGTGAATAAGTTCGTTAAGGTGACTGGGAGCGCCAAACCCAAACTTCTCTTCTCGTCCTGATGTTAAGCCCTTTGTTCTCACCCCTCAACCCCTGCTTCGTCGTTCCACAGGAGGACCATCGTGTGCAATTCATGTCGAGTTCCGCGTAACGTTAGGCCAACTACCCTCAAAGCTTGCATTTTAAAAGCACCCCTCCCTTTCACCAGGTACTCCAGGTCAGTGCTACTTCTCCGCCCTCACCGTCGCAAAATAAAGTCTTCTCTTGTCTTCAAGCCTTCGAATACTGCTGGCCACCAGGTAAACATTTTGTTCAAAAAAGGACCCTTGGGGCCTTCCAAAACTGGAGCAGTGTGTGGGTGCCCGATCTCCACCTTCGTCCTTGCTACAAGGTGCACGTGCATTGTTGCATCCGATGAACTACTCCCGCATGTGGCTCCGGACCACAATAGGTTTGCCGTAGTGTATGATTACTTATGAGCGCCAATAAATTCCCCATTGTTCACTGTTACATTGAGTGCGCATATTTTACTGGTTGGGCTGAAGTTGTTGCAGCCTGTATCAAGTTTTTCTCTGTCCTAATTGGTCAGTCCTCCCGGGTTTCTTCCGCCTCCGTGGCTCAAACCCGTTCATGCGCGAAGAAGAAACTGAAAGCTCCTACACCTCTGGAACCCCAGTGTGTCCCGGAATTCCAGACTGCGATGACCCATGACTTTGCAAAAAGCCAGAGGGAATGTGAATCACTTCGTCCCCTGTGGTCCAAAGCCCATAACCAAACACGTGAAACCGTCAGGAGGAATACGGTGATTTCCTTCCTCATCAAGGACGCCTTCCTCTATCGAGAAAAACGACACTGAGTCCCGCACATTATGTGTCCCTCGATGCCGGCAAACGGCTCACAATAGCATATTTGCTGGTCACTTTAGTATAAAGGAAGACTGCTCAGAGGATCTCGAAATATTTTATTGGCCTAGCGCGACCGACGAAATTCTGCGATATTGTCGTTCGTGAGACAATTGCTAAAATACGGCAAAAAAGGACGGGTCAGACCTACACCTTTGCAGAAGAGACCACTAATCTCTGAACCATCTACCAAGTATCTATCGAACTAATCGGACCAATCTACTTCCCTTGAGCGAAGGCTAGAGTTACGTTTTAACGATGATCTACTTTGCCACCTGATTCCCCGAGGCTGTGAGCCTCAAAAAATCGATGGCACCTCTTGCGCTGAAGCCCTTATTTCCTTTTTTACCTTGTGGGCCTGCCCAAGGAAATCCTCTTGGATCGTGATCGTCAATTTAGCTCTAACTTAATGGAGTACGTTGGTAAATTATTGATCATCAAGCCCCTGTTTACCATTCCTTTTTACCCAAGTGAGAATGGAATGTGCGTAAGGCTAAATGGAAGCATCAAGGCTTCCTTTAGGAAATTGTGTTCAGATCAGCCCACTGAATGGCACCGCTTCCTTCGGGTGGGCTTCTTTGCCTAGCGTGAAATCCCCCATCGTACATTAGGATTCACCCCCTTTGAACTTTTATATGGGAGAAATGTCAGAAGCCCCCTGAGTATCCTAAAGTAACTTTATTCCTAATAGGAATTGGATCAAATTATCCAGACTTTTTACTCATATCTACTGGATTTAAGAAGGAAGCTTGAAAACCGCACCGAAATTGCATCTCAAAATGCTAACATTTAACCGCAGAGAAGAAGTTTTGCTTCTCCTCCTCACGGACAACAAATTATTGAGCCAGTGGAAAGACACTAACCACATAGTCCAGAAGCGTGTCCACGTCGATTGCCTTATTTAAACCACCTCGGGAAGAAAGCTTTTCCATGTTAATATGTTCAAGCGGTACCACTGGCGTGCGAGAATCAACCAGATAGTTTTAATCGACAAAGAATCCCCCATGGCATCTGGCTACTTCATGGACCCCCTTTGAGTAATTCTTGTTGCCTGTAGGGAGCAAGACAAGGAATACCCGTTGCATGTCTTGCCCGACTTTAATAATTCCACGCATGCATAAATTAAGATATGCGACCAGCTATCATCTCTTCCAAAGGATCAACTGCAAGCGCTCCTGATTCGTTTTGATGACGTCATCACCGAGATCCCACTATAAACCCTCCGGCACCAGAGTTGGAATGCAGTATCCGCCGCCTGCTCGCCCCGTCAGTATCTTCTGCCCACCCCCCGTCATACTCGCTATTCGCGTCTCGTTGGACCGTGCCCAATTCTTGCAGAACCACTCAAGCTCCGAGTATTCTCAATTAATTCGCGTGAGTCTACCCAGTACTCGTTCTACCCGCTCCTCGAACGCAACTCGCCGAGTTTCGATTCGTGTTCTAAATCGAAAGCAAGATCTAAGTTCATCCTGTAATATTCATTCTCAAGAGACTATTATTTGAACTTTGCGCCAATGCATGATTCCTCCCTGGGACCAAATCTCTGAAATAAAAGCAACGCGCATTTCTCCTGTGCAAGTGCTCTCTCTACTATCCCTCCTCAGTGTAAGACTCCATCGTCGGCTTCGTATACGCTCAAGGTCATTCGAGCCACCGTCTTTGCCAATTCTTCCCCCATTTTAGCCGCGGAGACTCGTGTAAGTCAAATGTGTATATAGCTTCATTTAAAACCCTGTGTAACCTTGTAAAAGACTATTAATTTCCATATTAGTAAATTTATTTCTGTACAAATTTTTCTTTTGTCATGGAACATCCAAGATTATCGACTATTTGGCGAACCTACATTCAGTTAATTTGTACTCTACTTGCATTATAAATCTCCCATTCAAATAGCCGTCATCGACCTCGGCTGAGAAATGCAGAAAGGGTTAACTTGACCCTATTTTAAGACATATATCAATCTTTGTTGCATCCATTAACCAATATGAATATTTTTCCAGACAATTGTAAAGCTCGCTATATTCAAAAACTCTCATATGTGTGCTAAAATATATGTTGCACATCATATTAATTGTATTATTCCTTGAGTTATTAAGCTTTAAGACAACTAAAGAGTTTGATAAAGTAGTTTACTGTAAAATTTTAACGCTCAACTTTAATTCCGCCTCGAAGCACGGTGGATGGTTTGTATTTCCTTGTATTAGAAAAATTGAATTAATTTTGTATGATTCTAAGCCGTCGCCAAAAAAGAATTTCCCATCTAAATGTTTCGCACATTTTTCATAATTTAGATATTGCACTTTTAGTTTACTTCATTTCTGCATAAAAACTAATTAGAGGCGTTTTAACCTTTATTATTTTTTTATTATTTCTTTGGATCGCAAGGAGGGTACAACCAGACTTAATAACAAGGAAATCTCTATAACTTTTTCTTAATAAGCTCTCACTCTATTCATTAGGGCAGGAACTCTCAGTGTGCACGTATGTGTATATATATAAAAGAATCTGTGGTTTCTCACAATTGTAAAATATTCACACTTCAGCTTCATGGATATCACTGAACTTAATAATGATCTATTTATCACATTCTTTTTGAATTTCATACCAGCTCTCAGTTCATCAACGTCCTTTTAAATTTCCAACATTCTTCACTTTAAGTCATTAACGGCTGAATTACGCTTGAGGAAGAGGCGGATTTATCATTAGAATCACGATCCAATGATTCCTTCTTCCTCTTTTCATTACAAACGATACCTATTGATTTCACATAACTCATTATACGAAATTTCAAGCTGGAGCTTCGTCTGAATACTGATATCAGGAGTAAAGAGAACTGTTTTTAATATTTTGGAAAAACAATTTCGCTATCTTATAATTCACTACAATTTATTATCATATATATATATATATATATATATATATATATATATATATATATATATATATTATATATATACTTCCATTTAAACTATTTATATAAAAGAGGATGAGGCTATATTTCTAAACCTAAAAAAGCATAAAGTATACTTGTTTTTCTTTTGTTGATGATGTTTTAACTTGTTTTCATTTTTAGAGTCCATAGTTTTATAGAAATGTCATAAATAGATGCTTTTATTGCTTACAAAATTCTTTTAAACTAAATTGAACTCTGTTAAAAAATATAAATATTTCATTTTGTTTTTAATTTTATTCCATTCTTCCATGAACTTCTTCAAGAATACTGTTATCTATGTGAACCATTGAAAGCTTAAGTAAGAAAATGGGAGATATAGAAACACAGGGTTGAGCTACCATCCTCGACCCTAAAAAAGCTTGGGTGTTGAGGATGTTGTCTCAGTGGATGAGCGTTGTAATCACAAATAGTAATGAGCGCTTGATGGCATAGGTTCGAATCCAACTCCTTCTTTCATTTTCATATAAAGGTTAAAATAATTTTCCCTATTTCTCCGTTTCTATATCTCTCATTTTTTTTCTTAATCTTTGAATTGTTCACGTAAAATTTTCCTTAGCCATTTTCTGGGTTATGATACCATTTTTCATTTCTTTGGGCTTTTGAAATACATTTATTATATATGATGTGTCATGTGATTTTCATTTATTATAGACAAAAAATCCTGTACCTCCTCCTACTAGAAAAACACTTGTCCTGTCTCTCACTGGATAAAAAACCTACTCTTCGTTATTCAATAAGCTTCTTGAATCAACCTTTTGGAGGGTTAAGGATGGTAGCTCAGTCGATCAGCGTCGTGGGCATAATAGCGATGAGCAGTTGATGCCACAGGTGCGATTCCAATTCTTTCCTTCATTTTCATATAACGGTTAATAATAGTTTAAACTTTTATCTCTGTTTCTATATCTTCCATTTTCTTTTTTAAGCTTTAAATAGTTCAGATAATAGTTTCCTTAGCATTTTATCAGGTTGTGATGATGGTTTTCATTTCTTTGGGCCTTTAAATATATATATATATATATATATATATATATATATATATATATATATAAATATATATATATATATATATATATATATATATATATATATATATATATATATATATATATATATATATATATATATGTACCACGGGAGGAAACTGAAAAAAAAGCAGATAGGAGTTAGTACTTTTGTCTATTTGAATGACGAATAGACAAAAGTACTAACTCCAATCTGCTTTTTATTCAGTTTTCTTCCGTGCTACATATTCATATTTATAGTTATCACGTGATAACATTCGTGATATTTCCCATATATATATATATATATATATATATATATATATGTGTGTGTGTGTGTGTTTCATTCATAATACAATATATATATATATATATTGTTTTTCAAATATTTATTTGATTGTAGCCATTTTTTTAGCCTAGCATTAATTGTCCGTTTTCTGTAATTCTCCATTCAAAAGGATCAAATACATTCTATCCAGCAAATTAGATGTGATTAGAGTCGTTTATCATCGCATATTTATGGTATTTTAATAATACTATAGTTATCCGCACCACCTGTCTTAAAACTAAGTCGCATTAACGCTGTTAACTTAAAAGATTCTGTATATGGAACAATTTGAATTCCGCCTATGATGCATCTAATGTTTACGCAGTTTAGGATAAAATTAAGATCTGGAACGTTTCCAGACCATAAAAAACACATTACGGCAGTGCTATCCAGCTAATTCATTTCAACACTGACTGTTTTCAAGAGTTCTTTAAAGTTTCCATATTTTTCACTGTTCAGCATTTACACGGATAATTAATGATAGTATTATTATTACCTTTCAGCATTTGATTTCTTTCGAACCGACTTACAAGGTGTACAGTGATCGCATATGTATGTTTAAAAATCGGTAAGAAAAATTTCTCATTTATAGGGCTGGCCGCGATTAGAACCACACGGTTTTATTTCACTCAAATATAACAATAAGCAAATATTCGATCACCTTTCAATAGTGTAGGTTATAACATCTATCGTATCTTATTTAAGACTAGTGCCTCTAGGCACAACACTTATGAAAATTATGTTTGAAATGATGATGATCAAGATTCTTTTACAAAAATTATCTGGACATAAAAATAAAGATTGGGTTTGACCCAATTCTTTGAGTCAATCCAACATTTTCTCGATTAATATCTTGAAACTTTTAAGTAGAGCATCTGTTCCGAGATGAATGAGAACTCAGACTTTAAAGTTGATAAGACAGAAACTAAAAGTGATATGTTTTAATCACTTCCGATGCAACTAACACATAGAAACATCTAGGAATGACATAGTAAGTTTTAGGAATGGAACTACACATTTGAAAGCGGAGAAATCCCCTTCACGTTTATTTTTACCATATCCACTAACATGTTCCAGGAACTCTAGCTAATTCATGCTCAAATTCTCTCAAGCATAACTCCCTTAATACTATAATTAGGAACATTCTAATAACCTCCTTTAGGAAAGAGAAGAAATGGCATTCAAAACAAGAGGCTTATTATCTAATGTTACCTAATCTCAAGTTTATTTATGGCAATAAGATATGAAGTACAAGGTGGACTTACGTTGGAGGAAAGTAAACATAATTTTGTTATTCAAATTATGCAAGATAAAAATTGCTGAGATATGTTTGGTTTCTTACATATTTAAAATCCCTTCGTATCACATATTTCCTTTTCTTTGAGGAAGCTGGAGATATGACAAATGTCAGCTGATAAAATCTGCTTATTAGTGGATTTTGGACTCTTTTCTACCGCTTGTCATCTTTAGGCAATACACTATCTTTGAAACATTTCTGACGGACATTTTTCTGCTTTAATAATTAATTAATAAATTTAAATAAATCATGATCAAACTTGATCTATATATTTACACTTATTTTTCATATAGATGAATTCAATTTGGGACTATCCACCTCTGTCTCTTAAGTAGAACATTGGAAAAAAGTTATATTTTTTGCTTTCATGCATTTACAGTGCAACGGCCAACTTTAAAAAAAAGTTCTTATCCTAGGAATTTTTTTTCCGCATGGAACACATTAAATTCTTCTTTATCCTTTTTTTACGTTACTGCCTTCCCCCTTGCATGTCTTTGTATCCACTTATCTTCATGGGAATTTTCTGTCGTCTGCCGATAAAGACAATGAGGACTAAAAAACTCCCTTAGGTGGAAAAAAATCTGAATAGCGGACAAGAATTTGGTGATGGCCTTTCTCTGATTATGAGAAATAAAACTTTGATAAAAAAGTGCGTTAATTTGGGAATCTAATTCATAATTGTATTATACTTTGAATTACTCGGGTTATTTAGGAATTTAAACATGAATACTCTCTCGTTGAACTATTAAAATTTATATCTGATTTTTTATAATTTATTAATATAGTATCATATCCCATTCGCTTTTCCTTTTTCCATTACTAATATTTGCTTTGTATCCAGTTCTAAAACATCTTATCAAAATTAACTATTATTTTTAAGAAAAAGTTGGAATCCTTGGTCGATCGAAGTAGTTAACTTCGATATTTTCATTATTTTCTCCTTATAGTAAATACCACATAATTGTCTCTAAGAAAAAGACCCAGAAATATCTGTCCTCATTATTTTATATAAAATGTTCCTAAAAGGACTAAAAAAAAATAGAACTGTATATTTTAGGAATAGCTCGACTGAGATGAAAAAAAATTTCATTAAAGTTTATATGCAAAATATTTTTGGTAGCGGTTAAACAACTAATTATGACAGCATTTTTATGTACAATACGGACAACTTCAGACTTTATTAGAGAGTGAATCGCATCTAAAAGTTGGAAAAGTTTAGAAATTTTAGACAATTTTGGCTTCAGGGCTAACGAGAATTAATGCTCTCTTAGAAGGTAAAGTTACCACCTTTTTCCTCATGACTTAGTCATTAAACCAATTGAGCCCCAAACAAGGCATCGCTGGGGTTGGAAACTAACGACATTGTCGTGATTAAGTAGTTCGTGATAATCCTTAAAATTGTTTTTTTTCTTTACTTAGGTCATATTGTCCCGTTAAGGAGGTATAAAATTCGTCAGTAGTGACCAATCGGGTAACCAAGAAACTAGAAAGGATTAGATAAGGATGAAAGGCTTTCTTTAACGTTTGCAAATTATGGAAAACAGAATTATTTGAAAAGGAAAAGGAAAAAGAAAGGAGGAATCGATAGGAATGAGTAAAAAAGGAGCTAGAGAAGACTATAAAAAAATGATTAAATTCATCTAATATGAATTTAAAATGGATTTAGATTTGTTAATGTTTGATTCTATAGGTCTCCTTTATAATAAGTAATTATCAAGACATTTAGTAATTCCAGCTTCAAGAACATTTAGAACGCCCTGTGATTTAAATCCGAGAGATAAAATGGCCTTGGTATTTATTATTGTGCAGAACAACTTATACTTTAAAATATTTAATTTATATTTCAGAAAGTCTGTTTTTGTATATATATATATATATATATATATATATATATATATATATATATATATATATATATACGAGGGGCGGGCAATAAGTTTTGCAATTCGTATATAAGGAAACGAGATATGAAGAAAAGGGTTTTATTATTTTTCAATATACCTACCCTCGACTTCAATGCACTTGCGTCACTTGTCCGTGAGGCTTTGAATTCCCGACAACCAAAAATCTTCCGACTGCTGTTCAATCCACTCCTGGACGGCGAGCTAGACATCTTCATCGTCCCCAAACCGGCGTCCACGCAGTGAAGCCTTGAGCTGGCGGAATGAAAAGTAGTCGCTGAGGGCTAGATCTGGAGTGTAGGAGGGATGGTTGAGCTCCTCCAATCCACACTCGCGCAAGGCAGCTTGTACAACTCTGGCCTTATGGACTTTGACGACGTTGAAGTCGATCATGGGGCGTGAGGTTTCTAGAGACCCGACGGGCAGAGACCTTGGTCATGGCTAAATTGTCGTGGATGATGTTGAAAACACTTCCATGTGATATTCCAAGTTCTCGCTCAATTTCTTCAACCTTCACCGGTCGATTTTCGAGGATCATCCTCTCCACACGGGCCACATTGTCCTCGTTGGTCACGTCTGATGGGCGTCCTGGACGAGGGTCATCTTCAAGGGACTTACAAACATGGTGGAACTCCCTATTTCAGCGAGCAATGGTTGCATAGGAAGGGCCGTGTCGTTGTACACTTCAACCATGCGTTCATGGATCTCTTTTGCATTCTTGTCTTTCTTGGTCAAAAGTTTGATCACGGCGCGGTGCTTAACCTTCTCCATTGTTGAAAAGATTGTGACTGACAATCTGCAATCAGCTACTGCTTCTTAAATAGACGAAGCAGGAGTGTGCGGCTGCAGGTCCTGGCTTGTCGTAACTTGTCCTAACACCTCTACAAACAGCCATCCCCCTTCTTCTGTTTTGCCCTACTGATTTGCAAAACATATTGACTGCCCCTCGTAATATATATGACTACTATAGAAGGCGATTTACAGCGACCTTGAAGGCCAACAAAGGTCATTTTGGGGAGGCTAACTTGGCCCGTGTAGTAACAGAGTTTACTCAGATTTGGCAAAGGTGGCGCCACCTGGTTACTTGGTTAGGTTAGGTTCTAATTTTTACTCTTTCTAGTTTTTTTGACAAGTAATCTGGGCTATGAGTTGCAATGAAAACATCAATATTGTCCATGGAAAAATTAAGGTTTGCCAGAACAATTATGCGACTGCAATGTTCAAAAAACACAATAGTACCTATTATCAGCATGCCAGAGACTCGAATAATTTAGATATTGAGTTAAAACTCCTGCCCGTCTGCTTGAGGCAAGCTTTAAAGTCTGTAGCTGCCCCACGTGTGCCTGCCCGCCCACCCACTGGCTCGCCCTGTTGCACTCTGTAATGTGAAAATCGTTCTCTGTTTGTCTTTCATGATACACTAATGAATTACTTAAAATAAAAATAAACCCTATGTTTTATACCCATCAACTTTTAATTGTATAATTTAACTCAACCAGGGAATTTAATTTGTTCAAGATAGGTTTTTATGCCCGAACAACGCCAGGTATCTTTGCTAGTTATTAGAAAATTGAGAGTTATATCCTAGTATGAATGCAGCCAGTAACTTCCTGTAACTTTCACAGCAAACAATAATATATGGCATTGTAATTTAAAATTAAATGCATTACTTTAATTTTTCCCACTGTTACTGTACAAATAACAGTATTTTTTACTGAATTATGTTTATTACCCAAACCCTATACACCAAAGATTTCCATAATATTTATGTCCATCCAGTCATTATAAATTATGCATAGGTCGAATTTGTTTACCATTCTGATATCACACGCAACGCATTATACACACACACACACACACATATATATATATATATATATATATATATATATATATATATATATATATATATTTATATATATATATATAATATTTTCAAATGCACTTTATTTCTAAGAAGAGGCCAAGTTGGATGTCCAATTTGAAACGGAATTTCCCATCCTAAACATTGTGTTTTAAAAAAAAACTTGTTTCCACTTTTCCTTCACATATATGAGCATAATAATTGCACCTAGTGTTTTTGATCCTTATATATTAACACAAGCTTTCTTTTTCAAATTAATTTTGCCACAGGAAATTTTATAATGCTGATCAAACTGAATTACTGCTTGAAATAAGTCTTTATTCTTAGATCTATACAAAACTCTCCCTTGTTGCATGCTAGCCAGAGAACATACTTTTGTATATATCTTTTTATATCATTCTCCCCATTTTGTACTTTAAGATTATTTATAATTTTAGAACATATGAATGACCAATTTCAGTCATTTAATGAAATTTTTCCAATACTTTTTGAATTTTTGAACAGAAACTTTACTTGTGATTTCAAATAAATATTTTGCACAGATCACTATGTAACACAATTTCTGTTCCTGGCTTTAAGTGTTATTTTCCATCTCCTTGGATTGCAAAACGATATTATTAACCATTATTTGTTTTATAGATTGCTTTTTTGGCTTGTATGATGAAATATTTAATGAAATTAAGCATATTTTGTTTTTTTCATCCATTGTGGGGCTATAAACAAAGATTTTTCCAACTTTATTGCAACCTCCACATGGAATATATAAAAACGAAAAGAAAAGTTAGAATTAAATTTTTTCCTAGATTTCCGTTTTTAATGTAAATAATTTTATCCCTTTAGTCCCTAAATATAATATCCCATCATGTTTTCATTGTATGCTCTTCGGTATCAATGTTCCAAGTTCAGTATATCTTGATGTATGCGCCTTTTTTGCTCCAGCGCCTATGCTTCCATATTGTCCTTGAACTTGATAAGATGGGTATCAAGGATGTGCACCTTCAGGGACACACTGCAGTTCATTTAGTCATAGCTTTTCACTAAGTTCTCAACCAGTTCCCCGTAATTGCTAGCCTAGTGTTTGCCCTTAAAGCACTGACACACCGAAACAAAACTCTTCTAGGCTTAATTTTTCTTTTTAGTAAACAGTTCAGCTAATTCTGAACACTAAATTTCCTGATTTGTTGTCCAACAAAGAAGCCATCTTTTCTATTTGCTTTAAAAGGTTTGGCAAAAAAATTAATGGTACTTGAAGGCTGTAGACTCTTTTTTAACGATTTAACAAACTGCTTCACGCGACCTAGTTTTAAATTTAATTGAGTGAACAACACCATTTGAGGTTCTATCAATTGCTCATGTTTGACATTGTCCACTCCAAAACAGAACTCGTCCATTGTGGCCAGTGCTTCTTGTCGTAATGTGCTGTATTATCCAGGGCCATCTTAACGCATGGACCTGATGGGCACTGGCCCGGGAGCCCCATGAGAATAGGGGCTTCATTCTGACCTATGTATGTTAAGTGACTATCAAAAAATAAATACTACTACACAGTAGTCTAGACTATATTAAACTATAAGTATTTGCTGCAATATTATTGTGAAAATTTGTGTTACAAATGGACATTGAGATTTGTCTCTGATTTAGTATCCCCGGGTTAGTATTGCAGTCACCTCTGCAACCTTATTTGCATGTAGGCTTATGTATATGGATCTAGTATAGATAGATGAGGCTAAATTAGTGCCATACACTCTAGCTAAGCCACTGGTCTAGATCAAAGCCTGGCCAGGCAGTATTGGAAATCAACACACAGTAGATAGTTTGTATTTAGAATTGTAATGGTTGGACTATTTGAGGTTTAAAACTGTAATTTTAAATACAGAACGAAAAATTACTGAATATTTTAGCATTGCGATGAAGACAAACAAATGTTTTGGAATGAGGTCAAACCGTCATGATATTGCTTTTAGCAGTACTAAGAAAGGTTTGTGGAGATATAAATTTAAATGTGTATTCGTGAATTTGATTAGCAAAAGTAATTTTATTATTATATTAACTATATATCTTTTAATTTTTACATTAAGGACCTTACTGTACATTCTTAAATATAAACATACTCCTACCTAAATACCTTACTATAAGGTTTTTACTCTAATACCTTCCCTGAAACACGTTGAATATGTTCTAATTTGAAAGAAGATGTGTGAGAGGAGATATGATTGAGCTTTTTAAAATCTGTTCTGGAATAGATAAGTTGGATTTTAGCAAGTTATTTGAGAGGGAAGATAGTAATAGGACTAGGGGTCACAACTTAAAAATTTAAAAAAAACAGAGATGCAGGTTGAATGCTAGAAAATATATTTTCACCAATAGAGTGGCAGATTACTGGAATAGTTTGCTATATGAGACGGTAGACAGTCCAAACTTGTTTTCAAACGCAGATCAGACGATTATATGGGGAGGGAGGGCTAACTTTTGGGGGAGGGGGTATTCTGGAATCATTCCTGTTGATGCAGTTTTTTTTGTTATTTTTATGTATATTATGATTGATTTGAATTTTAACGAGTCTTGATGATGATGCTTTTTGTTTTTGACACATTCGTGTGGATTCATGATCTGACACAATCCTTTGTATTGTTTAAATTGTATATTGTAGATGCACGATCTGACACAATCCTATGGATGCATTTTGTTGGTGGGTTTTGACAGATGTGGATGACCTTTGATAGGCCCTTGTGGCTTTTGTTATCCGTGAAATTATGTTAAGGTTGTTAGGTAGGAGTATGTTTATATTTAAGATTTTACAGTAATGTTGTAGGTAGGAGTACGAATGTATACATTAAGTTTCTTTTATTAACTTTGTGACCCTAATTAAGGTTTTTGTACAGTCATTGTTTTTTAGAGTTATACCCTATGCATGTTACGTTAATAACCTAACCACACTGTGTGTATTATTTTAAACCCACTCATTATATATATATTTCAATGTGTGAATAATAAGTTGTATGTTGTAGGCTTAAGTTTATAATATTCCAGGATGTATGTATGTGCATCAATTCTAGTATGTTTTAAAGTATATTGATATCTTTGTGATAACTGGTCAATGTAAGTCAAAGTACATTTATGTATATTGATCTGAGTCCAAAAGTAGGACGCATTTTGCTAACTTTAAGGGTTGTACAGTCCAGTAATGCCCTTCCTTGGCTTTTTCTTTAAGTTCTTGGAGATTTTAGTTACTTCTTGGAGTCTTGAAGATTTATTTTAAAAATCTGAAAATCTTGGAGTTTTTCAATAAATATTGAAATAAAATTATTAAGTTAAAAATCAAAAAGGTGTGCTTTAATTTTTTTTTTGTATTTCTTTGCCATAGTCAGCAAATCATAGTCAACCAGATATTATTTTGGGTTATTTTTCTTATGTTTATATTTTTTATGATTTTATCGCGTTGCCAGCTACAGGTGAAGTTTCCTGTTTTGGGAGAATTTTTATCAATAGAGGAAACAATGAAATATAATCTTATACTTGTTAGGTCATCATAGGATTATGGAGATATATCTACAAGAAAGCTGCAGCTAAAGCTCCTTTTTGGAATTCACCTGAACCTGAACCTAATAGGCTCCAACAAGAATCTTTGGAATCTTGATTTAGCAGAACTTCAAGAAAGTCTGGTAATTATACTTGTGATTGGATAATGCGGTTGCACACACTGTATTAAAAGAGTAGAACGGTTAAAATTCGTTGTAAGCTACAATCCATTTTTTCTAATTCTCTATCATTAGGTAATCTTTTAGGATACCAACGTGTTCTACATCTCTCAAACCCTCCTGGAAACACACATTCCTCTCTTTAAAGTTAAGTTACGTTAGGCAAAAAGCTTTTGTTATTCGCAAAACATATCTTAATTTTCCAAGAAAATTCAAATATTTCTGTCTTGTCTCAAGCATACATACATATATTATATAACCCTTCTTCCTGGCGTGGGACTAAATAATAAACAGTTTAGTATTTAGTCACATGCCAGGATGTAGGGTTATATAATATAAGTGTGCATGCGACATGGCCTAAATATTTAAACATTCTGCTTTCATAATGAACACATTCTTCTTTAAATTGTACGAACAGTATTTATTCGGTTGCGGATTATGAAACACAGGTAGTCAGCCTCTTTATTGATTCAACTCCAAGCCTACCACGGGTTGCCTAATATAAAACATAAAATTAATGATTAATTCACAAAAAAATGAAATTCCTAAACAGAATTAATGGTAATTATAAAAGACATTTAGTTAAACATTTATAATATATATTTTCAGGTGAATAATCCTTTCAGAAGAAATGAAACGTAATACTTTGAGTGGAGCACATAAGAGGAAGAGAGCTGCAGAGGAGAAGGAGAAAATTAGAAACTTCCAAAATTAACATCGTGGTTCAACAATGGTGCAGCGTCACCAACTCATACCATTCCTTCAGTTTTCGCATCCACATCAGTATCCACTCCTGCAACGTTAGCCACTCATATCATTCCTTCAGATATAGCATCCACATCCGAATCCAAACCCAAATCTGTAACAGTAAAGGAGTTTCCAATCCAAGAGACAGATTTGGGGCTATGGAAGATTAATGATACTAACAAAGTAGATTACTGGATTCGTACTGGGCCTTCATCATGTCAGAATCATGATTGCAACTTTTCAAATTCATACAGTGTATAAAACAGCTGGAGTAGAGAGTATGAAGTCAAGGTATTTATCAAATAATGTGTTCAAACGTGGAATGAGGAATGGAGAGTGTGTAAAACGTGAATTGTTCCTCTATTCACAATTCCAAGGTAGTTTGTACTGCTTTGTATGTCGCCTACTGTCCAAAAAAGAATATCCCTTTGCTACATCGGGGTTCAATGACTGGAAGCACATGAATAATATTGTAGAACATGAAATGGATAATAACATCGAAAGTGCACGATGGCATATTTGATTAAGCATAAAGAAACTGGAAGTGTAAATTCTTTATTAGTTGAACAAAATCGCTCAGAGCAGAGATATTTAGATAAAGTGTTGACACGCGTTGTCTCTGTGATTCGCTTTCTTGCTTCCAGAGGTTTGCTATTTCGTGGAGAAAATCAGATTATTGGGTAAGCAAAGAATGGTAACTATTTAGGCAGTGTAGAGCTGTTGAGTCAATTTGACCCTTTCTTGGAAGAACATCTCAAACTGTATGGAAATCCTGGAAAAGGGAACCCGTCATTTTTATCTGCAAACATTTGTGAGGAATTTATTGAACTAATAAGACAAAAGGTTCCTTGTTCTATTCTTGAAGAATTGAAATAGTCAAAATATTATTCAATAAGTGTAGATTTCACTCCTGACGTCTCGCACACAGATCAACTGACATTTACTCTCTGATACATTAAAGGCTGTGAGTCTGTAGAGTGTTTCTTGATGTTCATCATCATCTTTTCTCATAAAGGAAAGGCTCTAACAGACACTGTTGTGGATTTTCTTAATGAGAACAAAGTTCCACTATAAAACTGCCGTGGTCAGTTATATGACAATGCCTCAAATATGTCTGGACGATATACTGGATGGCAAGCACGGATTCATCAACTCAATGAGTTCGCCATCTATGTCCCCTGTACTGGACACATCCTGTACCTCGTTATAGTAAAAGCAGTAGAGTGAGGTCTACAAATTGTAAAATTCTTTGACTTTCTTCAGTATCTATATTCCTTTTTTGCTGCTTCTACTGATCGATGGAATGTATTAACATCATCTTTGGGAAACATTTGGTGGCCAAGCATTTATCTGACGCACGATGGTCAGCATATTTTGCTGCTGTTCATGCTCTGTATGGAGGTTTCGAGAAAATAAAACATTCGCTGGATTCTGTATCAGTTGAAAATGAACAGGAAGTGAAAACAGGGCGAGAGGGAGAAGGAATGAGCAAGAAAATGGAAAAAATGGAAACAATCTTTCTCACAATTCTTTGAAATGACGCTAGAAATAATGAACAAAACAAGCAAGGTCCTGCAGCCAAAGAATGTAAACATCCTTGTTGCCACAAATCTTCTTAAGTCTATAAAAATCTATCTTCAGGAAACTAGAGATAAATTTCGTGAATATGAATTCAAAGCCAAGAGTATGTGTCTAGATATATATTGAAGTGATGAGAAAAAATTGGAACGAAAACGAAGTGTGCGTCTTACTAGATATGATGGATAATCATCAGCAGAAGAGATACTTCTCAGTAAAAGCGAAAAGTTCTGGACACTCTAATCTTTGAAATTACAAAACGTGCAGAAATCTATTAACAGATTGGAAATCTGTTTTCTTTCTTCAGTGAATTGAAAACCCTTGCTTCTGATGTACCAAAGGAAAATTGTGAACATCTAGCTAATATTTATCACAAAGACCTTAATTATGATGACCTTTTAAATGAATGTGAGCATCTCGAGTACTACATGGCCTTTGATGAAAATTGTGAGACTCCATGCAATTGTACAGAAAAATAATTGCCGACAATTTGAAATCTGTATTTCCTTATGTGGAAATTGTACTCAGAGTTTTCATGTGCATGATGGTGACCAACTGTACAGAAGAACGTTCTTTTTCAAGACTGAAACTTATAAAAAATCAGCTTCGTAGTACGATGAGGCAGCACCGTTTGAACTGGCTTTCACTCATGTCCATGGGGAATGACATCCTGAAGACCATTGACTTCAGGCAATTTTATGCAACGAAATGCCACAAATGCTTGTTATAATAAGAAATTTGTATTAATTTCATATGGGACATCCAATCTGTATGGCTTATTGAGTATTATTGTATTTTTCAAGCCTCGTATATTGTTCAAATGTTTATTATGTTGATTAGTTGCAGCTGTACAGCATGTTTTTAATGTTTCAACACTAATTTTGTCGGAAGTGCCAATAAAATAAATATATGTTTAATTTTATTGACCATTTACATTTTTATTCATGTGAGTAGTTGTCGTAGGGTCCCCAGTACACTGCTTTGCCCGCGGACCCATAATACTGTTAAGACGTCCCTGGTGTTATCTCTACTGTCTCAAGGACAGAGATGACATGGTAAAACCTCCTTGAAGACCCATCAAAAATGCTACCATTTTGCAGTTTCCAATCATTTCATAACCATATTGCTTATAATTCAAAGCTTATAGTAGGAGTTTGACAATCTTGTAGTAGTCATCTTGGAGATAAACTGAATCAGCTAAAGGAAGGAATGGATGTTTATTTCAATTATGGAGAAGAACAGCATTAACACTTCTTGAGGAGCTATCATTGAAGATTACATGTAATTCAAATTGCATCAAACAAACCAGATACATTATTGCATTATCATAGCCCTATTTCTGACACTATAGTATACATCTTGACTTATCTTTTCAGCTTCTGAATTGTTGCTTTCTGCTGAAGATAGCTTATTCGGTTATGGAGGGGTGGTTACAGGAAGGTCATCACTGTGTTACTGGTAAATAGAGGATGGAAGATCTGGTTATGAACTAGCAGGTGCATTTTTACCAGTTCAACGTTTGAAAGGGTTGACTATGCAGAAGTAGCAATTGCTTGAGTGGTCAGTGGGTTCATGCTAAATCGTGGGAATGGTAAACTTCATGTCTCTTTTTTCACCCTATATACCATCCAATAAAAGTAAAAAATTATACTTTATTACTCTTTCGCTTACAAACAAAGATAACAGCTTAAATACCTGTGACATTAAATAGTTTCTTAAGTTTCAATATATTATAGCAGTGTTAAAGAGCAAAATGTTTCTGCAGGAATATTCCAGAATAGTCCAGAAGCTTCTAGAAGTCTCCAATGGGCCGTTTTTGCAAGATCTGGAACATTCTTAAGCTTCATAAAATTCTACTAAGTTCTAGAAATTTCTCTTTAAATCTAGAATTTATATATTCTCAACTTTTTTCCGAAATTAATAATATCCTATCATTATTTTCGAAATGGGTAAATTTGGACTTAAGTGTCACGTACGATAAAAAGTTCTGGGATCAAAATAAACTTTTTTTCATTTACTTCTGTTATGAACTAGTAGGAAATAACACTTTTAGCCCAGTGTTATCATTATCTACCTAAAATTAACATAAACTCATTCATAATTTTACTCATCATAGTGGATAACATATTTTGTTTTATGTACTTTCTTTCTCCCACAAAACTACAATAAGTTGTAATGCAGTACATTTTACAATGAATTGGAATTTGTTTTTTTAATGTTTCAAAGATAAAGAGACGGTTTTTAAGTCAGAGCAATGAAACTTTGTAAATGGGATATTATCATTCATTGAACACATAAAATTATAATTAAAATTACTAATACTAGTAATAAAATAACTAATACTGGTAATCAAACATTGACCGCTACCAAGCTCTAAGTTTAAGGTACACACATTAGGTAGTTAAGAAATGGATATTATGTATCTACATAAAAGCAAATTAATTTAGAATAAAAAATAATATATATATATTTATTCAGCAAAGGACACAGTTTCTATAATTATTGCCAAGCTCCCCCATTGTTTATTTGAGCAGTTGATACCATTGTTACAGAATTTCTTCAGTTTAAGGAAATATATGATTCGATATTCTTTTCCATCTCCTTCAAATCAGAGTAAACGTTGCAATCTATGTGTTGTTGTAATTACTTAAATAAATGGTAATCAGAGGTGCAAGGCCCAATGTGCATGAAGATGAGGAAAAACATCCAAAGCATTGCAGTTTAGGGGGACTAGATCAAAGGTTTCACGTGTGGAGGCGCAGTATCATGAATAAAGAGGAAACCATTCGGTTGACCACACTTGGAAACAATTTGGGTTGAGTTAGAACTGAAATTGGTTTTTAACTAGCGTTTGTCTCTAGATTCCCAAATTACTCCTGTTTTTCTGTATCATATAAAAATTTTCAGCTACAGATTACAATCACTTTGTATAAAACAAACATAAAAATACCACAACTAAGAAATTTGTGCTTATTTTATAGAATGTTTTAACAATTTTCATTGTCTCAAAAGAGCTGCCCTAGAGCACAAACTTTTAGTGCTTTTGTTTTCTTAATTTGCCGCAGCATGTTGCAATCGAATGTTTCAGGGTAATTATATAGTGTATTTATAAGTCCGTTTTATACAAGCTCTTTGAATGATAACCAAGCGTTTTTTTAAGTTTTGACAATGTTCCGATAAAATGTTAATTTTTAATAACTGCCAAATCTGCTGACTATCAAACACACCGAGCTTGATTTTTTTCAATAATATGCTACAAATGCTAAATGAAGTAATTAAATCAGTTGCCAATACCGTAACGAATTGCTTCATGAGACGCAGATTGATGTACAGAGAAGGGAATATAAGGGCTCATATATGATTTCGAGGGCCAATTCATCTTCACTCAATGCTTCTCTCGAGCTCTGCTGCTCCACATTCACAGACCAGTGATAGTTCGTCTACCTGCGTTTCTGACCAAGAAGAAAACATACCATTTTAATGTAAAAACCTATAACCCAATTGTGTTTGTGATGTTGGAACAACTCTATGACTCTCTATATATGGCCATATTCTTCACAAAGACAAATTAAAGGCTCCTGTGGGAATAACAATATAAATTTTCATTGTGGAAAGGGACACACTTTAAACACTGCTTTGATCTCTCGTGGACAGTCCCAATTCAGTTGAATTGCAGATGTGAATTTCGAAATCCATAAGTAAACCTGTCTGTGAAACTAATGCACCAAGCTATGTCAATTCCAAAGTACAGCAGAAATGCACTTCTCTGGATCGAAAGTAGGATAACTTTGCTCACTTCTCAAGCAGGTTTTTCTTATTCATTCTTTATGCTTGGAGTAAGAAATTCTTTTTTATAGTCCCAAAGATCGTGCCAAATAATTCAATTTATGCTAATCTATTCGCTTAGGAGCTAATTCAACTTCAATTTCAAAACATGCATCATTACTCTCATTGATGCTTTCAGCATGATTCAGATCTTCAAAGAAAGGATAGTTGAAAGAAAATTGGCATTAAAATTTTAGTTGAATAAGGCAGTGAACGCAGTCGACCTGGGAGTTGACTAGAAGACTAGAATTTACATTGGTTTTATTGTTGTATCTTGAATTTTCAATACATAAATATGCCAGTCACTGCGATGATCTTGTGGCTCTTGCCAACTTATAAGGTGTTCTCTTGGTCCACATCCCTAAACTCCAAACGCGCTACTTGGCCAACTTGGGAAGGGCCCTGACTTGTTCTTATCGCTAATTTTAATCTACAATATACTATAAAGGCTTAGTTGACAAATGCACTGAGGATTGTCCTTGTAGGGAACGGTGAAACTACCACAGGTAGAAAAAATAGCCCAAGCAGGTTAGGCACTTACGACGAAAAGCAGCAGAGTCAGACTTGATCTGGAATAAAGGAAATAAATATGTAAATAAAAAATATGTTCAACAGTCACAAGCTTTAAAAAAAAAACTTACATAAGGTTTGATTATCCCTTGAATACAGACTTCTAAGAATTCTTTGCAGAATACTATAGTAATCACCTAAGTAGAGCGACACACAACCTTTTACCGTACTGTCTCATATGCAACTGAATACCTAAGTTAAAAGCTGTCACTGTTTGCTAATAGTACCTCTTCTAAGAGTCGTGCCGGTTGACCGAGGCATAGTGGTCATACGAGTCATCACGTCATTGCCTGATGCCTGGGTATGTCACGCTGTGTGCCTCATTTAGGCATTGGAGCCGAGTCACCCTAGCCCAAGTCTGGTGGGATCTAAACAATGTCGTATCTGTAATTAATGAAAATTACTTCCTATAAAGTGACCAACGTGAGACTATTTGTAAATAAAATGGAATTACGCTACCTTTCTGGAGAGTGTGTACATCGCGATTATAATCGCAAAATGATACATTCGTAGAGTTAGAAAGATCTTAGAATTACATAGACTTCAACCATGTTGCTGTTCGCCGCTTGCTAAATAAACCGAACTTGAATCTAGACGATCCGCCAAGCTACCATTCAATCCTCTACACCCATTCTGCTCAAATTTCGTTAAACTTCTGATGTTACCCGTGATTATAGATTATCTTTTAGTCTAATTTAAAAATAGGAAAGTGCTCCTGCTTCGTAAGGCTTGCAATGGTCAGTCTTCCAATCAGGTACTTCTGAATCTCTTGGCAGTATTTGACAGTGTTAACCGTACTGTCCTTCTTCACAACCTACGTAAATTCCAGGTGCCTTGAAACTAATATTAAGTTGTTTTGATCGTATAATGTCTTAGTCAATCTATTCTTATGGAAAATGATAAATCTGATCCGACAAAGATGCGTTTTTGTTTTCTGCTCGGATTGTTCTTGTTCCACTTTTGTTTTAAATTTATATTCTTTCCCTGGTCTATCTTATGCATAGTTGTGTACTATCCTTTTTTTGTCTTGATGCCATGGAAAACTATTTCTACAATTTTCAGTCCTTTTTGCTGTGACTATAATACACATTTTATCCGATTAAAACACCACCACTGAATAGCTCTCGGCCAACTTTCTAGAATCAACGATTAAAAAAATTCATAAGTATTACTAGTATATATATATATATATATATATTCGATGTGGCCAACATTTTGTAGCCATGTCCTATGGTCAGATAAAAGAAAAAGATTAAATTCTCTGAACAAATAATGACAGGTATATTTGTCGCAAAAATGGTGGGGTTGATCTTCCCCCCAAACTTATTTCCACAGTAAATCATGGCGGTGGATCTATTATATTATTAACTAGTATATATGCAACGTTGAATCATCGAACGCAGAAAAAGAATCCTAAATAAAAAATCTGGAAGCTAATATGAATAATCACGATCAAGCTTGGCCGAAGAAAAAGAATCCTCGTTCGACACGGCAACGAGCACAAACACACATCAAAACTGATATTTCTTGGTTGAAGGAAACTAATAAAAGCAGTTATAATGGCCATTACATTTGCCATACCTCAACCTGATAGAAAATTTATGGCATGAACTGATGTTCCGCAGCTATCTCAGAGACCAGCAAAACCTCATTAAATTGGAAAAGTTTTGAAAAGACGAGCGGAAAAAAATTCCATCCTAAGTTTGTTTCAACTTAATCAATAATTATAATATTTTTTGGTTGAGTAACAATATGCAAAACGGTTTTACTATTTACTATTAGTTATTAAATTGTATAGTACGAGGGGCGGTCAATAAATTTTGCGAATCGGTAGGGCAAAACAGCGGAAGGGGGATGGTTATTTGTGGGTGTGTTAGGACAAGGTATGACAAGTCAGGACCTGCAGCCGCACGCTCCTGCCTCATCTATTTAAGAAGCAGTAGCTGATCGCAGATCGGAAGTCACAAATGTTTTAAAAATGGTAAGGTTGAGCACTTCGCAGTGATCAAATTTTTGAACAAGCAAGGCAAGAATGCAAAAGAGATCCATGAACGCATTGTGCAGTGTACACCGACACCGCCCATTCCTATGGAACCATTGCTCGCTGGAATAGGGAGTTCGGCCATGGTCGTGAGTACCTTGAAGATGACCCCCGTCCAGGACGCCCGTCAGACCTGACCAACGAGGAAAATGTGCCCGTGTGAAGAAGATGATCATCGAAAATCGACGGATGAAGGTTTAAGAAATGAACGAGAACTTGGAATATCACATGGAGTGTTATCAACATCATCCACGACAATTTGGCCATGACCAAGGTCTCTGCCGGTTTGGTCCCTAGAAATCTCACGAAACCCCACACGCCATGATCGACTTCAACGTCGTCAAAGTTCGGAGAAGCTGCTGCTCCTGTACAACCAAGACCCGGCGGGATTTGAGTCTCGCATAGTTACAGGTGATGAAAGCGGGGGTCCACCACTGGGATCCCGCGACCAAGCTCGAAAGCATGACCTGGAAGCTCGTCGGCTCTCCGACCCCCATCAAGTTTCGCACCCAACCGTCAGCGAGGAAGAACATGGCCACCATCTTCTGGGATTCTGAGGAATATTACGCCAATGAACTGGCTGGGTTGAAGAATTGCATCCGTCAGAAGCGGCGCGGCAAGTTGACACGAGAAGTCCTGCTCCTCCACCACAATGCCCCTCTTCACAAGGCGAGAGTTGCACAAGTTGCTTTGCTCGAGTGCGGATTCGAAGAGCCTAACCATCCCCCCTACAGTCCAGATATGGACCCTAGTGACTAATTTTTATTCCGCCAGCTTAAGGCTGCACTGGACGATGAAGATGTCCAGCTCGCCGTATAGGAGTGGATTTAACAGCAGTCGGGAGATTTCTGGTTGTCTGGAATTCGAAGCCTCAGGGACAAGTAACGCAAGTGCATTGAAGTCGAGGTTAGTTATATTGAGAAATAATAAAACACTTTTCCTCATATCTCGTTTCCTTATATCTGAATTGCAAAACTTATTGACTGCCCCTCGTATATGAATAGGTTTTGATTAAAAATGTTCTTAAACTGTGTTATTTCTTAATTGTCTATCAAACTTGTTGCCATTTATTGTATGTCTTTTAATACATTCCTCTTGATGACGTCAAATTTCTTACACTGTAATTAAGGGTTTCCGGTTTCATTATTTATGCATGGTATAACAGTATTTGAAAGTAATGTGGTACAGTGCAACGTATCTTTTTTGTCAGTGCTGTACCATGGTAAAGAATTAGAACGAGATAGATCAGACGGATCGGATATTCCATTTCTGAAAATGTTGAGGCATTTAAAATCCCTTCATCAACGGTGTCACGCTTCTCCTGAGAATTACTCATCAGATGCATTACCGCCCTCTGTGGACAGATTAGTGGCTAAACCCGGTTTTGCCCCAAAAGAAGTTTCAGACACATGGGCCTTTGTTCCTAACAAAGACATAGTGTAATGTTATAAATAATGGCTGAAATATGCGCTACACCGATATCACTCCATTTTGCATCAAAATATTAATCAAAATTACTAATGTCGGAAGAAGCCAACCTTACCCTCTGTCTTTGGGTGATTCCACACTTTACAGCAGTTTAATATAAACTAGATATTACTATATGTCGTAGGTTGATATTAGAACCCAACCCTTTTTTAAATTCTTCAGCCCGAGGGAGAGAGCCTTATGAACGGATTAGTTCGTTATGAGTGTGGGTAAAATTATAAATCCAACCTAGAGTGCAATTAAGTTTCAGAGTGCAGTTCTAAGGTGGCTAATGCTTAGCTATCTTGGAAAGGTTCTGGGATAATAGAAACGGAGTTAAAAAATATACTTGACTACTATGCAGATAATATATTTACACTATTAAAAGGGTTTTAATTAAGATATATAAACATAAGAGACGTAAATGAGTCTCGGCTTCCAAGAGTTACCACCGTACACACAAACAGACAATGACGGAGGGAACGCTCAAATGACCTTGAGCAAACGCGAAGCAAATTGACGGAGGCTTAAAAAGGGGGACTGATTTTGTGCACCTGGTGAGAAGAAGTGGTTCTAAAATGCGAGTTCTGAGGTCAATTGGTTCTTACATGGCCTTCAACTCCACAGGAGAAACAAACGATAGTCATTTTGGTGAACGATGAAGCAGGGGGTTTGAGTTTGGCTGGCCCAGTCACGTTGACGAACTTGTTTCCACTGTTAGGAACAAATTTGTTCTTGCTTACTTGGGACTTGGAAGATGGAGTTCTGACTTATTCCCTCCTTTCGGATAGCAGCTGTGGCTAGCCGCGTAGACATCTGCCTCCTCGATGCATTGCGTGAGGATATGGCACTTCCGTTTCTTCATGAAGGACCTGATTTCCGAAGGTAGCGAGGCAAGAAATTGGTCCTTGAGGACGAAATCGACTAGAGCGTCGTATCCATGAGGCTTTTTGGACGCATCAATCAGGATTAAAGTGACGCTGCAGGGAGTCTGACGGAAGGACTGGTTTGGTTGAATGCGGTATGCCTAAATTTAGATCGGTAGAACTCCGGGGTCATATTATAGGCGGCGATCAGCTCGGCATTTAACGAAGAGTAATCAATCGTTGCCTTCTTTGAAGGAAGGAAGATGAAAATATCCCTGAGTTTGGAACTCAACAGGGGCATTAATTGTGCTATGCCTTCCATTTCGATGTCCCAATGACTCACCTCGAAGATATTCTCGAAGAGGGTGAGATAAGACCCGAAGTCATCTTCTTTTTGAATACTGAGAGTTTTAATGTAGCTGACTACAGTGTGTCTAGTCTAGAGCTTGCGAAATTCCTAGAGAGAGTTTCGTTCCTAGACCTGAACATCTCCAATTCGTGGGAGCGAATCCTTTCTCTTTCTTCGCATTCCTTTTATCTTTCTCTTTCTTCGTGTTCCTTTTCTCTTTCTTCTGCTTTTTCTCTTCTCTCTTCCTCCTGAGTGTAGGTTATTAGGTCTTTTTGGTTGAGTACGAGGGACTGATCTTAGGCCTTGAAAATTCCAAACGACGAATGTTACTGGATTTACGCGAGAGAAGCGACAACAAGAAATAAATTAACACACGAGAATGAATGTGGCGGGATTTCTAGTAATGCATGGACAAAAGTGCGCTGGGTTTTGCCTAACCCAATAAAACTACGAACAATAAAAGTGGAAAAACATTCGCGGAAAATAACGCAATTACTTTGCACAGTGCCGATTCTATCCGTATGATCACTAGGGTAAAAAACTTTGGGGAACGAGATTTTACCTAAATCCCTCACAGTGATTGAGACGAGAGTTACAGCACGCTGAGTAACAACTATACATGCAACAATGCAATTTTTAAATGTACCTTTAATTTACGGCAGATGAAATGAGGCCTTAAGAACAACAATTCATTTAAGTGGGGGAATAAAATAATGGTGATGCACGGTCACGCAAAATAAATTCGCACACCCCCTAAAAATAAATAAATAAGAACGCCTAAAATACAATTGTGTGAGGAGTAATTCCTCACCTTCGGATGTCCAGAACCAGAACCAAAATTAGCCAACAATTGCACAATTTAACCAAGGTGAACCATTGATTAACCAAGATTAACCCTAATAAAACTGACAACAGTTTACTATAATATAGACGTCGTAGGGTGAAACCACCCAAGACACCAGTTTAATATAATATAGATATTACTATATCTCGTAGGTTGATGTTAGAACTCACCGTTTTTTAAATTCCTCAGCCCAAGGGAGAGAGGCCTATGAACGGATTAAACCGTTATGAGCGTGAGTAAAATTACAAATACAAATCAGAGTGCAATTTTAGGTTGACCAATGCTTAGCTATCTTGGAAATGTTCTGGGGTAATAGAAACGGAGTACAAAAATATACTTTACTACTATGCAGATAATATATTTACAAAATTAGAATTAAAAGGGTGTTAATTAAGTATATAAACATAAGAGATGTACCCGAATCTTGGCTTCCAAGAGCTACCCGGGCGGGTCGACCGCCATACACACAAACGGAAAATGACAGATGGGACGCTTAAATGACCTTGAGCAAACGCGAAGCCAATTGACGGAGGCTTAAAAAGGGGAGAGGAAGCTTGCACAGGAGAGATGCGCGTTGCGGTTACCTCGAATATTTGGTCTGAGGGAGTAGTCCGCCTTGTTAGAGATGGCGTAGACACCACAAAATAGCCGAATCGAGAATTTGACGCGTTGGGTTTGGTTAACGGGTACCAACGAGTACCGGTTTGACTCTCGCGAGCTCTAAAGGAATACACGGAGCTTGATAGACTCTACAAGGATTCAAGCGGAACTAACGAGAACGGGGGGATAAGAGATACTCGCGGATACTCGGGACACAGTCAGTGCATTACGTACTGTTGTCAAAGTCCGCCATTGGATGTTTTATAGGGGTGAGACGGAGTGGCCTTTTCCAGTGCCCGAATGGGGAGTCTTCCAGGGAGCAGACCCTTCGCCGGCGAGGAGGACTTTGCCATATGTTTGCCGTTGCAGGATAATATCCCGGCGGAACCCATCGCGGTATTAAGCACATCCCAGGCTGCCCGGAATCGGGCATTCAACCCGTCACGACCTTTGCGCTTTTGCACCTCATTAGTGTTGATTAAAATGTGTATCGCTGGTGTGTCCTCTCTCTCTCTCTCCTTGCAAGAGATGAGTGCGCGCATCTTCTCCCCCTAACATATCGTCACAGACTGGAAATTTGCCTTAATTGCTCTTCAAAAGTCCGGGAAAAGAAGAAATAATGATCAAAAGCTATTAGTGAAAAGTGATGATATCTAAGAATGGTAGGGAGAAGCAGATAGATACCATAAAAGAGCATACCTATGTAAAACTGTACATAAATGAACAATAATAATGGACATATCACCCCATATATTACCAGACAGATTTCGAGATATTAGGTAAGTGCATGTCCTGTCAAACTTCAGGCGAGACCCACAAAAAAATCCACAATGAAGTGAAACAGTGTTCGAATATAACGAAACCTCTCTAGAGATCGAAATGTACCAAAATATAAAACAGACTTACATTGACCAATAAAGATAATCAGTCATGTACATTTAGAAGAGTTGATATATTTCTGTTTTCGCTTAAAAGGCAGCCTGGAAAAATTGATTAAATTTAAAGAAGACCTCCTAATCTAAATTTCAGGCTGATTAAGCCTTTCAATGACTTAGATGAAAATTGAAAAATAAGGTGAGGATTCTGCTGAGATGTTGGGTTGCAGACTATGTTAATTAATGATTGATTCAGCGCAAAGTAGCATGTTCGAAATTTGAGGTTACCCACACCAAATGAGATGGAGGGGTTAATTATAATAATCAGTATGGGGATTAGACAGGGAAGAGTGGAAAATAGCGACTTGGAGGGAAAGAGGGAAGAGGAGAACCATATTTAAGAAAGTTCGAGCCATCTTATTCCCTCTTTAGATACAGAGGCAAGTTAAGGGAGGTAGCCCAGACAAGTGGGGACATTTTCAAGTGGCATATTACTGAATTCCATGGGATTGCAGATCGAATATGATCCTTCATTTAGGATAATTCGATTTATCGGTAAAGGGTGTGAAGAAGAAACTGAGCCGTCAGATGAAAAGCGAAACGAACAAGAAACTTGATCAGTGTGTGGAAAGATTGATTTTTATGAGGTTAAATAAAGTGAAGGCTTTGAAGGCAGGTTTTAGAAGCAAGTGGTTGGAATTAATGGCGACGGTGTAGGCATCAGAGGTTCTAGTCATCTCGTTCATAGATGAAGTGTATTTAAATGCATAAACTCTCCATCTATTAGATGTAACAATTTAAGATCTCAGCATATGTGTTAACGGAAATAAGATGAATTCAAAGTAATTTTATTACTTAGGCATGGTAGTCATATTCACTGAGATATAATTGTTTTTAGTGGAAAATAGAAGAAACACCTCAGCCAGGAAGATCATAGCCACCATCTTCTGTGATTCTGAGGGAGTGTTGATGGTGGACTATGCGCCTCGTGGAAGGATCATCACATGCCAATATTATGCCGAGAAACTGGCTAGGTTAAAGAAGTGCATCCATCAGAAGCCGCGCAGCAAGTTGACACACGGTGTCCTGCTCCTTCACGACAATGCCCCTGTCCACAACGCCAGAGTTGCACAAGATGCCCTGCGCGAGTGCGGATTCTAGGAGCTCAACCATCCGCCCTACAGTCCAGATTTGGCCCCTAGCGACTACTTTTTATTCTGCCAGCTTAAGGCTGCACAGCGT
The DNA here is from genome assembly GCA_963969495.1 of Ceratothoa steindachneri. NCBI lineage: Eukaryota > Metazoa > Arthropoda > Malacostraca > Isopoda > Cymothoidae > Ceratothoa > Ceratothoa steindachneri. The sequence continues at coordinate 109,021,139 of OZ018332.1, forward strand.
GGACGCCGGTTTAAGGACGATGAATATGTCCAGCTCGCCGTCCAGGAGTGGATTGAACAGCAGTCGGGAGATTTCTGGTTGTCGGGAATTCGAAGCCTCAGGGACAAGTGGCGCAAGTGCATTGAAGTCGAGGGTAGTTATATTGAAAAATAATAAAACACTTTTCCTCATACCTCGTTTCCTTATATCCAAATTGCAAAACTTATTGACCGCCCCTCGTACTACGCCTTAATGCCCCCTCCACCCAGGAAGCGTATTGGGATTCCATTGGGATGCTCACCATGTTAGAGAGAGGTAATGGGGCTGACAACTAAGGAAGTTTAAGTAGATCTTCAAAGATGATTTGATAAGCTGATCATTATCTTCTTGTTCCTATGTCCACTCATACGAAAGTTAGAGGAAACATCTAACAATGCCGACATGGAATATTTAAACAAAATATTATTCCTGTCACGATTATTGGACTTTTAGAAAAAAGTTAGTGGATAATAATTGTTTACTTTCTTTCTTTGATTTGAAGAAAATACGGTGCAAATTAAAGTTGCCTGTTTCCTTTATTTACTACTAGACTACCAAATAGTATTTACACCAATTGCGCGTACTAAATTTGAACGTTTATCATACGCCCCCTCAATAATCATCAGGATCAAAGAAAAACTGGCTGAAGAAAATCCTTCCCCAAATCTATCTGCACAACAGTATGAAAAAAATATTAGGTCGTCTCAAAAATACAAACAAAATGTTTCGTGTTGCCTTCATACTCAAATACCTATAAATTTTGAATGTATTTCCTCAGTTCGCCTTTGTTTAAATGCTTTTTCCCTTCGAAATGGAGAAAATGAGTACAATTTATACTCTTCGTTTAGTTTGAAAAAATTTTCCCCGAAATTTTGAAAACAACTTTTTCATACGTCTTGCAATTTCTTTTTCAGAAGGATTTGTTTTATATAAGATAAAGATAAATAATCTCGATATTCATGACAGCCTCCTTAACTCCTATTATAAAGCCTATAACCCTTGATTAAAAGCTTCTTTCGTATTTTGTCTGACCGAAAACTCCATAATATTGTTCATTCCTATAGATTAAAGGGCTTTTTTATTTAGGGAGCCCATCTGGCGACTGCCTGCCTTTGCATAAGTCGCCGTACGCGACCTAGCCTACGACTAGGCTATATTAAGAAACACGTAAAAAAAATAAGAAAACAAATAATAATATGTAAATAACAAACAACAACGCTAAAAAGGACAAGGGCTAAAAAAATAACAAGAAAACAAATCAAGAAGTAGGCGCGCTCTGGCGTCGGGGGTAGGACCGCCCCTACCCCCCGTCGCAAAAACATGCAACCTACCAAAAAATACAACAACAGTAAAATGAAGAGAAGGATGCCCGCATCCTCCAAAAAGTCGTAAAGTCCACAAGTCAGTGTGAAGGAACCCATCATGAGTACAAGGGACAAGCGGAAGCGACACCGCTCGAACCGGTACCGGGACAAGGAACGTGCGTGAAGATTGCCCAGACCGAAACATTCAATAAGAATGTGCCGAACAATCTGAGGGACAAAACAGTCTTCACAATATGGCGCAAGTGAGCTCTTCAGCAAATGGCTGTGCGTCCCGCGAGTTTGTCCAATTCGGAGCTGACAGAAAGCAACCTGAAGCCGTCGCAAGATTATTAGGTAGCTCCATTTGAACAGTCGCGGCGCAATGGCACGCAACTTTAATGTTCCCCACGACTGTCTCCGATCTTCTTTGCTAACCATCCCGGGGAGCTGCCCATATTCCTGCCAGGTAATCGGTGTAAGGAAGAGCGAGACACTTGTCTGGTAGCCCAATCCTCGCGGACTCTTTGGTGCCCTCATTGCCGTGCTCATTCCCTGCAATTCATTTATGTCTAGGAACTCAGCAGAAGATAATCTTGAAATCCGCCTGGCTCTTCAAACCCGTGGCGTCACGGATATCGCGAACCAATGAATGCAGAGATTCCAATGAATCGAAAGCACTCAGTGTCCTTTGTGAGTCGCTAAAAATCCCACTCTAGTCTCCGAACCGGGCACGTCACGTTATCTCCCGTACCTAGCAGTCCATGTCAACCAGCTCAGCCGTGAAGACAGAGGCAGTGCCTGTCAGAGCACCGCTGACTTCGAACAGAGGGGATACGGCGTGAAAACCGACCCCCTTCTTGGGACCTGGAGCCATCCGTATATACTGGCATAGTTCCAGTGTAACACAAAGTGTGCTCCAATAAGGTCGAACGCAATACTGACGGCGCTGTAGAAGCTTTGGAAGCAGAGGCGTGGCGACAAATAGTCAAAGGTGCTACCATCCTAGGGTGGCGTCCTGGGCAGAACCAGGGGAGCCCACGGCCCGAGAGCTATGCCGACATCTCTAAGGAGCTTCCTAGCCCGAAACCCAAATGGCTTAGGGTATGACTGGCGACTCTCGGCAGGCATAGGCACCGTCTAGATCAGCTGAGAATGCAGTGAGAGCTGTTGGCGACTGAGAGAGGCGCTGAGTTTCTGCGTACAGGCGAATAATGCACTGTGCACAGCGTAGATCGAGTGACATCTTCCCAGCATCGACAAGTAAGCTCTCAATGGGGGAAGTACGGAAGGCACTGGTTGCCATGCAAACGCCGGTATGGTGGATCGAGTCCACCTTCCACAATAGACGATCGGGTGCGGATGCATAAAACTCGCATGTAGTCGGGCATCGAACGAAAAGAGGATCGATAGAAAAGGTAAGGCAGCAGCCCTATCAGCGACCTAAACGCTAAACGTCACGGAGGGAAGAATATCCATGGAGCGGGTACAAGAGACCCTAAGGCTCCAAATATGGGTCCCGCTGATGAGGCATCGGTCAAATACAAGACCAAGGAAAGAGTGAGAGTCCACCACTTTCAGGCGCACCCCATGGAGAAATAAGTCTGTGACAAGAGGAGCCATAGTCTTATCTAAAGAAAACCGAAGCCTGTGCGCTTCGGTATAGAAATAGGCGCGGTTCAATGTCTTTGTAGTAGACGCTCCAGAGTTGGTATCTGTTCCGCGTTAAAAGATATTGAAAGCTAGTCCACGTAGAATGTAGCGAGGTCATCTTTTGGCAGCAGCACCGAGTTGATGCCGTTGATGCTCAGTGCAAAGAGTGTGACATTGAGGAAAATTCCCTGCCGGACACCCTCTTTTTACTGAGGTGGGCCAGAAAAAGATCCACCTACCCGTACCCGGAATCGAAGATATTGCAAAAATTCAGATATAAAGATTGGGAGGCGTGCCCTCACCCCCATCGTGCGGAGGGTCTCCATAATACCGTATCCCTATGCGGTATCATAGGCCTTAGCCTGATCGAAAAACACCGTGACGTAGTGCTGTCTACGAAGGAAGGCCTAGCAGATGGCTTTTTCCAATCGAAGCAGAGCATCCGACGTGAAGTGGAACTTGTGGAAGCCGCACTGTGCACAAGAGAGATGGCTTGCACTGTCCAGAAAAAAGGCTAATCTAACATTTACCAATTTATCCATCAACGTGAACACGCAGGAAGTTGGAGAGATTGGGAAGAAACCAGCCAGTGTAGAGTGATCTCTCACTGGTTTGCGAAAAGTGAGCACACCAGCAATTGGCCAGGAATCTGCGAGGATACCCTCTACAAAGATCCTGTTGAAGAAATCTAACAGAAAGGCGGGGCTCGCGCACGATGCGAGAGCGGAACGCAATTCACTTAGATCAAACTTTTCGTTCAAGGGTTCTCTGCCTCTGGGGGTAAAGTACAGCCCGCGGCCTTCCACGACATCACGACGCGCATTGAATGCTGGCGAAGCAGCATCCTGGCTAGAGAATGCAGAGAAAGGGTTCGTGAAGGATTCTACCATGGACGCCTGGTCCGAGATTGTGGTCCCATTCTCCAGGAAATCGGGAGTGAGGTCCTGAGAGACCTTGCCCCCAATCCCGTTAACGGGATCTTCCCGTTAAGGAAGACACGTATGCCCGCCAAGAACAGCGGCAAGCGTGCTTCGAAATATACGGGAACCTAGCCCTAGCTTGACGAAATTCCCCGACAGTGAAATCGTTCAGGCAGCGCTTATAGCGTATGTAGACATAACTCTTCTTTTCGAGGGCTGTCTCACACTCAACTGACGACCACGGGAATTTTCTGTGTGCAAAAGGGCCAGACGTACTAGGAATAATATCCAGGCCTACGGCTAGAAAAGAACTCAACCTCCTCATCTACCGACCTAAACTCCTTGATTCGCCAAAAGGGTCCCGTCGGAGAAACGGGTCAATTTCGGCTCTCTACCAATCACACTAGCTAGAGCTGTCCTCTGATGGATCCTGTTGCCCTGAGCCAACATGCTGCCATCAGTGGAGCGAATAAAAAGGAAGCGTTGAAGATAGTTGGCTCGAAAACGCCAGGTAGCCTCTGAATGAGGGACCCGACGTAATTGAGGCTCCGCTTTGCGCAGTTCTGGCCTTCGTCTGGGATTGCTAATCCGGGGGAGCAATGGGGCAGGATGTGTCGATCTTGCCTTGGTCGCTTACCGAAACGGCAGCAGACTCGTCCGTTCCCGCGGCTGTCGTGAAGGGAGAGGAGCCCCGATTCTTTTTCCTTAATGGAGAGGAGGGCTTGAATTGAATCTGCTTCTCTCCTCCGTTGGCAAGAGCCCCTATGTTAGATTGGCCTGCCTCAGCAAGATACTTCTCTGAAATGGATAGTGTCTTGCCCATCATATGAGCAATAGACGGGGGAGTAGATCCCTTGTCTACTTGTGAGACCTCGGGGACCAAAGCCGTCTGAGAAGGAGCTTACATAGGGGCGGACACTGGTTCTGTGTTTGGCACCAAGCCGCTCGGGATTAACCCCGTGGAAGATCCTACCATCTCAGGTGGGGTCACCTCAGGAACCATGTCCATCTCAGAGCGGCCGCCATGTGGCCATCCCTTCCGCCCTTCGAAGACATAACAAATCCCATTCGAGGTACCTTTTTTACCTAATGCAGGCGATCCAGCATCTGTCTAGGAAAAGAGGGGGGTACCTACAGTGATTCCCTGCTGGCTCTTAGCGTACGAGTGCAGGATGTTAGGGGGCCAAGGGCAGACGAGACTTGCTATTTCTTGACCCCCTGGGAGGGTTGGCTCTATCAACGCGGTCCAACTTGGAGCGGTCAGTTTTCAGCAGCCTGCGTGGTTTCTTGGCAATCCCTTGTGAAAGAAAAGGAGGGATTGCCACTGGAAAGAGGTATCCACCCAAGGGCGCCTCCAGAGAAAGGGATGAGGGGGAGACCCCTATACCCATAGGCAGAGGAGAGGAGTAAGCCTCCTCTCTGGCAAAAAAAAATTGGAGTGTCTCCTGAGAAAGCACAGGGGGGGGAGGGGATGACATCAATTTTTTTCAGGGGAGATGCCCGTGGGCGGCTACAACGACGATCGAGGGAAAGGTAAAGAAGGAGTTTTTTTTTTAATTCATTATTGGGTGTGGTGATCCCTTGTTTAGCACGGGACGCAAACACTCATTATCCCAAGCAGTAGCCCCCAATTCGAGGGGTAAACACGAGGCCGGCAAGCCAGCTGCCGCCACTTGAGGCCACTCCTCCCGCCTAGTGACCTGGCAGCCATTCGGCATGGCGGCTCCACATTAGGCACGGCGTAAAGTCGATAAATTGTAAAAAGGAGCGAGAAAGGGGGTGTGAGGAAGGTGAGTGTGGGATAAGGGGGCCTCGTTTCCTCCCTCCTCAGCCCCGATTTGGGATGGTTGGATGAGAAAAAATTGATCGGCATCTACTCTGTGAAATTAGAGGCTGACCAGAGAAAGTTGTAGTAGAGATTGTATGGAAAGTGAGGAAGTAAGGTAAGGGAACAGGGTGTCAGAAATAATGAAAAGAGGCTAAGCTAGGGCAGGACGGGGCGCTGAGTCCCGTCAGCACGGCCGCCAGGAAGGCAGATTAAAGTCCATAATTTAGTCTATATTAGAGTATAGACATCAAAGGTTTCTAACGGAGCATAGGAAAATTTTTCATTTTATTAACAGTTTTTTGATTTTCCTTCTTTTTAATCAAATTTCCTTTTAAATTCAGGAATTTTTACTTGAATTTTTCCTATTATTAGTCATGATATTATCCTAACGAATGAAAATTTTAAAGATTGCTCTTGTCAAATACAAGCATTTATTTTCTGCGTTCTGAAATCCCCTGTTGTTACTTGCTCATCACACTCTCTCGATACGCCTTTCATCGAGCGTCTGCAATCCAACGCAACTTCAAGTTGATTGATATTTTAATTCAGTGTTGAGTTTTAAAATTAAAAGTCAGATGCAGTTTTAAAGAAAGTTCTTATTATAAATATATACTCATATATATATATATATATATATATATATATATATATATATATGTAATTTTTTACTTAGGAGGCAGGTTTCGGATAATAAAAGTAAAGGTTAATTGGTTTGACCTTGTATATCTGATGTTAATTTGTTAATTAGAGTAAAAAGCATAAAGCAGAGGGTTTATTTAATTTGGCCAAAATATCACCTCTGCTTTATACCTCTTTCTCTCATTAAAAAACATAACGTCTGGTATATACAGTCAAACCAATTAATCTTTTCTCTTATTAATGTTGGACTGAAAATGGAAGCCAGTAAATTATTAAACATGTCTCCTAAGTAAAAAGATATATATATATATATTTTAAAAATTATGTAAAACTACGTTTTCCTTCCCAGAACGTCGTGTTTTCCTAAATGCATTTTTATCTGACATACTCTCACTGAAAAATCATAGGCTGTATTTCGTCAGCTCCCTGAAATTCCCCACCTAGGCCTAAATTCACAATCATATTAAATATTTTTTCAGACCTAATGTCTTAAATCAAGGTACTGTTACGAAACCTCTTCCAACATTAAAGCAAAATCTTCTACTTTTCTTCCTCTGACAAGCGAACTTAGAGTGAATATCTTTTCTTCTTCGTTTTTCATTCTAAACTTGCACCTGATTCTAAGACGACCTATTTTATGTTCTAGAATAAAATAAATTTATAATAAATACCTCTGGGCGATAAAAATAAATTCAAGTACTTCTATAATTTGTATCCTCGTAGTTGAACGATTCTAAAAACAATCACTAAACATCAACAGCCATCCATTTTCTCTTTCTTTTATTCTCTACTAAACAATTTCATTTGAGCTGAAAAGAGCAAGTTATTTCTTTACTTTCTCCTACACTTAAAGGCTCTAATATACGAGTATATGTAGGAGTACTGAACTGTAGACCGGCAAACGACATAAGATCCTCTAGAAACTTTCAACGACTTGCGAGAGTAAATTGTTCTATATCTGAATAATTTTATACGAGAAAAAGTTTTAGCAGCCACGTGAGTTATCAACTCAAAAGTAACTCCTACTTTATTTTAGTGAAAAGATTTCAATGGGGTGACCGCGCAAGCAAATATGTATTGAAATTACATATGATTTATGATTTATTTTTAGGTTTAAAGATTAATATCATAGGTTGCTTTAAACGTGATATAAGTTTAGGATGTCTTTTCGAAAGGGAAGAGGACAAATTTAATGGAATATTAAAGTAACGTGTAGCAGTGAATTAATGCGATGAAAGAATATCTTTGCTATGTATCTAAGAACGATTTTAATGACGCTACAATACAGTGGTGTTTAGACTCGCACGTAATTATTACACCAAATCTGTTTCCAACGTAACAGTGTTTATATTATGAATGCCCTTTTATACACTTGTAGGAGGTTTTGGTGTTATACATTAAATTTCATCTATATTCTTCACCCACCCTACTACTGTGACTATGTTGCTATTTAAATTTACCTGATCAGAGTGATAGTATCAATTATTTCCTAATTTTGGAACCAACAGAGACCCATTTTGAGTGACGTTAATTTTTGGCCCTGAAATTCTCCACGATTCAGTCTCTAATAATTGTAATTATGAGCTTGCCGATAAAGCTGGATAAATTACTAGCATAAAATCTCCTGGATGTGGTTTTACTTTGAATAGGTTACGGTTATTACCATAACGATAAAATCTCTTTGTTTGGTGCTTCGTTGCAAGCATTATTGCTTTTCCATGGTTCTTGTATATACTCCTAGGTTCTATTGTTTAGAAGATGATGCTAGAAATATATTTGTTATTACATTCAAAAGAATTACTTTACGTTGAAATTTTATAGCGTTGTGTATATGCCTGTGTGCACTTTTTAATTTCTCTATTTATCTAAGCTGCTTATTTTAATCTAGTATTAAGTTAAGGTTTATAACAGAAGATGATTATTTATACCGAAAACAGGGAATACATTTACTGTGCGTTATAAGGATTTAAATATTCACCCCAATACAAGTTCTCTTAAGCTATTGCGGAAGAGAGCAAAATTACAGGTTTTAAAGTCTGGAATTAACTGAGAAATATTCTTATTAACTCTAAAAATATTTAGATCCATAAGAATTATGTTATGATCGCTATTTTTGATTGATTAGCTAAATGTACATTTGTTACTAAACCTTTCCTAGGGGTCAAAATTAAATCCCCAAAAATCTGAATGGTTACGCATCGTCTCATTTACCTTTTGATAAGAAATTTATTATTCATCTTTTATCAAACACATTTTCCACAAAGTAAGATTGACGTGCATCCACGTTACTAAAATCTGCCCATTTGTTTCCACCATTTTATATCCTACCAAGTACGAAGCCACCCCAATATTTTTTAAAATCCAAATTGGCCCTTCCTTGCGATATTATAATCTATGGTATAGCAATAAATCAACCCATGTTACATCTTTTGGGTAGAATACCCCAAACATGCCCCCTTACAAATCTCCTCTATGCATACTTAACTCAATAAATATTATTCACTTGCTCCCTGCTCATTCGTTTGACTTTCGAATATTCATCCACACAAATCAACTCACTATATGCCCTCTCTTCAAACCCTCATACACCTTAACAATCAATCTGATAGACTGTCTTCACACAGCATTTCCCTCCATTATCTTATATGCTCATAACTCATAAGAACTTTCTCTGTCAAAACATTGTTCACACCACAGATATCCCTAACTCTATCTTTTCTCACTCTGTCATTTACACCCAAGTCTCTTTCCTGTTTATTCATTAGTACTGTTCTTACTCTAGATCTTCCATTCACATTATATACCATTATGGCTCTCATACAACACGGTTGGTACCAGAATTGTCGAAGGCAATTTACTCGCATATTTCACCAAAAGATTCTTAACATTCACTGCAATCTAACTCTCACCTGATACTTTATTTACATATTAAATCATTATAATCGCATTCTGCTTTCGTTGTAAAACTATAATTCGCGATTAAGCACATCACATCACACTCCATATACACCCTAAAAATGTTCACCTTACTTCTTCCTTTAATTTTAGCCCTCTTTAACAAACATACCCATTCAAACGCTTCAATCCACATCATAAATCCCACTCACACTTATCACTTTCATTCACTAACACAAGATCATTGGTACCAACATAGAAAAAACTCAGCCTTATCCATTTCTAATCAATTTCAAATCCTTTTTTCTCATTCTTGTTTAGGCAACTTTAACCAACTTTCTTAACTCACCATATTATACCAAACCAATCGCCCATCCTTTTTTCACCAGATATATTCCTTACTTCTAACATAATTACTTTGTAGACAATCATAAGATTACTTTAGATCCACTTGACCAACATGGCCTTTACATCATACAATTTTCTAACTCTCTCTGTGCAAATACTCGATCCAGATACTCTCTAGCCAACCTAAACCAACCATACACAATAACCAACAATCTTTCATTCATCCTTATTTTGTCCTCAAAATTTACATTTAGGGAGTAAAGGTCACTGCTAACCAATTTTTTCTTTAACTCCATAAATATTGAAAAGATAAGAGTATCATAATTTTTCCGTTTTATTGGTGTCCTATAAACAATAACGACATCATTACTGCAATTCATCTTGATTCTAGTTATGGTTTTAAACATAAAAATCCTTCCTCCAATTCATCTCATTATATTTTTATAAAATATTTAAAAATCTAATGATTCTCTGCTAGGGATTTTGAACCATCTTTCAGGGGCAGTTATAATATCGAAGTCTAATGATGTAACTTTCCAGATTAATTCATCGATTTTATTTCCCAAATGACTCATATTTTATAGAAGCATGAAATTTAAAATTTGTTTAGTGAATTTTTAATCGTTGTTTTGTTTCTGATGATGTATTTATATTATAATTTTATATATGTGTTTGTGAATATTGGTGGGTACATTTAAATTAAAGCAATATCAAAATAATTTCATTAACCTAAAATTCACATTAATACGAGTATCTATCATTTTATTCTCTATTATTCTCTTTAGATCGAATTATAAAGATATAAACTCCGACAGTATTTTTCTAATAAATCTCTTAATACTTTATAAGCTCTTTATTTGAACTCTTCGATAATGTCAGTGTCTGATCTATTGATCAATTTCTTAGCCACATCTATAATATAAAGATTTTCTATTCTAAACAAAGCAATTTATTTACAGATCTTATTTCTTATCTACGTGTTTTTTTAGAAAACTATGACCATTTAGAAGTTTGATATGTGAAGAGCACTGATTGTTTATTTAAATGAAAGTCCCTAGATTTATGTGAATATCGAAGAGTACTTTTCACAGACACGGCAGCTCTATGGAATAGCTTGGTAAATCTCTCCACTCCTATTCCGTTTAATTAAGGTCGATTATTATTTATAAAGAGGAAGAACGCTTGCAAACGTGATTCCAGAATTCTCGATAATATAGTCCTTTTCCTGACAAATAACTCACAAATATTTAGTAATAATGTATAAAGCCTTTTATTAGAACACTGCTACAACTTTTGAGTTTCAGAAGTTTACAAAACAACATGATTACTTAGAGCTTTAATTATTTATAGTTGTAGTTTGTACCGCGAAAGATCTTATTCAGATGTTGGGGAAACAATATTATTAGTTCCAAAATTATCTCTGAATGCAGTATCTACATATAACGACTCGCATAGTAAACTCATCAGGGTTTCCATGAAGTTTTCAACTTTACTCATTTTGTTAACTGTTAAAAAAGGAATGAGCAAGAGAAACGCTTTGAAATCTTCATTAAGAATTTTGAAGCAAAGGTCTGATTAAAAGTTAATCATATAAGTTTTAAACTTATCCTAGCTCATTCATCATTAGCAAAAAAAGCTTTACTTAGCGCTATTTCAAAGCATATATATATATATATATATATATATACTAGGGTGATGCAAAGAAGGGGTAAATTTTTATATTTTTTATATTTTGTAGGGGCACTTACTAATCTGGTTACTTATGTTCCAAAAACAAGGTATACAAAAATTAAGGTTAATCGGATGTAATTTAGAGGTTGCCACCAGTCTTGAAAAAATGAAAATATTTAGTTAGTGTAGCTATTATCGATGCATAGATGAAACTGGTTTCCACACTACCTATTGAGGTACAGTTCTCAGCGCGTTGCCTTTTTTAAAGTGGAAGTTTCCCTGTGGCCTATCATAACCACTTACAATAATTATTATCTTGGCACTACAATTTATTTCAATGAAATAATTGTTATTTTGTTTTTGTCTGGTAAGGAAGATCTGTACTTCTTCACTGTCTGTAGAAGATATTGATTTTGTATCTTCATCATTTGTGAGAATCTTATTGTATTCTTCCATTAATTTTATTTCTCGCTCTGCTAAATCATTTGTAACTTTCATATTCGAAATTACTTCATTTGTATTTCAATATGCCTCATTAAGTCCCCAGTCTTCAGCATTGGTTTCAAGAAAACTGGAAGGCAGACCAAGAATATCGAAGAATCTTTTAGTATGAGAGGTTACAAAATCTTTTATCTGTCTCAATTCTATAACTGCGGGATCAATAGTAGTCCGTTTAATGTAGTTTGGTTCAGGGGGCTTATTTAAGGCTTCTCTCATTTTATTCTTAGTATCGATAGGGACATCTTCGTCAAAGAAAGCAAGAGCTATTAATTTCTCTGAAAGATACCAAATGATTTAATAATTTTTTAAGTGCATTAGACACTATTTTTTCTTCAACCTCTTTGCACTTAATTAAACTTTTTAAGAGCTGCAAGTCGAGACGTCGAGAAAAACGTGGCGCAGGTGCCGTAAACCAAGATTTTACATATATCTCAACTGCAAAATAACAGATGTCTCTTAGTCCTTTTTCTTCTGAATGTGTCAATTTAAACTGTTGCTTAAACATCCAAATCTTCATACAATATATAATTTTGGCCATCCACCGTGCTATATGGCAAGCTCCGGGTTTTTTAAAGTTTATTCCTGAATTTGAGATTTCTCCAACAAAAATGATAGCCAATTCAAGTAATTCCTTATAATCATCACGAGGCTGATGTTCTTCTAGTTGTTTCTTTGCAAATTTAATTGTATTGTCTTCAATATTGGCAATTCTGGTTGCTATATCTTTGTCATCTTCGGCTGTGTTGAACGATCCTTTGTTGAATTTACTCCAATTTACTTTCAAACGTTTAAATAGTTGTATATTTGGTCCGAAAGATGTTGGCAAGGAGCTTGAAACAACAGACTCCAAAACAATCTCTAAAATATAATGACGACAGGCCAGCCATAGCCAATCCTTGTTCATTTTCTGTTCTAGTAACATACAAGCTCCATTTCTACGGCCTGTATTTGATGCTGTTGTGTCGAAACACATGCATCTTACCTGAAGAGAAAGATCCCAGTCTAAAATACTTTTATGCACAGCAGCTGCAGTATTTTCTCTGTGCTAATGGTGAGTTTTGGAACACCAAGAAGCTGATCAACCCCATTTTCAGAAACTAAGATTGGAAGTGTGTCGCCAACTTCTTTTCCAGTTATGTCTTCAACAAGTTTTCCATCCCAGTGAATGGTTAAAGGAACATCATGTTTTAATTCAGCTTTCAAATTTTCTGAAATTTCTTTTCTAAACTTTTGCCTTGCGCGTCTAATACTTGAATAACTTATGTTAAAGTTTTGCGGATCATGGCCTAAATTACTGATAGTAGCAATGATAATTAAAGAAGCACTTCTATCGCTGACTTTAGCGACATCAAGAGATGCAAGAAGAGTATTATCCATCAATTTTGCCTTTTTTCTTGTTCAGGTCTGTCTTTATGTGCATGGTTTACTGGGATCAACTATACATTCATCTTCAGTTGTAGAGCCCTTTCCAAAGCTAGTAGCTGAACTAGTAAGCACTACTGTGTTGTTAAAGTCAGCTGTTTCTCTCTTTCTTTTTATTTCAAATTGCTTTTCCTTTTCACACGCTATTGCTTCATGTTGTACAAGTTTTTTATCCACGCCAGCCATTCTTCTTTTTGTTTCGTTTGTCTTTGCAAAATTAGGAATTCTTTATCTTCATCATTGTCTATCAAATTGAGCGCTTTAGCATGAGCTATATCAAATAAATTATCTAAATTCTGTTTACATTCCATTTGTTTTTTCAATAAATTTTGAGATTGTTTTTCTTGTTTTCTTTGTTTTTCTTTAATTTTAACCATTCATCATACATTACTTTTAATTTTTTTATTACATGTTTTTTAAGCGATGTTGAAATAATTGCTTTTCCCAGACCTGCAACACATCTTTGGCAGTAGATGTTAGAGCTTTATTTACGTTTTGTTTACTATTTATTTTATAAAGCAATGGCATAAATAATGCCATTGCTTCTCTTTTTGATGGAAGAACATATGTTTTTAATGCTTGTATTGGCTGACCAATTAGCCATATACCTGTAGCACTTCTAGTGTAATGATCTAAATGAGCTATTTTTCAGTATTTTTGAGATAAAAGAGACGCGAAATTATAACCTTCACCGGTGATAGCTGTGAGGGTACTGAGCATTGGAGCACTGACCAACTGCAATGCTATTTGGCCGAAGGCAGATGGGGATAGGGGTGGTGGAACAAGATGTGCTTCCAATTACAGAGGTAAAATTCTTCAGTAATAAAGAATATAAATAATATAATTAAATTAGTAGTCAAGTTTTACATAATAAATGTATTTTACTCAAATCACAGAAAAAGATAAATCATAAAACTTTGAATCATGGTAGCAACCTCTAAATATTTATTGATTGACAAACAAATTTACTTACACTGTTTTTATGACATAAATAATCAAATTAGGGGGTTGCCCCGAAAAATCTGATATGGTCGCAATAACACGTAACAAAGTAGATGCTCAATGATCCATACTATATAGGGATATATGGTACACAACAGATATCGCCTGTTCATAAGACCACCAACGATCAAACATAGATTAAGTAATAAAGAAAAGAGAGATAACATATTGAATAAAATAATATATTTCTATCTGTTATAGAAAGAGAGATAGCCAACGAAATAATAGAATATTAACTTCTTTAGCCTTTGAAGAAAGTGAAAAATTAGTTGGGTTCGAAGTTATGGCATCGAGCACTCTTCACTCTTCAGCCCACGGCGCTAACCACTCGCCTCCACTTACATCAACCACCAAATTTTGTTTCAAGGCAGCTTTTTTAACCAATTAAAAGAGTTTATATTATTTAATTCCGTACACTATCTCTCTTTTAATTATTTCTTAATCTATGTGTGGTCTTATAAAGACACGATATCGCTTGTGTATCATCTTTCCTTATTTTCTATTGGTTATTAAGAAAATACGAGGGGCAGTCAATAATTTTGCGAATCGGTAGGTCAAAACAGAGAAAGGGGGGTGGCTGTTTGTGGGGGTGTTAGGACAAGTTATGACAAGTCAGGACCTGCAGCCGCACGCTCCTGCCTTGTCTATTTAAGAAGCAGTAGCTGATCGCAGATGGGCAGTCACAAAGTTTTCAACAATGGAGAAGGTTGAGCACCGCACAGTGATGAAATCTTTGACCAAGGAAGGCAAGAATGCAAAAGAGATCCATGAACGCATGGTTGCAGTGTACACCGACACCGCCCTTTTCTATGCAACCATTGCTCGCTGGAATAGGGAGTTCCGCCATGGTCGTGAGTCCCTTGAAGATGACCCCCTTCTAGGACGCCCGTCAGACGTGACCAACGAGGACAATGTGGCTCGTGTGGGGAGGATGATCCTCAAAAATCGACGGGTAAAGGTCGAAGAAATCGAGCGAGAACTCGAAATATCACATGGAAGTGTCATCAACATCATCCACGACAATTTAGCCATGACCAAGGTCTTTGCCCGTTGAGGCCCTAGAAACCTCACACCCCATGATCGATTTCAACGTCGTTTATAGTCCACAAGGCCAGAGTTGCACAAGCTGCCCTGCGCGAGTGCGGATTCGAGGAGCTCAACCAGATCTGGCCCCTAGCGACTACTTTTTATTCCGCCAGCTCAAGGCTGCACTGCGTAGACGCCGGTTTGGGGACGATGAAGATCTCCAGCTCGCCGTCCAAGAGTGGATTGAACAGCAGTCGGGAGATTTCTGGTTGTCTTGAATTCGAAGCCTCAGGGACAAGTGGCGCAAGTGCATTGAAGTCGAGGGTAGTTATATTGAAAAAAAATAGAACACTGTTCCTCATATCTTGTTTCCTTATATCCGAATTGCCAACCTTATTGCCCGCTCTTCGTATATATATTAAGATGGGTAAGAATTTCGAAGTAAACTTTTTGTTTCTGCACTCTTGAATTATTATGAGGCTTCATGAGGAAATCACAAATCCGGAGTTTTGTCCAAATAAAAGCATGTTGAGGGGTCGCACCGAGTGATCGAAAGTTTGCTTTGCTTTCCCTCAGCATAGCGTACCTACCATACACTGTGTTGTGGGCGCTATGCCTTTAAATATACTTCTTGGTGATGTCAACTCGTTTTTTGCATACCCCGTCTTTATATTCTCAGACCCATAACTAAACTAAAAACATCCTTGTTTTCTCTTCCGGTCTAAATGGCAAGTTTAACTCGGAAACAGACAGCTGTTTTTGTTGGGACAGCCTCATGAAGCCCTTAGCCAGATTCTCCTTCCAACAGGGGAAGGTGTTCTGTGGCGACTCTTCTGTCATGCATTGGACAGCAAGGACAATCGAAAAGCTGTCATCGACGAAGTCGTCAAAGTTTGAGAACGTGCCCAAATTCCTGTTTTCCCGCTGCGATCAATAGTGAAAAAACTGGTAACCCTCCTTGGGTAGTACCAAGTCCGTAAGAAGGCGAAAGAACGTCAATCCGAGGGGGATAAGGTCTCCGACGCCCTCCTCCAGAGACACTTGTCGTCACTTTTCGACATCGCAGCCCCTGATACTTCTTCCTCTATGATCCACCTAAAGCAGGAGGATAAAAACTTCTTCGACGACTAAAGGGGCTAAAAGAAAAAGGCCATGAGTACTCTTGAGAAGGAGAGCGTGGCAAAAGAGTCTAGGAAACATGAGAGGTTTGCTGCTAAGAGAAGGAGAAAGGAGAAGGATTTGGCGGGGACTTCGGAGAGGTAAGAGACTGTTGAGTTGGCAAGCGGGAGTTCCATCACTGCTTCTTCATCAACTTGTTCGTCCGTCACCAACTCTCCTACTCGGGGAAACGCCGCTGTTTCTGTTTCTCCTCCTAAAAGGCTGAAGATCACGAAGGAGCTTACAGCAGAAAATAACAGGGTCAAGTTGACCCTCCGCGCCCACCACGTCTTCTCTGCCATCGCTGCAGACCAGGGAATGCTGAGTTCGTCCACCTCGTTCATTCAACGACACCGGAAAGTGTTGCGGGAGGAGACAGCAGAAGCAGCCTTCATAGATTATCAAAACCAATTACAGGAGTACGACGCGGTTCTCATCTTTCCTTAGGTCAGGAAACTCTTGCCCGGATCAGAAAGTCAAGGTCATGTCGATCGCTTGGCCATCGTTGTCACCAATCCGTCCCTCGAAGGAGACAAGCTCCTGGCTATCCCTGCCTTGCCACCCTGTACCAGAGAAGCAATGGCCAACAAAGTCGAAGACACCATCAGACACTGGACGTTCAAAGACAGAGTTGGGAGTCTCTGCTTCGACAACACTGTTTCAAACAGAGGCGTCCATTCTGGCTGTTGCACACTCCTCAAACAGATGTTGGGTCGTCCGATGTTGAACCTGGCGTGCCACCACCACGTTATGGAGCTCATCTTGGCCTCAGCCTTCGAGGCCACCTTCGGTGACGCTACGCCTGGCCCAGACGTTCAACTATTCAAACGGTTCCACAAGAACTGTCCCACTCTCGTTATACCAATGCTACGATCATCAACGAGCCTCGGTTGGCTAATCATGACGAATGGAAGAGGACGACCCTTGAGGCTTTTGCCAAGGGGGCCGAAAAGACAAGAGACCATTATAAAGAGTTCGCGAAACTAATGGCAAAGGCCATCAAGGGAAAGGTTCCTACTACCTTCCGCAAACCAGGAGTTCACCACCTCGCGAGATGGATGGCGAAGGTGATTTAGACGCTAAAGATCACGATGTTCAAGGACGATTTCGAACTCATGCTGAGGAAACTGCGTAGACTCCAGGAGATGAGTGTGTTCATCATCCTAATTTACGCCAGTGCCTGGTTCAAGGCTACCTTGGTCGCAGACGCTTCTTTCAACGATCTCCCTTTCTTCCAGGATCCCCACAACTACAGAGACCTCAGCTCAAAGATCTCGTAGGCCACGGTGAAGACATTCACGCGGAACTTTTGGTACTTGGGGACGGACATCGTCGGCCTTGCCTTGTTCAGCGACAAAGTCACGATCCTGGAGAAGATCAAGATGGTGGATATGCTGGCCATTAACAAGGACCTCGACAAGAAGCGATGGACAACAGCGCCCCAAGATCATTCTTCGGTGTCTTTGCGTGACCTTGTCACCAAGCAGTTACTTTTCTCCTTCACGGCACTGAAGTTGGATGCCTCGTCTCTCCAATCTCCTATGCTCATTTGGAAGAAAAACGAGGCGTACAACCAAGGAAAGGATACCGTCCACTATCTGTCCGTGACCAATGATATAGCGGAACGGGCAATCAAACTGATCACTGATTATTCCCAGATCCTCACCAAGGACAAGAGCCATCGCCAAGCTCCCCTGCAAGCTGTCTAGCGCCACCAACGAATGAACCTAAACCCTACCTGATCTTACAGAAAAATATAAAAATCGTTTTAATCGTTATTTCAGCCATTTTCACTTTTATTTTGAAGAAAGTCCAGGAAATGTGCCATTCCTATCACTGTTCCTAAGTGTTCCTTGTATAGTATCAGAGTAATATTCCTCCCATATACACTGTTGTATCAGGAAATGTTCCTAGAATAGTTATTTACCTCACTTCAAATCAAATAGTTTCGTTTCTGTGGCATTTATAGTTGATGTGAATAAATAAGCTTGAGAAATGAACACTTGTATGGTCTCGAAAAATCAACTACCCTGTACGACCCCTAAATCTGAAAAGATTCACATTAAACTTTTTTGCTTTTCTTCCTTGTTATTCCTCACAATAATTCATGGATGCCGTCGTAGATTTCAAACTTATATTTTTTTGACCCACCCTCATATATATATATATATATATATATATATATATATATATATATATATATATATATATATATATATATTACTTGTTAGTAATGAATTTGTCTTGATGTTTTTCCATAATGTCATTGATATTTTTGATAAAAAGAAAAACAAAGTAAAAGTAGGTCCAAACTTGACATTCCCTCTAAAGTGTCCTATTTTTGCTAAACGTAAAAAATAATATTTAACTATAAGATCATCATAATTAATGTAAATTTTTTTTAGGTCTATCATTATTTCATGTATAGAAATAATTGACAACAGGTTTGTTTATTTACGAGTCTAGTTTACTAAACTCGAAGCTTAAATATAAATAACTGTATGCCTTATCCCAAGCCACGCCATACATGATTCTTCATCTTCTAAGCTACTAATATTGTATTGTTATTATTAATTTAATTCCTTTTTTTGTTAAAAAATGAATATTTTGGAGGTGTTAGAAGAACACACTTGTGCCATTAGGCTTGGGCAGTTTAGAAAGACAACAATGTTAATTTAACAGCAGAAAGTTTGTATCACGTTTACGGTGGAAAAAAGTTAGTGCCAAAAAAGATGGTTTTAAAATTTTCGCTCGCAAAATTTAGTCTCAAAGTTTAACCAAGTTCACGACGATGAGTGGAATTTGAACAAGATCTTTTAAGAATAACATTAAAGGAATATCAGATTATACCTGTTAAACAATGGGGGTAAAATCTACATTCTTCTCATCCCACTCCGCATCGTAAATTAAGGGAGATAAACAAGGTAATGGGTTACTCTTGACCCGTCAGAGTTTACACCTGCAAAGACGAATAAAGATTTGTTCATCTCATTTCTCAAATTTAAAGGGATACTTTTATCAGTAAGAATTTTACTTCAAACAATGGATTAGTCCTGGCGAAAACCGAATCCTCCTTCTGAAACAGGTGTATCATAAACCTAAGATTTCTCTGCGACTTTGGTAGGATATGAATCACATAGTCCATTTTTAACTTATCCCAAATCAGATTATCACCGAAGGGGTTTGTTATGTTCAGTCGGATTATTTACATGCAGCAATTGACGAGAGCAATGCAGCATGAATCAATGTCAGAAGAAGGCTCTTTCATCAAGATTAGGAACTTATGAGTCATCCTAAGGAGGATGGAGATATCAAAAACAGGAAGGTCGAAACAGCCTTGAACAACTTTTTAAATTAAAAGTGAACGATTTTTTAGAAAATGGAATTAAATTTTCCGAGAAAGATGGACATTAGTAAGAGAAGCTGTTGGAAATTATATTATTTATCAAATTACTAAATAAATAATATCTCACTATATCGATCGGTCCCCGTTTTTTTGTGTTTTTTTAGTAATAACATCGTAACTATTAAGCCGATTCTAACGATATTTGAAACTCTTATGTTGTTTTATATTCTCTTAAGAAGTATATAATTGCCAAAGTCCTCTAAAGGTTAGCCCAGGAATTATTCTGTTTTGGGCATAACTTCATATCTATTCGGCCAATTCTAACGAAAGTTGTAACTCTTATTATATTTTACATTTTCCTTCGAATGCTATATTTGCAAAAGTCCTCCCAAGGTTAGCATAGGAATTACTTAGGAATAAACTCATAAATATTCGAACGATTCTAACAAAATATGAAAACCTTATGTTGTTTTACATTCTTTTTCGAATAATATAATTGCTAAGATCCTTTAAAAAGTTAGTCTGGGAATTATTGAAAGTTTTGAATGTCGTAAGGTCATAAATCAGACTAATTGAGAGAACACAACTTTTGGTCAGCAGACCTTGTTTATTTTATTGGCAGTATATTCCAAACATATTGATATCGAGGTTTCTCTGAGTGGTACTTAATTTTTGTGTAGATTTTATGTTCAGTGTCCAAATTTCGCCTCCTTAAATCATTCTAAAATTAAACAGAGAGGAATTAAGTATTTTTATCACTCCTGATCATTATTTTATCTTCACCTGTTTTTCTTGCTCCTATCAGTAATTAGAAACTATTACGGTTATATTTTGAATCTTTGGCGTATCAGTGTATTGTCTTTTTAACTATGAATAAATAAATCTAAGAACTATCAAAGACGCATATAAAGGATATTGTATCCTTGGCTCTGAAAGTTGGACAAATCAAGACGGGAAACGACCACTATGACCAATGATCCCGACCCGGCTTAACTCAAGCTAAATCTTCTCTTTGATCTGTCACCTTTATTTTACACCCATTGCTTAGAGCTCAATAAGCATGGCTACATATGATATTAGCACATATACACCTATTTTAAATATATTATGAATTGAAAGAAATCCACCTCCACAGACGACCATATACCAGTTTATCTCATTTTTTACTTTAAAATTGATACAGACGCTCTTTATTTGTCTCACACCTATTCGATTATTCTTTCCATAGTTTCCTTTCTCGTTATAATTTTCCCCGCCTCATCTTCATTCATGCTTCGTTTCAATTGGTTGGCCATTTTCCCCCAAATAACTATGACCAAAGTTGCCAGGCTATCAACTCATTATTTTCTCTAAGTGATTTTGTTATTAACACGAAAAATAAAAGTTGTGTAACTAAAACAACCTTTAGTCAGTTGAGAAAGAATGTTGGTAGAACAAGATGGTTGAAGTTAGGAGTCAGCTAAATAGAAAGAAACTGAAAATCTGTAAAATACCGACTAATACAGCCTCTAAAGCTGAGAAAAGGAGAATAAATTAGTAAATTTCTAGAACAAGTCAGTACTAAAGTCTCAGCCGCTTTAAACATGAACTTTAAACCTACTTAACATACTTTTTTCTTGATTGATTGATTTTATTTGGGGGGAATTTGTGCTAACAAGACAATCAAATTCTCAAAAGCGCTCCAAGCCATCACACTATATTTGACTAATGTTTCTATCAACAACTCCCACAAGTAAGAATACAGTGTCTACAACCTAGACAAATACTGAGAGAGAAGATACATGGCTAATCATATAGCCATACTCTTTTATACCTATTATTTAGCGCAGTTAAAAGTCTGTTACTCTTATTTTCTCTTCCATAACAACCATGTTATTATTTGAAAAAAATTTCCTTTTCTTAAGCTAATTTTCAATTTCCTATGCTAACTGTTTCTAAACATTTTTCATTAGTTTTAAAGGGACACGAGTTGCCTTATTTTGTCAGTCAAGTTAAATTTGGCCGTCTTTTAAAAAAACAAAAAAATAATCGGCATTGATAAGTTGCATGCAATATTTTAGCTATTTGATAAAATAACATTCTACTCTCTAACAACCAATCCTTCACTTTGTAAATATAAGGTTTATTTGGAATTTTTCGTCGTATAAATGCTTTAAAACAGTTGTATTGCAACCCATGTAAAGAAAAACAAACAAAAATTGTAATTGTAACCAGAAAAATGAATACATATATTTTCCCATAAAATTATGAATATCTATTTACTATTTGCATATCTTTGTGTATTGGAAGTACAATATTGAATATTTACTTGAATGTATATTAATATAGGACAACGAACTATCTCTTTCTGCTTTTTATTTCTTCCGGAGTGAATAAGGATCAATCCTTATTGGAAACAAAATTCAGTTGATACATAATATATTTTCTATATCGTTTAATATTTTTTCGACGAGTTTCTCTCTCTTTCGTTCCTTCTTTCACTCTATTCATATATATATATATATATATATATATATATATATATATATATATATAGATATATAGATACATAGGTTCGATATATATATATATAGATATATTTGTGTGTATCCGTATGTGTGGGGGGGGATAAGTGTATGCACGTGGTTGTATGAAAGAAACGTCCAAAGTGATGTTTTAGGGAAGGAAAGGAAAAAGTTCGAAAGCAAATAGCAGCTAAATGAAAAAGGCAATTAAAGGTTTAATCTGAAGCTACGCAAATAGATAGCACAAACGAAGTAAGTTAAACAGCGTCTGATTCAAAAGGCAATAAAGGAGAATTAACTCATCATAGAGAGATGGAGCAAAGAAATAACGATTTTAAGGTCCCGACCCCGTTCCAAACGAGAATATGATACGCCGTGTCCTTAGTGGCTTGGCGCTCGATACGGAGGGGGTAGAGGAAAGATGGAGGGGCAGGAGCGGTGGATCCGTGAGGAAAGGGAGGGGAAGTGGGTCTTCAGAGTGGGAGGGAGAACGACGTTCAGGAAGAGGTAGGTGCTTCCAGGAGTTCGTCAGGAGAGAGGGCTGGAGAGAGAAAGAGAGAGAAGAGGGGAAGCAAGAGTATTTTGAAAGAGAGAGATTGGGAAGTGAGAGAGAGGTAGAGGCAGAGTTAGGCAAGCTCTTCAGTCATGTGCGGAACGTCCTTGGGAGTAGATGTGATCCGTTCGGTCGATGTCACACGGGGAAAATGATCAGAGGAAGAGGCCCGAGGTCCGGTGGCTCCCCAGAAGCAGCACCAGCCCAAGGGAAACCATCTGAAGCAGGAAAACGATCGCAGGGTCGGCTCTGAGCGGCGCCGTTCCCTTATATGATGACGGGCAAGAAATACCATCGTCAAAGCAAAACAAATCTTCGCCAAAAAAAAACTTTTTCACACAAGAAGACACCAGCCTGGGGTAAGTCATTTGCATCTTCCAATGAAGTCTTCCTTACTAATAAGGTTGTCTATAATCGTAATTCATTCTCAGTACGAAACTTTCTTATGTTTAATATTAATTTTGATAGTAATGAACAGTAGCTCTTCTTTATAATGCAATTTGCGATTTATCTGCCTCACTCATATGTATAATTAAATGGATCGAGAAAAGAGATTTTTGAGGTTTTATGGGGTGTTTGCATGGGCTTAGTTGGATTCATAGAATAGAAATCGAGATCTCTTCAATGTAGCAGGTGTTACAGATATAATTGGGGGGAGGACACGCATTTGCAGCAGGTATAACTAATATATGAGAGCAAAATATATATTCTCTTTTACAAATATGGCAATTGTGAAAGTAATGGGTTTTATTTTTACCGCAATTACGTCGCATTCTGAATCAAAATTACCCAATAAAAGGAATTTGAGGACATTACTGTGAAAAATGTTTTTTATTGTTTTGGCGAAGAAAGATTATTCGATCAATTTGAGCAATTAACCCGTGTTAGAGTAGTACAATGTATATTTTTTAGACGTTCTTTCATACGCTTATAAAGCAGTAAATAGTTTTTTAGTTTGGAATGTATGTTAATTAGAAGAATATTTTAATCATCTAGTATAATAGTTCGTCCGTTTCATTAAACTCATTTTCATTCTTCTCGCTTCTTCTCTTTGGATCTTTTGTACCGTTGCTTTATCCTCTGTTACTGAGTCGCTGTATTCCTTTCTCTAAATTCAGAGATAATCTCTGGGTAGAAAGGAGAAAGAACAAATAGAAGAATGTCAATAAGAAATCAAGGTGTCACTTTTTGGCGTCAGTCTGGAGACACTTTTGGCACGAAACATCTATAAAAAACTTTCTCCAAGTGTATATCGATCTTTCTCAACAATGTATAGAAAATATTTTTATTTAATTCCTTTGTGGTCACTTGTATGTGTATGTTTAACTTTTGTAGGATGATTTAGGTCAACATATAAGCCATCCTTTTATGTACCAAAATAATATACATAGAAAGATTAAAACAGAAGAGAAAATGGCGGGAAAATATGACACCATACTGACGTGGTTTAGTTTCTCAATTTCATGGTAATCAGGAGAATTGAGGCATTGACACTTATGCAAGGGGAATTTAATTTTCACTTAGGGTCTTATCAATTTGGAGGTGACGTGTAAGGGATGGCTTTCAGCAGGACTAATAAAAGTCAAGGATTATGATAGTTCGTAGAAGCTAGAGATGTTATGCTGTTTGAAGAGGTTTCGAATCTTAAGCATCTCGAGGAGTAGCTAGTTATGAGTTGAGGGAAAGTGCATTCCTAAAGAAAATATTTGGTTCAAATATGATAGAATTATAAGAAATTGAGACTGCCAAAATGCGCAGGAAAAAAACAACTAAAGCAAGAGGAGAAATATAGAATTAAAAAATACTTAAACATTCGATGGACCTTTATGTGGTAAGTTCTTACAATGGAAATAAAATTTAAAAACATTGATTTCGACGTCTTTGCCGATGCCCTTACATTATGCCCTGTATAACTACCAATTAATTACCTCTACGTTTTTCCCTTTTTATCTCGACATCGAATATCCCCCCTTTTCTTGCTTGCGGGGCAAATTAGTGGGTCACTATGCCAACCCTCAATCTTTAAAGACACAACCGCTAACCTGAAGACTATGTAGAAGACTTTCGTCTCTACAAAGTGTCCCTAAAGTTTGGAAACATAGGCAAAATGCATATTTTCAATAAAATAACTGAAGTATATTTTATTTAATTTAAACTAGATTGTATTTAATTGAAATATTAATAAATAACATCTTCAATGTGATTCCCACCATTTATGTATGATGCAAAGTTCCTTACGCTTTGTAACATTCTAAATTTACTTTAATTTGAGCACATTCCTTTATGATGCGTTTCTTCACGTGTCTCGTATCTTTAAAATTAACATTGAAGACACCTTTTCCTCTATCATACACCTGAAAAAGCAGTCGTGGGGGTGGTAAGGTGAGATAATGAGACCATTATGATATTTGCTATGAGTCCACACTTTAGAAAAACCCTGTAGAATAGAGGAAATAAATGTAGAGGAAACAATAAAGTCCAAGTAAAAGTTAAAAAGATTTGCCAGAGCCCCTGTCATCAGATACATATTTTGTTGTATGTCTTTATCCAGCTGCATTGTGTGTATGTATGTGCTTCTCTAGGACGGAAAATTTGTATTAAAACATCATTTTAAACTCTCCATCAAGAATATACGCAGATACGTTCGCAATATAATGATGAAGATAAGAAACAAGGGAAATAAGTTAATAAATGGACAAAAATAAAAATTAAAATGAATATATAATTCATCCAAACTCCCAGCCAAACTCCCGAGATGGTGAATCTTTGAAAATAAATTCAAAATTCCTGCACAGAAGAGTTAAATCGTCCTACTGTGGTTTTTTGTTTATTATTATTTACCAGTTTCTAGAAGATGTTAAGTTTAGTTTCTCCACCACAGTATTGTGAACAAAGCTATTTCATTTTCCTCTACGGGCTTCCATCTGCTTTGGTGCCATTGTTTTTTTACCATTACCTCTCGTGTCATTTAGTTTTGTAAATCACCCAGTTTGTAGCCACATATCTATTCAGTATATACTTTAAGCAGTAAATTCTTATAGCACTCTATTCTTAGAGTTGGAATGAAAAATAGATTAATAACGATTTATCGAAGTTACCAATTTGCTATGTTGAGAGAAAATGAAGACAGAAGCACAGACCCTTGAAGGACCCTGCAGAAGTCACTGAAACTCTTATGATGATCTGTTATTTCCCTTTTACTATTGAAATCCAGCCCAATTTAATGCAATTAAACCACTTTAGTTGGAGAGGATTCTCTATCAGAACGTAAAATTAAGTAAGTATGTTGAAACTGGCATGAAAAGGAACTAGTAGAAAATTGATGCTGGGAGACAAAAGGAAAGAGGAAAAGAGAATATTTAACATCCTCTAACAAAATTGGCCTGAAAGGAATCTAGATTCGATGTTAGGAACTTTCTTATCTGATTTCATATATTTATCACCATGCCTTCACACATCAATTTGGGAGATAAGTATGGGAGTGAAACACTACTAATAGTAGACTCTTACATCTAGTGTATGTAAAATATTAAAGGGAGAAAGTAGGAGAAGATGTGAAATGAATAATTGTTAAAGATAAAACAGTTGGCAAATCTGAAATATTTTCCCGTAGTTTTCAATAGGTCTTGATAAATGTATAGCTGAATTAAAAAATTTAGAAATTCAGACTTTGTTTTACTTTGAAGTGAAAATTGCGTTCTCGAATTCTGTACGTGTTTGCATTAGCGATTAGCGGAGGTCTTATTTAACCTTTACCAAGCACCAATCAGGTTGCTTATTTTACTAAACGCGAACCTTTGTTCTGTCTGTTCTCTATGCATTTTTATCATATCTTCTATAACTTTTGCCATATAAAATATAAGGTTTAAAAGATTGGGTACAGGTACGTATTCTAAATGGAAAGAATAATGCACATTTGGATGAATAAAATGAAGGTTGTCAGAAGATAGCCAATTTACTATAAAAATTGCAGCGTTCAAAATCATCCTTACGATAGATTTCTTGTAGAGATAACCGGGATTGTTTGCATGCCAACTGACTTCAGTTTAATGTCGAGGGTCTCAATCACTATAAGGAAAGTTTATTGCATAATTGAGTTGTGTATCCCTTTTAAATTATTCACATCCACTTATCTTACCAGTCTCTTTACTAGGTTCGCTAAATAAAAGAAAAATTGGCTTCTTTACAAAAAAGGAATAATTGGTCTAAACCTTATTAATATTCAGGAATTTTTCATAAATCTGATTTTTACAAATAAATAAGCTATAATTCGGAGTTGTGTTCCTATTATTTGTTGCATATAGTCACTTATTCCTTATAAGATTAATACCCAATCTGTGTATATTTTTTAATAGTTTAAAATCACTAAACTCCTATGTGTTAAATACAAAATTTGATCCAATAATAAAGAGTTCTAAAGACACTTTTAAAAATTTCAGCGTTAATGGAAGTGTCGTAGTACAACCACTCTATACCATACACTATTCTTATATTATGTGGGGGGGGAGAAACTTAATCACCTACTGCAACGCGAACCGTTGAAGGACTGTTCGCAGGGATTAACGACCGACTAGGAGGTCACATTTGAGGCGTTAGGTTTCACATCTTTAATAATCAAACAGAGTGTATAAATGTTTGGCGAGTATAACTTGAATTGACCGATAGTATTGTTAAAGATGAAACAAGAAAATATAATTTTATTTACACAGAGAAAAATAAGAATAATAATAGACAAAGGGTAATTATTTAAATTGAAAGAGTCTCTTGATAATTAGTATGAGGAGGGATTCTCAAATGAAATTAATTGATTAATGTAACTAGGCTCAGATCTAAAGGGGAGGGGAACTTGACAATACTAATAATGGAGGGGGTTTCGGTTTTACGGGTCGATGACTTCGAGAAAGGTCCTTCTTGCGATGAGGCGAGTGGGGAACAATTCGTCGAGGCAAGTTGGGCATTACTCGAATGAGGCAGGTGGGGCACGGTCCAAATGAGACAGGGGTGGCACGATCCAAACCAACCTTCCGATGAAGATAGCCAATCTTCAAAGATGACGTTCGACGGGGAATGTGAAAATTCTCGTAATTCCACTGGAAGAGGAAACTTCTTTTTCTCAAAGGTAATCGATGGAGATTTTCTTCCGGTTCGATTAAACCAAGGGCTACTGTTGTGCAAATTCAAAGGCTTGCGTTTACAGAAGATACCAATTGACCTGGGTAGAATCACAGCTGAAGAAGTCTTGCTGTCTGACGAACGCTCACGGGGCGAGGCGATAAAGATGGCCTTGAAGTGCAGGCTGGACTCTCTTAACTAAAGAATAGCCCGAATTTTTGTATGCCCGATTCTGGAGATGAAGGGGGAGTTTGGAGAAAGGAGTCACAAGCTCCAGACATCTTAATCCGGAGGTGGAGTCGATTCATCATTTACCAGCAAGGGGTGAGACAGTGCGGTTCTTTCACACCTCGTCACCGGGGAGTAGGGAAAGGCTTGGGAGGAGTTCGCAGGATTAATAAGTATTTTTCCAACGTGCTCAAGAGTAAAAAGTTCGAACAGGAACTAACATCCTCCATGGCGTGATACCATAGCACGTGGTCTTCGATAAATTGGGGGGTGGGGATCAGAGGTTGTTCTTTTACATCCTTCCCTTCAATACGATGGAATTTTTCTAAGGAAGAGGAAAGAACAAGGGACAGCGCAAATTTGGATAGGAGGAATTATTATTAAGGCGACAGCCCTATAAAAAAACCCGAAGAACCTGACTTGTATTCGACAGGCTTACAAAAAGGCTATGATATTGATCTGAGCCAAAATGGGTAGACAATGGGTAGAGAAAAAAAAATTACATTTAAATTAAGGAACAAAATTAGAACTTTGTCTAAAAGAGTAGTGGAACAACAACACCCCAAAACCCACCACTATTACCACGGGTTGTGCTACAGGGTTACTTGTAACCTGTGAAATCTGACCAATCAGTACAGAGCAAACCTTGATTGAGGCTGCTACCAATTTGACCCAGCCAGTCAAATATCACATTCGATGTGGTATTTTACAATAGGGTAACGATTTCCTCGGCCAAGGTAATCATGTACCACAGCAAACTTTTGATGGTAAGGGATGACTGAGGTAAGTAAATTCTCGGATCCCAGGATGCATGTTCACCCAGTGTCACGTACAATGGAGGATACATGGCATCCGTTCATGGCTCAATTTTCAAATTTCAAACCACCGGGGGACCTCTTATTAAAGAGAAAATTTACTTGGTGACTGGAGTTGTTGGTCGACGAAAGAGACGTAGTGGTGTAGCGACTAGCGTGTACGTCCAAAATCAGGACACACGCGAGACTCGTTACACACATAAAGTTCAGAGAGAGAAAGAAAAGTAAGGTTAGCGCCGTTTACGAGAATGTCACACAGTTGTAAACGAAACACATTTATCTCTGTTAGAGTTGGTCGAGGCAATCATAGGCAAACATTATAATCAAGGCAGAATCAAGAATAAACCGAATGGCTATTAGTATTAAGCAAAGAGAAACCAGATTAGGAAGCTGTCTCCATGGCAACATGCCACCACCCATAGAGAATTTTACCCAATAGTCGGAGTGCCTTCCTTATCAATATTTTCAGCAATAGCCAATCAAAGGTCGAGTTATATCAATACCGACAAATAAAAAGGCCGCTACATAATAGGGAGCTGTGGCTTAGTTGGGCAAGGAACTTGTAGGGCCTGGCTTAAATTGAATATATACCTGTGTGAAGCCGGAACAAAGAGAATTAGATTACTGTTTTATATAGCAATATATCGCGTTATATACCATTCAGTCTGATCTATCGGATTTACGTAATTTATCTTTGTATATTGTCGTGTTCATAACTCAGACATTAAGGTGTAACTCTTAAAGGTTTTATTCGTCCGGCCTCCTTTAGACTTTGCCCGCACTTGACCTCGAACTAAATTTATATCATAACTTAGAACTTAAAACTAATTAAAGAACTTTTGTAAAGTACAATAAGATCTAGTTAAATAATAATTCTATTTTTGCATTGGTGACTTCAATATCCTGACGCTCCTCAGTCTCCCTGCTTCAAGGACATATTAATAGGGAAAACACCCGTTGCACATTCTCCTCGTTAATCGCAATTCCTTGCGATTACATAACTCCCGAAATACCGGTGTTCTTCCCTGGTGTGGTCTACCCTCATCCTCCGGTTAAATTGACCTTGTCGCTAGAATAAGGCCGCCCTTCGGCTTAGGGCACCCCATAGCAATCAACAAATAACTCTCGTGGGAAATAAGGAAGGCAACGCAACTAACCGGACATCTCTATTAACCGGAGTCCTTGCCAAAAGATTACGCGATAACTCGGTAATCTATCACCATTACTGGCAACCAGCGTCTCCATTCCAAGACTCTTGGGTTGTCCTCACGAGTACCTTCAAAGTTCCTCCATAATTAGGGATGACCTTCAAGAGCCCTCCGTCCATAACTGGCAACTTTACATCAAGAACCGTCCATTTTTAGCAACCAGTGCCGTTGTTCCACCAGACGAAGCAAGAAGCGGAAGAACATTGAAGAATTTGAGGAAACACAAGGAAGAGGAAAGAGAATGTAAGTCAACCAGACGAAGCAAGGTAAAGCAGTGTCAGTAAGTGCAGTGACGATAGAAGCTCCAGTACTTAACGACGCTGCAGTGACGGGTTAGTTTAGGATTATAGAGCCTCAATTCTACAATTCAAAAATCACCAAGGAGGTAACAAAATATTACCAAAGATTGGCCTCATTACCCCTTGAAACAGTGACCTACCTGCCTGCAGACATTTTCGAAGATGAAAACTACGAGAGATTGAAGGCTGAAGTCGTAAGTCTATACGAGAAGACTAAGCCAGAATTATTCGAAAGAATAACAGCATCATTGACTTTCACTGGCCGTCCTTCGTGAAATTTGGAGGAACTGAGGCGCACGGCCTTGCAGCTTAGAGTAGGGAGGAACTTATGAGGCCTAAATTTATTCAGTCATTGCCTTCCAGCATTGCACCGATAATTGCCACTCAAAAACACCTCTCGTTAACCCAAATCGGTAAACTTGGAGACGAATTAATAATTTTTACAAAGAACAATGCGTTATTGTGAATAGTGCGGAAAATGCGTGCGGTTCGGCGGTAATGCGCGAGAAACAATTTGCCACTGCGGCGCGGAGTGGGAAATATTTTCCCAACGTGCTCAGGAGCCAAAAATTCGAGAATGTTCGAACCGGAAATGACGTTGTCTATGGCGTGATACCATAGCACGTGGTTTCCAATAAATTGGGGTGTGGAGGGATCAGAGGTTGTTCTTTTACAGGAAGCAATTGCTCTTTGAATTGTACTGAAAGCATTCGATGTAAAATTATCATTTCTCAAATGCAACCGAATATATCTTCAAAATCATCCTTTTTGCTTCATTTCATGTTAATAGTTCTAATCTCAAACCTCAAAATAAGTTTAAGTCATTTAAAGTTGGGCGCTTTGTTACAATTACTATTCTATATTCGCTTCACCATCACTAATCTTGTCAATAAAATCAGCATATAGTCGCATTTCATCTACCTTAATCTTCATTAATCATTACTTAACGTAATAGGTGTATATTTCACGATTTTGTATATTTATTTGATCCATTTTATGTATTAACTTCAAAGATTATTGGCACTATCATATTTCAAGATCTCTCAACTTCGAGCTTGACAAAGGTGTTAAAATTCGTACCGATTAGTTCCTCAGCAATTATTGTATCATTTGATTTTCTTGTTCTATTTATGTTATTTAGTCTATTTATTCTTTATGTTTCAATGTTCTTTCCTCTGATGATTCAGTAAATATGCCTTCGTTTGGATATACAATTTCGTTTAGATTCGGAAAATTAATTATATATTTGATTTATAAATTTACAAAGTCTTGTGTATTATCTCATTGATTCCGTTCTATTCATTTAACCTATATCAGATCGATATAATCTGGGGGATCAACTATTTTTTTATTTATTTAAATAAATCGACCAAAAACAACAAAGTCATCCCGTCCACGAGGTTTGTAAGGTTTGTGACAAGATGATAGAAAAGAATCTGTTTAGGTTGAAGTTTGTGAAAATGCGTCCCAGGTAAGTGAATGTGTCAGCAAAAAGTGGCGCAAAAAAGGGAGCACAACTCGCCAACCTTCTCATGTTTGCAAGTGGTGAGGTTAGGGAAAAAATATGTATAAGATACATATCCTTCGTACCGTAACGAATAAAATACATAAAAGCGAATAAAAAAAGGTACAACTACTCTAAATATGTCTTTGCTGCAACATGGTTTCTCTTGCGAGCGTTGTCAACAAAACCTAACTTTATGGAACCAATTTTCTCGTTCAAAGAAATTCCATATTTTTTAATAATTCTGAAAGAGACATCAGCCGGCACGAAAAATATAATTCCATTAATCCGAGATAATAGGTTTATACTAAAATATTTACAGCCAATCTTCTACCATTAAGCCTGTCAGCTATATGAACGCGATAAATTGAAGAGTAGAAACTATAGTTCCGACGGGGTCTCAAAGGTATCAAGTAGGAAACAAGGTTATTCCTTATTTAACTTTAAAATATTCAAGTTGTAGAATGGGAAATAATTTGCTTGATTTTAGAATAATATACTCGGGAGAAGAAGCATACATGCGGTAAAATCTCATGGCCACGATTGTTACACATGTGTAGTGATATTTCTCTTTGCTTAAAACTATAAAAGTTGGATTTTCTTTTTCGTGTTTTAGGCAGTAATTACGAGAGCTTTGGTAACCTATTGACCTGCGTATTGCGGTGAAGACGATCTCTTCCCTTTAAGGGTGCGTTTTTACAACGCGTCTCACCACAATTTGGCTGAAATGTGGGACGACAACACGAGAGGAGTATTCCATGTGGCCAAATATGGATGTACCTAGATTGATATTTTATGAGTTATCAAATTTCAAGTATTGACGGAGAAGAGTGAAATACGCTAATTAGAAGATTTCAGGCGGAGCTGAGCTCTTGCTAGCCTAATCGATATGGCGGTGTTTTTCTAGCGTCAATGCACAATTTCGAACCCAGAGAGAGCGGACATACATCTATTAGTGATAGCCAGACCAGGTGACCCATAGGCAAATAACTTGAATTTTACCACCATGCTTCTAAGTAAATCCACAAGAACAGCACCAGTCACAACACCGCTATCATTCCCTGCCCTTCATCACAGCACAAAATACCCACTGCAGGAGCATCACTAGTATCTCCTATGCGATACTAAAATTCACATAACACGGACATACCCCTGATGCGGAACCAGGATCTTTGGTTAATGTCAAAACACAATACTACTTGACACTCAAAATAATGACCGGTCCTTGTTACCGTAGGGCTTACCAGAGATTGTCATTTTGATCTTTATATATATTTTATGATCCAGACTGAAGATCTCGAACATGATTCAAAGGACGGATGGTACAACTTGCTTGTACCAGGCAGAAACTTGTACAGATTTATTCCATTTTCTCCATTCTTCTTATTTATATATTTAAATTGAGTTTCTATCTCTTTTATTATTTGTAATTTCATACTGATCTAATGTTCATAGATTCAAGAGAAATGCTGCCACTCCTGCTGTTTGCAATCTAAGTAGAAATAGAGATGTTTTATCGGTGTCATCTTTCGTGTGGGAATATTTCTCGTCCTTGAACTTTAGTTAGATAGTGTTTTCTCTAAATTTTTCGAATTTTCTCATTTGACATCGATTATTTTTACATACCCGATATTTCAAACAGTAAAAGAAATCAATCGTCATTCACTTGAATCAAGGACTATTTCTTTTTCTCTCTTAAAGTCGATTGTGCAACGAAAATATTCCGAATTTATATATCAATTTCTGAGAATATATTCCTCGCCTGGGTTATATATTCTGGCAGACGCACAACCACAAGAGGAGAAAGGAATTATAAAATTATAGATAATAATAAGTCGTTTGTGATGAAAACGTCAAATAATTACTGGCCAGTCACGATACTTCATAGTTCATCTTTTTTTATTAATTTCATGTTGTTAATTTTTTTTCATTGTTTGCGAAACAAGAGCTGAGTGATCAAAAGATTTTAGCTTTATTCTAGTAAATTGCGAGTTTTAAGCTACCATTTTTAAGCTTTGTTTAAATGTCTGTCTTCCATTTAAATGGAAAAATTTCGTGTCAAAATTCGTTAAAAGTTCTGAAATGAATGTCTTAAATGGTGAAATATGCTATTAAAATGGATATAAAAGAAGGCAATTTTTCTAAGTAAAATTAAAATACTTTGCATATTATGGTAAAGAATAAATAGAAGTCAGCCAACACTTAATTAATGATGCAAGTCAAAATGTGTTAATACATGTAATTATCAGTTATTTTATTGTTTGGATTAACTGTATAAATAAACATAGTAATTAATTCCATTTTTCGCAGTTTGTATGATTTCTCATCATAAAGTTGCTTTGCACAATGGTTTCTATTATACATTAGTAAGACGTGTGATGCGTGGCAGGAATTGGTCATTGGCATCTAATATATATGACACGAAAACCAATAAGGAAAATGGAAAATGATTCCGAGCGCTTTCGTCTTCAGTATCGTAATTAAGAAAAGTCAGCTACCATTTAATAAATAATTTAAGAGGCCTATAATAATAAAGACAACAGCGCTCTGAATCATTTTTCATTTTCCTTAGTGGGTTGTGGTGTCATAATTTATATTCACGTGATATTTGTTATTTCTGAGTTTGGTCGTCATATATTTATATATATATATATATATATATATATATATATATATATATATATATATATATATATACATTTAATTTAAATAGTAAATAGGTAAAATTAAACCGTATGCTAATAAATCATTCCGGTCGTTTTACCAAAATTTGTGTTTCTCTTCCAGAGTATTCTTGAATAAGCTATGGAATATATTTCTTTGTTGAGGAGTCGTCATTATTCAGATACTTGTTGCCTTACTTTTTGATCACATCTCATCAGAATGATCAAATAAAATGAAATTATTGATCACATGATAGCGGGTATTGCCTTGTATACCGAGAGAAGACGTAAATAGAAAAAAACAAAAGGCGTGAAACATTCTAAGTTATCAGTTCAGAAAAGTCTACCGAAGTATTTGGGACGATGCCAGTGTGAAATGTGGGCGATAAAGTGGAAGGAATCCTAATATATAACTCACTGAAATTCATAACGTTGTAAGAGAGTTTGGTGCTATATCCACTAAAAATCAAATATGTAAATATGTGGATGCTACTAAAATTAATGTTTGAATGAGTACATTCCAGAGATTCCTACACCAATATAACATCCATGAATATCTCGCTCGAAAAATGATATATCTTTATAAAATAGACGTTTCCGCATGGCTACTGTTTGAAAAAACAGCACACTCACCTTGATAAAAGATTTTGTAGGAAAGTGTTATGGAGCGACTGGGAGAAAATGCACCTATGTGGCATAATGGAAACAGACATGTTTGGTGAAAAGCTGCTAAAGCACTTATTCTATAAAACACTATAACAAACTTATAGTACCCAGAATGAATCATAATGTTTTCAAGCTTCTGTATCGCTAATGGTTCTGGAACACTTTAAATTTAGGTAACATTGAGGAAAGATTACACTGGCTTACAAAAGAGGTTTTTTCTCCGAGGCAAGGATGTGAATAGGTGTTTTTTACTAATTTTGTTGTGATGAACTCAAATTTCCCAACAGTTTTGCCTTTTCACCTCTAGTTTTCTTTGCTTTCACATACTCCATTTTTATTATACTGCATATAAGTACAAAATATAATGTGTTTATTTTATCTGGAGAAAAAACAGCATAGATACAGAACATTAATGGAAGTAAATTACTTGGATAATAAAATACACACAAATCATAGCACGGCAGATAGTTAGAAGTGAGTTTCTTTGGAAGATCTTGTGTACTTTGCCTCAGGGATGTCTCACAAGAGCATCCAGCAGAGGTCCCTTATCATGTTGGGGTTCCACTTGCCTAGGTAGTTGTTCTCGATCTTATAAATGTCTTGGTATAACCTTTTTCTATGCTCATCACTCACTGTCCCGAGGTTAGGAGGGAGGAAGTTGAAGTGGGCGTGAAAAAAGTGAATTTTGAGTGACATTCGTCATCCCATATCCTCATAAGACTGCAACAACCTCTCGATACACTCTTGGTAATCTAGTACCCTTGTATTACCAAGGAAGCCATGGTAGACTGACTTAACTGCTTTCCATGCTCTAAGTTTCTTTAAGATAAGAAGCTCCTCAAATTTATTATCCTACAGCACCTCTCAGATCTGAGGTCCAGCGAAGATGCTCTCCTTGAGCTTAGCAAAACTCAAAGTTGGAAATAAAGTACATATATAAGTGTTGGAATGCAGGGCCATTTTTGTCTATAGCCTTCACGAAATTCTTGATTAGTCCAAGCTTGATATGAAGAGGAGAAAGAAGTACCTTATTCATGATCACCATAGGATGTTCTTGGACGTTGTGTTCACCAGGCACGAAAGTGCTCCTAGACCACCAGTCTTTCTCCTTATAGTGCTCGGACACAGCCCGACTCTCCTCGGGACAGAGAAAGCAACAGTACTTTGGGAAGCCTGCTTGCATAGCCATAAGGACCCCAATAACCTTGAGGTCCCCGCAGAGACTCCACTCGTACTTGTTGTACTTGACAGCTTCCCAAAGGAGCTCCATATTGTCATACCACACTCTCAGATCTATTGAGTGGGCAATGGGTATGCTGGGGTATATATTCCCATTGTGAAAGATTACAGCCTTCAGACTTCGCTTGGAAGAATCTATTAAATGACGCCAATCTGAAGGATTGTGTGGGAAAATGAGGAAAGTGAACAAGCCAGAGACATTTTTCCACTAGCACAACTTGTTTTCCTGATCCTTACATTTGCCTTGACCAGGTTCCCCTGCTTATGCAGGGATGCCAGGAGCTCTGCCTGCTGCTTAGATAGATACAAATCACTGGAAAGATCATTCAGATCTTCCAGCGTGACCCAATGGGGCTCATTGCTACTTGCTCCTTAATTAAGAGAGACATTGTATTCAAAAGAGATCGAATTGGCAAAATATTCCCCTCAAGGCATTTCTTCATCTGATGAAGAAAGAAGATCTTTATTTGCTTTGAGTATAAAAATAGGAAGATCATCTGAGTGGGGAACCGGTTTTATAGCTGAGGGAAGGTTGGGATATTTTATCTTTTTTCTAGGAGAAGCATTGAAACCAGTTATATTTGTCAAACAAAAATACGAGTAACAATCATCTGCATGGTCTTTTTGCTCTCTCCAGACCTTCTGGACAGCAAAGTTGAATGTGGTTTTCTTGCCACTAAACCATACAGTTAGTCCATTCTAACAGGATGTACACTAGATGTGTGAGGCCCAGAATTTGCCCTGATCTCCAATTTTACAGTGAAAATAATGAAAGTAAGCAGTTCTCAGGAGGAAAGTAATCGTTTGGCGCTGTGCAACTGTCGTGAAATCCCCCCCACAAGTACCAGTATGAATTTGCCTCGTTGATGCATCTTCGGTGTTTTGAAGTGCCTGAAGCCATTGTAAAAATATGCATCAAGTCACAAAAATCTGAAAAACAAAATAAACATTAATCATAAATATGGTTACAAAATACATATGGTTGCAAAATCATAATATTGACATGCGTCCAACGTAAAAAATGGTTGTGCAACATGATTGTCGAGCAGCCCTAACCTCACAATCTAAGAATAGGACATTTAATTTTTTTAAGTCCATAAGACATTACTTTCTTATCATGAAGGTTAGGAAGAAATTGCTATTTCAGAAAATCTTATGGACTTAAAATTTACAGTACTACTCTTTTTTACTCCAATGTGTATGTACTCTTTTCGAATTATCACCCTTGTTTTATACTCTTGTCTGCAACACTAATTTGAGAAGAAACCTCGTTATATACAACAACAATGGCGTACGGAAAAACTTCCTGAATGATGAGAGGGAAAAAAAAGAAGCAACTAATTAACTACAATTATTATTTGTGTTAGAATAATGAGAACGATTTGAAAACGCAAGGAATAAAGAAAAAGGTTGGAATGAATCGAGAAATAATTTACTTAGAGGAAAACAAATAGGCAAAATTTAATCCGGGGAAAGAAAAACAATTACATATTTGAACCAAAATAGAGAAGAAAGAATCTAATACACAATATTATGAAGCCATCGTATGTTTAACTTTAAAAAAAATTCTCGGGATGACTAAGGTTATCTGTACAAATTTAAATTGGCTTACAAAGAAGTATAAAAGACAAATT
The DNA here is from genome assembly GCA_963969495.1 of Ceratothoa steindachneri. Lineage (NCBI taxonomy): Eukaryota > Metazoa > Arthropoda > Malacostraca > Isopoda > Cymothoidae > Ceratothoa > Ceratothoa steindachneri. The sequence continues at coordinate 109,059,292 of OZ018332.1, forward strand.
AATCTCAATGATTCCCTTTACTCTCGTTTCCTGATCCTTTCCTTCTTCATTGATGTTCTATCAGCAAGTCTTCTCCATTCCAGCCTTAGACAATTTAACCTTTGGTATTCCGATCATAGCCGAGGAGATACCTTCAGAGGTGAGCTTGCGAGTGACCATTTATGGGAGCTCGTTCTCGTAATACAGAAATGGCTGATGCGTTCCTCGCATATAGCCATTCAACATATTCGTGCAGTATCCTGTCTAAATAGGCCCATGGATGCCTTTATCAGCCGTACATGTTTATGTTTTCTATATAAAATCAATCTCCTCGGAATTTAAGCATCGTACTTGTTTAGCTTCCCATGTGACACCTCCCATCCATCACCATAGCCAATGCCTCTTCGTTCTTCTCCAAAATGATTGTTTACATTTGATATAGTGTATACTCAGTCCCTAATGCTACCCTATCGTACTTACTTCCACCGCTTCCCGAAAAAGGACGTTTCTGGCCTTTGACACTTTTCTTAAAAGCTCTTATCTTCATTTCATCCCTATTCTCTTCTCTACTCCTTATTGTCATTTTCAACTTTTTTACATTGTGAAGTACCATATAATATATCAATAATGATGAAGTTTGTCCAAACGCTCCCGCAAGCTTCCCCTCAATTTATCCTATTTCTTTTACTTCTAAACACCTTCAATGGCTTGTAGTGGCTGGTTTCTGGATCGCACAGCCTCTTCCAACATTGAATAATTCTTCTAATCTGGCGTCGTTTCAATCTTTACTTCTAAATGTAACTGAACGCCTTCGTTGGGTGGCTTATGCTGGTAACACTCCTGTACGGGTAACTACTAATCTTTCGGTAGTTTTGATTGAGTCGATCACACAAATTTTCTTTATCGTCTTCAGGAACTCTTGGAGTCTTCTGCAACCGCTCTTGGCTAGCACCGGTCTTATGTACCATTTTACACTCACTAATTTGATATTGAAACAGATACATCTTAATCACGTAAATGTGTTTGAGTATTCTGCTAAGCTCGAGTGTTTGTCCACGCCTTTTTTGTAATTATCAACTTAATTAGCATTCTTATGCTTCACCTCACTTTATACTTTCATTTCTCTTCTAACGATATGCAAATTTATCTATCTTTTTCATCAACCTCGTATGCTGTTCCTGCAAGAATTTTTAAGCCAAAAACAACATCATTACTGAATAGCTCAGGAACAATTTTTTAAATCTTGATAAAATTAAGATTAGGTTTATAAAAACTTATCTGGATCTACCTTGCTCTAGATGTACCTTGATTTTATTAACCTTGATGGTCTCACCGTTCCCTTTTTCAACCCTGACAAAACTTTGCGCGTCACCTTTGATAGCCATCAAACTCCTCAACCATCTTTTTCTAATGTTCGCAAGTATGATTCTGCTTCTTTCGTGATCAGAGTCGTAACCGCTGCCACCATGACAAACAAATTTTTTAAAACACCATCCATGCTTTCATTACCTCACGCTTGGTAACAGCAACTCACGCATTTCAAAGTGTTCAAAACACTATAGCCAGTGTTCCTGCAACTGAGAGTCCTACATTCTGGCTTTCCCCCTTCATTTCTTGTACGTCGTAATCGTTTGTGCTACGTGGCTGTTCGTGTGTTTTAAATTTTCTGTTTCAGGGTGTAGAATGTTTTACCTGATGCTTTCTTCGCGTTTTTTCTATCATAGGACATTCAAGCCTCATTGATTTCCACATCTTCTCTGAAACATTTATTTACTTGGTAAGCAGGCCCTCTGTGAAACGAGGTAGGCTTAAATGGTACCGTAAAAATATGTGTACTATTAATATGAGTGATTTTATATTTATTAGACCTTGGACTTCAATATCAAGAATATTAGGAGAGGAAGGTAGATGAAGACCTGGATCCCTCATCTACTCTCCAAACAAAGTTCTCGGAGAAAAGTTTACTCTCTAGGGTAGTTTTTCCTCTAATGTTAGATCGAGAGTCGTATATCTAAGTTTTGCTCAGGTGTTAGAACATATTTCTTAGTTTTTTTTTTAATTTATATTCATCTGCTCATCTCTCTCGCAGCTAAACTTCATATATCAACTGAAGACGGATTATTTCTATATTTTCAGTAAAGTATTTGAAACTACATATTTCTCAGAACTCTTTCAGTTTTTTTCAGTTTTTAGTAAATGATGGAGTAAATTCCGAAAATTGACTATATTCAGTTTCATATTTTTAAGGTGTGTTGGTATGAAAGGATAAGCCTGTTATTCCACGATCCTTAGCAATTGTATTTTGTTACAATGAGTGTAAAAAATAATTAAATGCTTTCTATAGTACTCAACCTAAGTAACAATAAAATTGCTAACCAATTGCAAGAGTTTATTACGTAATTAAACAATAATAAATAGGACTTATTACACAGAGATAATAAAAAAGACATCTATTATTCAAATGACATCCCGTATTTGCTCTATATAAACATACATTTCAGTTAGTAGAAACACATCCTAGAATTTAGTGCTTTTCTCATAGCTCCACTTTGTCTTTTTAATTCTAAATACCGATCGTGTCCAGCGAGGAACATTTATTGTTAGTAACAGATATATTTTTAGTACTCCTAGGTTAGGAGGAAACAAGCGCATAAATTACTTTCTTGGAAGGTTATTTCAACGACAGTATCTCAGGTGGAAAATTTAAAAAGAAGGTTGGAGAGAAAGGCGTGACGTGATAATATAACATGGGTCATTGGGTCTCGAGGGATGGTAAATATTGGAAGAGAGGCAGTTATCAATTTATTAGCTCTTGAAATGGCAAAGACCAAGTCAAGTGTAGTTGATAATGGCATTCTTGAGCATTTTGGGGTTGGAAAGTTTGGCAAACGTAATAAATAGCGGCATAAGAAATATAGCTCCTTAATTCTTCCAACTGTTCTTTTATCTCCCATTTGCATGATTTCGCTTCTTGGCATTAAGAAGCTTCCTTTTTACTTTGTATATATATATTTATATATATATATATATATATATATATATAATGAAATGAACTCACAAAGTATCGCGTGAGAGATCAATAATGCAAAAACATCTCACAGGAAATAGGAAACGCCAATTAAAAATACATTCGAACGTTATTGTAGTGGTATTCTAGTTGTTTTTTGATTATTCTTTTCGGTTAGCGAATTTATATGTTCAATGATTTTAGCACGACAGTCTGTCCCTATTATTTATGAAGGACAGCAATACTTCTATATTGGCTGAGTGGACTTTAACTCCTGTATTATTTATAGTGCCACAGCGTTTAATCCTGTTGTTTTAAGGAAAAGCCTGTCGAACACGTAAGGATTCAAGGAAATACCCTGAATTTATCCATAAATATGTGTATCTTTTTTAATTTATCAATTAACAACCAAGATAAAATATTTACAATCACATAATAAGTTTAACGGAGATAACAATGCTTGAAACCAGGCCTATTTCAGACGATAATCATGCCCAACTCGAAATAAGCTCCAAGTAAACAAACCAATTGCCAATTAGTTATTTTATAGTGATCCTTTTAGATTAGCATTAAACTTCAATTTAAGTTTTGCTCTTCTAACTGTAAATATTACGGGGTTCGCTAAAAATTGTCTCAACTTCAGTTAATTTCAGTATCGTATTAAACTCCTACTAAATCAATACAAATATAAATAGTCATTCTGACTTACATGAACGAAATGATACGAGGTTGACTGAAGTCACTATATTGTTCTTTTCCACGCTGCTTCTTCTACGGCGAGCGGCTGGAGGTTTTTTTTTCTTTTACGAGATAAGGTGGGGAAGGAAGGGGCGGGCGATGTCAAATTCTTCGGTTCTACGTTAAAAAGCGGAGGCAGGAGTTGTACTCTCTGGCTCAAAGAGTGCTCTTCTGGGTAGCTCTCGAAGCCTTTTTGCATCCTAGTCTTCTTCGAGGGGTTGCCCAACTGGTTATTTGGGTATACGAGGTTATTTTGAATGTACTTGAAAAATGGAACTTCCCCGGGTATATTGATTCTTCTTCTCTCTCCGGTATTAAGATCACAATTTAAGAGTCACTCGAGGGTGACTGGGTCTTCGTATCTCTTACTAGCGAAATTCCTGTTTGTCAGTAGGAATGGCTGTCCAGCCAGGCTTTTTACTAAGCCTGTAAAGGATACTTTGGTATGACACAGATACAAAACGTGATGTTTCTAAGTTGTAGAAAAATGATTTCGAAACTGGGTGAAGGACCGATCTCTTTGATCTGGTCCTCTATCATCTCTCACCGAATAATAATAATATTCTCCTCTTGCTGCCGAAATTCCTATTTGGCACTAGGAATTGTGGTCCAGCCACGAAACCGTGGCAATCTTCTAAGATATAAAAATCGATTTCGAAAATGGGTGAAGGACCGATCTCCTCGATCTGGTCCTCTATCGTCTCTCACTGAATAATAATAATAATCACTTTTCTTTCCTTATGAGGCTCATTTACAGCATGGCGACCGCCATATCTAAGGGAAAAGGGGCGAGGCCGCAGTGGGGGGAGCGATGGGTGAGGGGAGGGTGGCACCGTGGTGCCTATGTCGGCTTATTAATTAGAGGCACCGACGACCGTCACAATCCTTGGTGTTCTTTTATTTCGAACTGGCACCGACGACCGTCACAATCCTTGGTGTTCTTTTATTTCGAGCTGGCACCGCCTTTTGTGGCGATTTAAAACGCGGACCTCCGGACCTCGTAGGAAATTGAATCCTTTTAGCGCTGCGTAATGGCCTTTAGTGGTCACCTTGGCACAGCAGCTTGCTCCCGACTACCTATGCGGCGGGGAGATCAAAAGGGTAGGCCGTTTGACTGTTAGTCAGCCAACTAACGTTCCCACGCCTCTCCTCATGTGGCTCGATACTCTCGCTTTCTCCGAAGGGGGACTTTAACGTATATGTCCGCCTGGCCCTTCTTGTGGCTTTATGTTATAACTCCTCTACAATTAAACATTTAATTCTCAAACAGAGGGAATAGACAGGAAAGAAGTAGGGATTAAGAAATAATTCCGCTATGGTTTACATTCCAAAAGGTAAACCAGCAGTACAGGTAAGGCAGGGATGAAGAGAATTAAAAGTAAATAAAACAAAAAAGTCCTATAAAATAAAAAATAAATACAAAAGAAAAAAATCTAAAGAACTTTAAAGTGAACTATTTAATGACCTGATCGAGTTTGAAAAGAGCGGGGGTAATGCCAAAATTTCGCCGGGTTGTGATGTATCAACAGTCAATGATTCGGACACTAAAGTTTCCATCACAAAACTTACAATAGCTTCAAACCAAATAATGTTATTAATGCAAATATATTACAGATATAAAATAAGTATGGCTATAAGTTGTACATGCATATGTTAGAAGGGATAAAAGTGCAAGTTATGTGCAAAAGAGGATTTTTATTGTAAAAATATGGTGTTGAAAATGATACGGACAAATAACACAACATACTTAGATGAGAAGGTACAATAATATATGTTACTTAATAAAAATTTTTGGGGGGTTGCTACAGTATATAAGTACTTGAAATGTAGACCTTTACTATCAATTATTACACACTGACATCCTCTGTTACAGGAGCACACTAACCAAAATCATTCTTTTGGTGTTATTTTTCTCAATTCTTCCTGTAATATTTCCCAAAGTTCTTCGACGGTGCTTGGGTTTCTCTTCCTACTTCTGTTTCCAGGCTTTTTCAAAAAATTTGCAACCGGAGTGAAGTCCGAGCACTAAGCAGGCCAGTATATGACACTTATTTCCTCCTGATCAAGGAAATGCTTCACGACCTTTGCCTTGTGGTAAGGTACATTTTCTTACATCAAAATGGCAGGTTGGGTAGAGGTGGCTCTCAAATGGGGCAGAGCAAATGCTTTCTGGTTTGAAGCTACTGTAGGTTTTGTGATGGATACCTAACTGTCCGAATTATTATGGCCCCTACTGTATATATATATATATATATATATATATATATATATATATATATATATATATATATACATATATATATATATATATTAGTGATGGAGTCGTTCCTTGGGAACCTTATTCGTAGCAGGAATATGCGATGGTTTTGAACATTTAATTTTCCTGACGTTTCGGTCATTGACGATGACCACCATCAGCGAATTCTAAATACCCCAAATTATTTTTATAAGAATAACTAAACACAGAAATCAAATTAGTAAAAATCTATTAATAAGAAATTGATGTAATATCTTAAAAAAAATAATAACTAAATTAAATAATAATCCCACGAGTTTTTAAATGTTTATTATGCATATTTAAAAACTCGTGGGATTATTATTTAATTTAGTTAATTTTTTTTTCAGATATTACATCAATTTCTTATTAATAGATTTTCACTAATTTGATTTCTGTGTTTAGGTATTCTTATAAAAATATTTTTTTGGTATTTAGAATTCGCTGATGATGGTTATCGTCAATGACCGAAACGTCCGGAAAATTAAATGTTCAAAACCATCGCATATGTCTTCATATTCCTGCTATATATATATATATATATATATATATATATATATATATATATATATATATATATATATATGAATCCAACAAACTGCAAAAAAAACAGAAAACGAAAAAATATTCTTCGGAAATATATATACTCGTATAGTGAAAGAAAGAGGGAGAGAGAGTGAGAAAGACTACTAATTTAATTTAATTACCTTCTAACTGGCGAATGAAGTTTTTTTTTATATCTGGCTAGAGATTAAAAATCACCTGAGGAAGATCAATTTTACTTGGTCGTATTTAAAACTAATTTAAATTCTGGCTGTTAGCTTTCGCCTTTCTTCGCCCTTCTTTAGACGGAAGTTCGTTATTGTTGAGGTTGCATTTTGTAGAGTTTTCCCTTGTATCTCCTCATTTAGCGGCAACGTAGTTGTTTTGTGGTCGTGAGCAGTACAGCATTAAGTTCGAATTACGAATTTATGTAAGTGGGTATGTGTATGTAGGGGAAAAAAAAGGTTGTGTAGGTAGATAGACAAATAAAAATGGTAAAAAGAGAAAGTAGTGTGAGAGATTTGTGAAGAGAGGCTAGGCGCCTGCTGATCAAGCCTATTGCTTTCATTATTTTTCTGTTGCGTCTTTTTTGTTGTATTGGTTTAGTTTTTATTATTATTGCGTTCGACCCATTGTTCTTAATAATTTTAATGTTCTTGGATGTAAAGTGTGCATTTGCTATTGTTAATGAAATAAATTACTATATATTTTGTGCTTAATTTTCATTGTTTTTATTTATTCTTCAATGTGGCTAGCGGTGCTTGGAAATCTGGCGCGACTTCTGCCTCTTCGGTTTGGTTAATTATTTGAATGATTTTATCGTTAAGTTCTTGAATTTTCCTTGTCCGTTCTTCTTTGAGTTTGTTAATGAGCCTTAGCCCCGCCTCCCTGTGCCGCTCTTTTTGGCGTCTTCTTTCTCGCTGGCGTGCACTCACAATTAGGTAAACGCATTGATTCTGCACGACTTCTAGTCTCTTCTTTTGTGTTCTCGAGGCAAAAGAGAGGTCGCAAGCGGGGTGGAGAAGTGTAGATCTTACAATTGCATTGTAGATCTTCTTCTTGTTGTTCTCACGGAAATATGTGAACCGTAATAGGCGTGCTTCCTCTACCCTGAAGAACTAATCTTCATTTCGAGTACACTACAATCCATGGTGTATGGATAGCGTCTATCCCCCAACATGTAAACAACTAGTAGTCTCCTCACAAAGGGAACTACTACGAATTTCTCTTGGTTGGTTCTAATTTTCCTTTTGGCCTCGTAGATATTTAATTTTTTGATTTCTGCCGGCGGCATACGAGCTTGCATAGGTGCATTACGCCAAAGACAATGGATTCTCTGGCTGAGATCATCGGCGTATTGAAGTTGAGGCAAGTAGGGTTCACAGAGACCAAGCCATCTTTGGAATAAATTGAATACAGTGTAAAGAACAGAAACCACCTTGCGGAAGGCCCGCATTGAGCGGAAACTTCGATCCGTCCACGCGCCCTAGACTGACATACGCCGCTCTACCCATGACGTAGTTACAGAGAATTCTTTATATGTTTTCATTTACGCCCAACCGAAGAATCTTGTATTGCATACCCCTTTGCAACACCCTATCACACGCCTTTGATACATCCCGTCAAACAATGTCCACGTAACCACCCTCTTTTTTAGTTTTGGCAATATTTTCTGTGATGACATTAATCGCCATCTCCGTACTTCGCTTTCTTTTCTAAACCCAAAGTGGTACGGATTGTACAAAGAATTCTCCTCCATGTGAGGTACTAATCGTCAGCTGAGTATCTCCTCAAAGAACTTACCGCCAAATTCCACGATATAACTTGGCCGGTACATCTTCTCCAACCATAGGATCCTCTCCACGGTTCGGCAAGAAAATCATCTTAGCAGTTTTGTCAGCATCTGGAAAGTATTCTTTATTTAGACTGGTGTTTGATGACATTTGCTGGTGCCTTGTCAGTTTAGCTTTGTTAACTCCGATTGTCCTGGGTCTTTGTGACAGAATGAGCGGAGCGCGCCGATTAGTATTTCTTCGGTAATCTTGGCGTCTCCGTCGTGCAGTCTATCCACCTGGTGGTGCGGGTGCGTCCTATGTATGCATTTGTGTATTAAGCTTGTCTATGGTTTTATTTTTAAACTCTATTTCGTAGCCTTCATTCTTTTTTTCAGTTAAACTGAAGTTTTTTTCCAATAACTTCGGAATATTGCTTTGATGTTTGTACGTGAATATGTGCACACAGGCACTAAGATAGGCCAAGCAAGGCGACAACTGTTATTGTTTCTAAGAGTGCGATTTAGTAGATAGTGGCAGCTGCTTAACCAAGGAATATAACAAATACCATGATGAACCAAGCGTGATGAACCGAGCGCTTTCTTACGAGGAAGTGTCAACGGATGGGATCAGTAGCCAGACGGGTGACAGCGCGGGTCCATAAACGCGGTTCACGCTGAGTCTACAAGGCACTCTCCCTACCCGAGGTGGAGGGGAGGTTGAGACGACCGGGAAGAAGCTTTAGTGTGAATTTCACGGGACCTGGCGGCGGGTCAAACGAGGGAGAGGTAGGAAGTAGGAGGGGGGGGGGAGTAACGGCCCGTTTTCTCTTCAGAAATACTCTCTTAGAAGGTGGGGAAATAATATAATTCAAAGGGAATTTCTCCACAATGTTTCTTTCTTCTGTTTCGATGGAACCCTCTTCTTTTAATATTTCTATTTTCTTCCTTTTCCTAGTCGATCCTTTAAGACGCCTGATTTTATTCCAAAAGTCTTTGGGAGATGCATCATGATTAAGGCTTTCAATCGCATCGTTCCAACGCCTCCACTGTTGTTGAATGCTCAACTGGTTGATCTCTTCTTTTATTTCTTTCAATAATTATATTGAGTCAATTAATACGTTTCTGATGTTGATTGGATACAGGGATTTCAGTTCACGGTATAAATCATTCATCGATTCGGTCAATCTGAATGTTGAGATGGACTTATACTTGGATTTAAGGATACAGGCTCTATCCACGTTAATAAGATGGTTTTTATGGTTGTCATGTGCCTCTTCGATTTCTTCGAAAATTACCTAATCCATGTTTGGCGGATTATTGGCCTCGATGAGACGTGTATACCGTGCCCATTCTGCTTTTTGTAGTTTTTTCTAACTAAGACAGTGAGATGTATAGGGTTCCTATTGATAGTAAGTAGGATCCCTGTAGGATCCCTATATGATCACTACATGGTACTTGGATTGGTTCCATGTAGTAATTGAATGGCAGATGGACTCCCAAAACCTGGAGTTCAGATCCCCCATTAATATACTGGGTGCTCTTCTGCCAAATAAGCCAGTGAGAGACTGAATTGGTAACATGTCCTTTCTTTGGTGGATTGTATCCGGTGGCTTTGTCTAACTTTCCAATTTCTAGTCCGACTTCAATTGCAAGATAGTTTTCTTCAAGATTTATGATTTGCTTGTATTTTATCCCTCTTTTAATTGCAATAGTAGCACTGTCGTACTTTTCTTGCGAGTAATTTGTGATCATCACATGGTAATTTCAAATTTTCATTTCCGAACTACAAGTGTCAAACATGTGGTCCGAAATTAACATCTGATCTTTATCAATTTCCCTAATTACGTTCTGTAAAAAGTTATTTTCGTGGTGCAGCAAATAGTGTTTATTTTTAATATCCCCAGGGCGATAAGTTGCATGATGTGATGTTAGTACTGATTTTTCCTCTAAATATTCTTTTTCGTTTGGGCCTGTGGGACAGCTTTCGTGTGCCCAGGCTTCTCGCTTTTCGAAGGACGACTTGAAGTTTTCGATTTGCCCTTCATCGCTCGTTTACGAGTGCATGGGCCATTGTCACTGTACAAAGAGGTGGTTTCTTTCTCATCTTCTTGTTCTTTTTCCTCTTCTTCTTCCTCATCGGACTCCTTCGTTGAGAAACAGAAAGAAATCTGGGATGATATTATCGGCAGGCTAGACAAGGAGAGAAATCCTGTAATTTTTTGCAGCAACATGCCATTAAAACTTAAAGGATTTCCTCCTAAACACAGAACACGAGTCAAGGACGGTAACGACCTCATGAAGCAACCAGAATCTCTCAAAAGAGGATTCATAAATGCCTGGAAAGAGATTTTTGCAATATAACCTGAGGAAAATGACGACTTCGACCAGAAAGTCGAACACCAACTGCTCGTCGACCTTCACACGATGATACATAGGATCCATCCACATCCGCAAGTATCCCAGGAAAGATAGATGGATAACCATGGGCACCTCATCACGTTTGAAGAGACCACGCACACCATAAGCTATTTCAAACAGAGGGCGTCCGGCTGGTCTGGTCTCCCAAAAAACAAACTTGCGAATGCCCCACGTGAAATTATTCATGGCCTAGTAAACACCGTGATGCGGCCCTGAATACAGGCTACTTCCCTGACAGGTATAAGATGGCTAAAATCATTGTAGCAGAATGAGTTCAAACGGTGACCACGTGCCCTTTTCTACCCACGTGATCCTGAGATAGCCGCATGGAGCTTTGAAAGCATGGCTGAACCAGATTAAGGATGCCACCTACGCCGTTATCACAGGCCCGGGCTGTATTTGCCTAGCGACCGATTTCATCGTCTCCAACGGCCACCTTTCAAAAAACATTCTTGCCTTCCGTCCGAAGATCGAAGTCCGTTGAACCTTTCAAGTCAACGTTATCACAATTCCCCCTTCCCCCGAAGAAGGCGCCAACTTTTCCCCAAAATCGCACGCGTGTGTGGAGGGCCGTCGCAGCCACCTCACCGGGCGTCTATATAATCCTTAGACTCAGTTTAGTAAGCATCACTAATAGATTTTCTACTTACTCTAGCGAACGAGCTGAAGGACGCTCACTTCCTCCCCGCAGCGATTTTGATTCGAGTTGAAGGCTAAATCGATTCGTGAACTCTGCCATAGTCAATCAGCAAGTATCGACATCCGTGAACTCTGCCATAGTCAATTGGCAAGTATCTGACGAGGATTCATATCTCCAAAGGCTCTTCCAGTGCTCACATATTTGAAGTGAGAGGTTTACTGAATTTGTCAGTAAACAACAGACTGTTAAATTTTTTCAAAAGAAGGTGTCCTAATTCTAGTAGCTCTTGAAGAATTCTTCTTTAAAATTCTTTTATCTAATTTCTCTTCGTTGTCTTTCTTAAAACGACTTCATATAGGTTGTTTAAACTTGTATGGTTTGTTATAATATGAGTTTTTATTTATTCACGTTGGAAATCTTTGTAAGTATTCATAATAATGAAAAATTTGCAAATGATTACTTGACACTAAAACAGTAAATCCAAAATTAATTTTCCTTAATTTCCATTTAACTCTTAGAAAAATGCCGCTGTTGTAAGTTTTTGTTAATTTAATATTTGCCTATTATGCGAATACAAGCCTTCTATGAAAATAAGAAAATTACGGATCTTTGATATCTGTAGTAAATCAAAAACAGGAAGTTGACGGATTTATATGAGAGGATGGTAAAACCTAAAAAATATGACAAGGTGAGAGGTGAATTCGAGTTTTAAAACTTGTCACTTTCAAAATAGATAAAAGCAAATGTGAGGTGAGAAAAAGCTCAAAATATTTATATGGATAATAACTGCTTTAAATGGAACATTTAAACTGTAAAAAATTATTGGATAACTATAATAAATGATATTTTACATGACCCATCTTTGTCTCAATCTCACACTCAAGAAATGGAAAATCCTCTTAGAGGTTATAAATCTCTTTGGAAACATCTTCATTTCTTAGATAGGAACGCGAATATGGTCTCTGTTATCAAAAAGAACTGACGCTTAGAACAGTATATTCATTATGAGTTTAGAACCCTTTTAACGCGTAGCACAAGCAAAGGATATTACACCAAAATTGTAAAAAGGACAAGAAAATTTAAGTGTTCCAACTTTTTCTTTAATACTTGTAAAAAGAATTGTTGTTTGGAATATAAAACTAGTAAAAAACATAATTTTCTTAGTAAAATAGCAAATAAAACTAATCGGACTGAGATCGACTATTGCGTGCGCAATAATGTATTTAGGAAGTTATTAGACTGAGTTCGAATATCGAGTAAATAAACAACCTAAAATAATAAACCAAAGAGAAAAAGTTCTTGTTTTTTTTGTTGGTTCGAATTCTTTATCTGATGTATCAGCGAAAGTGTCATCATCAAATCTTGACTCAGAATCAAAAGAGATTATTTGAATATCACCACGACGGTCTATTTCATCATCTTCTACGTTTCTTGCTAGATGATGCCATCCTGGCTGCTAAAAAAAGGATATTTAAATAAATATTTAGTTACTAACATCATAAAGACGAAATATTTGAACAAAGGCAAATACATGCATACTCGAATATAAGTATATAATAATAATACTTTTATGTTTCCCCGAACGCACAAGAAATATCTACTGATTACCTCCTCTGAGACACCTTAGGTGCTACTGAAGTGAGCGCCAGAAGAAGCTTGCTTTTCATGATATTATTTCACTGGAATCGTTCTATCCCTGGCCATTATATGCCAGAAAGACTGAAGTGGAAAATAGCATATAAGGAATATTTTTTTAACAAAATCGGAAGAAAGTCGAATATCGCGCCTATAGAAAAAATTTATTAGGTGACCAAAGTTTAAGATCGCGTCCAAAGGGTTATCTAGTAATTCCCCATTCAAATTGACTCTAGTTTTTATAATCAAATATACATGTAATTTTCAGGTTTATTTGAGGTTAATTAGTTCTGTCAGACTTATCTTTTTGTTGTGTATTTCACGTATTCTTTTTTAAATGTTGATAAGCCATACAAGTTCTAAACCTTGGAGGGCGAAGTGTTTTTTTCTCTTTACTTTTCTGAAGGGCAACTCCAGAAACATCTCTTATCTCTTGTTTCTGTGTATCACTTCTCATATTGTATCTATCAAGCTGTTTACGCTCGGAGTGGTAATGCCTGCTAGTTTGCGCGCCAACCACACAGGCCGATAGATTTAGATCGCACAAAGATAGGATGCGTGCATTTCCGTTTCGCGCACACACACACACACACATATATATATATATATATATATATATATATATATATATATATATATATATATATATATATATATAAAATATATATATATATATATATATATATATATATTTATATATATATATATATATATATATATATATATATATATATATATATATATATATCATTTGATTTGCGTGGTCCATTTAGAATTAAATGTATTATTGCGGGACTTGTAGCATAGCTTCAGGAAACTTATACCTTGATTAATTGATGCCTTAAATAAGTTTCTAAACACTAAGTTAATGTTTAAAACTATAGCATTAAGAATTGTTGTAAAATAAAGAAGTTGGATGCAAAACTGAATTGACTTATAGCAGACAGAGAAGGAAAATTAATGACAAAGTTTTCTATTTGGCATCAGTTACTAGCGCATTTTCTCAGATCTCGGTCTAAGATACCTTGCTGTTTCACATTTACGTAAACGATATACACATCGAGTTGTTGTCAAATTTTAAATATTTTTTCATGTTTGTGAACAGCTAAGATTTTCAAAACACAATTGATTAGCTTCTTAGATGGTCCTTGCTGAGGTGATTTGCCATTAACTATTGAAAATGAAATGTATTGCACATACAAAGTAATAATCTGAGAGCCAATTTCAATATATTTGAATAAAAATGTCAGTCAAGGAAAATGAAAAAGACTGGAATTTATATATCAAGCGATATTCAATCTTTGGAGCAATGCATAGAGTTGGAAAAGAAATCTTTAAAGTTCTTTGGTTAGAATAGAGAGTAATTCAGTTTCAAAAAACGAAATAATAATTGTATTAATGTATAATGATTCGATAAGACTCTAACTAAAGTACTGTAGGCAAGTTTATTAACCATATTTAAGAAACTATATTGGAAAAAGTCCAACCCACGCAGCTAAAATTAATTCCCAAGATAAGAAACCACAATTATGAAACTTAGTTCTAATAGTTAAATCAATTCAACTTAGAAACTCGACATATGAGACGTAAATTAATTGAATTTTAAGAGGAATAAATAACGGGAAATATTCAATTTGATTTGAAATTATAGGGAATTACTACAATGTAACCATGTAGAGAAACTTGTTCCTAAACAATTTAGACAAGTTAACGTAGAAATTTTTTTCGAACAAACTAGTTAATCTTCTTCCTTTACTATCAAAATTACTCTATGTTAACATAAGTTATCTCAAAAATGGTGGGGAGAGGTGGGCCAAGTAGAGAGGTTGGTAGGAACCACTTTCCAAAGGTACCATTCTCGTTAGGATCGATCGTAAGGTCTCCCCTTCTTTTTTTCTTACTCTGTCTGCCTCTCTCTCCCTTCTCACTCTTACAATCTTTCTCTTTCGCTCTCTCTCTATATATATATCCAAAACACTCTCTCATTTTCTCTCTCATGTTACTTACAGACAGTGTTAAGATGGTAAAAACCTTTCAAGGTTTACTGAAATTAAACCACTCTGAGTGTGGTTAGTTACCAAAATTACACCCAATTTCTTCAACTTTTCTGACAACTGAAATATTTATCAATGCTGTGGATCACAAATTAAATGAAAGTCCCTTCAGATCGACGCCTAACCAACAGTTCATATCTTCGATAAAAACCTACTGAAATTAAACCTCTCTCTTTTCTTAATTCTCTCTTCATATCTCTATCTCTTTCACTGTCTCTTTATCCCTATTACTTTTTATTTTACTTTCTTGATGCAAATTTTCTGAAATGGGGTTCGCATATTTGAGATTTCCTTAAGTTAGGCCACGCTGGCTATGGTTAATTACAAAATCGAATTTCGATTTGGTTAATCTCTGCTGACCGAATCCATATTCTCTTGTAATCCTGGTTTGGATGTCCAATTAATCTGAAGCTCTCCTCTTAGACATGCATAACCATTAGTTCATATCGTCGCCGGAAATTGACCAAAACTCCATCTCTCTCTGAGTGATATTCATCCTCTCTCCTCATTTATATCTCCTTAGAATAAAATTGAATCTGTTTAATTACAAAGCTTACTTTTTCCTTATCAATATTTTAAAATATCCTTTACAGAAGCTGGCTTACTGTTACTATAAAACCTTTTTTAAGTATGTTTGTCCCTGTTTCTTTTCTTCATTCCTAATGTTCTTTTCCCTCCTTTTATTACTCTTATTATTTCTCACTTCCTTCTTTCCATTTTTCTCAAGATTAAAGAATATAACAATTAAGATATTAAGATTGCTCAATATTTTGATTTGGAAATAAAGATTTTCTTATATTTATGTAATAAGAAAAAATAAAACTAAATTCTTACGTGAATCTTCCTTTCGGATTTTGAATCTTGATTTGAATTTATTACTGAAAAGAATATTTTCATAATTATGATGATAAAGTATAAAATACAATAATAAAGTTTGTAAAATTAGACCTATATATAAAGTTATTAATTTCATAATTAAAAATACCGAGTTTTTAGTTTTTCCTTAAAACATAACAATTAATGAATTATATTCAGGAAAATAACATTCCTGCGTGATTGTTGATACTATACATGAGAAGAGTAAATACAAGTTGAAACAGTGAGAATGTAATTGCACAGGAGTATGTAACATGGAAGCTTTATACTCAACATCATATGTTAAAGGATGGGAATAGTGAAGTTGAAAGAAATTGACTGGATTTAGAGAATAAGTACATAAATACTTTGAGCCTAAAGTTAATCGAATATGTATAAAGAAAAAAAATTAACGTTAAAAGGGAATATCAGAGCAAACTGATGATTATGAGATCGATTATAACCATATGAAAGACGATTTAGAAAGGTGTATGTAATGAAATACATAAAATATAAAATAGGCAGCGATTCCTAAAGAAAGGATGCGACTATAAGTTGTGTATATGTAAGTTGAAGATGAATTAATTCTTTAAAATAACACGATGATAGAAGGCATATTTTGTTAATGCGAAAGTTGAAGAATAGCTGTAAATTATTACTAGTTAATCTAGGATAATAATATTTTACATATAATAACAAGATAGGTTATGAGTTTAAGAGTGTGTTTTAAAAAGATAAATTATTGTTATGGGTGATAAGCGGTGGATCATGATTGCTGTTGAACTTCTCGATAAATTTCAGGTTTTAGTGCAATATTCCTTAAGGAATATACTCTTGAGTGCTGTGTTAATGATCTGGGAAGAAGCTGAGTGTATTACTAGTCAGTTTGTTGCGAATTAATTTATATTAGTTTTGAATTGGATTTTGTATGCAAGGCATTAATGTGAGATCACTGGTACATAATAATTTGTGGGCGAAATAATCACTGGCCGCGTAATTGAGTCTTCTCAACTTAGTCACAGTTGTTAAGTTGAATAACAATGGTAAACCCTAGTATTGTTTATTTTGATCTTTTTAGTGTTCCTAAGATGGTTTTACCTTCTGATTCAAAAAATACCATGAAAATGCATAGAATCGATATTTTTAGGAGATAATTGGAATTTTGTATATAAAACTAACCATAAATAGCTGCGACAGTTCACTTCATTTAGCATATTCACATTGTCCATGAATAATAGCTGATAAAATTTTGTCCTTGTATTCATTTTTAAACTAATGAGAAAATGTGATTATAAGAGATAACCTACTAAAAATGCCCGAAAGAAGTGCTTTCTTACTGTAAGTTTCTTGATCTTTACGCAGCAGTGAACATATATAGTCCTCCATCCTAGCAGTGTCCAATCTTCCTTGGTATATTTTCTCCATTACAGCAATATCCTGATGAAACCACTCACCATGCTCCTCACTCACTTCTCCTAAATCTTCACGAAAAAACTCCAAATGTGAATGCAAAAAGTGCACCTGTAGTGAGATTCTACATCCTAAATTCATATAACTTTCTAAAGGTTTTTCTACCAGCTGATTCTAGTTTAGGTCTTTATCTTTACCAAAGAATCCATTAACTATATTTCGAAATGCACACCACGCCTCAGTTTCGACATCACTTATTTCATTTTCAAGTTGTACTGACTTCAACATTTTCATTACTTGCGGTCCAGTAAATATACTACTCTTAACTTTGGCCTCTAATAGCTTTGGAAAGAGTAGCTGAATCTCTTTAAATACTTCTCTACCGTGATTTAAGGTTTTTACAAACTGTTTGAACAAACCAAGCTTTATATGAAGTGGAGATAGCAAAACTTTGGCAGGCTCTACAAGAGTGTGTCTAATAACATTCAGTTTTCCTGGCAGCAAGTCATCTCGAGGGGGCCATTAAACCTTCTGGTAATGTTCATGATCAGCCCTACTGTTTCATAGGCAAAGAAAAAATGAATACTTGGTATACTCACCCTGCAATCCGACTAAGAAGGCAAGCATTTTAAAATCACCACAATCATCCCATTTCAACTTAGTATAGTTTACCTTCTCGAGAAGCTTTTTAACATTGTCATATTCTTCCTTCATTTGTACCGAGCATGATTCCCATTATATACTAAAACAGCTTTGAGGCTTTTTTGTAGAACTATCTATGAAGGGTTGCCATTCTTTAAGGTTGTGATTAATTCCAATAGCTGTAAACAAGCCATTAATATTTTTGCAGAAGCAGAGATCCTCACATATATCAAAGAATACTCTGAATTCCTCATGGCACTTCCTGTATACTGTTCATCTGCATTCCAACCCTAATAGATTCCATTTATTAAGTTTGAATACCAAAAGATCAGCTCCTGACTTAGTGAGTCCCAGAGACCAAAGTCTCTGATGAGATCATCCAGTTCACGTTGATTTGGAAAGTGTGGGCGGGTACTCATTCTTGGCTCAAACGTTTCATCCATTTCTTCATTGTTACAACCTTCCGACTCTCCTGATTAGACCTTTATCATACACTCTACCTGAAAAAATATATATAAAAAAGAGATGCATTTAATAGCTGGAGCATAAATATGGATTGCATGTGTAATCACATTACATAACCTTAGCTAGATGTTTTTAAATTTCAGTATTGATTCTGTTACAAAGAATATAGATTTCAATTTAATAAGATTTACTTATATTATCTGGCGGCTGTGGAAGCAATAAGGTATCATCATTTGGCACAGGTGCAATAGAGGATGAAATGTTGAGATATGGAAGGAACTTTCTTCCCTTAACTTTTCTGTACTTTGATATGACAATCATGCAAAAATAGCAATCATTTTGATGATTTGGAAGCTCTCGCCAAACTCTAGGCACAACAAATGTTATTGTTCGAATATCGAGTGAATAAACAACCTGAAATAATAAACGAAAGAGAAAAAGTTCTTGTTTTTTAGTTGGTTCAAATTCTTCATCTGATGTATCAGCGAAAGTGTCATCATCAAATCTTGACTCAGTTTCAGAATCAAGAGAGATTATTTGAAGGTCACTAAGACGCTTTATTTCATTATCTTCTACGTTTCTTGCTAGTTGATGCCATCCTGGCAGCTAAAAAAAGGATATTTAAATAAATATTTAGTTACTAACATCATAAAGACAAAATATTTGAACATAGACAAATATATACATACTCGTATATAAGTATATAATAATAATACTTTTATGTTTCCCCGAGCACAAGAAATTTCAACTGATTACCTCCTCTGAGACACCTTAGGTGCTACTGAAGTGAGCGCCAGAAGAAGCTTGCTTTTCATGGTATGATTTCACTGGAATCGTTCTATCCCTGGCCATTATATGCCAGAAAGAGTGAAGGGGAAAATAGCATATAAGCATTAATTTTTTAACTAATCGGAAGAAAGTGTAATATTGCGCATATAGATAAAATTATTAGGCGACCAGAGTTGAAGGTCGCATCCAAAGGGTTAGCTAGTAATTCCGCATTCAAATTAACTCTAGTTTTTATAATCGAATGCACATGTAATTTTCAGGTTCATTGGAGGTTAATTAGTTCTGTCAGACTTATATTTTTGTTATGTATTTCAGGTTTTCTTTGTTAAATGTTGATAAGACATACAAGAGAGCAGAATATGCTGAAATTGTCGTCTCCCTTAGCAAACTGAATTTTACTTCCCTGGATATTTTTAAGGTTCATTGCCTGGAAATTATCTTGTCAAGTTTAGCTGTCAATTTCAAAGTTAAAATAAAATAAAAAATAAATATGGAAGATTATTTGGTAAACTGAGTTTTAAATGTTTATATTACTTAAGGGTAGTGCAAAGGGGCATAAAATTGATAATGAATTCATTGCAAATGTTTAATATGAAGAAGTTTTACTTTTTAGACTTCTATGTACCCAGGACGAATTAAAGGTTATTAAAATATATTCTAAATGTATTGTAGGCATTAAAAGTTTATTTTTAATATTCAAATGTCATCGGCTCATTTATCCTATTTACGATTCAGTTCAAATTTATTTCATTTTATGACCATTAATTTTCATATCAATTTGACCACCAATTTCAACCCTCCTAAAATAATTGATTTATTACTAAGTGTTTTTCAATTTAATTTCTTCCTAAGTAAAAAGAAGAGATCGATTTTGTATTTTTCGTGTAAATAGAACGTAATCTATTTATATCTCGAAGAATCAAAAGATAAGAGTCATAATCCTGTAGAAAATTAAAGGAATTTTTCCATATGTCGACGCTATAAGAATTAGGAGATGCTATTAATTTTAAATTAGGATATTATCATGAAAGTAAAAGAAAGAAAAGAGAAAAATAAGAATGAACTTTTTATACATTAGGGAAATAAAGGGGAGACGAAGAGACCAAATCACCAACTCAATATATAATTATAGTAGGATTGGTGTAGAAGGTTAAAGCTGCACCAAACTCTTACAGCAGCTCGTCGAATGCTAAAATATATAGGATAAGTTTCTAAAAAGGAAATAATCTCTTAATATTAAGAAATATGACTCGCTTGTTCGGGAATTATGGCAAACATAAATGGTGGTACACTGTCTATGTATAACCCTTATAAGGTTCATGAAGAAAATAGATATTTAGTCATGGATGATCAAGTCCGGTCTGTGGTCGGTTGCAGAATTGGGCTCTATTTAATTAAATGTTGTTTTATAATAATATTATAATCTTACCATACGAGTAAAGTCCACATTTTGAGCTGAAATTATCATATGTGTGCACCGGGGTCACATCAGATTTTATAAGAGAATCTTGACTTTGTTGAACCCAGTCTAACGATATTTTGGGAAAATATAACTATTATTTTTCACTATGCAACCATAAAATCATGGTTGTATAAAAAGTAAGTGCGAAAATAGGATCAGTGTGTGACTCTTTACTCTCATTCTACCGAGTTATGCCAGCTTGACCACAGTGCCTGCAGAGGGATCTGTTTATATATACAGAGTGTCCGAAATATTAAGTTTGTTGACGCTGATGTTACCGCGGTCGCCTTGGCAACGTGCCATACCGTCCCGAGATATTACGTTTGCTGACTCAACATCGACACGAGTGTCACTATTGAAATAAATAATAAAATGGCAACTTTGTTGATGATAAAACTTTGGTTGTGGTTTAATATCTAGCCGAAAATACAGTGTGTCCGAAAAGCGAAGCACCATAGCAGAAACTTACCTAATTCTCCTATGGTGTATGACTTTTGGGACAACCTGTATATTACAAATATTTTCACTTTCCCTGCTAAACTCTCCTTAATAATTCTCCATGGTAGATATCCTTAATGGTTTTCGCTTTAAATGAATATATAAATTTTGAACCTTCATATCATTAACCCGTGATTTGTTTGTGATGTAGCCATTCGAGTAGATCTATGAAAAACATAATTATGAATATCAGTTACACTGCATATGAATGATTAGTGCAGAGAGGAACTGATGCTTTTGTTTGTATTATACTATATGTAATACGAGGGGCGGTCAATAAGTTTTGCAATTCGGATATAAGGGAACAAAATATGAGGAAAAGTGTTTTATTATTTTTCAATATAACTACCTTCGACTTCAATTCACTTGTGCCACTTGTCTTTGAGGCTTCGAATTCCCGACAACCAGAAATCTCCCAACTGCTGCTCAATCCACTCTTGGACGGCGAGCTGGACATCTTCATCGTTACCAAACCCGCGTCCACGCAGTGCAGCCTTGAGCTAGACAAATAAAAAGTAGTTGCTAGGGGCCAGATCTGGACTGTAGGGGGGATGGTTGAGCTCCTGGAATCCGCACTGGCGCAGAGCAGCTTGTGCAACTCTGGCCTTAGGACTTTGATGACGTTGAAGTCAATCATGGGGCGTGAGGTTTCTAGGGATCAAACGGGTAGAGACTTTGGTCAGGGTCAAATTGTCGTGGATGATGTTGATAACACTTCCATGTGATATTCCAAGTTCTCGCTCGATTTTCGAGTATCATCCTCTCCACACGGCCAAATTTTTCTCGTTGGTCACACCTGACGGGTGTCCTGGACGGGAGTCATCTAAAAGGGACTCACGACCATGGCGGAACTCCCTATTCCAGCGAGCAATGGCTGCATAGGAAGGGGCGGTGTCGGTGTCGGTGTACACTGCAACCATGCATTCATGGATCTCTTTTTCATTCTTGCCTTCTTTGGTCAAAAATTTAATCACTGCGCGGTGCTCAACCTTCTCCATTGTTGAAAAAATTGTGACTGACGATTTGCGATCAGCTACTGCTTCTTAAATAGACGAGGCAGGAGCGTGCAGCTGCACGTCCTGACTTATCATAACTTGTTCTAACACCCCCACAAACATCCATCCCCCTTTCTCTGTTTTTCCCTACCGATTTGCAAAACATATTGACTGCCCTTCGTATGCAGTATTTTTCTTTCATACCTCTCACACAGTTGTTCTCAAACTTTTTGAAATCGGGACTAACTTGAGATCGTACCAAAAATTGCGAGCTCACTATACACAAAATTCCGAGAAATAGCTATATTAAGTCAAATAGTGTATGAAAGAAATAATTGAATTGAAAAAATAGAAATTGCTACCTGCTCGTGAAATAACTGGCATATTTAGCTTGTAATGAAAGTGTTTAGTAGGCCGAGGCTTTGCTTTCTTACTGGTGCAGCTTTCTATACTTAAGTTTTGCTCACTTTCGGGATCACATTCATCAAAATCACGCTTCTTTTTATGAATTATATCCATTTTTAGGGGTGTATCTATGTGAAATTAAATAATAATCACAACACTTCAACTTTCAATGAGTCAATGTTCATTACTACTCACCACTGAGTCAGAGTTGACAGATTAGATTTTTATATGAAGCCAATTAATACTTGAAAATGCTAGAAAAATGCCGAACATTTTAGCATGCTTCAATAAACTGTTTGAGACTTTAAGTCAATTTTTGTGCATGGTTCTGGTGTTAAATCCAGCTCTAAACACTGTACAAAGCACTCCACTATAATGGCAATAATCAACTGAAAAATTTGCCCCGTCTGGCAACCTCTTACATGCTGATGTTTGTTTCGTCACTTCAGAACGACTTCAGACGTTTTGCTTTAGATTCGAGGCGTTTTGCTTCAGCTGTTGTTAGCATTTACCATATATGATCATAACGACCACTGAGGCAATGAGACTTAAATTTTCATTGAACTAAAGTTACTAAACAAGATAGTAATTGACACACATAGAAAAGATATATTTAAATTAAATAACACTGGTCAACCAATTTTAACCTTTATTCTGCTGACTTAGGTTTGAGACCTGTTCTTGAAAAATTCGGAGTTACTGAGTCTAAAAAAGGGCAATAGTTTTCTTCTATCACGTCGTTTTTTATTTATGGACTAGTCCATATTGGTCCCACTTATAGTAGCAGGCTATCTTACGACCAAGTGAACGGAAGTGGAGGCGTTTGGTATTCTTCCTATTTTATTTTATATATATATTTAGACTTCTCTTTATGCACATCTAGATATATAAAGAAAGTGTGTATAATATAATTTTGTGTTTTTTCAGATTTGTTTTATGAAATAACATTCAGTAGTATGGCCTCATTACGAAGGAAATTTTTGAAATCCCCCGACTCGTTTTGCTATATATGTGGTTGTTTTACTGCACTAACTCAAAGAATCAACATTAGTATCTTTGTGAATAGAGCGTACTTGGCTTACTTTAAGATTAACTTAGGTGATCAGGATAGACCGTGGGCCCCACACAATGTTTCTAAACCATGTGTCATCGAAAACCTACGCCAATGGACAAAGGGCACAAGAAGACAACCTAGGATTTGGCATTCCTATAGTGTCACGGGAGCCAAAAACAATGTAAACGATTGCTACATTTGTCTCACAAAGTCTTTTGGTTATAGCAAGAAAACGCGACATAAAATAAGTTAACCAAATCTTGATTCAGCAATTTGTCCACTGCTTCATTCAGATGAAATTCTAGTACCTGTATTCAAGGAACTTCCTTCAGTGGACGATGTAGGTGCTATACGTGAATCTGATGTAAGCAATGAACTTGAGAGTGATCCACACTTTGTACATACATCGATCCAAGAATGTGGAAACTTCAGACAATTAGAACTGAATGATTTAGTTGGAGACCTAGGCCTGTCTAAAGAGTTAGCAGAAGTGTTAGCTTACTGACTTAAAGAGAAGAATTTGTTGCAGGATAAAACAAATGTATCTTTTTATCGGAACAGGG
Source organism: Ceratothoa steindachneri (assembly GCA_963969495.1). Taxonomy (NCBI): domain Eukaryota; kingdom Metazoa; phylum Arthropoda; class Malacostraca; order Isopoda; family Cymothoidae; genus Ceratothoa; species Ceratothoa steindachneri. The sequence continues at coordinate 109,083,493 of OZ018332.1, forward strand.
AGAGAGGTCTCTTGGCATTTTTTAAAACTGAAAAAGATTTTGTTAACTGTTGTGACGTGGCGGGACTGTTAAACGCGATGGCTTTTGCAGAATATCATCCAAATGAATGGAGACTTTTTGTAGATATTTCCAAGAAGAATCTAGAATGTGTGTTACTCCATAATGGAAATTTGTTCGGTGAGATTCCTATTGGTCACTCTGAGCATTTAAAAGCGAAGCAGCAACACAAAAGATCTGTATTATTTTTACTCAAATGTGATAAACACAAATGGATCGTATGTGTGGATCTAAAAATGGTAAAATTTTACTTGGCCAACAAGGAGGCTATACAAAATATCCGTGTTTCCTGTGTTTATGGGACAGCCAAGCAAAGAACAAACATTGGGAACGGAAACTCTGGCCAGTTAGAGAAAGTTTGACTGTTGGGGAGAAGAATATTATGCACCAGCCACTTGTTGAGCGAGAGGAAATCATCTTTCCACCCCTTTATATTAAACTAGGACTGATGAAACAATTTTTGAAGGCTATTAATGTGGAGGCTGACTGTTTCAATTTCATATGTACAATATTTCCTGGCTTAAGTTATAATAAAATAAAGACTGGAGTTTTTGATGGGCCACAAATCAGAAAGTTAATGGAAAACTAAACATTCTCGAGGTCGATGACTGACATAAAAAAGGAGCATGGGATTCATTTGTGGCTGTTGTAAAAGGATTTCTTGCAAAAAAAGGCTGCTAACTACAAGGATTTGGTAGAAAAATTACTTGATAGCTTTCATCGTTTAGGCTTCAACATTACCATAAAGGTTTATTCCTCAAGAGCCATCTTGATGAATTTCCTGCTAATCTTGGCAACGTGAGTGCTGAACACGGAGAGTGTTTTCATCAATATATCAAGATTATGTAGGAGAGAATTCAAGGCCAATGGAACACAAACATGATGTCAGACTACTGTTAGAGTTTTAAACGAGACTGTGTAGAAATCAAACACTCCAGACACTCTTGCAAGCAAAATTTCTTCCATGAATGTATAGGTTCTGTACGATTGCGTCTGTTTTCTTCATTATATTAGAATAATAACCTGTATTAATTTAGTAATAGGTGATGTTATATTACAATGCATTTATCCTTTCAAATTCTGTTGACATTTTAAGTTATGATTTGAAGCTATAACACTTACAAAACTATCCTTACCGAGTAAATACATGCACTACGTCGTAAAATAGGAATATTTTGTAGAATGAAAACCTGATTTATTACAAAAAGATGGAGGCCATATTTGAAATCAACAGGTGAAAATTAGTTAAAAACAAATACAAAAATAAGTCAACAAAAAGTGTGTTGACCAGAGTTATTTAAACTTTCATGATATTGTTTTATGTTTTTTAGCGATAATTGAAAATTAATGAAAGATCCTTCCTTTTATAGTAAATAATTTCAATTACCTATAATGAAATTGTTTAATGAAGGGGTAGGTCTTGTATTCTTATTGTAATTGATGGCAACTCATGCCTAACCAAAAATATTTTATTTGAATCTCTCATAAAATGATATCATGTAGTATTATATATTCATTTTTTAATAATCTGGACACATATAATTTTGTGATGCCCCAGGGCGCACCTAAGCATCTCCTAGGGCGCACCTAGGCATCTCTTGTGGCACACCAGTGCGCCCTATCAAATAATTTGGGAACCACTGCTCTAACAGCTAAAGCAATTTTAAAGTCTGATATTTAGTTGGAACTTAACGCTTTACATTTTTTTTAGATATGGTCTCTCAGAATGTGCTCTCAGAATTTTCAAAGAAATCCCAATTTTGAACTCAATACGGAATTTTTTTAACATAAATAAAATTGATATTATTTTATTTAATGATTCTTTTAAATGCCCTGCATATTATATTCGTCTACAGGATGTGCGAAAATCAAATAGTATATGTGAATGATCTTAATATATGTATATTGTATTGGATTGCTTCATAGACACTTATCACTCAATCAATATTTAAAAAACTCCCTTGCAATGCCGTTATTATTTTCAGAAATTATAAAGGGTGCGATTGGTGCTCGTTCGCAATTTTCAACTGATTATTTTACGCATATATTTTTACCTTTTTTCTCGGCCTTTTTCTCCTTAAAAATAATAGCCCATTTTGCATTTTTTTTTGGCAGAATAATTGACTCTTGAAATTTTTTAACCTACAATTTGTGGAACAGTCATCGATTACTTCTTGAAATGTGCGCCGTAAGAACAAACAAGGAGATTTCAGAGTTCCTCAATTCCAGCAGAAAGATGGTCGAAAAGGTCAGAAAGGAGCTAGAATATTCAGGATTCGACTACAAGGCGACAGGCTCACGATGTGAGGCCATAAGAACACCGGAATTCTTCATCTGAATTAAAGAGATCATAAAAAGATCCAATAAAGTTTCTGCGTGCGAGTGCAAAAGAGAAAGGCGTGAATAAAAAGCTCATCATCCCAGCGGGAATAAGGACATTCGTTAATTTTCATACAAGATGAGTAACGGACAATTTCTGCCTGAGTCGATTCAAGAAAAGTGAGTAAAGCGCAACAAGAAGCTGATCAACAAGTTCAAACAGCCTTTGTAGCCAATTTGTGGAGGGAGCATGGAGTCTTCTTAGTAATCCGACCGGATAGCTCCAAAGAGGCCTTAGCTGTACCAGCATGACTACAACCTGCCACATCTATCAGTCAGAATACCCAGACCTGGATGTCGTATAATTTCTTCGATCACACAGCTTTGTGGCGTACCAACTCGCCTAATTCCAACCTTCTCGAGTTATTTTTGTGCTGCTCGGTGGAACTAGAAACCAAGAAATACAGCCTCAACACGATTGACAAGATGAGCGCAAGAATTACTGGGGCTTTCAGGGGCCTAAAACAAGAGATAGTGACGAAAGCCTGTAGCTGGTTCCAAAGTCGCCTAGAGGTTGTAATCAAGGCCACTGGCATGTTCATCTAGTGAGATCGACATACCATGTCATAAATATAACCTTACCCATATTGGACGAAGATATCTAAAAAAATCAAAACACTTTTATTTTTTCCTGAGACAGTCCTGTCATCGTGCGAACGAATACCAGTCGCAGCTTTTACAAATTAAATTTTAAAAATACCAAAAGAATGTTGATCAATTTTATTAATGTTCCTAGCGCAATTTATGGGAAAGTTCGGCCCTATAACGGACACAGTTGAATGGATGCAACTTAGCATATACAAATGACAAGAGTTAACTAAAACGTCAGTAGGGAGAAAGAATCGTATTTTTCAACTTTACCACTATGTGTTCCCTTTATTACAATCATGTTCGTGCACAACTTTCACTCATAGACCAATTATACAGTTTTTTTTGCTATGAAATATTATTTTAATAACTACTCAAATGAGCCCATCACATAGAAGAATGAAATGAAAAATGATCTATGAAGTTTATCTTAGACTCGACCACTCTGTTTTGTTCCGTTCTAAAACTTTTTATATATTTTTCATTCCATACATCAAGCTCTAAAGTTTAATATAATATTTATTATGGTTAAAAATCAGCCGCATTTTTATTAGTCACGTTTTTTATAACTTTCCTTTAAGACTCATTTCTTATGAATATCTTTCAAGGTTATTTTGTTATAGTAGTAGAGCAACAGGATGGGGATGGAATTATGATCAATTTTTCTCTTAAACTTTCCTCCATCCTACTCAGGTACTCCGATCTGCATCACAAAATCTGCTAAACGAGGCCGATACTCTTGATTAATTCAATTTATTCTTCATGGGGTAACATAAGTTACAGAAACAAGATGAATAATAGGCCTAATTGATAAGTAAAAATTATTTAAACAATTATATCATTGATAATTTTAAGATCAAAGAGCAGGTTATAATCAAAATTCATCAATATTCACTTTTCTCCCCAAAAGGATGGGGTTCCATCAAATTCACTAATACTACACACTTGTATCAAGCACAAACCCATCCATCATTTTCTTCAGTCTAATTACACTATAGGGTACTAATAAGATGCAGCCTCTCGTCCAAGGTTAATCGCCAAGCAAAATGCATCAAGCTTACCCCTCAACCCACCCCTCAATACCTACGAATTACCTTTATCCAATGTACAGACTATCACCCGCTTTTCTGTGTATCGTCTAACACTTCTCAAACAATTTATTAATTTAACATCTACCAGTCACCAACAAATTTAGTCAGTACGTGTCAACGCCACTAAAACTACCTGACCTTTCACTTCAATATATGCCATATTAAGCAGAAAGGCCACCCATCGTTTTATACAGGCCAAAAGCACTTCATACCACAGCCACTCACAAATTCCTTCCATGCATAGCTATCATATACGCTTTGATCCCCTTCTTCCTCTTAGGCAATCCTTTTCTCTCTCAAACAGAAATAATCAACCTACCTTTTACGTGGTCTTACAACCTTTCTCATACCCTCATACTTACGAGTAATCTAGTATATTCTCTTCACAAATCAATTTCCATCCATTTTAATTACTTCTCCATACAACCACAGAATATTTATATCATACCATTATTCACATCATAAGCATCTTACACAGCTGTTTCTTACTCTACTCACCTTTCGCGATTCAAACATCTCTCTCATGTTGTTTAGCATCTTCTCCACATTCTTCTAATACATATCTCCCATTATGTAACACCAGTCCTGAAAACATTTGGTTCGAGTAGATAGAGCTAAACTTTCTGGGTTCTGATCCGGGCTCGCCACTAGTCGCGAGGAAGACTGGTTCTTTAGTACTGGCCTTGGTTTCACAGCTTTAGGTACTTACTTTTTCTATTATTTCAGTTTGTTTGTAGATCTTTTTTTCTAGTTTCAACATTTCATCAAAATGGATTGCATACCATACCTAATAAAATCTTGTAATTAATATTATTTTAATGTAAATACATACCTCAATACTTATTTCTGAATAAAAAAAAATCAATAAAACCCACAATTCCTGAAAAATCATACTAGGTTTTTTCGAAAAAACCCATTGGATCCAATCAGATTGGACTCAATTGTGCCAACCCTTATTAATGGGAACCTGCATGCCTCCCCTTATTTTGGGGACGCAGGTCAGCATGGCGAATCGAGTGAGGATCATAACGAAATATAGGCCCTTTGAGTCTCCGGTTGGAAAACTTGACATCTTGTGGGGGCAGTCGGAGGCCTTTCCTTAGATGTATATGGTCCAGGAAATGACCCCAACCCAGATGGTAGTGGGGAGAACCTTGACGCTTTGCTGGACATACTTTCCTACTTTGGGTTGAATTTGCATTCAGCTTCATACCACATAAATTGCACCAATAAGAAAGCCAAACTGCTGACTTGGAAAGAGATGTTTTCTCGCCAACAAACGCTTAAAAAGCTTTGAGAGAATAAAAGTGATGGAAATTGGACGGTAGTCTGAGGCCAGGAGCCAGCAGAGACAGATTTCGAAGTATTAGTAACATTAGCAGTCCTCTAACACAAGCTGAACTTTAGTTCCATAGATAAATTGCGTGAGATAACAGCAATCTTGGCGGCTACAAAATGAGTAGTCTTAATAAAGAATAAATGAAATATACCATCAGGACCAGAGCCACCATAAGGATCTAGGTTTAGCATCAGCTGCTTTATTTCACGTGATCTAAAAGCTATTGTTTTCATCTTAGCTTCAGGGTGACATGACTGTGAGAGATTTAACTATACAGCACTTTGCTTTTATTCAAAGACATTAGCAAATAGTGTTGCTTTAACTTTTTGGCAATAAGTAAGCCACCCATCTGATTTACTACTAAAAAGAGCAGACTTCAGACTAGACCTAACTTATGAGAAGGAGTTGCACCTAAGAGCGTTTCTTTACTGCCCATATTATATTCTTTCTCAGTTAGAGCATAAACTTCTTTCGCCACAGATCTTAGCCTGACATAGTTATTCCAAGTTATATCGGATCTATTCCTTTCACAGAAATTTTAAGCTTCTTGTTTATTTAGATATGTACGCTTACAGTCATTATTGAACTATGTTTTGTACTTGTTGTTGCGGAAAGTCATACCCCTAAATGGAATACGCCTCTCAATTATATCAGCAAGAACATTAATAAGAGATTCGACAGGATCATCTTAGCGGTAGAAACTGCACTAATTAAGAAGAGAGAGATCCCTTAAGACTCCATTCCAGTCACCTTGTTACTTTAAGTAAATCTTACGAGATAATGAAAGTTCAGGGAGAGATTGCTCAGTTCTTATATGGGCAGAGATATAAGTGTGTTGAGATGTTGCAATAAAACTCCCAACATTAGTATTAATAACACCAGGAACATCAGTAAGTATTAAATCTAGAATATTACCAGATCTATGTGTTGGCCTTTGAATTAATTGTACACAACCAGATTGATTAGAGAAGTCTATTCCTCTCAAACTATAACGATCAGTATGTGATACAGAGTTCAACCACTCTCTATGATGGGCATTAAAATCAACCGCACAAGAATGAAGCTTTCCTATCATTTTCTTGTATAAACGCCATGATATTCAGTAAACATTCATATATGTCATCATTGGCATCAGGTTTTGATAGATTAAAAATAAGTAAAATTACTATTCATACCACATACTTTCTCAGCTAAAACTTCATGACAATTAAATTCATAATTGGGCTTCCGAGAGGCAGGAAATCCATCTTTAATGTAAATTGCCATTCCCCGACCTCTTTCGCGATCATCTCGCTTCAATAGATGAGGCTAATTAAAATCTGGAATTAAGAGCTCTTTAGAGGATCTAAAGTTTGATACCAAAGTCTCACAACAAAATAAGATGTTAAATTGTCTGGAAGATACAATCAAGTCATTTAAATTTGCAGGAAGCCCACGAATATTGCTATATAGCATGCGGCCCTACCGATGCCTAGAGGTAGTGGGTCCAGGGCTTATCTTCAAATCACCAGCCACCAAAATGTGTAATTAAAATTAACAAAAACTTGAAAGAATATTTGAAGACCATTATGATGAACGAAAGAATCAAAGGTCACTCACCATATACTGAATAATATTAATAAAAAATCTGCATAGAAGAAGATACTGCATTAGCTTGATGCAGTACATATGCTATAAAGGAAAAAGTCCAGGCATGGTCCGAAAATAACTGTAATATGACCATTTACTTATAGAGAGCCTCGTTACTAAGTATAAATTTTCTTAACTCGGAAATTTTTCCTTACAATTTTGTTCCATGAATAATAGAACCGGCGTAGTTACCCTCTGAAATAACCAGAAAAGAAAGGAAGGGAAACCAGTCAACCAGGGATAACCCAATCAACTAAATCCATCAATCCACAAGTCTTTCGAGCCGTGTCTAATGGCACCTGTTACCAGGTGGACTCCACCAACTCAATCAAATACAATGCCCAAGCAAGCCATACTTAGTTCACCAAACTTCCGATAAATAATAGAAGAGAAAAAGAGAGGATAGAATAAAAAATAAGGTGAACAATAAAGAAGAGTATGAGTAAAGGAATCCACTGAAAACAAAGAAGGAGTTCATCTACCATTATCCAACCCACAAAAAATACATGAGGTAGAGCAAGGTGATAGGAGAGTATGTTTGAGTGCACCCCCAAGCACCACGGGAACTTAATCCAGACTATAAAATACCCTGGTACAAGGTTGTAACACAGTCTTAAATGGAATGAGAACATTGGTTATTTATTCAGAGAACCACCTCCTAGAAGACCTGCCAACCAACGCTAAAAGAGTCTTCTACTCAAATGGCTTGATTTGGGAATATCTTCTCCAGAAGAAATGCAAAACATGGCAAGTGGGTCTCCACAACCCAGATGGTTTGATATTGGAGTATCCATCTCCTATAAGATCTGTCAATAAAGGCTAAGAGCCTCTTCTACCCTAGGCATTTTTACGTCAAGCCCAGATCAAAATATGAATGCATTTGTGATTACATCAAGGGAAAATACTCCGGGCCTCACATCAATACTAAATACATAGGGCTCACAACAACACAAAAAAGAATGGGGACACATACGAGGGGTGGCCAAAGAGTTTTGCGAATCGGTAGGGCAAAACAGGGGAAGGGAGATGGATGTTCAGGGGGGTGTTAGGGCAAGTTATGACAAGTCAGGACCTGCATCCGCACGCTCCTGCCTCGTCTATTTAAGAAGCAGTAGCTGATCAGGGATCGTCAGTCACAAATTTTTCAACAATGGAGAAGGTTGAGCACCGCGCAGTGATCAAATTTTTGACCAAGGAAAGCAAGAATGCAAAAGAGATCCATGAATGCATGGCTGCAGCGTACACCGACACTGCCCCTTCCTATGCAATCATTGCTCGCTTGTATAGGGAGTTCCGCCATGGTCGTGAGTCCCATGAAGATAACCCCCGTCCAGGACACCCGTCAGACGTGACCAACGAGGACAATGTGGCCCGTGTGGAAAAGAGGATCCTTGAAAATCGACGGGTGAAGATCGAAGAAATCGAGCGAGAACTTGGAATATCACAGGTGTGTGTTATCAACATCATCCATGATAATTTGGCCATGACCAAGGTCTCTGCTCGTTGGGTCTCTAGAAACCTCACCCCCCATGATCGACTTCAACGTCTTTAAAGTCCACAATGCCAGAGTTGCACAAGCTGCCCTGCGCGAGTGCGGATTCGAGGAGCTCAACCATCCCCCCCAAAGTCCAGATCTGGCCCCTAGCGACTACTTTTTATTCCGCCAGTTCAAGGCTACACTGCGTGGACGCCGGTTTGGGGACGATGAAGATGTCCAGCTCGCCGTCCAGGAGTGGATTGAACAGCAGTCGGGAGATTTCAAGTTGTCGGGAATTCGAAGCCTCGGGTACAAGTGGCGCAAGTGCATTGAAGTCGAGGGTAGTTATATTGAAAAATAATAAAACACTTTTCCTCAAATTTCATTTATTTATATCCAAATTGCAAAACTTATTGACCACCCCTCGTGACGCTATATAAATGCACTGTAATTACCAATGCTAATTGATTAGGTCTTCACATCAGTACTAAATACATAAGGCCCATGTCATCACTAAAAGGATCATGTGGCAAACATAAACAGTATATAAATGGATTGAGATTACAATAGTAAATACACAGACCTCACAACGAACTGAATACATTGGGGCTCACATGAACACAAATAATTGGGGGCCTAACATAAACATTTATAAATGCATTGGGATTATACCACGGCTAAACGATCAGGGCCTCACACCACTACTAAATACATAGGGGTGCACATCAAGATTAAAAAGATTGGGTGCCCATAAACACTATACATATAAATGCATTGTAATACCTCTAGTTATTTTTCTAAATAAATACTCTTGTTTTTAGTATCGATGAAGGCTGTGTGTAAACTATTAATTTCGTTATTATTTACTCTTTTCAATTTCATTGTAAAGTTTTTTTATTGATATTTCTTCTGTGTCAATCTTGATTTTTGTAGGAGTGATGCCTCTTAAAGGATTTAAGGTACATGACAATATTATTGTGTATGAGCTGATTGTCGTCAGCTAAAGGATAATGTTCTTTAAAAATATTTTCTTCAAATGTATATTCTAAAATTTATATAGGATTTATTAAAAGTTTGTAGTAATATAATCGAACTAAGATTACGTCCGATTTAATTAAAAATGAAATCGAGAGAAGATAGAAAAATGGAAACTGAGTTTATAGATGGAAAGAAAAGCTGAAGTTGTCCTCAGCATATCGGGTTTTTGTGAGTGATCTTCTTACTAATTGGTTTCGAATTTTTTTTTTTATACACACGATATATTCTCTGTGTCTATTTTATTTTTATTCTTACCTTACTAATTATTATTGCACAACACTACGAGCATTTCAATATTTATTCATCTAGTGAATCTAAACGAAGAGTAAAATCTTCGATACTTTTCGTGCCTTTTTCCTTCAAAAAGGCACGTTTTCTTATTTTTAAAATCAAATCTTATACCACAACAAAACATTCATATGACCTTTAATTTGGATAGAGCCTCATCAAACATATATACAATTAGAAATGTAATTAGTGCTTGGGAGAATACATGCAAGAAACGAAATATGTATTTATCCTTATTGTATGTTATAAAGAGAGAAAGAGAAGAAGGAGAGGGTGAAGAAGAGAAACATTTCATGTTTCACTACCTAACGAAGGAATACAAAGAAATATTAGGCGATAAATCAATCACTCCAATGTAAAGAAGATTCTATTTATTGAATCCTTTTCTTGTGAAGACACAACACAACCAATAGAATATCTAAAGTCTTTTAAGAGTTTAATTTGCAAAATTGAACTTTTTCTTATGCATAATTGCACCCTAATTTAGTTATAATAAATTATTCAATTTATTCAAGACTTTTATTTAATTTTAAGACATCAAGTTTACTTTCTTTTTAATCAATTGTTTACTGATTACTAGGTTAATGAATAATAATCTTTTGATCAAGATTTCCTTGGTTTACTACCTATGAGATGGAGAAAAATGGTCCGCATTTTCATATGATTTAGATATGCCTATTTTAAAATAGATTATTATCTTAAAACAATGATTTGCGTGAAGTACAACTACAGCTCTGTTTGGAAAGGGTTGGGAGCTAAAATGGATTATTTATACGCTCCTGCAATGGTTTTTAAGTTTCTTTAAGTTATAATTTGTCGTTTAAAATAATAAAATTAAAGATCCAGTTTCACAAAATGGAGAGTGGGAAAATTTCGTTATAACACGTCTTTAACTCCCTTAACATTTATATTATTCTTCCTTAGTTTGATTTTGGATCTCTGGTGAGAAAACCCGCTATTGAAAATGTATTTTACATGCAATTAATAATAAGAAAATCCGACAAACAACCAGGGGCAAAGCTTTAGTGAGATCAAAAAATTTAGAAACTACAAACCATATAACATTTACTGTCACTTTTAAGAGATTAATATATAAATTGGTTCTTTATTTTCTCGATAATTCCCTCATTCATCTGATTAGTTACGGTATATTTACTCATCTGTCTCTGAATCATTCGAATCATTCGATTTACCATGTGACTTAGGTAGATCAAGCGTTTCGAGCAATTGGCCCTTTTTCTAGGTAACCTCAAGCTTGGTTCTATAAAAGTTACTAAAAACAAGGTCCCCTGTAAAAAGGTCACGTGCTCTCAATTATTCTGATTTATAACCTGACGACCTCCAAAACTTTCAATAATTCAAAGACTATCGGAGAACCCTGGAAGTTATATTATCCTATAGAGAATGTAAAACAACATAAAGGTTTCAAATTTCGATAGAATCGGCCGAATAGTTATGATTCTATTGCCAAAACAAAATAATTCATGGGCTAACCTCGGGAAGACCATGGAAGTTATACAATTCTAAAGAGAATGTAAAAAAAAACATAAGGGGTTCGAAGTACATTAGAATCTGCCTATTAGTTACAATGTTATTACAAAAAAAAAAGCAAAACAGAGACCGACCGACCGCCCGATATAGTGAGATGTAGAGTCGCCCGCGACTAGACTCACACGTGACAAAAAATGTAACTTAGCAAAGCATTTCGACAGAAGGGAGCAACCTTTAACAAATACAATGTATGGACTAAAACAGTCGGAAAAAAAATTTACAAAATGGAGGACTCCGTCTGCGCTAGAATAAAAGGTTAAGAAAAATCATATCAAAAGAGCAATGTGTAAATGATTTGAAAATGGTAATATAAATAAACTAAATGGTAAGAAGTTATGAGAGAAAGTACATTTGCCGTAGGACGTTTTGGTCCGCACAGCGCTTAAAGGGTTAAAGACATTAACTAAAATCATTGTGGTCATAAAAAGCGATTCCTAAGCCCAGGGATACGCTCGTAAATACCAATAGAATAGCGCAAAATATCAAAATAATCAAACTCCCGTGTTATAACATTTTCAAATCAAGCCTATTTGTATATGCCGGAACTTTTAAGAGCAAAACCGTTGTGGAGAGGTTTTCTAATCTCGAATTGAGTTAAACCCATAGGATCTATTTTAAGACGAGATCGAAAAAAAATTCAGAAATACTAACATAAATATGGTATTCCTATGTTGTATTTCCAAAATGGAGTCTACACTATATATACTGCAATTTTATTGCTGTGACCTTTTCAAGTAACCTTTCACTATATTGGAAAAGTCCGTGTTATTTGCATTTTTTATGTTTTATATAATACTCGTAGCTGCGTCAAGTATGATTCTCCTTTTGCTAAAGAGAGGAAGAGGAATTGTTAGTGAATTTTGGATATTTATATCGTATACATATGCTATTATTGGCCTTTATAAACCATTTTTCTCTTAATATCTTATATATACGACGGAAGAAATATTGATTACTGGTGGCATATTGGTTCTTGAAGAGACAGTCTAATTATGACAAATAATACGTCTGCGTCTTAGAAAAGTTAAATATGTTGTTACACAACTGCCTACCATTATTCCACTGGATATGAAAGCTTAATTTTTCTAACACAAGGAATCAGTCTTTGATTATGCATGATTCTTTTCTCAAAGAGAGTTGTTATCTATCTGAAAAGGGCGTTTCCAAGGTTTTTCTCAGGAATCTCGCGCAAAATTCTCTACCTTGAGATATGTAGGCAAATTTCTAGTTATTGTTTTTCTTCCTTATTAATCTCTGGGAACAGAATATACTTCTGCTCTTTCCAACCACTTGGAAGGTAGAAAGGTTTGATCCTACAGCAAGAAGGCCCTTCAATGCTACCTCAATTAAGTGCGTGCACGCTTTCTGAGAGTGTCCTGAGGGATATGTTAGAGTGGAAGGAATTTTATACCAACGCCCCTCACCCATATCCTTGTGATCCATGTAACAACTAGTAATTGGAAGTTCTTTTGCAATTTAACCTCAGGTTAAATATATTCGAGTGGAGAGCTCCCACTCCAGAATTACATCATGGTGAAAGTATTCGTGTCATATTCTCATGGAAATGACTGACCACTACAACTGTCTTTCTTGTGCCCTACAGTGTGGCCTAGAGTCTAAAAAACACAGGTTTGCGATCAGGTTTCTGTTTTTGGACTTAAATTATCTGTTTGTTTAAATATTAAACATATTATTCCACTGTTACACTATTGTTACGTTGAGTAGATTGAATGATTCAGTAGAAAAATATATTTTTAGGTGATAATTGATATAGGTGAGCGATCTAATTTGCTATCACTAGATCAATTACAAATCTTGCAGAGTCTCCATAAGGCCTTCGTTTTATTATTCATTTAAATTAGCTATTACATTTCTTTGAGAAAGAGACTGGTTTCTATCTTCAGGGAAGCCATGCAAGGAAATATTTCAACCGAACGTTAAAAATGAGATCATGTTTACAGTCATTTTATCGTAAGAGTTGACATTGGATGGCAGCTTAAAAGGAGGGCTTCCCATTTAAATTTGCTCATTGTCGCTACACAATTATTTTAAAGGAGCCAAAATAGATAAAATTTTACCTTCAAATGTTTCCGCATCATTTTTGTTTAAGCAATGTGACAACTGACAGGTAAATCAAGAGTTTCGAGCAATTGACCATTTTTGTAGAATATAAAATTCTTCGTACACCTAGGTAGTTTAAGTTGGTAAAATACTCAACATTATGTTACATATTTAAAATGGTTCCATGTTACTCAAAATATTTAAGGCCATTTTAACAGACTTTAAACTAAAAAAGGGAACTTTTATGTCTAACGATTACAAGCTGAAGTTAGAAATAGTACTAAAATAAGAGATAATCAGAAACTAAACAGGTGTTTTTTACCTTTTTACCATACTGGCGCTCCTTACAAAGCACCATATACTTCTGGCAGCCTTTTTTCACTGTGATAAAAGGATAATGGAAATTGATAACTGATTTATTGTTGCTTTAATTTCTAGTTCAGTTTTTCATTTCAAAAAATATTTTCTCTCTACATCTTAAAGATCAATTACTTTATAGGGCAAACTCGTGCCGCCCGGGAAGACCTATTTTGCAATCATAGGGGATCGACACCCCTGGTAATGAAACTTTGTAGTAAAAGGAATGAGTTGGTCAAATCATGATTTAAATGGGTTATTTGCTATATTTTATGCATCTACAGAGATATGAAATATGTCAAAGCTACTCCATATTTACTGTAACACAATTATATCGAAAATGTGACTTTGCGATAAATGTTTTGAACCATTAATTTAGTGTTTTCTTCAATTTACTTTTGATGCTCTAACACGTACAACCTTCCTGAGAATTGATTTAATGATATAAAAGAGTAGCTTCATGTTTTCTAGTAGTAGGCTGGCAATAAAAATATAAGGACTGATTACCTTCGTGGTTAAGGTGACATTTCATCCATCGTTGCTAATCCTGCTGAGCAAGTGAGTACCAAGTTTTGGAAAAGTTCTGTTACTCAATGTTTTTGATCATTCAAGAGGTATACGTGTATCATAAAAAAAAGTTTAGTTAAACAAACATAAAGTTCTATCTTTCCATCGTATTTCATTAAAACGTCTTTTCCATTGAGATAGAATTGGTAAGAATCGAGATCTCTCCTCTCCTGCGCGCAGGCTCCAACAAGCCTGACATTGCCAAACAGCAAACTTAGGACGGATGACCGCCCACAGTATCGCGAATTGGCCTCCTAAATGGGAAGACAGCAAAGATCAACTTAGCTAAGCAGACCTCAAATTGTCAACCATTGGGCTGTGAAAAAAGCCTTAGAATTTTATCTAAGCTCAAAATGACTGCGCTTGGCAGAAGAAGAATATTTCGATGTCTAAAGTGTCTAGGATCTTCAAAGAGATGGGCGGAAAATGCTTGTGCAACGTGGAAAGGCCTGGCCTCACCGTCCGTAGGTAAGAACAACTTCGGGAGGGGTGCTGTTGGCTTCTCAATGAATTAATGAGTCATGACAAATGAATTCTTATTTCTTCTAATAAAAACCTTTACGGTCGATCAGATCATAAACAATCAGAAGGACCACATGGTAAACTTTGTCTATGCCTTTCCCAAAGTTCATTACGTGTCCACGACCACAGACTCGGCCTCCGTCATGACGCTCGACTTATTGGCTTCAAATGGCGAGAAGATGCCGCCGGTGTGGTTCATGGCCAGTTTTAGCCTCACCGCGACCGATTACTGAACATCTTGGCAGGGAAAGTTATGTCATGGGGCTGGCCGTGTGGCCCGCCCCACACGGCCAAGACCGTGCATAAGTGGTTGGGGTCGAACATGAACTTCTTTTCGTAGGAATTTGGGCCGCATGTAGGCGCATGTAGAAGGCGAGGCCTTCAATGTCTGCCGCAGCCAATTTGCAAGCTGAAGTCCTTCATCAACCGCGTGTGGGCAAGCATGAGGAAGAACATCCTTACGAATGCGCGGCCTTCAGTTCTTGCCCGAAGCGCGTGCTTGGCCCCCGAGGGCGGCCATATTTATTAATATTACAATTTAATCTCATATTTATATGTTAAAACAATAAAAATGTGTCAAACTGCATCAAAACTATCATTTTATCCTTTGTTTTGAGCATCGTAACGAGTGAAATAGCAGTTTTGTAATAACTAGTACATATATATATATATTAATGGATACACATAAAAATATTAGGCCATTATCATTTGCACCATACATTTTCGCCCTTTTTCAGTGTGATATGCACACTTGTTTTACGTGAACTACCACCTACCATTTTTAAATAAAAGTAATTGTAAACCTTTGGATATCTATATCATAGATGTTTGCGTATTTGTCTGAATCAATGTGTCTAAATATTTATTTACTCAAGCCTAATTGCGTACCGATCCATACAGTGTACGAAACCAGAACAGATTAGCAACCATTTTTTACTATCAGGTAGATTCACCTGTCGACATTACTATTTTTTTATAAAAAGATGTAAAACCGAGCTTTCTTTTTCCTCTCTCTTGGTCCTTTATAACAAAAATAAAGGAAATAATTCGACGCTGTTTTTTTAGTTATATGCAAGCACCTTTTCCAATTTGGTTGCTTTTAAGACATTGCTTCTAATAGATCTCTGAGAAGTATGATGACTTCTTTCACGTACCCATGTCGGTCTTTTCTTAAGTCAATTAATTATGTCCTAATCTTTAAAATCAATAATTACGTTGTTTACACTTGAGAGGGTAATTATAGGTTTCGGCTTTGGTAGCTTCAAAACATCATCAAGAATGAATCGATCATCTTTTTAAATGATGTTTTCTTTCAAAAATTTGTATTTTTGGGCAATTTTAGTCAGTAAAAGGGTGGCATAATCTTAAAAATAATATCTGAACTCTTTGGATCCTATATTTATTGTAATATTATCCGTTCTTATTTAGGCCAATTTTTGTAAATATGTGTTGATAACTTTAACAAAGTAAATATTTATGTATCTAAAATTTCGCTAACAATTTAGAACCATATAAAAAATTAAATAGAAAATTATTTTTGACGATGACCGAATGAATCCTTTTGTGTAGATTTTTGTTGTTAATTTGTTGTTTTTTTTGTCATTTTGAAGCACAAAAGCCTTTTTTAGCTGCAATTTTTACTTGAAGATGTTTACTAATCTTCTTTAATAATCTTTTCACTTTTTCTCTTATTTATTATTTTTAGCAATGCACGGAAAAAGGACGTTGTATTATTGAGGTAGGAATGTCAAATCATATTAATCCAAATAATTGAAAAGAAAACATTAATTAATTGTATTAAATATGGGATTATCTTATTAAGATTTTTAAAATTATCCGGAAATTAACAGATCCTATCTCGGTAATCCAATTTTCCTTTCTTCCGAATATTCTTGGTATTTAGTGCTGAGAGAGAGAAGGTAAAAATAAATAAAAAGAAAGAGAGGTGAAATGAATACCCAAGAAAATATATAATAAAGTGAAAACCAGAAAATATTAATAAATATATATATATATATATATATATATATATATATATATATATATATATATATATATATGTATATACATATATATTGGTAGCTATACAAAGAATATCGAATTATTGCTTTAGAATACATTTAACTGATAAGAGAATCAATTCTTTACTTAATCCTAACAGTTCAAGTAGGTTGAGCATAGAGATTATTAATGACAAACGAAGAAATGATTAACTACAAAGATCAATTAATCATGAAGTTTTCTTTTTGTTCGTTCAATAACAGAAAAGGACTTATATTTAGTGACTAACAACATGAACAAATTCGAAGTATCTATTCCATCAACTAGTTTAGGAAACTATGTAGGCCTCAGGAGAGATATAAAAGAAAATTTTCTATATAATGAACCTTTCAAAATAATTTTTCTGAAAGCTCAAATATAACTTTATTTCATGTTATTTGACCCTTGCTCGCCCCCATTTAACTTTAGAAATTTACTTCCTATTATGAGAAAATAGTGGATTTCAGAAAGTTACCCTATAGCCAGCTTCGAGAGTGAGAGGTATCAAAGATAATTTAAAATTGTATAAGCAGGGAAAGAGAATGTGAAACTAACCTGTCTGGAGACCAAGGATGTCTTTCAAACTATTCAAGTATTTGATATGTCCAACGTAGAAACGAAAGTTTAGCGTCAATTCGATAAACGCAATAAAGGGAAGTAGAGATATGCGAAAATCATTTATTAATAAAACGTGTCTGGATGAACTTAAAGGTATAAGAGAAATGCAGTTATTTTGACACATTGAAATGAATAGTAAGTTCTTAAATGTTTGATTGCTCTCCATTAAGCTAAAAGAGAATACAGTATATTCAATAGTATAGAGAAGAATACGATTAGGTGAAATGAGAACAAATAACTACATATAAAAATATGTAAAAGTTTCGGTTAGCACGACCAGTATTCTATTAGATGGAGACAAAGCAAAATGAATGGAAAAGACGAATATATACATATTTGAAAAGTAACTTCCAATTCAAAATCTTTGGGTCAATCATTTCACACTGTTCATATTAACGAGGAATAAAACTCATAAAGCTTCGTGAAATTACATCTAATTCTGTGTGAGCTGAGTTAAAGACCTTTTTTTAGTATTACATTTGTAATATATAAAGGATGTTTGGATTAACTTTGACGGTTTGCATAAAAGAACACCTCACCCCCACACAATATCTTAGCCAAAAATAAATGTATTTAAAAAAATTAAAAAAAGGTTTACTATATTATAGCTGGGAAATAACAATTTACACAAGGTAGCCGAGCTCAACTTCCACCAAGCCCTCAAGACTGCTCAGGAACCTGGGGCATGCTTTCCTCACTGTGTCCTTGTGAAGATTTTTGAACACCTCCTTGATCATGGCCTCTAGCACGGCTTTCAGTTTGCAGGCAGAGCGGTTGTGTCATTCTCAAAGGCGCCGCACGCATAGTAGTAATCCATGAAATTAAAATAGGTAGTTTAAAAATATCCATATATATATATATATATATATATATATATATGAATGCAATGTCCTGCAGGAAAAAATTAAAAGGTGTTTCCAAGTACTTTCGAACTTTATTAAGTTCCTTATCCTTGATAAGGAACTTAATAAAGTTCGAAAGTACTTGGAAACACCTTTTAATTTTTTCCTGCGGGACATTGCATTCATTCGCTACCCTCACGTGATACTTTGTAAGTTTTTCATTTCATATATATATATATATATATATATATATATATATATATATATATATATATATATATATATTAGAGACGAGAGGAGATACGAAATTTTCCAAAAGTAAACCAAACCTTTGAATGTAAAATTTACCATTAGACGAAAACTGACAGTTTTTAGTACACATTGAGATGAGTTCAATGAAAATGTTAACATGCAAGGAAACATCAAAGCTTTGCAATTTATCACTAAGGAATGGTGTTTTTGAAACTACCTTACTCCCCACCATTACTGGTTTTCCCCTTGTTTGGTTCTGATATATAGACGATATTATTTGTTTGTGCCCTACTTCTAAAGATCTCAATGGTTTTTTTACTGAACTAAATTCTCTGGTTCCCTCTATTAAATTGACGCTTGAACTCGAATAAAATGGTGCCCTCCCGTTTTTAGATCTACTTATTCATAGTACTCCATCTGGATTTCAATTTTCCGTCTATCGGAAGCCTACCAACGCCGGTTCTTATATTCATTCTTACTCAGGTCATAATAATAAAGTCAAACGGTTTGTATTTATTTCAATGTTTCTCCGGGGGTTGCGAGTCACCAGTCCGGAATTATTCGATCTTGAGATTTCTAAAATTTTTGCTACCTTCCACGATTTCTTTCCGGATGTTTAGATTTGGCAAAAGAATCCTTTTACACAAGTGAAATCCCTCCCGTATACAATGTTAAGAACTCCCTTGTTTTACCCTTCTTCAGAGTCCTTTTCCTTGCTTCCCCGCCTCTTGAAAAGTTGAAATGTTTCAGTCATATTCAACTATGTGTCTACCATTTAGAAAATGTTGATTAATAATAATAATAACACTAGTATAGGAAGGGGGATTCTATCGATTGTGCCGTTTGCTCTAAGCAATACTTTGGGCAAACCGGTAAATCATTAAGTGTATATGCTTAACCCAACATAAATGTAATATTTGAAGAGGTAGAAGTAATAGTGATTTCTTTGTCCATATATCTGAAAATAGTGACCCTAGCAATTGGAATTCGAGTAAATTTATTTACAAATCAGATGACTATGTTAAAAGAAATATTGTCGAATGCTCATTCATTAATTACTCGCCTAAGTTTAATATATCCCCGGTCTCTGTAATTAAAAGTCTTATTTGTAACAAAATTGTCCATTTTAAATCTTAGCTCTTTGATCGACTAAATTATTTATATTTATTTTGTTTATTTCAATGTATTTATAATTAATTGCCTGTATATGTATGTACTCATAGCCTTGTGACCTAAAACTAAATGACTTTACCCTCCACATCCGGTATTTAATCCTGTCCCTGATAATATTTCTCTAAAGTGTGTCCTTCAGCTGTACATGGACGGGGCACCACCTTGTTGTCTTTTATATATACCACATCTGTTAAGGATTTTGTTATTTCTTGAGAATGAACTGAACAAGTTCGAAAGTATTTGGAATCAGCCTTTCATTTTCCATTAATTTTTTTGCATTTATTGCTCTACTCATGCGCTACTTTGTAAGTTTCTCAGATATATATATATATATATATATATATATATATATATATATTTATATATATATATATATATATATATATATATATATATATATATATATTGTATAAATCTTTCATGAACGCGAAGGAATGATGAAATGATTCCAGCAAACCACAAGAAACAGAAAAACAGGGGAATTTTTCTCAGAAATGTTATTTTCTAATTCGCGAAAATTCCGTATCGGGGTCGTATGCGAACCGTGAACACTGGAGCAGCAGGCAAACACTTTGATCTCAATTAAACCGTCCTTTATTCCATTCGGCTACGCAGAAAACAAGAATCTTCCGAATAAACAAGCTTTTAAGGTACGCATCGTAAGGTCGATCGGGACAATGAAAGAGATAGAAATTAATAGGGAATTCAAAGGACAAAGGTGAGTTTCCTGGATTCATATATATATATATATATATATATATATATATATATATATATATATATATATATATATATATATGTATGTATATTTGAAACTATGATATTAATTGTACTGTTATTTGTTACGTTTCTATAATGGGCAATATTTAAAGATAGGCGATACCCATTATTATTTATATTAAAATCTGGATTGCATTTTGATAAGTGTGGTATATTTTTGCTATAATTTGACTTCATACACCATATTCGTTTGTTAAATTCTTGATTAATTTTGCTGACCAATATATTTTTCCCGAACCAACACTATATGCGACCTATAATTTAATTTGGAGCTCATTAAAATAGGATTAATGCATTTAAACACGTAAAAATATGGTCTACTCAACTATCTTAAAAGAGATAAAATTGCTCATTTTAGTGGGCTAATATGGCCTTAGGGGATGAATTCTTCAAGAAGAACAAAAGTAATGACCATCTCTGAAAAACCATGACAATTCCTGAGGTAGTGAAAAGTTTTAAATGATACTTTCCCTCTTTTGTTTGTTTTAACCTCAACATTGAAGGAAGTAAGTAGAAAATTTTATGTTTTCTGGGATAACAGAAGCCAGGGTATAATTGCTATTAGAATTAGTTTTCTGAGGATAGCTTGAATAATATCTTGAAAAGTGACATTTCTTTCATTAGAAGCAGTGAGCAGGTGTTATTAATTGATTTATCATTGCGTTAGAAGTTTTCAGGATTATTCTGTTACGTAAAGATGCACGTATAAAGAATCACCGTGCTTTCTGAACTTATGGTTTAAACCAATAATTTTTGTGTTGGAAAAAGATTTGGTTACGATGAGTACTTTCTCTAACGCAAACCATATTTTCGGTATTAGCATGAACACTCCGCTAATTTAATAAATATATATTTTAGAAATAAATATACATATAATAGATTGTCAAAAAGTTAAATAGATATTTTCACAGGAGAGTACAAGCATTTTGAGTATTCAACAAAAAATAGGGGCTTCTTGATGAGCACTTCCATACTATATATTTACACGCTGTTTCATCAAGATTCATTAATTGGTGTAGTTCCTATTCTTTATCGATATAAGCTCACTGTGCCTTGCATTTCACTATCTCTTTCAGTGTCTTGGAGAAAATAGGCTTCTCATTTTTAAGTTGAGGGAGCATTTCGTTCATGCGTGGAGCGACTATTCCGCCGGGTGGATTGCCATCATAAAGGACATTATTTTCTAAGTCAGCCGCCCTCAAGTTTCCTTCGTCACTTGTAATGGGCAATTGAAGCAAACTTCTTGAAAATTTAATGGGAATTAAGTTCATGTATCGCTTAGCACCGACCATGCAAGCTGCTTAAGCCATCGACATATTTAGATCAATCTGTTCATAACAAGATATTGAAGAAGCAGCTCACGAGGGAAGATTTTATTAAAGGCTTTAGGTTTCAGTAATTGTATATAATAGCCATTTTCTATGCTAATATTAGGTTATCTACGCCTTTTCTATCATTTTAGGTTAGTTAAAGTCTATGGTAAAAATGTTTGTGTTGCATCTGCTTCAGTGAGTAATAAAAAAAAATCTTCATTGAAATAAATCACATTCTAATTGGAATAGACAATCTTGAACATCGTAACCGATATGGGAGACCTTCAAGCTCCATCAAAGAAACAGATATCTGTCATGTGAGAGCACATATGTAATAAAATCATTGATATACCGATAATCATATCACTAAAAACTGTTATCAATGAGATCGGCTAATATATACTTGAAGGACCACCTTTAATTTTGTAAGCTTTCGACCGCATAGGTAGCGAACCAATTGCGCGAAGATTAACTTGTAATGTGAGCCAATCACTCAATTAAATGTTCAACACAAAGATGCTAATTCGGCAGAAGATTCAAAACAAATAATTATTAGTCATGAGATAAGTATGTAATAACATGATCCAGATGATAAATCACAGTCAAAGGAATAGATATCGAGATGGTCAAGAGGCCTCCTCAAAGGCAAATCGGAATAAGCGAGACAGATGAGAAAATATAAGAGATTCTTGAGAATAAACCGCTCTAAATAAAAGTTTTAAACCCCAAAATATGTGATATTTGTTAATATGTTACTGAAAAAAATTTTCATTCTCAATATAGGGTTTAACTAATTCATGGAGATAGTCACTAGAATTCTGGTACAGTGAAATCCCCCCGATAAATTTGGCTTCATGCTATGTTAACATGACTTGAACTTTATAAGGAGTGGGATGGTTAAAATATACCTACCAAAACATTCTCATATTTTGGAACTTACTGGCGAATTATTTATTAAAACAAATATAACTTTGATTTTACATCAAAATATATTTCCAAACTCATATGGAGCTATAAGCATACCTACGTAGCCCCAACTCTAAAGCTTGTTTAATTTAAATTTCTATTTATAAAGGGTTAAGTATCAGCAGGATATAAATGTACACCTAAATCCTGAATAATTTAGGGTGTTTTAATTTAAATCGCGGAAACAAATGCATAGAAATTTTAGTCGCGTGTGAATCTAGTCACGATTGACTCTACATTTCACTATGTCGGTCGTCGGTCCCCGTTTCGCTTTATATTTGTTTTTTAATAGTAACTATCCTGCCGATTCTAAAGAAATTTAAAACTCCTATGTTGCTCTACATTATCTTTCGAATGATATAATTGCCAAAGTCCTCCTAAGGTTAGCCGGGAAATTATTTTGTTTTGGCAATAACATCATAAATATTCGGCTGATTCTAACGAGATTTTAAACCCTTATGTTGTGTGACATTCTCTTTCAAATGATATAATTATAAAATCCTTACGAGGTTAGTCTGGGAATTATTAAAGTTTTGAACTTCGTAATGTCATAAATCAAAATAATTGAGTGCACATTTTGATGATTAGACCTTGTTTCTTAATCCATTAACCGTGGCTACATAAAAGAGCTGATAACGTTTTACCAAATTTAGAATTTTATCTCATTTTGGGTTGTTAGAAGATATCCAAGCTCACTTTATGGACACCAAAATGCTGATATAGATTTTTTTCGTTCCCAAAATTGGAACGTTGGCGGGTGCAGGTACCTATTAACGAGTAAAAATTAAACAATGTATATAAACGAATCCTCTTTATTTGCAATGAAAAGCGGTGGTACAAAATCAATAAAATTGACAACTTATAATAATAAGCTTCCATTTAGAATAAAAATACTCTTAGTAAATAAGTTTTTTGATTATATAACATCACAGTTTTCTACTTATTGTGCTACATCTGGTTGCATGTTTTGTGGAGCATTTTAGTACACTTTTCACAATGGAGTCTGGTATTTTTCATGATAATTCATTGTACTCTTTATATTGACATATGTGTAAAATTCAAAAGCAGCTACTACAGAAAGGTTTCCGTCGTGATTGAACAAATTTGACCACCACTTCTTACTTCTAAATCTAGCTTTATATGCTGAGAACAATCTATCAGATACGTCAACTATACATTCATTTCTGAGTTGTACATCTTAATCATGTTAGGTTAAGAGATGGCCTTCTTACCTTGGATTTACATCAATTGTAGTTGCTAACGACAGTAACTGCACTATTTTCATTCCATTTGAGACAGATCAGTGTTATATTACAGCAATAACCATAGTGTCCTCTTTCTTTCTTTTAAATTTATTTGCTTGACATTAAAAGGCAGTGACCTGTTCGATTTTCTCTAACCGTCCCACAAGCGTGGATATTTTTCCTAGCAAAGTCAATTAGAAGAAAATAACTTGTGAAGAAATTGTCAAAAAATAGTATGTGGGAGTTTGTGTGGATGATTGGATCAACCATGAGATTTACAACATGAGAACCAAGATAATCTGTCTGCTTGGATCCTTTCTACAATAAATTTCAAAATTATATGGGAAGGCATTCGACTTGCAGAGCATCCAAATTTTATAACCAAACCTGCCTGGCTTGTTATTGATAAACTGGTTGGGACTTTGAATCCCTCTGTATGGCAACATCGACTCATTTATACTAAGGGTTTGGTGAAAATCCCGAACTGCTGACATTTTTCTCTCAACATATTTAGAAGTGTGAGGACCTTTGCAACCTCTAAGCTCGTTTGCTTGACAATGAATGCAACTATTTTATGTGAGAAAAAAAAGCTGGAAAATGGAGAAGACCTCTTCACCACTTGGACTGCAACGCAATTTTTTGTTTGTAGAACCTCATGTGTGGATAAAGAATCTTTTTTCTCCATCGTTTTTCACCGTCATGAGAGGTAAGGCTGCAATCAGAACGTATTTCTTCCGAGTGGAATTCAACTTTACATGCAAATTCTTTCGGTATGTAATCCTCATCAAGAATAATATCAGCTTCATGATCACTGGCAATATTTGCATCCCCACAGGCTGGAGGAAAGAAAACAATATCTAGATCGCCATTGGTATCCTCGACTTCATTTATTGCACTTACTAGGAACAGGTATAGAGTTTGATGTGCTGACAAACTGTACGGACAAATAAAATGCAATTTAGTCAAACTTGCTAAATAAATAATATACAATCATAATTATTTTTATTTTTTTATTCGCATTTTATTACCTTCCGTATTCTTTTGGTTTTTCGATAGTATGATAACACATCAGGGTAATTTGATTACAATTATTTAATAATATATAAAAATCAAATATTTAGATATAATATATATAATTATAGTATATAATAATTAAATATATATAATAAATATTCTAATGATTTATAATAAATAATATGAAATATTTTATGATATAAATAACATTACGATAAAAAGACAATATTCAACTGTTGTCAATTTTTAGACGTAACTATACTGACATAATTACAAAATCTGTATACATTATTTTGATAAGAGCACATATTATTTATGCTAACAAAAATTAGTTAAAAACAATTGTAATTGTGCATAAGCATTACAGAGGTTATACCTGAAAATATTATGGTACATCATTATATAGTTTTATGATATAGCATAAATTATCCCGAAAATGAATTAGCCTCCATTCTTGAAACACATTTAAATCCTTCTATGACGAAGATAAGACAGCAAATGATCGCATTTATACATATTAGTATGTTACCACGATAATATATACCAGGTAAGGACAAGTTTTTAGAAGATCTATTCGGAACTGTAAAATAGATATATTTTGCTACCACCGACCGCCAATGTTCCCATTTTGGGAACATTAATTACGAATTAATTTTATATGTGATTTCAAGCTTGGTTTTATAAAAATATTAATAATTTATTCGACCAATGTTTAAATTTTTTTTTAAATATGTATTTCTACCATATCCATCATCCACGTCCATTTACAATCAGAATATTGAAAACTTTTAAAAATTGCAATTTTGACAAAATTTAAGAGACTGTGCTATGCTTATTAATTAACTTGCGATTAAAGTTTTGATCAATATTGTTTCCTTTATCTTTCAAAAATGAAAATAAATCATAAAATACTTTAGACTATTATTGTACTGCTTATGGTTTCAATTTTTATACATGTTCCCCAATGGAAACTTTGGCAGGTAATGGTCTAAGTAATATTCAACTTGCATTTTTCAGCATATTAATTCACCTGTAATTTTCATTGATAACAGATTAGTTGCACAGTATCCATACTAAATTCGCACTCTAAGTTTTGAATTATTTCAACTATAGAATTTACCCTACTTTCTGCGTCCCATAAATATATGCCTCTACGTATGCATATATATATATATATGGTAATGTACACATTAGAACCTGAAATTGCCCTAAAAATGAAAAGGAGAATAGTTCATTAGTAAGATGTCAAATTCAGTTTCACCTGCCTTTTTCGACCTTTTTCCTGTGTGCAAACGTCTAGCGTGTGTTTGAAATTCGATTAGATCTGTTCTTTTAACGACAAGACCGAGGAGACACAACATCTCTCGGAAGTACTTCAAATATGCAAGGTAAAATAGGAATAAAGAAAACCATGGTAGAACAAAGAAAAGGAGTGCGTAGATGTACATGAGAATGTCTTTGTTTAAACTTTTTAATTTTAATATCTGTTTATTTTTTTCTTTGTTTGAGTCACTGTAAAGTACACAGGGCGTCTGAGGGACTTAAATATTTTATTAGTTGAAGATATTTTATGGTCTCCTTGTACTAATGTTTCCGAGATAGATTGATAGCCTTTTCCTTATTTCATTTAATAATCCTTTCTTTGTTCATACCTCGATTTTCATTGTTATAATTTCTTCATTCCTCACTTCTCATTTTTGTATCAGAGAAATAATGCTGAATAAATTTAATAAAACCATAAAAATCATTGGAAAACGAATCAAGGGATCAGAAAAGACCCTTTTACTCAATATACAAATAATTATATAATGAGTGGGAGTAAAAGTGAAAAAGATGAAAAGATATGTGAATTTACAACACAGGAACATGGCCATAAGGAACGTATGATAAAGAGTTACAATACGTACACTGTTCAACCTTACACTGCTTCATGAAAATGTAGAGTTGCAGAAATCTATTTCCATCCAATGATGAATGAAGCCAACATTTCAAATTCTCTTGGAAAGAATTAACACTATGTAGCTTCTTAAATACATTATAGGTAGTTTTAGCTCTTTATAAATACGGATATTTTTCTGAAAATTTCAATTGTTTTAATTCGAACATTTTAGGAATTTATGTCTTTTGTGTTTTATAAAATGTTTTAGGAAAATAGTGGCAATCGTTTTTTGTCGACTACAGATGTAGCGTTCGCTAGACCTTTGGCTTGATTTGGGTCTTTAATCACAGAAAATTTGGTTTAGTTGTTTAATGGCCTGGTGGTTTTGTACTGAAATTTTAGTTATAATATAAAAATTTGTTGTTATGGTTTGGGAACCTAGTTCATACTAGGTATACTAAGTTCTTTGTTTTCCAGGAATATCCTTTGGTAGTTATAATATAAAAAATTGTTGTTCTGTTATTTGGGGCCTAGTTCATACTAGGTATACTAAGTTCTTTGTTTTCCTAGAATATCCTTTGGTAGTTATAATATCAAAATTTGGTGTTCTGGTTTGGGGACCTAGTTCATACTAGGTATACTAAGTTCTTTGGTTTCCTAAAATATCCTTGGGTGTCTTGGTCTTGCCTGTTTCTCACGGTCCTCCTCGTTCAAAACACGAGTATTATTTTGCGTTTCTTTAGTATTTTTTACTTATTTTTTTATTTCATACTGATGGTATAACTCATGTGCTCTGTGAACTGCACCAGCTATCCTTTTGATCCCACGCTGCATTTGATGTCCTTTTTCTTATTACAAATTTTAATACCGTAGCAGCCGCTTACATATCATCTTCACTGAACCTATCTCCATCTCTAAGATCCGTACTGATATATTCTCCTTCTCTTTTCTTAGTTGCTTCAAGGGCACCATGAAGAGACACAATTCTCTCAATTTGTTTCTTGGTTGAGAAGTTAGCGCTGTGGAAGAAAGAGTGGCTTTGAATAACAACATAAAAAGTTCGCATCATTTTTAGATATAATAATAAATAAAAACCTTATCAGTATTGTTTGAGCTTAAGTATTATCAAACTTCTCTCTGCATCAAGGAGATATGAAACTAATTTGAAGCCATTAACCTGTTTATACAAGATAGCTGGCATAAAACTCGATCTTATAAATGTTTAAAGGAAGTAACACAAAACATAGATATATGTTATACATAATCTTGTTTTTATTTTCAAAGATAGGTCTGCAAGTTTCTCTTATAAATTAGGAATAATAACAAAACCTATCAAACATTTTTTATTGACCCTTTTATAGCATTAGATTAATTCAGTCTCAAAATTACCTGTAGATTTACTGGCATTGCACCATATATGAAGAATAAAACTGGTACATTAGACTGATGTTTGGTCAAATATATTAGTTAGTAAATGTTATGGAATTATAGTCTAAAATGTAGAAATTGAGATTTCTGAAAAGAATGTCAATAATCCGGTAAGTGCGAAGGGATTTATTCCAAATGCATTTTACTCTCCTTAAATTCCTCTAAGAAGTAGGAATTTTTAGGAGCAAACACTCAAAACTGCAAAAAATAGAAAAATAAATATTATCGCCTCCTTTGGTGTAGAACTGATTATTTGTTTCTTAACTCTAAGGAGGATAATTAGATTTAGCTTTCATTTTTCTTCCCATTTCAAGAGAATATCTTAGTAAATCAAATCGAAAAGAATACCTGAGAAGAATATTGCATAGTTTGATTTTTAAGAAAACCGTGAGATAATTTTCTCGAAAAAACTATTTGTGGTAATCTTTCGAAATATGTAAACTGCCAGCATCTATTGAGATGGCTACGTAGGAAGTGTTTTATTCTGGTATAGTGACGTGAGGAAAGAAAAAAGAGCAGTTTTTATTTTTCAGGAATATAACAAATATTTATTAGCATATCTTTTCGCCATAGCCATATAAACTAAACCACTCTCAGTTGTTTCGCATTATAACTTCCGCTATAATCTATTATATATATTTATATATATATATTAATATATATATATATATGTATATACCCTAATTAAGCTTTATATTTCTTGAAATTTCTTTATGGTGTCGTTCTCCACTCTTTGGACAGCTTATAAGACTATTTTGCTTTTAAACCTTCAAAAGAGAAAGATTAAGAAGCGCGATAGTGCATCTATGCTATAATTAGGTGACAAAGTATGATGTTGAGCCAAATTGAGTCTCAGTTAAGCCCCAAAACTTTTAAAGTAATACTCCACAAAACACGTCAAATTCTTTCCTGAGCTGATATCTTTGGAACACTTCGTAATTAATATTCTAGTGAAGAATTATAATCAAAGATTATCCAAGAAAATCTTCAGGTAAATGAATATAAACCAAAGTGAAAAGGATTCTTTATTTACATCGTCCTATCTATCAATCTGGCTCTGCAGTTATGTGCTTTAGCATATTGAGGTAATTTTTTCGCCACAGAAAAGGTATTAGCAAGTATAGTTTTTATATGATGAAAGTTTCGTAACCCATTTTTAGCATTATGAAAAATTAACGTTTATACATTTGCAATAACGAACAAAATAAAGGCATAAAACGCAAAATGCATTCAGATTAATCAAAGGAAATTATATTTTATTTTCCATGCGGACCTTTGAGTTAATTCTGTTTCATATTATATGTAATTGCTCTTTTTTATGGATCATTAATCTGCAATAAATCCGGATTAACTTCCAAATGAGTAAGAAGACAGTAAATTAACAAAAAGTTTTTTAGGAATTTCATGTAAATCAGGTTAACCAAAGCTGGCAATTTATATCTATATCTATCTACAGTCACGGCCAATTTTCTTTAGGCCTATATCTATTTTTAATTTTTTATTGTTCTCAAAATTCACTCGGTAAAAAACAATATAAAAATTAATTTAGGTTTATTAAAAGCCAACACTTAAAATGTGATTATAAAAAGTAAAGCATTCTTTCGCATTAGGGAACTGGTTTTAAGTACAATAAAAGTTTTGCCCAAGAAAACTGCACTGAGCTCAAAATAGTACCAAAACTTGCTTCAACGCTCTATCTTTTCACAAAGGTTCAGGGCTAATTTCGGGAAAATACCAGTAATCCTAAGCATGATGGCGCACTTTGTCACAAAGTAAATAAATGACAAAATTCTTTGCCAAAAATACTATCCAACTTTTGGAACCTCGGCCCGGGAAATCGGCCGATTTGAACCCAATAGAGAACTTTTTCTGTGATAATCAAACTGGCGGTTGATAAATGAAGCCATACAATTGTGAACAGTTGTGGGTGCCAAATGTACAACAATGGAGCAGTATCATTCAATATATCAGTAAAATTCGATTCACAACATGCTAAAAAGAAGTGAAGCAGTCATGAAGAACAAGATACATCATTGTAAATCTTAAATGCACAAATCAATTGCTTGTATTTATTAATAGTATGGGTTTGGACTTTATTTTTTATATTTATGAGAGCAGAGGAAAGCATATTGAAGGCAAGCCGTTTTTGGATAAGATAATTAAAGACAAGGGATTTGTTTAATTATCCTGCCCTGGAGTCAAACACGGGTCTCCCGATTGCCGGTAGGATGCTCTACCACTGAGTTACTAGGAACAACATTTTAAATGCGCCCACATCGTCCCCCTTTTAAACACAATATTTTCCTAGGATAAAAGGTACTTAAAAGGATTCTTATGCTATATCTTCTTACCCATGGGGGCAACAATCACCAAGGATCTTTAATCTTTCTTTTTGAATACAGAGAGAAAGATGCAGAAATCGTCTATTGAAGACTTTAAATCTATATAGCACAAGAATTAAATAAATTTCACGGGAATGCGCACATGAGACAAGAAACTGTAGTCTTTTAAAGGTAAGAGAAAAGAACAATGGAAAACCAAGAACAAGGAGAGAAAAGTATAGCCCAATTTAGGCATGGACTATGGTACAAATTTCTTTTCTAAGTAAAAAAGGTATATGAACTTTCACTTTATATTATAAAAATAAATATTTAATAATAAACTCGTATGTCGGCATCTTTCGAAAGACATATAAGTTTTATCAGGTAAATTAAATATTAACAATATATTTCATTTTCCTATATATTAATTATATTCTTGTAGAGTAAACCAAATAGCTTTTGCTTAAGTCAGCTTGCATTAAAATATACAATTTTTTTGCACATTAAAAAATATTTTACGTTCATAGATCACAAGTACTTAGTCCATGTATGCCATCGATTAACATTAAAATAAAATAGTCGTACATCAATGTCCATGGCTGAATTTAGGCTGGCTGCTATTCAGATCTCACAAATCTCAAATTTTCAAATTATAAAGAGAAACCAAGACTTAAGATGTTAAATTAAGTTCTCTTAAAGTAATTTTCCTTTACTTAAAGTTTTTAATTCGCATAATGCTAAATAAATTATGTCTTTGACGTTTAAAATTTACTATGATGCATTTCACCAATTATGGGTCATTTTCGGTTTGCCATAAGGCAAGTGAGGATATTAAAACAAGAGCTTATTTTTGTGATTCTAGTTTTAATCACTGATTCTCTCTTGTATGTAGGATGCAGATGTGAACAAATATCTACCAAACTCGACCGAAGAAAATGTTCATTAAGAAGCGGTTTTGGTTATATCAAATATCAGGTAAATCCAATTTAACATCGATGAAATTACCATAATTTTCAGCCATTTGGTCCTTTTGACCTAATTCCTCTAAATCTTATATTATGGTGATTAGTATGTAATTAAGTCTGATGTGATAAATATTCTCTTACTGTCATTTTTACTTCCTTGTTTCCTAATTTTCCTTTGTAATTTTTTCTTTTCAACATTTCCTGGAACAAAGAATACTCACTCATTGCATTACTAAATTTAGTCTCTCCATAGAAGACAAAAGCGAGAACACATCTGAGAATGCGACAAACGGAAGCCCGAAGTGATTTGAAAGTGCCAAATAGCTCATTTAATAAGACATCGCTTTATCTCCCTAAGACCGTGCAACTTCTTGGAGAAATATTATCGTCAAAAGGAAATGAGAAAACATTTAAAAAAATGAAAGATGAGATGTGGTATAAAAGGATTGTAAAAGTTGGCGTTTAATATTGTGCGGATAATTGGGTCAAATATATGACGATGTATGCTGGCAAAGGAACAGCAAAGGCTTTATTATCACATAGCCATATGAAATAGGTGTATATGACTATTTACATATATATTTATATATATATATATATATATATATATATATATATATATATATATGTAGGAATATCGCGATGTATAGATGAGAATGGAAGGAGGAAGTAAAAACCCAGAAAATACACTGAAGTTCTTTATTGACGTTTCGCCTGTTGGCTTCTGAAGAAGTCACACACATATATACACACATATATATATATATATATATATATATATATATATATATATATATATATATATATATATATATTCATGCGATCCGTTTCTTATAGTCCGAAGTTTCAATATATATATAATAGACCCGGACAGAAAAAATGCATTTAATTTTTAAAATTAAGCTTTTTATTCAAAAACCTACCCTGTCGCATTTTGTAAAATTTCTTTGATGCTCTTTTTCTACAATCAAAAGACGAGAAATTTTGGGAACATCTTGTAAGATTGCAATATTCTAGGAAGGAAATGATCAGCTTGAATTTTCCCAATTTATTAGCATTGTCCAGTTATTACTGAGTAGACGTACGGTGCCTGGGTGTGTTTACGCCGCAATATCGATTAAAGTGAACCTAATGGTCATGAGGTTTAATTTAAATATATACAGCCTTGACTAAAATTATGGAGAAGGTATGAAAAAGTGAAGAATATGATTGAAGCTCATTTATTTCATACTTAACACAATGCAAATAAACATATTTACTTATATCCTATCAATAATTTATATTTGATTTGTCTTCCTCTTGCTTTTATAACCGCTTGTATGTGTTTTTGCATACTTCAGACTAAGGTGGCACAGGTGGTTGGCTCAATTTTCTGCCCTTCTTTATTAATTTAGGCTGCTACTTTACTTTTTGAGGAACATTTTTGCACCCTCACTCTTGTGCCCAAGTGTGACCGCAAATATTCAATGGGGTTGAGGTCTGGAGATTATAAGAGCCATTCCACCAACGTCACCCCTTTCTTTTCAAAACAATCCTTTGAGACTAGATTTGTGTCAAAGAGCATTGTCTTGTTGGAAGATTACACCATTTGGTATGTCATCATTGAAAGTTTTACCTAAAGAAGGTTGATAAACCTTGTCTAACATGTTGGTGTAAGTGTTAAAATTCATTTTGTCATCATGAGTAAAAACCAATTCTGGACCTCCGGACGACCAGCACCTGCCAAACTAATCCACTGCAACCTCCAACTTTACTGGTGGACAACACATCTCGGATCATAAGCTTTCCCAATTTTTCGACGAATATAAACAGCTCCAAGGGTTCTAAAGATCTGAGGAGAAATAAAAACTTTACTTATCATTTTTGGTATCCAATAAAAATGTGTGACAAGCTTAATAAATTGGTGAAAACTAATGTAGAGAACCTACTTCAAAGTTGCTTTCATCAAACCAAACAACTTTTGCCCAATCATCATCAGTCTAATCTTAATGGTCTTTTGTCCCAAACAATCGCTCCTTCTTGTTCACCTGAGACAGCTACGGTTTCTTTCCTGCCTTAGATACCTTGAGCCAAGCGTATAATAACCTTCTTCTCACTATGCGTCTTGATGTATCTTTGTTTAGTGCTTCCTGAAACTCAGCAGCTACAGCAGAAGAGGTTTCTCCTATTAGCTAGAGATATCCTTTTCTATAAGCTCTCTTACCTCAGAGCTGTACATCTTTTGCGACCTTGACCATTTGAAAAAATAGGAGTAAACATTAGTATCACACATTGAATGGCACAAGTTTGAACCAACCGCTTATGCCCAATAAGCAAAACACATTAAAGTGGTTATAAACGACTGTTTATTATATTGTTTTCAATCTTTTTATGAATGAGTTTCATTCATATTTTCTATTTTTTCCTAACTGCCCCATAATTTTGGCCAAGGATATATATATATATATATATACCAAGCACGCTATTAATAAAAATATCTTTATTTGTCTGGGTTTGAACGTTTCGAGATCTTAGCCTCATCACTCATCACCACTAGGAAACTAATTTATAGTAAAGGGTTAAAATTTCTAGTTTTCATAAAATATTAAAATTGAATAGTGCAATTAAGGATAAGCTGCTTAATACAGGAATAAAAATTTCATAATTTTCTGATACGATATAAAGATTGGATGTAGTTTGATTTATATTTAAATTAGGTTTAAGTCTTAGCATGTAAATTGAATCTAATATTCACATTAATAATCAGCCCCGTGAGGTTCAACCTTCCCCGATGCTGCTCGATGCGACAATGGATTGACCTAAAGGTCGAACTAATATAAGATGAATTGCAAGATCCAGAACTATATTTATAGATTACAGAGGAGCGGCAAGGGAATGGAATTCGTTCCTTATAGCTGAAATAGGATCCAATATTGTGCCCATTTTTTAATATGAATTTTGCCTCGAGATATGGATCGAATTTATTAAGTCTTCTTAATTTCATTTACAAAGTCGTTTGATTTTTTACCAAAGTATGTGAGGCTAAAGAAAATGGATAGATTTCTTTGATAATGAGGCTAGAATCTCGAAACGTTCAAACCCAGATAAAAAAAGATGCTTTAATCAATAGCGTGTTGCTTTTCACCTTCATATTGAAGCTCCGATTTGGAAGAAGCTCAATAGTTCATTATATATATATATATATATTATATATATATATATATATATATATATATATATATATATATATATATATATATATATATATATATATATATATATATATATATATATATATATATGAATCCATTAAACCGCATTGAAAGAGAAAAGGGAATAATTTTTTCTTGCAGTAATATATTTATTACCTTTTTTCGAAAAAATCTGTGCAGGGAAGCGATTCGAGTTTAGTGTACTAAAGGCATACTTTCAACTGTGATCAAAGCGGCGCTCGCTGCCTCAGTGTACATGGTTCGAATATATTACTGCAAGGAAAAATTATTCCGTTTTCTCTTTCAATGTGGTTTAATGGATTCATTTTAATCATTCTCTCGAGCTACTTTGAGAGAGATATATATTCAGTGTCGGAAAATTTTAATTCATTTCTAATCCTTTTCACAACCATTAAATAATGAATACAGAAGTATGAGAAAAGTTCAAAAGATTGTTTAGAAAACCTGAACCCACATGATGAGCAAGGAAGAGGACGGAAAAAGATTGACCCCCACAAAACTGAACAAATTCGACAATTTTTGAAAATGAACCAAAAACTTCGTGAGAAATGCCAGTCAGGGACTTGATATGACGAAGACAACAGTGCACAGTCTTTCGTTTAGCACTTATGAAAAAGGCCTTAATTAGTGATTATGAAAAGAATTGAAAAACAAATTAATATTTCATAAAATCCTACAACTTTGTGCAGAGCACAATTTGAACATGATGAACATAATTCAACCAGCATTTTTCCTAAAAATTTTCAATTTCATCAAAATATGCCCTCAATTTTGAGACACCTGTATATATATGGTAATCTCAAGCAATTAGGCATTTTTTTCTATGTAGATCAGCCTTTCATGGATAGATATCAACCTACTCTTTGTATCTTTTATATTTAAATGAGTATCTATTAATTGAGTAAAAAAAATCCACCAGTTTATACAATAGTCTTGATCTTTTATTTCGCGTTCTAATTCTATATTTTCTATCATAAACATGATATTAACTTTAGATTTTAAAATTTTTTAAGAATTGCAAACTTTGTATATCTCAGAAAATATATCGAATTTAATAAAGTATATATTTTGGGCATCGTATATTTCTTTCTATATACAAAATATATCGATTGTCACTTTTCGATATCGATA
Organism: Ceratothoa steindachneri; assembly: GCA_963969495.1. Taxonomy (NCBI): domain Eukaryota; kingdom Metazoa; phylum Arthropoda; class Malacostraca; order Isopoda; family Cymothoidae; genus Ceratothoa; species Ceratothoa steindachneri. Next base: position 109,119,615 of record OZ018332.1, read on the forward strand.
TAAAATAACAATTGTCGTTTTCTTGAAAGCCCTTTTCATATTATTAACGGTATTAAGACAACTTGAGGTTATAAATAACCACATTAAAAATCGTGAAAGGTCACAAAATAAATTGATAGTGTAAAAGATGTAACGAGAAATATACACAAAAAAGAATTAAATATTCCTTTTCTTGTTTTAGAATCATAACTAGCAGGTTAACATACTTTTTTCGTAGTAACATTAAAAAATACACCCAAATGACGAATATAGGAATTATTTAATGGAATATTTTTACGAGTTTACAATTTCAATTATTATATAAATATGTTTTCAAATCTATTATTTCATAGTTATCTTATATACACATGTTTTACATATCAAGCCATTTTGCTACTCACCATTCTCTCTACCTTGGTTTTTCTTTTGATCTCACGGAAATATTATTCAAAGTATGATTGCTGATTTACTTGGGGAGAGGGGCATAGTAGCAGTCTAACAGGTAATCCAAAATGATAACGGATTTGTTAAAAATATTTATTTGTTTTAAAAAATAAAACAAGCAAATATATTTTTTTTCGCTAAATAGAAATCAGTAGGTTGTTATTTTCCTACGAATTTAAATTTTACGAATGTAATTCATTGTATCGGTGATATGAATTCTTAAATCAGAAATTTCATTGCTGAATAAAAATATAAATATGTGTAAAACATCTTATTGAAATTACGTGTTAACCTCACTGAAACAAACACATAGAAATGAGAGAATCATGTGTGTTTGGCATTTAATGCAAAATATGTAATTATTAGCCAATAAACAACATAGTTATGTTGTTGCATCCATAGCTGTCAAAATGTGACTATTCAATGCATAATCCGTTTTCTTCATTTTGTTTTATTAAGCTTATTTATTTATCCATTATATTTTGTCATTGCTTAATCACCCATAGTAATTGTTAGCAATAGTTTTTATGTATTATTATGGGGCTTCTTTCTACATGTTCAAGTCATAATTTTAACATTTTCCATTGATTTCTGAACCAATCCAGTACACTTATTGCGAAACAATAGAAAGTAATCAGATTTTATTTTAAACTTTGCTTTTGTGGCTTAATTGATGAAATATTTACGATATACAATTTTATTGAAACTACCACAAAAAATATATGAAAACAAGTATAGAAAGCTACAAGTGAACAATTTTGCTCAATATTCGTTTCAAATGTAAATCACTTTCATGCAAAACCTCCAAACCTCCCATTATAATTTCAATATATGTGTTCAGTGTATGTAGGTGCATGCTCTTCCCTTGCTCCGTTGAGTATGCTCCAATATTCTCCTTGAACTTGTCAAGAAAAGTATAAATAATGTGCACCTTAAGATACACCCTACAGCCCATTTGGCCATAGCTTTTCAGTAACTTCTCAACCAGTTTCACATAATTGTTAGCTTTGTGGTTGCCCAAAATCTCTCACACACCTAACAAAAACTCTTCCAGGCTTCCTTTTCCTTTATAGTAATCTTTCAGGAAATTTAAAAACAATGATTTTCGTGATTTGTGATACAGCAAAGAAACCATCTTTCACCCTTGCCTCAGAAAGTTGGGAGAAATTTGTACTGATCTTGAAGGCTACAGACACATTGTTAAGAGCTCTAAATAACTGATTCATAAGACCTAGTTCTAAATGCATTGGTAACAACAACTCCGTTTGAGGTTCTATGAATTGCCTATGCTTGACATTATACACCCATTTTGAGGATCAAAATGGATTTTTTTATATTTATTTTAGTTATGAACAACTGAGAAATAACATTTTTAACCCAAAGAACAATAAGAAAGTGGAATTTTGTTTCATAGTGTTATCAATAAATTTTCTTGTATTTGATCTCTAAATTTATCGGAATTCCTAATTAATAAATGGATTAATTTTCCTAAATCATTTGCCCACAGCCAAATATTTATTCATATTTTATTTTGTTGAAATTAATAAAGAAAAAATGCTGCTACCTTTCATTGCTTTTTATAAGGATTTTGTTCTAAATATTTTATGAACTTAATATCCTTATGCTAAGACAAATGTGTAGATCACAAAGTGCATTCCATTCGAAAAGAGTATGCTTAAACGAAAAGTGGATTGCACATTTGTGACGAGCTACACAATTTCGCCACATAGCTGTTCACATTATTGGAATAAATATGGAGAAATGTGGAGAGCAAAGTGAATTGCTCCGACCCTGTTCACTTTGCGTTAAACGTTGCATTACAAATTCTGATTCCAATGGTATATGACTCAGTTAGTGTAAGGGTGGTTCAAACTAAAAAATAATGCTGTTATGGGTAAAAAGTGATAGCCCAAATAACCGTTAAACATCGTGAATATACTTATCAAAATACAAGACCACAACAACTTTTAGCACATTCTTTTCTTATTAGGTTAATAGGTACATAACTGTTTTCTTATATAGTTTAACCGATTTATTCGTTTATTTTTGTTAAAAGTTTAATTAAGTTAGGCTATGTTTTGTTAAGTTTTGGGAAAATAACAAAATATGCAGTTAAAATCATATTTGGCAGCTCCTAACAGCTAATGTCTATTGGTTGCATCTTTTAAATGAGTGCATATATATATATATATATATATATATATATATATATATATATATATATATATATATATATATATATATATATATATATATATATATATATATATATATATATAATATATATATATATATATATATATATATATATATAGAAAGAGCAAATAAAAGTTCTGCGGGTTATAACAACACTCACAGGGCTTTCGCCATATTTATTTTTTGCCTTTCAAAACAATTTTGAAGACAGAAAGAAAGGTGCAGAAGCCTTGTATTGCGGACTATATAACAATATAGTAAAAGAGAAATTGGACGCGAATGAGCAATGAGACAAGAAACAGGAGTTTTTTAGAGGTCAGAGAAAGGGAGATTAGAAGAACACTAGGATCAAAGAGAGCGAAGGGCGGCACAATAAAAGCAATCATTAACCGATAAGAAAGAAATAACGCCAGGGGAAAAAAATTAAAGTTTCTGGCCGGGACTCGAACCCTGGTCTGCTGATTGATGGTGAGATGCTTTCCTGTTAAACTACCAGGCACAATGACTCTACTTCGCCCAAAGCGTTACATCATCAAACCCAGTATCTCCCTAAGCTAGGAACCTCCAAGGAATTTTATACCACATCTTCTTACCCGCTTACAAATTAAAGGCACATCCTCCATGTCAGATACCAAGAAAGAGCAAATACAAGTTCTAAGGGTGATAACAACCACTACAGGGCTTTCGCTATATTTATTTTCTGCCTCTAAAAACAACAAAACTGTTTCTTGTCTCATTGCTCATTCGCATCCAATTTCTCTTTCTCTTGTAATATATATATATATATATATATATATATATATATATATATATTGACTGGAACTCTGCAAAATTCCTTTATCATTTCGCTGATTTTACAACAAGGAATATTATCGAGTGTTCATTAATTGGCATGTTGCCTAATATAAATATCTTTGAAATAGGTAAAAAACTTTTATACCCTCGTCAATTTTTGCATACTTCATTAAATTTTGCTAAGAGAACTTTTTATAGAACTGATAACCCACCGGTTTTCAATTACAAAAAAATGTTTTATCTTGCCATTCTTTGAACCATTTTTTTGTCTCACTCGTATTTTTAAGCAACTTAGTATCTCTGTAATTTTAGATATGAATCCACTTTATATAAAATGTTAGTCCACAATAATACAAGGTAAAAAGCTGGAGTATATTTTATAGAATGTTCTATTTGCAATTTACCTTCTTCGGGCAACTTGTAAATCTATATCTACTAGAATTTACCAACATAAGTATAATATTAGAAGAGGTGAACTAAACAACGCTTTAATTTTACATTTATCCCAAAATAACCATTTCATTGACTGGAACTCTGCAAAATTCCTTAATCATTTCGGTGATTTCACAAAAAGAAATTTGTCGAGTGTTCCTTAATTGGCATCTTGCCTAATATAAATATTTTCCCTGGCTTATTTAAACTCGACCCTGTTTTACAAAAACTTGTACTAAATGAAATAAGTTCATGATGCAGCCTGTTGTCACTTTTATTAGTTTAATATCATTCGCATTGCCTCCCCCACCACGTGTCTCTGCTATGATCGTGGATTAACTCTTAGCTCTAAATGTTTTCCTTCTAATGATAATCCTTTAAAATGTTTTTTGTTTTTTTACCCACCATTTACATTCATATACACGGCGTTATTGTGCGTATATCGTTTTAGGGATGCATATGTCTGTTATTAGTTGCCTATTGTGTTTCCATTGGTTTTTACTATGTGATGGGCGTTCACTTCGTATCTTTGTACCCTATATAAGGATGTCTTTTCCATTTTCATGCTATTCCTTGAAAATGAACTTGCAAAAATAGTTCGAAAGTGCTTGGAATCATCTTTTTATTTTCCTGTGGGTTAATTTTCATATTATTGCTTTCATATATATATCCTCCAGAATGTCTTATCTGGCTTCATATAATTCAACCAACAACTCCTGCTCGCTTCTTGAGGCGTAAAATACACTTTGCACCTTTTTCTCCATTTTCAATGACTGCTGACAATGCTGAAAGATCACGTGGAACTGAAAAAAAATGTAAACAAATTACGAACAGTACTACCAACTTCGCCGCATGTCACAATTGTAGACTACACAATTGTGGAAGTGTCACGCGAGACAATTCTCAGTTTTAAGCATACGAAAAAAATGTGTAAGCCACATGTGGTGTGCACCGGTAACACAATTGTGAAGTGACACATTTTGTATTTAAGCATACGTCCGTACGAGTAAGTGTCGGTGATCTCTTGTTTGCCGCATGGGCTTAAATCCACCGTTAGTAAAATATAAATCCCTTTTTTCGGCGAAATGCTTCCTAGCTAAATTATAGTTTATAATAAAGTAAATAGGTAGGTTGAGGACTCTAAATGCGATACGGGAATATATAATCAATATTTTATTGGTATGCTCTTCTATATGATTAATGATTAAAATTTAAAAGCTGTCAATTTCAACTTAAGATTTTATATAGATCATCAATCTACTAAATTTCGTACAAATGATCTTTATTCTAAAGAATCCAACCATTTATCTAAAATATCTCTTATTATCTATGTAAAATATGTGAAAGTTTACATACGATTATAGCAATATTTTCCTAATATCCTGCATTGAATATGGTTTTATATTCACTATCTTGCTTCTTTTGCTTTAATTATAAATAAAATACACGACTTCTTAGATTTATCATTCTATATGTAGTAATGATATTCTTTGGTGTCTTGTTTAGTATATCTCGCAACGTTCCTACTTGTCTGACAAAAATTTTAATGGATCCTTTTGTTTAAACTTACAAGTAATAGCGATCTAACTGTATTTAGGTGAAAATAGGATTCTCAAACAACTCAGTCATCATTTAATAGTCTTTCCAGTACTTTGCAAATCCGATTGTCTCATTTCTACAGAGATTCAAAAGAGAATTACTAATATACATAATTTGCTTTTCAGCAGAGCTCTTATCGTTCTCTGTTTAAGCAAGAATATCTGTGAAAAGAAAGATATCAGTTTCGCTATAAACTTCGCCATCACACTCGATGTTTGCTTTGTTTATTTTCTGATCAGCAATTTTAAATGCTATTAGAACCGACATGAATTTCTCATGTATTAATCAATTAATGTATTTTTGAACAGAATGCATCAAAGAGCGTTTGAACTTGCTGTAATACATAAATATAATTACAGCAATACTTTTTCCGAACCATTTATCATTGATGACAGTAAAAATTGACTTCATTTTTGACAATGGATGCCAAAACGTAAAACCTGTGATATAGAATGGTTACCAGTGCCTAGGAAAGGTTGGGAGAGGCTTTTAATGATAATGTCCCTTGTTGATTAAAGTTTGAATATCACCCATTTAATGATTATTATTTTAATAAAACGTTAATAATTTCCTTTCAGTTACTTATTATGTAGGTAGTATGGTTTCTATAATACATTACCGTTTTAGCATTAAGAATAGACTTTAGAAATTTTCTTTATGTGATAGTTGGTATAAATGCCTCCTCTTGCGTCCAACTGTGCCTTCCTTTACCCTCGTTTGCCCACCTTTATATTTCTGAAGAGGGAATACTCGACACCAGTCCAACCCACTTCAATCGAAAAATTTTAAAATCAATGTATTTAGATAATATGGGCCCCAGTTTGAACTAATTAAAGAATAGTTGTCTCTAGCTGACTGGAGCTATTATACATCAAAAATTAAAAAAATGCCAAACTAAATCACATTAAAACATATACCACCTAAGGGAAAACTATGTTTGACGATCAAAAGAATTTTGAAATTCATCAGTTAACTTTGGGGTAATGCATATGTTGACTTTAGCAAAACATTAGCAAGGTTCCACATCAGATGATGTTACGTTGAGGCTACATTCAGGAGGCGAGCTTATGTAAGCTTACCATTTCATCTACAACTACCTTCAGGTGATGGTTTAGTCAAATATTTCAAAGAGGAGGGCTTCCTTTTCAAGAGTTTGGTCATGGAATAATTTGATTTTTTTTTGTTCTGATGTTCATTTATATGGTTCTTGCGGTTCCCTCTTTGTTTTTATAGTTTTATGGAAAATTTTTTTTGTACATCAACAAATATAGATTTAAAGTCCAATGGTAGGTATTGCAGAGGTGATGCACGGATTGATTATGAATGGAACAGTCTTAAGTTTTTAAAAAATTAAGTGGAATGCAACTGGTAATGTTAAACAGTAAAAGGTTCTGCATATTTTAAGTAGTGCCCCGTAGATACATATTTATGGGGCAGTTTTATATCTCCGATATTTTAATGATTTGACTTCTGGTCTGAAATCTTGAATAGCCATGTTTGCAGAAGACGCTAACTTATAGATTTCTCTTGATAATAGAGGAGTTTTCCGGCAAATGCAAGGGAACTTATATTGAAGACTCTTTCATCAAAGTTGGAGAAGTAATTTAATTTCTAAAAGTTAAATTAATGTATATATGATAAAATTATACCAGTCAAACAAAATAGTCGGAATTCGAACATGTTTCACTAACCGCTCATCGATGCTTAGGCTTCCAATGTAACCATATTCCCTAAAAGAAATTTCAGATATATGTAACAGGAGAAAGAGAGACCAAGTGGAGTAATAATACCTAGAAGTGGCAATACCTACGAAAACATTTCAAATAAAAATCTAGCCGTCAAGGAAAATAGTAAATTTCAAACCTGTGCCATCTCCTGAGCTCCACTCCTCAAGGTATCTCGAAACATTACTCACTCCGGTATGTAGACTAGGGATCAATGATTAGAGCTGTGGCCTGGCAAGAGCTGAATGCTTATTTATGCAGTTTGAAACCCAAATATTTTCTTTGAAGAATCCAGTTGTTTGTTTTTGTTTTTTTTAATTTATCATTATTGTGAATTCCTGTTGGATTCTAAAGAGAGAGAAGATAATTTAAGATTGGTGGTAAGCACCAAATTTTATAGCTCATAAAATATTGCAGACAAAAGCAATGAAGCAAATAAGATGCTGGGGGTTATATGGATAAATACTTTTAACTTATGAAATAAAAGAGAGTATTATCAGCTTTCGAAATTTGATATTGGAAGGCAGCTTGTGTATTAAATACAAGCATGGGTTTCTCATTATTTTCAAGGTGTATATATGATGGAAATGCTCTGAGCGCTTCAAATATCCTTCCTGTGGTATATAGATTTAGATAAGAAGAAAGCAGATTTTGATAACAAAAGATAAGAAAAGAATAGGAAAATGTATTTATTTTTTTCAGTCTGAGTGCAATTAATGGAAACGTTGGTACAGCGGTTAATTCATTCACCCTGATGACCTTTAATAAGCGTTGGTGGTATTTGACATTCGTATAATTATGCTATATTAATCATAGTATTCAGTGTAAGATAAAAGCAAGCCATTTGTACATAGGTAGATAAGAAAAGTTTGCTTTAGTAATAAAATTATAATTGCATGGAATTACTTCCCACCAGTGCTGGTTAATAGTACTTCACTAGCTTACTTTAGAAGTAGAGCGGACAAAAATAGATTGGGAGGAATTAGTATAATTTGACTTATTCATTTGAGATCAATATGGAATTGTATATATTGAATTGGATTATGGTGATATTAAGATGGTTTAAAAATTTTAGCTAACCATTGTAGGTGTGTGTAAAATTGTGTTGGGTCATCAAATATCTACACGCATAATTTTCGAAAAATGGAAAAGTTCAACCTTTTATCACAAGTATGAAACTTCAAATTTTAAGTAATCATATCACTTACGAATAAACAAGTAGAGACCGTTTAATAAAAAGGACAGTAGAAAGGTAATTGATGCACGAAGAATCTGTCATATGAAAATAAGCCCTTAGTAAATGACATTTCTTCGTGATGGACGTCATCAAGCACTGGATTAGATCTATAAATTAAAGTTTAGAGAGATTCAAGTAGAAATTGATTCCAGTTTTCTAATGAGCCGATTTTTTATCCGCGTTGTATGAGCTAAATGATTCTGCCTCTTATGTTTATTTGGAGTGATTAATTACTTCATTTGTGTCTCGTATGTGATCGTAATTTATTTTAAACAATGGATTGCGAGGCTCTGTTTTTCTCTTTTATAGACTCATTTTCCATCTATTTATCTATCTCGCTTCCTTGGAATTCATCGTATTACACGTTTCAATCGAAATATTTTCGAAATGATGGGTTTTGTTAGATGAATTTGATTCTGAAGCATCTTGATGTCATTTCATTAAGGACAATTCTACGATAGAATCTCATGCACAGACAAGAATATCTAAAATGAGAGATAACAGCCAACTTTAGGGTGCCTTTAAAATATTCGCTAAGAACTTTTATTGACATTTCGTCTATAAATGGTGCAGTAAGATGGAGGGATATCGAACATTGGGATATCTGAGGCAAGCCAATGTTCAGAAAAAAGTAGGAAGGTGAATATTGTTGCATTTAAGTTCTTGTAGTTTATGAAGTGCAGAAACTCGAGAAAAACACAATCTGAAAGTGTTTAAAAAATTAAATGAGCCGAATGTTAGGCGCATGGGATCCAGCAAACATAAATCTCAGTAAGCAAAGATGAAAGCAGAGAAAAGAAAAGCATAGAAATTAAAGCATAGATGACGCTCTATAATTTATTATGGTCAAATTGAGAGAGAATACGTCTACGATTCAGGAGGATGAATAGAGATGACATGCAGACATGAAGGTTGATAGATAGTTGACTATTGAAGGTGAGCCAAATTAGTTGCTGTGTGAAAAAAGGGAAATTGAGTGTCTCAATCTAGGGAAAGGGAAAAATATTTATTTAGCGAATTACACCAGAAGTAGTGACCGACAACTTCACCTTCGTTAATTTATTAGTGACTATCAAAGACTTTTCCGATAGCTATGATTATGAACGTAGCCCTTAGAAGCACTATAAATAGATTTGCCAGCCTAAATATATAAATCAAAATATGATGAGATTGAGAGCTAGATGATAGGTAAGAGCCAAACTATTCCTGGGCAGTTCCGGATACTTAGATGAATTCATGAAGGCTTATCATGTAGATAGATCAAGAAGTTGTGCCAATTGACTAAAGCCGTTTACTACACGTAGAGAAACAGATATACTGAGTTCAATAGCCATCATTTAAGCCAAACGAGAAGATATTATTAATGCTGAAAGAGGGCATGAGATTCCTAACCTATACTAAGAGAACCTTTGAAGGGGTTTAAAAAGGAACGTGAGTTGAGTGATTTGGAGTCATTTACGAGGTTTTTTTAAGTCAGGGGGATTTTAGAATTTAACTTATACCTTCGTGTGGAAAATTAGATTAAGCCACAGCATATGAGAAAAAGAGGAAATAACAGAGTATCTGACGAAAGAGAGTCGATGTAACGATTTTAGAATGCAATAGGTTTTTTTGTAGGAGAAAAGTAGGTACCTTCGTCAAGAGGCACAGGGGAAAAATATAAACAAATTTAAGCAGAGGTGTAGGAAAAATGATAAAATGGTAAGGTTAAGGAAGATTGGAAGGTGGAATAATTTGTCGTAAAGAACGTGTAAAAATTATCAGGATCGATGAAAGAAATATATCTAATGGTCACGGAAAGAAAAACTACTAAGAAACTTTAAAAGTCGTTGTTAATTTTAAAGGAAAATTAGCTTTGATTTATTTAGTGTACATATAATCCAAGGCGGGCATATCGCTTTAGCTTTGGAAGAAAGAATAGCTGGAAAAAACGATTAAAAGATGAGTAAAATAAAAATGAACATTTAAAAAATCTTACAATATTAAAGAAAGCTACAAGAGCAAATTTGATAAAACTTTAATTCTAAAGATCTAGAGTGTATTCAAAGCCGCCAGCAACAGTCCTAAAAATCAAATAAAAGGCAAAGCGGGCAAACGTAATTCCCCTTCTTGGCAAGAAAAGTTTCAACCTTTTTGCAGGCTTCTTTGATTACCGCCAAATCTTCCAGTCTGAATGGAGGTGAGAATATCGTTATGCCTATTAAACTATTTCTCAAAGTTGAATTGGTTTTTACCGAGGGATGTCAGTGTGCAAACGTATGATAAAACTTAATTAGAAACTGAGGGAAAGTCGTCATCAAAGTTCGAATTAACTGCGATATTTTCGCCTTTGATCGGAAATGGTTTGCTGATTGTAATGCTAAGTACTTTACGTCTTTCAATTAGATATAGCAGCCCGGAGAGTATCTCAAATTATTTCCAAAGAAATAATCATCCTGTTTTTCTGTTTGTTACGGTATGCCTGATTTATTTCATCATTATTTCACGCTCATGAAACATATAATATATATATATATATATATATATATATATATATATATATATATATATATATATATATATATATATGTATATATATATATATATATATATATATATATATATATATATATATATATATATATATATATATATATATATATATATATATGTGCGCATTATTTGGCAAGTATGGCATGGAGCCAGATCTTGTTGAAAAATGCCGCTTTCATCAGTAAAGTCTTTCTGCATCACTGGAAGCAGGTGAGTCTGCAGGATTTCATTGTATTTAACGCTTTTCATCATTTACTCAATAGTAACAAGACGTCCTAGGCCTTCAGCGCTAAAACAACCCAAAAACATCTTCTTAAGTGGGTGATTTGGCGCCTGTTGAATATGTCCTGGCTGAAGTGATTTATCTTTGTTTCTTTTTACTATGCCCATGTATTTTAAAATGCGATTCGTCTGAAAACATAACTTGTTTCAATCAGTTGCCTTCCATCCAGTTCAGTTTTGTGCCCAGCGAAGACATTTTGTCCTCATAGCAGAAGTCAATAACTTCTTACATATCGGTTTTCTAGCAAATCTGCCAACTTTAATAAGCCTTCGCCGGACGGTTGAAGAAGAAACATTTACACCAGCTAAAGACAAATCTCTCTGCAGGTCTTTACTGCTTTTCTTGGCATCGTTCACACTATTTCTAATCAGAGCTTTGTCATCGTGAAGTGTTGTCTTTCGTTTTCTTTCACATTTCCCTCGTCACAGTGTTGAATGTTTACCGGTTTCTTCTGCTCTTTTCACAATGTCGCCATCAGTTGACTTTGCTACCTTCATTTCCTCACAATTCAGTCTGATGCTACTAAAATTAGCATGTCTTTTAAGAGCTCTAATACTCACACGCTTCTTGGGGTTGATATCCATAATAAATTCATAGTCAAATAATGATTAGCAGGTAAATATTCTGGCACAACCAAGTACACTACGGAGCACGCTACCAGCAATAATCTTCCACGGCAAGCTCTGGTGTAGCACTGTCGGGCTTAGTGTAGCTAAGGCACAAGGAATAAGTTGCCAGATGTTACCAGTACACTATTCTGAACGCAAAACAAAAAAAAATTAATTAATATTGCGAAAAATCAAGACATTTTATAAAAAAGTCCAAAGATTTGGTACTGTCCGAACTAATTTCACACTACTGTATGTATGTGTGTGTATAGCTTAAGAGACAAGATAGAACATCATTAACTTTATGAAATTAATGAAATGGGAGAGATCAGGTAAAGAAATAGCATTTATCCAATTATACAAAATGTAAATGACTTACTCTCTTTTAATCAGAATTTGTCTCGTGTTTACAGCGCGCAAAGTCTTTTCTCCTCGGTTCCATGTATCGCATGAATACTTGAAGGGCCACGCTAGATCTCCCCACTATAGTTAAACGGTTGTTCGTATAGTCAGAATTTTACCTTCGGTGATAGAAAAAATCTGAGCGCAAAATTAAACGTAGAGCACATTGATCCAGCCACCTACGCCACAACAAACGTAACTTATCTTAGCCACGTTTCTCAATGACAACGCACAACGTTACTCTTTCGTCTTATAGCCTACCGAAGTATTTGCATATCCACTCTCCCCTGATGCAAAAGGGGTGACCATCACGTAGCCTAAGAAGGGCTTCCTACTAACTAGTTGATAAAAAACAGACTAGTACTGCCCTTTTTCAACTTTTCTCTCAAACACAGGACCTAGTCTCTATGGTCCTCTCAAGGGCTGTTAATTAAGATCCTTGGCCACGATTGAAAACAGACGGATCAGGTGATTAACTAACTAAAAGACTAAAGTTTAGTTAGGTACAGTAGATGCAGATTGTTTGGCTTGTTATAAAAAGAAAAAACCGCTTGACAACATATGATGTGAGGGCGGGTTGGTTGTTTTGATGAAGAAATCAGTTCTAAATTTTCTAGACATTTGCAGCGAATTTTTTCTAACCGTCGCTTTAAAAATTTACAATACATCTCTTTGCTGACAAGTTGATTAAAGAATGTAAATAATTCTTTGTGGTCATTAACTTGAATGTCAACCAAACTCGATCAATATGGAATTGACATTTATATAATAGGGGCGCTTTTTTGCATTTATTGGCCTTCTTTGAGATGCATTTACAGATAAATATTATCTTTGGGAATCTTGCATTGTCCTTTATAGCTTCCTGAAGGAGTCAGTCGAAATTTGCTGTCATTTTGTCGGTCTTAAACCAAAAGTTGATTGACGTTCTTTGCTTCTTGAGATGCGCAATGGTAATTTGAGTCAATGATAAGAATCGGGTTACAAATAACTTATAAAAGCTGCAAGTGGTAGAATATTTTATTTTGGTGAGTTTTAAACTCCTAAAAGAACCATTGCAACCAAAATCAGCAGACGCCTCACACTATGGTAGAGTGAGTAAAGCTCATTTACATCTCCTAACATATGATTAAAAAATATTATTGCAGCAATGAATTTACTATTTCTCACAGGAAAAGTTGGATCGTTAACACAAAAAGTACTAAGAACATTAGAATAACCAAACATAATGAAAATCTAGGTTAATCAATACGTTTTTTGATTTCCACTCACAGATACTGGGTTTGATTGCAAGAGAGACCGGAACTGAAAAGAATTATACCAGTGGCAGATGACTTGGTGCTGGTTAGTGGTGCACCCATTCTAAAGCGTAGGACAGGCAACTTTATCCACATACGCATAACACAGCCAATCACAATACCGTTCTTTCTTTCATCCCACTTTCCTTTAGAGACAAACCACATCATTCTTCCTTCTTGTAAGTGGTTTTCATATCTACACTGTTCCGTGTTCTTTGTTGACGCTGCCTTCAGGAATGCCTGCGATTTTAATTATGACTTTTTTTATAAATTAACTATGACCTTTATGTGAAGAAAAAGAGATGATGTCAAAATTAATACTTCCTTAGTTATAAATAACCTCTGAATTAACTCTGCTGTTTTCTTGAACTCCTAGATGGAATGGCCGAGTTATGGCAATCGCCAGTCATATTCAGGATATAAGTAAGTCTTTTGAAACACTCGTATTTTGAGGTACCTTCTTCTCCTTTGATCAAACTCTTCAGTAGTTTTCCTAAACAAGCAGTATTCACAATATCTTCCTTTGTTGTAGTAAACAGCTACTTTCTCTTGTGCATTTTCACGTATACCTACATAATAACCTCTAATATCCCAAATTATTAGAGAGGACCTGTCAAAGAATGGTCAACCTGTAGATGTTAAAGGCTTAGAAAATTTAGTGTTTATTTGGTATGAAAACTTGGCCAAAAAAATATATGAGTTAAACACGGAATGTTTCGTTACGCTATGGACGATACAACTGAAACAGTGGCACGTACTATCTTTGCATTTCAACAGTAAGTAAACAAATATTTTTAAAATTAATTTAATTACTGCTCGACTAAAGGGAAAAGTTTGAATACTTCTTCACATGATCATTTGGGAGCCAAAAAAATGTGTTTTTTACTTTCAACTTCATGTCCATCCTATGAATATGCCTTTTTGTAAACCAGGAGAAAAAAACTTTGGCGTCAACATTTCATTTTTACATATGTGTGTGTGTGTGTTTGCTATAGATCCCCTTTGTGGTTTCCTCCCAAATCACGTCGTGCGCTGCTGATTCGAGTGCTATTTTTTCCTCGGCAAAAGGGCTTAATATGTTGGTCTTAATATCCATTTATTTAACTATTATTTTAAAATAGTCTGAACAGCTGAGCAAATATGATATCTTGCAGCGCTGTCCTTTTCAGAGGATGCCCTGAAATATCCCGAGTTTTTAACAACTTCCACTGTTTTCAGCAAATCTTATTTCATCAAATTAAATTATTTTGGTTCAGATGAAACATTTACATGAAAATGTATTATAGAAAATTCATAAAATTTAGCGTTGGATAGTTATTTATTTTACATTTTGACATTAACTTGTTTTAATCCATTTTCTATACCCTCTCCAGTTGATGCTAAAGATCTTTTAGAATTTTTTGAATTTGAAAGAGATGTTGATTATAGTATTTTAAATTATTTACTATTATGATTTATGTATGATCTACCACCTCTGTTATATCTTTTGGCGCCATAAAAAGCTATATACTTTGAATACCTTACAGAGACGCATTGTTATTGGAATTTCTAGTTAATAAATAATTCTAAGCTCAATTATCAATTAACTAAAGTTTTTAACCTTCCCACCAACATAAAACAACCCATTTTACTCTTTCCAAGTATGATTATCTGAGAGGTGTGATAAGGCACGTTAGGCTCTTCTCTTAAATTTGTGCTTTATATGATTTCTTTTCTCTAAAAAAGGAAGATAGACTTCATATAAATTTCTGCTTCTAGCTTAGATAAACTAAATCAGAAAGTTATTCTATGATATACGAGGCATATTAACAAAAAATCCTTGTCAAACACACGTTTCTTTGAGTCGCATAAACGTTTTTGCTATAGTAGAGAAACCAGCGAAAATGATTTAACATTGGGTCTTCCTGCTAACACTAGTGGTGCGGAAAATTATAGCGAATAAAGGCTTATTTTTACGCAAACAAAATATCACTGTCAGAATGTTATCTGGAAAGACGCTCATACATGTCCAAAAAAAGAAGCCATGTGGCTTCGCATCGAGAAAAAACAGTGATGTTGACTGCATTCTCCGATTGGAAAGGGTTATTTGCTAGAAATTTGTCCAACAGAATCAAATTATCAACAAGAATTTTACTCGAACTTCCTCAAACCTTTACTTGACAATGGTATTCAAAGCATCCTGAGTTATAGAACACTTGGAAATGATGATTCTTGACAAGATTCCACGTCAGCAAAACAGCTCTTAGCGTTGTTGATTATTTGTAAAAGAAGCCCAACTGTACTACAATGTTCTCCAAATTCTCCGTTTTTATCACTTTGTTACATTCACTTATTCACACGGTTTAAGGACATTATGCTAGGTAAACGTCATTAGGGTATTCAAGAAATTCAGAAATCAAGAAGTAGAGATGCTTGAAGGAATTTTAGAAGATGCGTGGTCAGCTTGTTTTACTGACCTGCAGAGACTATGGGAAAATTGTATTGACTCCGGAATTTAAATAAAAAAGTACCTAGTCTTTTATTTAATTTTTTACCTTATTCTCGGAACTTTGCGGAGAAAGATAACATATCACGTTTTCCAATGGGCTTTGGAAGTTTATGCATATAGTAATTTTTTCTTCCATTTTATTATTTTTCGTATGTTTATATGGTTATTCCTTGCATTTGAGTTTAATTTGGGAAGAAAATAATTTCTACTACGTTTTTAACGATAGAAGATTCAATGCAAATATTATTGGAACAATTTGAATTTAGCTCACATAAAGTTTTTCAAATTGAAAATTAAACAACACATGAGAATTTAAAACAATTACTTCATATTTAATTTTCGTTTCTATTTTTTGCACCGCTTTTAGGTTGGGGGTGATTCTATTAAATATACATGAGAATATTTAGAAACTTTTATTGTGCATACTTTTACAAAGTAGAAGCACAAAAATAAGCAAACGGAAAAAGTAGGAAATTAGTCAATTAATCTAGCAGTTTTAGTTTAAAAATAGAGAGGAAGAAAATAGAATATTTGGGATTGACAAGCAGAAAATGTAGTTTTGTCTTCAAAGTAATTAATTCTGATTCAAACCACTTATTTAAGTGGACTCTCTCCTCTTCTTTTTGAATTCACTTTATACTAACCCATATGGGTTAGTATAAAGTCAATTCTAAAAGGAGAGGAGAGAGACAACTTAAATAAGTGGTTTGAATCAGAATTAATTACTTTGTCATTATTGCATCTTGACTTATCTCATTCTTAATTCATTTCTATTTACTCATTCTCTTTGTCCTCTTTGCCTTTGTAATTGTGTATTTAGAAACATACTTGGTGTATTCCATTGATCAACACTATTTGTAGAAATAACCTGAGGTAGTTACATATGTTTTTCATTGTCCAGCTTTTAAAAGTGGTTTCATGAATCTACTACCTCCAATTACTTTCACATTCACGAATAGTATTCTACTTTTCTAAGGGTCGATTAATAGCAAAGAGTTATTAACATTAATTTAATCCCTCGAAATTATAATCCTCCAAAGTTTATTATATTTCCTATGGATCTATAGAATTTAAAATTTCGACTACATCTCATGAAAAATACCTTTCTCCCATAATATATTATGAATCTTTATTATTTAGAAGACTATCATTTGTAAACGAACTATTTTTTATATGTTACATGTCCCCAATTGATATAAATTTTCTACTCTCATTCGGTTAAAGAAACATTTAAGTTATTATTCCAAGGTGCATTTCCTGTTCATGGAATCTTTAGAGGGGATCCTTGGAAACATTTTTTTAATTTTCTTCCTTTGTTTAATATATCAAATGAATATTCTTAGTTTGTTGCTTTGCACTAACTTTGCAATAGAGAAACCCTCCCCCCCGCCCCTCCAATGACTGAGCATATGATGTGATTTTCTTTCTTTACTAATTGGAATTATGTAGAGAAAATAAAATTCGCTGAAGCTAGCAGACAAAAATAACTGAAAAGGCTTCAGTATGCGATTAACAAATGACGAATAAGGACTTAATAAATGGCAAATCTACATACTAAAGATAAATTAACAGGAAAACTGATTAAGATGGCAAAATATATAAAAAATTTAATAGAAAATTGTTTTGAAAAATATTTATTATAAAGTGTTGAGAGATCCTAATATAAACATTTGATTAACAACGCTCCTATTAACTATATTAAGTAACAAACCAATGTTTTATTTAATTTCTTCTCCCTTTTTGGATTTCTTTGCTTTCTTGTTTGTCATTACCATTTTCTTTTTCAATTTCTGCTTCTTCTAATCATTTTGGTATGAATTTTGTAGAGTAAAATTATTTTATTCTAACGTCATAAACTTTCTTATTTGGAGTAAAATATACGAAAATATCCTTAACTCATAGAGTAAATTGATGGATTCTTAGAAATCAACCTAATTGGAATGTTAGAGTTGCCTAATATCATTCTGCTCCCTATATGAATGGACATTTTCCATTTCTTCTTTCATGTCAACCCTAATGTTGCATTAATCTATTACCTCATTTCCTAAAATACCAAACAGTCAATCTATTAAACATCAATCTACACCTGACTAGGTTGTTTTATTTAAAAGCCACGCTCAAATCTTAGCATATTAAACCATCAAATTAGATTTTAATTTTATCTCAGAGGATGAGGATCAAAGTTTTAATCACCTAGGAATAGCATAGTTTAATAGTACTATATGTTTATTATTACTTTGCTCCTATAATTTTTATTTAAATTTTTAAATCTTTTTTTCAGATGATACAGCTCTTCAGCGGCTGTGTCACCGGTAAGCTATATCTAAATGACTCAAAACTTTCAGAGCCCGTAAATATTTAGCTTTAGAGATGTGTTTATTTAGGAACTTAACAATTATTTATGTTTCCTAAAGCTGTTCAGATTAAGGGTGTAAGTAAACTATATTTCTCTCAATTTCTCGAACCCTTGTTTCTTTATCATTTTCAAGCCTAATTTGATGCTCAGTTCCCTTTTCAAAGAGATTTTAAAGCCTCGGTCATTGCTTCTCCTTTTCCTAGAAAAAGAACCTAAAGAGCCATTATCCCTTCAACATGCTTTATTTTAATAGTATGTTATGTTAGCCCCACTGGAAAGCAATTTCACTACCTCTTTCATCTTGCCACTTATCAGCTGCAGTAGATAAAGGCTTTCCGTTTACAGTCGACCTCACTACAGTTTTTTTTTTTTTCTACTTCCATGAAAAAGTTTTGAGTTTGTTTTCGAAAACCCTCGGGAAATATTTTGGAATGAAAGAAATCGAAGAGTTTACTGGAAATTTTTTGCTTTTACTTTCCTTCTTCTCAAAGATCGTAAACTGGCATTTTATAGACTTTGTTTTTTGGAACAGTAAAGAAGTTAGAAAATTATTTCCCTTTTCATCGTTAAAACCAACATAGAATTCATGCTTTTGCTTCGATCTGAAAAGGTTAGTTAAAAGAGGTGAGAAACTTTTGTAAAAATTGTTTTTCCAGGTTTTAACATAATTACTTACAATCTTTTTTACAATATAAAAGATATTTAGGAGTCTATGAAAATAAAATTGGTAGGAAGTAGCAGAACTTAATGAATATTAATTAATAGGTAAATTTTAAAATTAAATAATTATTTTAACCCACGTTTGGTAACGACTATGTAGAGTAAAGGCACAATAAATAATTCCTCATTTTATAAATTATTTTAATTTTTAAATATTTTAAATTGGAAACATATAGAATCGTAAAAAATAGGAAAAGAGCAAAGAACATATGAATATGGCTAAAATTAGAAGAGAAAATAAACCTGAAACATTCTGTTGCATATTTGTGATCGTAAGGAACATATTTCAAACTCAACCTCACTTTTTGTTAATTTCACTACACCAATGCCAGGTTATATATCTTCATCTTTTTTGCGGCCATATATAACCCTGTATATAGTGAGATTTTCATTAGATAAAATATTTAATCAGCATTTCAGTTAATGTACCATCGTTATGGTTGAAGTTTAATAGTGATTCAACTGAGCTCCAACCTTGGCAGCAATGTTTCGTGTCAAATATTCTTCTGTACAAAAATGACGCTAATTTTACAATTCTGTCCAGGCAATTAAAACTAGAAATTACATTCATAAAACAAGGTTTAGAGCATTTTCCAGATTTCAGAAACGACAATTAGCACTACTAATTAACCCAACAAACCAAAAGAGAGGTGAAAGGCAGGCACGTGTCAATAATCGGCAAAGGTTTAGCAGGACAGACTCAGGTGAATTTTAGACACTGTTTTAACATATAATAGGCAATCAGCACTCGCCCGAATTTCCAAATAAGTTTGAAGTCTTCAGGGCTTTTAGAAGTAAAGAAGAGTGAGAGGTTTGTTTCAGTGTATGTAGGTGTTGGAAGGGGTGAAGTGTAGCACTTCCTAACCAGATTAGTTACAAGGGTCTTCACTGAATTGGCCATATAAGCCATGCAAAAGATAAGCATATATATATATATATATATATATATATATATATATATATACCTGGTGTTGGATAGAGATTGTTCCTAAAAATATATATTCAACTTATGATATTATTGCTTTATTATTATGAATAAAATTTGTTTTTTCTCTCATAAAGTATAATTAAATTTCCAAAAATGATATATATCATCGGTCAGGATACAATTTATAGGGCACTAAGTTAAATTAAAAAGGTATTATGTCGTAAACCGTCGAAATTAGGAAATAGTACATTATGTATAATATTATCATTAAAAATTGACGTATCTTGGGTCCTGCCACACTCTGTAGCTAAAATGAAATCCCTGTTTGCCTTTTACTACATAGTACCGTGTTTACACAGTTTCTCTGGTATTTGAAAATATGCAGATATGCCTTATCTCTTTGAGAGTTTGCAAAAAAAGAGATTTACGTTGTATAATAAATAGGTGGATGAGAAATGAAAGAAACAATAGGTTTTAAATCTCTCGGAGTTTTGACTCTAGAATTGAACCTAAATTCCTATAAAAACACGAGACTGACTGCTGCAAGATACATGTGTTTAATTATTTGGTGCCCTGGCTTTGGTTAGAGTTGTGTTGACTTCGTCTTGCATAAATTATTTAACTACTAGCATGGGTACCCAGCGTTGCCCTGGATAAAAAGTCCTGTCGCAAATAAATAGAGATGCATATGGTTTGAAATTCTTATAATGTCGAGACTCATTGCTTTTGTGTGAAGGACAAGGGACGGGAGGGTGTTATTCTTTTTATACCTCTTACCTGAGTAGTGTAGTTAATTATTTTTAACGACGCGTGTCATTTCATCGTAAAGTCCTTATTTTTATAATAATCCTTATTATACGCGGATTTTATTTAATAACGACGTGTTGTCGTTAGGTAGTTTCGAAGTTTGTGACTTTTTACTATTTTTGGTACCCTCTTATACTCCATTGACAGGTTATTTTTCTTTTTTTGTAAAAAAATATGGTTGACTTTTCCTGTGTATTTATTTTACCCTTGAGGATATTTGAGCACCATCCTGGTAACCTTTCTGCTAACCTTTTTGGTAACCTTTCTCTTATGTGTATTTTGAAGCTGAGAGAACCGAGTTCCTCGTATGCCCTCACAAATGCACATAAAGATTTTTGATCCTAAAATGGGCCAAACTCTTTACGCTGTTTTGGCTTAGTCAATTAAATAAAAACATTATCATAATGATTAAACATTTACCAACTTTTTAATAAAATAATTCGCTCTCATGGATGAAAAAGTCATCCAAATCGAAAGATCATTTCAACTACTAAATTCAGCATTTAGATCAGGTTTAGGGGTTTCTTATTAGGGAACTAGTTAACGAAGTAAAGAAACAATTGCATGCTTAAAGAAACACTGGTGTTGATTAGTGGTACAATCTTCTTGAGATGAAAATTTGCTCTGGTTCTTGAAAAAGAACAAACGGAACATTAAGTTTTATTAGGATAATCATTGTAGTGAACTGTAAAATACCACTTCAATCAGCTCAACACGCTTAAATAAGTGACAATACTGTACAATGTTTCAGGAAACATACACTGGTAAAGAAATCAGTGAGTTATTACATTCTCAGCTGAATTTAAACGGTTTTGCGGCAACTACCTTGCATTGGCAATATTTATCAAAATAAATAGAATCTTATGTTTACTAACAATATCATGAGGAGAAATAAAGAAAACAAAAAACAATAGATTAAAAGTACATAGTATTCAGGCATAAAAAAATAGTAAGTAGTAGAAAATGGGTCTAAACAATATAATTCAATCATATCGATCTATTTTGATTAGGTAGATAGTTGAATAACTTAAGTAGCATTAGAAAGATTCTGTAAGTTAATCTATACCTCCGATCAATAGTATGAATATATTAATCGATCGCTAGTGATTACTAGTGATTTAAAGAGCTCCGAAGACTTGGTAAGTTTTTCTTAAATATTTAGTTCCCATTGGTGTGCACCCAACAAAAAAATAAAAATAAATTACCTAAATTGACAACATTTTAAGAAATTAATAAATATAGGAGTGTTGCTATGTTGTTAGTCTTAACAATATCTACAATTTCCTTGTTATTAAGGTAACAACTATGAATTTAATCTACATATCTATAAATAGATCTGGTATTAAAGTTTTCTCATTATATAGATTGTCTCACTAAATCCGATTTATATTCGGAATGATTTGTATTAAAGAAAAAGTCTCGAATTTATAAGATGAAGAAAATCCTTTTTTCTAATTTTGTTTTTCTACCAAATAGATTATTTAATTTGTTGTTTTCTCTATGTCTATTCTGTGTGTGCGCGCATGTGCATGGCATTATTGAAAATCAAGTTGATCTTAAATGAAAAAGTTTGTTAGAATTCTAAGTTTGAGACATTTTAGGATGTTAAGAAAACCAAACAACCATCATCTGAGCTTTTAGGCTGATGAATCATTCGTGGAAACTTCCTCTTCTTGTCTTTCAGAAAGGCATATAGGAAGACCTCCATGCATTTATCTCTTGTTTTCCGCATCTATCTACTTAATACTTTTTCAATGCGCGCACAAAGATGTCTATACATGGAAAAAATGTTTGCTTAGTGTAATTTCATTTGTTTCTTGACAGCGAGGAAAAAAAAGTGGTAGCCATGTAATTAATAAGGCAGAGAGTAGGTAGGGAGAGGTGGAGGTAGTTTTAACGGTGTTGAAATGAGTCTATCCAACTTTGTGGCAAAGGGATTAATATTGATGATTACACCATTTGCCTTGGAATTCTATCATCAGCGATCATTTCAATAAACTTGTATTATCTTTCTAGCCATGTTCTAATCAAACTTTCATATGTTTCCCTATTATGGCACCAGTTACTCTTGTAATATTGTTTCCACAGAGTCAATTTATCTCTCTTTTTTCCTTCATCAGACATATTTCTCAGGTACATTATATCCTATTTGCTGCATATTTACCCTGCTTTACTAGAATTAAAGCTGTAATTCATACTTTAGAGTGTGCTCTCTAGCTTTGAGGTGATTCAACTAAACCTTCTAGTGTAAATTCTTCTTGATAAGAGGTTTTGTACTGCATTTTAGATCGTTACAAAAGATTTTGAATATCCCTTTTCTTTCTTCCTATTTACCCTCTTTGTTTTCAATTTGTGGATCCTCTAAATGTTCGTTTATATATTTCCCCCCTTCTTCCTCCCTATTGAATTCGGAATTCGATATTACGAATTTTTCATTTACTTATCTGCTAAATCTAGAGCCCTTTATCGGCAGAGATTTTGACATGTCATACCAACCCCGAAGATCGCAGGACCTTTAAGATCTGTGATGTTTGTTTAAACTTCCTCTTTAGATTTGTTGTTTCTTAAATCTATTAACTTTTTCCACTCTAGCTATTTCAAGGTAACCAAGTTTGTAATAGTAAGGTAAAGTTATGCGGTTAGTATAGCAATTAAAAGCCACCTTCAGACTCCATTGAGTTAAGAAAACATTTAAATTTTCCTTGGTTTAAATCCACAAAAATATTTTCTATTATTTTTAGTTATATCACTTTTTTATAAGAGTATTATATTTTGAAATGCCTTTAATTAAGGTTAATTATTAATAAAAGTCAAGCATTTAATTTATTTCTCATTTTCATGAAAAATTTATTTTTCTCCCATTTAAAATTTATTAAAATTAATTGTTAGTAATATAAATTTATTGAATTAAATCCTAAAAAAGTAGAAAAGAGTTGTAATAGAGCAAAACGATTGGTAATTAACACAACAAAAACACCAATTTAGGGTCGGTAGGCCAGACCAAGACTGTGCTTTGGTTCACAACCTCAAAGGTTTAAGGACCACTGACTTAAACAATTCTTCCTTTCAAGTAATCGATTTATTGGACTTCATTGCTACCTGAACTTTCTACCTTATGCATGATCCTTTGGATAGAGATAAAGGTAAAGTGAAAATCAATCATGAAATGAGGAGAGTAACAAAAACCAACAACAAAAGATACCAAAGAGTAAGACTGAATTAAAAGTCTTTGATGTCAAAATTAAAAGAAACCCTTTGAAAACGTAAAAGAAATAGCAGAATAATCAACAAACCATTCAGCTATGTATTTTTAATGAAATCGTAGGGATTGTTTGCATCATTTTGCTATTTATTTTACTTCTTTACGTAATAAATAGGCTGTAAGATCTACCTTTTCTATTGGATAAATACTAACTATACGTTCAGTTCCATTTATTTGTAAGAGTAATTCATCTTTGCAATATATTAGTCTTGTAGTAAACACATTTGCCAGGAAACTGTCTTCTTAAATCACCCCCAAAAACGAAAATTATCTCAAACATTCTAATGCATGTTTCCATTAAATCCCTCTGGATTTTCCACATAAAAGCCGATAAATATTACACGATAACGTAATTCCCATGTCAGATTAAGAATCGTAGAAACCTAATTAAGAGTATTAAAGAAAATTCACTGCATACGGCCATACGGCAGTAGTAATAAATCTTAAGTAATCGGATGGAAGCAAACCATTTCTGTGGATCGATTCGGAAAAGTTTTATCCGTATAAACTTTCACCCCATTTGAGAAATCCTTTGAATCTGTCTTTTGGGAATGAAATTACATAAAGAGGATTGTAGTTGTTACTTTTGGCTTTGGAAAAAAAATTAATATTTCTGTACAAGTCCTAAAGCGTTTTTTGTAATTTGATACATTTTTAATCTGTCTATGGAGTTTGAATAGAAATATATATGACCATCTATGGGTTCTTAAATTGCTACAGTACGAGAATACCTAGGGAAATATTTAGGGAAGGAACATTAAACCATATATACATTATTTTATACTAGCAGAAATTCCTGGTTTTGCCATGAGCCTAACCTTAGGTTGTATATTCTAATGGCTTCCTATGAACATGCTGCTTGAAGGAACAATGTATAGCGGGTAAAGAAACCTAACATAGCGTATAACAATCATGTATTTTTGGCCAACTTTGACTTCAATCAGTTCTTACACACAAAGAATTTTATCAAGTAGTAGATATAAAAAATATTTTGAAAAATATAAAAATACAAGACGAATCAGCGACTTTCCATCCTTCAAAACAAACTTGCGTTTCGTAGTTAGACTTGCGGTATGTGTCCTGAATTCTAGAAGGGCTCTAAAAACTTGCTTTTAGTCGTCTAAGTTTTTAATGTTTGCCACTACCAATTTTCCCGGCCTATTTTTTCTAAAAAAAAAACCCAGCCCCGCCTGCTTTTTTTCCTCATCTAGGTCGTCTCTAATAACAAAATATTGGTTTATTAATTTTAGTGTGGAACTAACTATCTATTTTTTCGGACCTAACGCTAAAATAAGGGATATGCATACATATGTATTTTACAAAGAATTCTGATGAACTTTTTAAAGATACGAAAAAATAGCCATAAGGGCTGGGTTTTATTAGTTTGATAATGGTGTATGGTTCATAAATGGGGCAGCCATTATTTTCTCAGGTTTGAGGGAAAATCTAACTTTTTTAAAGAATTCTTTGTGACATACAAAAAAAACAACGCATGTTTTTATCAAGTTACAGAGGCTTTAATAATTTACAATAGGTTTATGATTAGACATAAAAACATTTAATGACTAAATAAAATCATAGAAATAATCCTGTATTTAATTTACAGTGTTGGGAGGATCAAAATAAAGAAATAATCTTATGACAAAGAATGATTGTGCTATTTCCTTATCTATGGTATTGGGAAAGAATAAAAACACCTGTACAAGGAGATTGGAATGCTAGATGGGATGTTTAAAACCGCTACAAGCATATTATTGGCCGAGGCAGAGGAGCAAAGGGGCATCGAAAATCCAGGAAAACTAACAGTTACGTAGTTTTCTGCCCATTGCGAAAACTAAAGTACCTAGTCAAAACTTATCCAGGAAAACTAACAGCTACGTAGTTTGCTGCCCATTGCCCAAACTAAAGTATCTAGTCAAATCTCATCCAGGAAAACTAATAGCTACGCAGTTTGCTGCCCATTGCCCAAACTAAAGTATCTAGTCAAAACTTATCCAGGAAAACTAACAGCTATGCAGTTTGCTGCCCATTGCCCAAACTAAAGTATCTAGTCAAAACTTACCTTTGCTTCCGAAGAACTGCAACTTTTGGGGGGTTAGCTGCTTTAGCCTTCTCTTCCAACCAAAATATACATACAAGCACAAATAAGAATACAAAAGCTTACTTTGAACTAATAATTTTAAATCTAACTTTATTCTCCTTTATTTTATAAATTAGGGTTTTAGTAGTATTGAATACTGAATGTATATAAATATTCATAATAACTTTATTGAGAGTAACTTAATGATTTATGCAAAATATTATATGAAAATGAATCATCTTCAATATTCACATGAGAGGATTCTATTGAAATGTTAGTGGCATTTTTCGCCATAGCTTTCATAATGAAATATACTACTTTTCCTATTCTTGCTCTATTGACACAAAACTCCAAAAGGAGTCACAGATTTAAATGCTTTAATAAACAAATACCTCCTCCTTGACTCGTATGTTTAATTTCGTACCAAATACATTTGAGAATTTCATATGAGCTTTGTCGAATTCCAAAAGTAGACTATCAGAGAAGACGTTAAGAACGGTTGAGAAGGAACCTCTTATGTCCTCTAATCAGAGAGATAAGTAACGGGAGAGGGAGGGCCCACTCATTAATTATTGAGATAGAGCCAAAAGTATAATGGGTTCGTCGAAATGACACTCAAATAGCTGATGTTATCAGTGATTGAAGAGGTGAGAGACCAATTATCATTAAATCAGAGAAGGAGATGTTGTCTGTGGATTTTAAATGGAATGAAAATTGGAATGAAATTTGAATAAGGAGACTCCCTCTCTCTCTTTCTCTCTATAAATCTCGGTCTCTTTCAACATATTTATCTCGATTCTTTTCTGAATATTTGCCTGCCTATTCTTTTGGCTTTCTTTTACTCTTTTATCTGGGTATATATTTGTGGAACACAGCAATTTAGTGGTTGCTTTCCGAGTTTAACAGCTGCTCCTTGCAAAAGTTTTTCTCAGCTGAGAAGAATTAAGGCATGTCTAGCTTGGAGGCTTGCTTCATCAGTTTGTTCACAAGCTTTGCCGCACGTTGCTTCTCCTTAACTCCATCTTCAGTCACAGAATCTGTCCCTTTCTCATTTTTTTATCTTGTATGAGAGGAAACGGATGTCCCCATGTACTTACTGCCTGAGGGGATAAACTGTGACTTCTTTCACCCTCGCTATACACCTTATTTACTTTCTGGAATCGTTATCAATGATTGCTTTCATCTCACCAACAAAATTTGGCGATTCCTTTCGTATCAGAACGCATAGATTCAGGTTTATAAGCCATTGGTCCATTGTAATCACACCCTGACACATCCAGCTGTTTTCTAAACTTCTGCACAATCCTCGCATTGACATCCATCTACTCGTACATCTTTGAATAAGAGCTCCATACATGAATCCCATTCAGCACAGCTTGTCTTCATAGATGATGAACAACTGAATCTCCTACGATAGGAGCAATAAAGGACAGACACTAGATTAAACTCATGCGCGGAGTCAGAGATGCCAAGGTCCGGAAATTACCAACCACACCCTGTATATAGACGTTTTATTTGCATTTAAAAATTTAATATGCAACATTCTAGTTGGTATTGCAGTTTTTAATGTAGATGAAACATTAGTTTCTAGAGATTCATTGTATTTGCAATTAATTAAGAGCATAGAATTAATTTATCCGTGAGATTTAATCTTTTTCTTCCATCTTCATACGGAAATCTTCTTTTGTTGTGGGGTGATGTTTCCTTTTCCATTTAAACATGTATCCTTTATCGGTGGAGCAGTTGAGCGACGAACAGGTGTAGCGAACAGTAAAGCTTGTAAAGAAATAAATGAAATGAAAAGGAAAGTCAGAGAGAGGAAGCGAGGCTCGTTACTCTTTTGGAGTATTACTCACACTCACCGTCTATAACCTCAGTAGACTCCGAGTGATGTGGATACGTAGGGTACATAGAAGTGAAAAGGAGGGAAAGGGAAAATGTTCATAATAGAAGAGCGTTAATTATAGTGGGAGACATCAAAGTGGGCTTAACTTTGAAGCTGAACCGTTATGTGTATCATGTTATCTATTCAAATAATTATTATTACGTGACCATCTCACACGTATCTCATGTGAATCCATTGTATAAGTTTGATAGTTGAGAGTAAAAATGATAAAATCTGAAGAGAGATATAGATGTGCAATAAGATGCTTGTCACTCCGGAGATCAGGCATATATATGTACATTTTGGTGAGATGGTTAGGTAAAGCCCATAAGGGACACGGCGAATTGTGGCCGCCGTGCTGACGAGATTCAAGGCCCAATCCGGTCCTAGTTTATCCTCTTCTCCTACTTTTGATACCCTATCTTCTTACCCTGCCTTCTAACCTGCTCTAAAACCCCGCTGGTCAGACTAAAATTTCACAGGGTAGACACCAACCAGCTTCCTCTTACAAAAAAAATCCTGGATTGGGGATCGGGGCTAGGTGGGGAGGGGACAACGGACTCTCACCCACTAGCTCCGGTTTGGGGTGGTGAGTTTTTAACAGCTTGCCTCACCACCAGTTTTACCTTCCTCACATAGTCTTTCTCTTTCCTTTCACGGTCTATCAATTTTACTCTCAGCTGAAGATGGAGCCATAAATGACGATGGGCTGCATTGCCACTGGGTGGGAGGTGTAGTCTTGAATGGTGCCCGTGGCTTTGCCGGCCCCGTATTCACTACTTGCAGAGCGGGCTACTGCCTTGAGTGATTAGCGTTTTCATCCCGTGATACTAATAGGGTTACCATGCCCATTGATGAAAAAATCAGTCTCCCACTTTATCACCATCGAAGCCGCTCTCGGACAGCTCAACTAAAGAAAAGGAGGTCCTCCCTCGCTGTGTTTAAGCAGGGGACCCTCCAAATCTCTTTGACCAGAGAGGAGGCTTACTCCTCTCCTAGGCTTACGGGTGCAGAGGACTCCACTTCACCCCCTCTCACCCAAGGGCGACTCCCTCTTTCCAGCTGCAGTCTCTCCTTTTTTCACAGAAGACTGCCAAGAAAGCACGCAGGTGGCCCAATATTGACCGATCACCCTTAGAATGGCTTAATAGGGCCATTTCCCTTATTAGGGGGTAAGGGATGACAGGGCCCGTCGATCCATGACCTCTAACATCTCGCACTTGTGCGTTCTGAGTTATCAGTACACGTGTCCCACTACTGTCTTTGATGGATGCCGGTTCGCCGTCCAAGGCGAGGAAAATAGATCCTCGAATGGGATCCGTGATGTCATGGGAATGAATGAATACAGCGCCCCCCCATCCTCATGAGATACACATGGTCCCTGAAGTGACCCAACTCCAGACAGTAGGATCTTCGATGGGTTCAAACCTGGGATTGATGCCAAGCACAGAACCCGAGACCGCCACTACTCAAGTTTCTCCTCAGAACGCTCGGGCCGCGGAGGCCTCGCAAGGAGATGAGAGATCTCCTGCCCGGCTGTTGGAAAAACTTCTCAATTTCAGAGTAGTATCTTGTTAAACCCGTTCTATCTGGCATAGAAGCAGCCTCTAGTCTAGAGTGAAGCGAGATCATTCCACAACCTGCTCTACTAAAAAGAAAATGAACAGGAAAAGACCAAAAAGACTCAAGAGTCCTCTCTCTCCGCGGAAGCCACGGGAACTGACAGCTCCGCTGACGTTTTGGTATGCGACCGAGACAATAACGGCACGTCCGCCCCCTGTGCCTTCCCGGGTGGCGAGTCTCCTATAAAGACCAAAATTGCAAGTGCGCAGAGCGGAGCCTTGATTACGTCTGAGCCCCTCATTCAGAGATTACCTGGCGTTTTATAGGCCGGTGCTTCAAATGGTTTCTATTTTTTCGCTCCACTGATTGTAGCATGTTTGCCAAGGGCGAAATGAATAATGAAATAAGAGCTCTAACTAGCCTGAATGGTAGAGCCGAAGGTGACCGGTTTCTCGGACGGGAAACTTCTGGCGAATGCATCAAGTCCCTCCGAGGCCGCAATGATTAGTGCCCTGCGGTCATTTGATGCCACTTCGGTGACTGTGAAGCCGTAATCTACCATAATGGTTTATGCCAAGGAACTAGTGGACTATCCATAGATGACATTCCCTTAGACCTAGCCAACCATGGAGAGGTCAAGTTCGATGGTGTGATGAAAAAACAGGCTAAGGCCTCGCCCCTCCCTTACACATTTCATCATGTTCGAATGTGACATGCTCCATGAGTCGGTGCGTGCCGGTTGGTATTGCTACCGCTTGAAAGCATTAGTGCCACTGCCACCGCTCCAGCCATAAGAATCGCTTCTTTAGACGTGCAAAGTCGGGTTACCTACTTTCTCCAAGGCCGCACACGATAAGTCAAAATTGTGTGAGGCTAAGTTGTCAATTGCAGGGAGACTCAGTCCGCTTCTTCGAAGAAATGTGGTGTATATCTCCTTGAGAAAGAAATCCTGGCCATTTAGGCCCAGGATCGTCTCTCATTTCGCGATCATAAGGACTGGGTCCTGGCACGCCCGGCACTGCCTGAGACGTCTTAAGCCCCAATATTAAAAAATACACCCTCTGATCGTGGCTCTTCCACGCCTCCGAGCACGGTTGCTCCCGTGCCCATACGCAACCCTTTTGCGGGTTTTACCACCTCTTTGGCGCTACCGTGTTACTGTTAGCGGCACAAAGGATTCACACCCAGCCCCGGCCTAAACAAGGGCTCCCTTCCTTTCTCCAGCCTGACCGTTTCTCGTGAGTCGATACGGCCGCGCGCCTCCACAGAGTCATTAGACTCATAGGAAGCAATACCCCTGATGTTAGTCGTGTGGCAATCTTCTGTGGTTTCTAAAGCTGCCCCTAAAACGAAGACAGAAGTAAAGGAGCTTCTGATCCTACGCTCACATCTAGTGATATGCTGAGTGGCTCCAAATGAGTGACCCCTTGCCTCTGAAGCCACCTAACCTGCCTAAGTTTTCAATGCGGAGGGTTAAAAAGACTCGCAAGATGATCCCAGGCTCCGCCGATAAGTCTTTGAAGGCGACAGCACGCTCAACTCATTGTTCGGCCAACAGAACACCAAGTTCTGCCTCTGGGAAGCGTACGACCATTCTGGTGAAGGTCTACTCTTCAAAGGGGGCCTCCACATCTCCTTCGACCTAGCCTGGATGGCATATTCCTTCAATTGAATTGCCGTGAAATCCAGGCCAATGAGGAGTCGCTGCAGAGTCTCGTCTGGTCCCGTTTACCCTCAGCTATCTTTTTGCGGGAGACCATGCTCGGCGCGTGCCCCCTGACAGCCCTAAGGGTATAAAGGTTTTGCGACCCCACCAACACGGGATGGGAGACGGAAAGCAGGATGCTCCATTTACACCCGGCATGACGCCTCTGTTATTCTCTTTGCCTTAGATACCTCCATTCAGGTAGTACCTGTGCAGCTGGACCTGGATAGTAGGTATACTTTTATTTCTGGGTATATTCTACCGTCAGCTAACTTCGTCGCGAGGGACTTTCGTCATGCCGTGGCACGGTTGCCAAGACCCTTTCTCTTGCATAGGGATCTGAACAGTAGATACCCCCTCTGTGCAGACTACTCGATCAATCTTATGGGTCAGGTTCTTACCGACTAATCGACGAGCTGGAGATAGGTGTCCTAAATGTAGATTAGTTTTCGCATCAATGCCCGAGAACTGCTTCATTTTCCTCTCTTGAACTATCTAATAGGTGCTTTCTGGATGCACAGCATATTTAAGGGTGGCTGTAGTCGATGACCTCCATGGTAGTTAACACTTTCCCATTCAACTATTATTTTCTTGGGCGTTACTGTTTGAGAACCAACCACGGTGGTGTTAATATGGGTGCGGTGGTAGGCCTTTCAGGAAAAAAAACGCATTTCTCTGTCTCAGTCGAGGAGATTAGGTCGGTGTATGAGGCCGTTGAGTTCTTCTCCGTAATATTATAGCCGTGAGCCTATCTAATTCTCCTAGAACGTCTGACAGTTTTTCACGCCGACTGTATCCATGCTGCTCAGCTGAGTGCGTTGCGGCCCTCAAACAGAAGCGTTATGCCGACATACACTATTAGCGCCACCCACATGATTTAACGGTCGCTGAATTTCGTCGAGCTAGAGCTAGGTTCCTGCATGTTTCGAGGCACAAACGCCGCTCTTCTTGGCAAGCAAACGTGTCTTTACTTAACGCGAAGACTCCTCTAGCAGAGGTCTGAAAGCGAGTTGAAAGGAGCGTCGACACCAACCTACAATTAACCGCGTCTCTTGCTCTGCCGAATCCAACAGGTTTTCCTTGGCCAAGACTAACGTAGTGCACTTCGGCCGCCATCCACGTCCCATCTTGACCCAGAGTGTTTTCTAAATATGGTTCGCCTGGAGGTGGTGGGCTCGCCCTGTTACCTTGGTCTTATATTTGACCACTGCCTGACCTGGAAGTCTCATATTCGCGGGCTTATGGTCTCTTGTACCCGCGCCATGGATATTAATCACTCCATGATGTTTAGCGCTGGGGGAGCTGATATAACTGCTGCCTTATTTATTTATCGATCATTTCTTCGTTTTAAGCTCGACTAGGGATGTGGGTTTTATGCATCCGCCCCGAGCGTATAGTTCCGAAGGTGGATTCGATCCACCACACCGGCCTTCGCCTGACGATGGGTGCCTTCCGTACTTTCCCCACTGAAAGCCTACTTGTCGATGCTGGGAAGATGTCACTCGCTCTGCGCCGTGTACATTGCATTATTTATATGTAAGTGCAAGCCAGGCACCTCCTTCAGTCACCACTGATCCCACTGCATCCGCAACTGATCTTGACGGTGCGCATGCCACCGAGATAGGTCAGTCATACCCTAAGCCTCAGTATAGCTCTCCGGCCGGTGAGATTCAAGATATAAGACGGATCAAGCGAAGATCGTCAAAAGAAATTAATTCCGAAGATTTAGAAGCTGTTTTCACAGAATATCTTGCTACAGCTTCTAGAGAAGTCGCAGAAAAATTTAACGAACCCATGTGACTTTCCTACACTTACTGAAAAGGATTGGAAACATTCCAATGAATGGAAAATGGGTCTTGCACGAAATGTCCATGGTTAGTTTGCAATAGCCTGTTGCTTGATTTGAGTCATTGCATCTAATACACCATTTTTGTGGAGACATGTTACTGGTGATGAGAATGTGCATCAGTAGAGAAAGCAGAATTTCTCAACAATCATAATCTCTCCTGCAATCAACAACGTCATTTTGAAGCTGCTTTGGGCCAAAGGTGACACTCCTGAGTCAAAAGAAGGCGTGTTATCCCCCCATCATGATAATGCCCTTCCTCACACAGGTCGACTAACCAAAAATCTCTTATGATAACTCAGTTAGAAAATATTGCTTCATCCTCAATATTCTCCTAGCCTTGCTCCTTCTGATTATAACTTGTTTAAAGGATTACAGAGCTATTTGGATTGCCATAGCTTGACATTAAAAGAAGAGGTTGTAAACGAGTCAGATTCATATTTTTCATCGAAACGTAAAGAATTTTATAAGCATTTATAAGCGTTTGAAAGAGGGAATGAGGTTCTGGTAAGCAATGGAGGTTATGCTTATGATTATATATTTCAAGATTCATAATATTTTTCATTTTTAATATATACCAGAATATCGGCCATTACTTTCGTTCTAACATTATATAAGACTTCAAACACTTTAATTCATAAAAGTAAAACGAAAATAATTGCTAAAAGATAAAATTCAGACGCTCTGAACCATTTACATGATTTCAAATCATTATGCGAAAGGTGTATGTAGCCATTATTTCAGGAATTACTATGCGGAGACTAGGAAATTATGATCAATATATTTTCATGCAAATCTCTATTTGTAGTTACATGCTTATCGTAAATCAACATACACTCGTATTTGTATAAATAGCCTACAACAAGGATGGGCAACCCTTTTCCTCAAGGTGGCCGCATTTGAAAATTTGTTAAGCCTCATCCCCACAAATTAAAAAAAAAATAAAAAAACACTTTTTTTTTGTAGTTTTATATTTAACTTATGAACGAGAAAAATTAATTTATCTATAATCTATTTTCAATTAATCTTACCTTTAATGACTTTTTTGATGCTTTTTATCATTTACAAGTAGTTTAATATTTGTTTCTAGCATGGTAGTCCTCAACTTGAGTTGATATTTGCTTCTAGCATGGTATTTCTAAACTTGAGTTGATCTTCTAAATGTACATAAGTGAGCTGAGTTCTCAATTTTGCTTTCATTTGCATCATGTAGGAGAAAGATGATTCACAGCAATAAGTAGTGGCAAAGCCAGAAATCATTTTTCAACCATGATGACGGAGAGAGGGTAATTAATTGCACTTTTCCAAATTTCAAAGGATCTTGTTAAAATCAAATTAAAATTTCATAATGTTATCTTCAAAAAAAGAAGCTTAAGAAAATTATTCTAAGCTTCAAATATTCTGATCACCTTTTTAGAATGTTAAAATGAGATTTGTCATTATAAAATGAATTTAACAAAACTCACACAAAACGGAACTATCTAACAAGGCAAATCACTAGGCACCTTCACAACATTAGGGATCTCAAGTACACTGGCAATTATGGCTGCCGGAGAGCGAGAGAAAATGCTAATTATATCGCGCCTATTTATGATAGACTTGTGAATTTGGAATATAAATTTTGTTTTTTTTTTAATTTGTGTACAGAAAATATAAATCAATCATTTTCCAAACAAAAAATAATTCATATAAAACTAAAGAATTAATAAAAAGTGTACCAAAAAAGTAACAAAAAATGGCCATTATCATAATTTGCAGCCCTGTAGCAAGCAAACGGCAATTGCCAAAAACCATATGAGATATGTCCTGATAAAACTGACATCCATCTGTATTTGATGAAAGTTTCAGAAAGATTGGAAAAAAATAAAGGAGGAGATGCGATTTTACTAAAATAATCTTCGTTCAGAGAAACGAATCGCCATTCGTGCGAAAATATGAGTATGATTTTCTCCAAGCGAGGGCGGTAAAAGTTTATTTTACATTTAATTTTTAGCAAGTACAAGTGTATTAAGTACTCTTAGATTAGTTATTGTTGCTTCTAATTGTATAGCCCTACCTAGTATATCATAGAATAGTATGGCCTAGAATAGTATAGTATACCCTAACCAGGCCTAGTATAGACTTGTATATATAGCCTAGCATAGTAAATATTAGAATAACCTAGCTTAATATAGTATGCCTAAGCCTATCAGAGTGTATCCTAGCCTAGCCTAGCCTAGCTTATCAAAGTATAGCCTTGCCTCCCTAGCAGAGTATAACCGAGCCTAGCTTAGCGGAGCCTACAATTGTATATTAAAGCTTAATCTAGCCTAGCTTAGCTTAATCTAGTCTAGTAGAGTCTATCTTAGTAAAGCCTAGCTCAACCTAGTTTAGTGAAGCCTAGTCTAGTATATTCTATCCTATCCTAGCCTAGTTAGCATATTCTAGCCTAGTATAGTATATCATAGGCTACCTTACCCTACCCTACCCTAGCCTAGTTGATATAGTATAGAATATCATATTATTGCCTAGCCTAGACTAGACAATTAGATCTTAGCCTAGTCTGGCATAGCATACATAACATAGCCTAGCCTACCCTAGCAGAGCCATGCTTAACCTAGCCTGGTATAGCGAAGACTAGCCTAGTGTATCATAGCTTAGTATGTCAGATTCTAACATAGTATACCATAGTATATATACCATAGCCTAGTATAACCTTTCATGCCCTGCTTAGCCTAGTGTAGCTTAGCCTAGCATAGCATAACCTAGCCTAGAATTAACTATCCTAGATATGTATAGCTTATATTATACTATTATTCTCCAGTCAAGCATAGCTTATTATTGTCTAGCCTAACATACTATATGCTAGCCTAGCATGGCACATTATAGCCTAAATTAGCATAATATATCTTACCTTGTACATTATATCTTAACATAGCGTAGCATAGTATAGCCTAGCCTATAATTGCCTAGCATAGCATAGCCAATTCTAGGCTTGACTAGCAGAATATAACATATTATATCCTAGTCTAGTCTAGGAGAGTATCGGCCGGAAAGTTATGCGGTTATTGTCAAAACAAAGTAATTTCCGGGATAACCTTGATAGAACTTTAGCAATTATATCATTTGAAAGAAAATGTCAAACAACATAATGGTTTTAAATTTGGTTAGAATCGGCCCAATAGTCATGATGTCATTGCCCCCCAAAAAATAATTATCAGGCTAACCTTGGGAGGACTTTGGCAATTATATCATTCGAAGAAAATGTAAAACAACATAATTGTTTTGAATATCATTAGAATCGGCTGAATAGCTATGATGTTATTGCGAAAACAAAATAATTCCCGGGCTAAACTTGAGAAGACTTTGGTAATTAGAATCGGCCGAATAGTTACAATGTTATTACATAAAAATAGCAAAACGGGTACCGACCGACAGACGACATAATGAGATGTAGAGTCGCTCGCGACCTAACTGGCACTCGACGAAAGAGATGTAGAGAATGAAAAATACTTTTCAGTCCAAAATATGACTTAAGCAAATGTTTATTTAGGAAGGAGAAGAAAATGAAGGATTTATGAGGAAATATTGATGCAAGGCAATATCCTTGTGGGAGGAAGGTAGAGTAAAGTATTGCTCAAATATTTTATATTTTCCCACTTTAGGACGCATCTGTTGTCTAGGAAGACGATAAAGAGAAAAGGAATACAATACGAGTGTATAAAAGTGATATAATGATAGAGGAATATGTATTAAAATAGGTTGCGAAACAATTATAATTCACTCGACACTGATGCATTTAAAGTTATATTTTCTACGTTACCTTTTGTTCTTGCTATTTACTTAAAAGTAAAAAGCAAAAAGTAACGGTATGTTGTCTCCCAGAAGGTTTGAGAGAATGTGTTTCGAAAGAAACTAGTGAAGATGGGAATGAAAAAAATTCGCAATATTTATATACAACCGAGAAGAATAGAGAGAAACTGGCTTGACGTTCTCTTTTAAACTTGATAGCACACACACCTCTTAAGAAACTACCAATGCTCCCCAATTAAGGCAGTTTCCGGTATGTTTATATTGGCTGGAGTGAGACACGATAATCTCCCTGCAATATGCGTGCTCGTGCGACGCATCCCACCATTTTGTGAGATACTGTAGCATTTGTCTACGTACAGGGATAAAAAAGTGTAAAAAGAAAGATAAGGAGAAAAATTGTAGAGGTAGAAATCAAAATAAAATACCATCTTACTCTATCTATACAAAAAAAACATAAAAAAAACCGTTCGAGATAAAGAAGAAAAGAGGAAAAGCTTTTTTGAAGGTGTTAAAGAGAATAAGATTCAAACAATAAGGAAGCGTGAGAGAAACAATAAAGGAAAATAAATTACAGACGATAGAGAAAAATAATAACAGAGCAAGATTATGAGGCAGTGAGGTAGAGAGGTATATATATATATATATATATATATATATATATATATATATATATATATATATATACATATGAATAACGTTACAGCCCCGAGGAAAATGAAACAACGGAGAACAGCAGTTCTCCGTTGTTTCATTTTCCTCGTGGCTGTAACGTTATTCATAAATTCCTCACGTTCCTTATTTTCGTGATTCAGTTATACATATATATATATATATATATATATATATATATATATATATATATATGCAATTAACTAAATTTCGAGCGAATTCTTGCTCATCAGATAATTGAAAATCCTGATCCTCCTTCGAGCGTCGAAAAATTCAAATTCGAAATAGGAAGCGACTTAAGAATGAACCCCATTGAAATATATTTCAATTAAATATATCCGCTTTCCCTCCATTTTCTCTATTTAGTTTTTTATTTAATTACCATTTAAAGGATTCAACGTTCGTATCTGTGAGTGTTATTTTTTGTAGAAGTTCTTTTAAGTGCGTTAACAATTAACAACCCCGGCTGTAGTTTTCCACATTTCCTTACTTTATACACCCTTTTCTGATCTGTCTATTGTATTTATTCTTCCTACAATCAAAAGATATGGGACCGATATTTATAACAACACATCTTATTCTAAACAAATCTACAGGGATAAGAGGACTTGGGTAATTGATAAAGGTTTGTGAGTAATACATATTTTTATTTTTTACATTCGCTTTTAAAACTTACGTGAAAAGAATAATTATTCTAATAATTAAATTATTGTAGGTTTATCAAAAATTCAGCATTTCAAATATAATAAAAACTGCATCTTTTCGCTAAATCCAAAATTGCGTTCTGGTCCTCTTCCTGTACGAGGTGAGTTTTAATCCCTGGAGCTTTACTATTCGATCAAAAGGGTAAAATAATGACAAATATGTGTTAAATAACTAATTTTGTGAAATTATAATCCATTTTGTAATATTCTTTGTAAAACAAAAGTTTGAATTCTTTTCAATTTTAGGAATGGTTCTTTCCACAGAAGAGCGGGCAACCGTTTTTGCGCTACGCCGAAGTAAACTGAAATGTAAGACGATAGTTGTTAAGGGCATTGCATCAAAGAAAATCATATTTAGAATCAGTAATAAGGTTAAAAGGACTGCTGGCACTCCTCTTTAGAAGTATTTTGGATCTTGAATGTGTAAGAACTTCAAATTATAACCAAGATTGCCTTATAGTAAGGTCGCAGTACAAGGATCAGGTTGCCTCCAGTACCAATCTTGCTCAGAATGAGAGAGAAGCAGTTGTGAATGTTTCAACGCACCTAATGGGTCTGAGACCTTTCTACACATGTCTCAAGTTGATGAGGGATGCGAAAAAGCCTAATGTCCCCAATATAAACCTTACTGGTAGGTTTCAATTTAGAAAAAAATATCAGGAATAGAGTGTTAAATACCGGGGCAACGTAACATTCTCTGATAAAGACTCCTTCTGCTTTTTAGGAGCTTTAGGAAGATGCCTCGTTAGGAGGAGAAGATGGGAGGTAACACTTGCAGAAGTCATGTTTCGTCCTCACAGTAAGGCTGCTTCCCATGTAAGTGAAATGGTGCACTAACCATTTTGCAGAAGAACACGTCCATAAAGTCAAAATGGTACCAAAAGGTGGTCATCAGTATCTTTATTCAAAAATTGAAGCTCAATTTGTGAATGATAAATGTATTTTTTAGCATGAAGGTGCACCTTTTAACAAAGCAAAATCAATAACAAAATTCTTCGCTGAGAGTAACATTGAAATTTTGAGACCTTGGTAGGGAAAATGCGAAGATTTTAACCAATACCAAAAATTTTAGCCGTTGCGGGTCCTAATTTTTAAAAAATTGAGCAATATTAGTCATGATATCATCACAAAATTGGTGTAAAGCTTTCTAACTCGAATTGAAGTAGTCTTGAAGAACAAGGGTCATCAATAAAAATATTGATTGCGGGCATCAATGGAATGTAATTATTAATAAAATGGGTTTGGGCTCTAAATTGTGTATATTTAACCTTCAATTTATGATATAAACAAACTAAAACATAATGAAATGTTTGATTAGCACTTTTAATTTTCTTATAGGAAAAATATAGTAGTCTCAAAACTTTTGCCCATGACTGTACAGCATCGCGAAGCAATTCTATGTTTTGCATGGATTTTGGATTAACTACGGTCTTCTCTTTATACCCTTCACTCGATAAAAGCTCTCTTTCATTTATTTAATTTTATATATGTATTTCTCTGATTTGCATTTTTTATGTATGTGTCTATGTCTGGATTAGCCTTGATATGTTACAAAAAAGAAATCTAATATTCTTTGACAAAGTGTAAAATATTTATGCTACAAAAAGTAGAATGTCCTGTTTTACTTCTCTGTGGGTATTTTGTATTAACTTGAATAGACGTTTAAGTGGGCTGTGAGAATAGAGTAACTTGCAGCAATCAATTTTATAAGGAAATAATAAAGGTTTGGACAAAATATAAAATTTGTATAAATTATAACTTGTCTCGTAACTCATAATTTAGTTGTCACAAAAGGGTCGAAATAATGATGAGTTTATTCATAAATTTGCATTATTAAAAGACAGTGGAAAATGCCTTTGAGGAATTTCATCAAACGAAACGTCGAATTAGAGAGTTAAACTTCATTTTATGAGATGATGTAGAAAGAAAATTCGAACTTGAAATTCAAATTTACTTGAATTTAGACTTTACAAGTAGTTTCGTTATGTATTCTCCGATACAAATCTCATGGGTTGACCTGATTTATTTAA
The DNA here is from genome assembly GCA_963969495.1 of Ceratothoa steindachneri. Classification (NCBI taxonomy): domain Eukaryota; kingdom Metazoa; phylum Arthropoda; class Malacostraca; order Isopoda; family Cymothoidae; genus Ceratothoa; species Ceratothoa steindachneri. Next base: position 109,159,976 of record OZ018332.1, read on the forward strand.
TGATCGGAAATATGTTTAGAAGAGTTATGCTCTCTTTAATTCTATATCGTTTAAAATCGCTCCCTTTAAGTTTCAAAGCCTTCCAAACATTTTCACCTGCTCTAACTTCGCCACGTTTCTTTCATATCTTTAATCAAAAGCCTCCTAAGAAAGATACTCATGTTGATTTCAAACGTTTTAATTAAAAAGTAAAATTGCTCCTAAAGAAATTAAAAAAAAAATTGATGGTGAATCTTTTCCTATTATAAATCTGAGGTTACATTATATTATGCAAATTAAAATTAAAATTAGGATATCGTGTTCTCATTTCTCTCATTTATTGCTCTATAAGGGAAATTTAAATTAATTTTACCCAAAGAACATGTGGTCAGATAGGATACATTTGAAGAAACTGCATACTCTACGACAAGGGTGTGAAGCCCCTCACCCGCGAGCAAAATTTGGCCCCCGCTCAAATTTGAACCTGGCCTCAGCCGGGTAACAAACCCTCTATTTTAAATTAAAGATAAGAAAATTGAAGTAAATTTGGAGCATTATACTCTTTGGGGTCTTTAATTTTGTAATTAAAACTTATAAATATCAGATTAGTTACCTTTATTAAATTATAATATTTCAATTAGGCTAATTTAGTTTGAGGGAGTACATATCTATAGGCAAAACTGAAGGTTTAATAGTTATTCACGCACAGGGTTTTATGCTCATGCAAATTGTTCTTGCTCCTGAAGACGTTTACCACCTCTTCCCTACGAGTAACAGAATTCATAGGCACCCTATGAATTCTGTTACTGTTTTAGGAATAAAATCTTGACTGTCTCGTCCAACAAAAACTTTTACTCTATTTCGGTTTTTGTATAGTTCCTACTGGACATATCATTTCGATAGATAACATTGGGGAACAATGTATTTGGTGAATTGACAAAAGAACATTTTTCTACCTTATTCGAGCATACTGAATTCAAATCTTAAATCAGATTCTCTCTAAATGCTACAGACCTTTTGTAAATCAATAACTAATATTATACAATAATTTTCATTTTATCACGCCTATCATTATGCCCTGAAGTAATTTTGAATCATCCTTTATAGGAAAGCAGGTTTTTTGCACAAACACTTTTTTGCATATGAGAAGAAAATTGAATTACACATTAGAGTTACAAATACTGTAATCAAATAGATGCTAAATTATTAATGACCGTACATGAAGGCCAGAGGACATCTTCTTAATTTCAATCGGGCAAATTTTGCCTTTGTAACTCTTACTATATCCCTTCTGCTGGCAAAAGAGGAAGTTGACCATCTTAAGGTCTACACATATGATCCAATTATGTTCATGGTACTTAAGTAAATCCATGACCATTCTTATGTCATCGTGAGTTTCTAGCATATGGACAGAGTGACCGAAATGAATTGCACCAAAGTCATTGCCATTGTGCAAAGGACACACTTGAGGTTACGCTTGGAGCTATCCAAAAACAGTCTCCACTCAGCAGGGCTATAGGTGCTAAGTCCCAACTCGGTAAACAGACCAGGAACATCGTGGCCGTATACAAAATGTTTTTCCTCAGAGAAATACTTAACAAATGTGCTCTCCCTTGTTTGGTAATATGATACCCGTACAGACCTGTCAAGCATATGTCTTTCACTCAACCTAGAGGCTAAAAGTTCGGCAGCTTGCTTGGAGAGCGCCAAATCACGTATCAAGTCTTTCAAATCCTCTTGATTGAAACAGTGAGGAGCTAATGACTGTTCAGCATTTGATGATGAATCTGCAGACTCTGAATCCATTCCGTTGACTTGCATAGCAGGTACATCATTTTCATCCTCAGAGGAAGCATATCTACTGAAAATCGGAACTGGTAAAGACTCAGAATGAGGCACTGGCCGGATTGCCGAGGGAATATGGGGGTGGTCGATCTTTTGCCGATTTATTTTGTCAAATCCCTTTAGTATTCACCAGAGAGAAATAACAGTCCGATACATGATCATTTAGCTCTCGCCACACCATATGGATTCCAAGAGGAAGACCATTTCTCTTTGCTTTCGTCCACTCATGAAGATGTTCCACAAAACTATGGCAAACAGCATGTGCTGCCCAATTCGTATCTTGATCACCAAGAGAAACATCAAAATATGCCTTATTTGAAATCAGCATAAAATTGGTAGATAAATATATGTCACCGGAAAATTTAATTAAAATTGTTTCCCTGTGTAATCAATCTCTTTTATCTTTAGCGGGATAAAATCAAAGACTGGGGTATGTTGGTTTGATTTTAAGTTTAAGGTAGTTCAAGCAAATAATAATATAGATGACAATACAGTTCAATTAACCTAACTTCCCAAACAAACGTAAATAAAAAATAACTAAGGAATCTAATTTTGAAAAGACATTGCATTATTAGAGAGCTAATCCTTACTTGGTCATATATGATATTGCTGATCGTTACCTAGTTTTATTTTACAAAGTGCTTATCTTTACTCTTTCAAATAGATGGAGTACTTACCTTTAGTCATTGAAATGTATGGACTGCTTATCTTTACTTGATCAGATTTATGATGCGCTTATCTTGAACCTCTCACTTCTTTTGAATGTTTGTCATTATTGGTCACATTTAATTAGTACTAATCTTTATTAGGCCATGTTTAGATAGAGAGTGTTTATCTTTACGACAAAACATAGTTGTAAGAACTGCTCATATTTACTTGGTCATGCTAAAAGTGTTTGCTTACTTGTTCACATTTAGGAGGAGTTTATTTTTTCTCAATCACAATTAGAAAGTGCATATTTCGGGTCCCATTTATAGAGAGCTTATCTTTACTTGGTCTAATGTATGGAGTATTATCTTTACTTGATTATCTTCTGAATGGGCAAAAATAACTAATCAATGAAATTACAAACACAATGTAACCCCATTCGACACTATTCAGATAACTCCTGAAAGATTATCAGAGACGTCGTCATAATTGAGTGTTGATTGTTGTTGGCCTATACCAAACTAGTGGAAAGACATTCTCTAGACACATATACCAGAGAATTCTTCTTTTTAGCTTACGTAGGGTAAGTACTTTCAATACACTTCAACTTTCTCCATCTTTACTTCTTTCTTCACCAAACCATACCACCTATCTTTCTGGCGAAGATTTACTGGTTGGTGTTGTTTTTTAGACTTAAATAAATAACAAGAATTAAATCTAAAGACAAAATTGTTTACTCTCAGTTAAGAAAATCTTGACTCATTTAAATATATGTTTTAGCTGAAAACTTATCCAAATTACCTTCTTGTTTCTCACCCCCTCGCTTGGCCTTACTCTATTTACGTACTCCCTTATCGCTGGTTCACATGTTTCAACACATTGCCCTCACCAACTAGTTTATAACTTTGGAACCCATGTATTCTCTACATGTGACTGTCTCCTGGTTACCAAGGAGTTGGTCACAACGGATCCATTTTTCGTGGTAGCAAGAGTAAATGTTCAAATTTCAAATTGACGTCATTCTTTTGAGATGTTAGATTAGTCTATTTGATACAAGTACTTGCTTGGAATAGATGAGGACCGTAAACCTGGCGTAATCGATACAGAATAAATTGGTTTCTTTCCTCTGAACGGAAAGCTTTTTTCTTTCTTAACTATGTTCCATGCTTTTATGCATTCTTAAGAGATACGCTAAAAAGATAAGAGAACAATAGAAAGGCAAAAGACGCTTCCTCCACAGTGATTTGTATTTCGTATTTTTATCCAGCTCGTTGCCCCGGCTAAAAAGCCTCGTTACAAATAAATACAGCTGACCTTTGTTTGAACTTCTTATATTGTTGGACAAAAAATATCTTCACTTGCTGATTATTATTATTTATAGGTTGAAGACAGATTCAGGAGAGGTGCACACTCTATGATATCCCTATCATATAATATACTTAAAAAATGAGTAAATGTTTCACTGCACGTGCTCGGCAGTTTACGCTCATGCGTGACTGACAGTTAGTTACAAGTAGACACCGTTAGGCCACAGAAACAGATCGAGCGTCTTAATATAACTCTATATTTTATGATTTTTTTGGTTGATCTTGATATCCTATTTTAGTGGTGGGTTGGGGGAGAGAGAAAGGGGAGAGATTGGGGAAGAGGGAGAGATATTAAGGAAAAGAGGGAGGAGAGAAATTTTTATCTTGTTATAGATGTCCTTTTGTAAGGGGGGAGAGGGAGAGGAGAGGGGATGTAAAGGGGAAAATAGGGGAAAGGGGAGAGAGGGGAAAGGGGATATAAAGGTGGGAGAGAAGGGGGAGGGGGAAAGGAGGGAGGGAGAAAGGAAGAGGAAGATAGAGAGGATGGAGAGCCGGGGGAGTGAGAGAAGGGGAGGGAGATAGGGTGGATTAAGCGGAGGGAGAGATGGAGAGATAGAGACGGTAATGGAGAGAGAAGGGAAGGGAAAGGGGAGGAGGGAAAGAAGGGAGAGATACAGGGAGGATGAGAGAAGAGGGAGAGAGGAGGGAGAGAGGAGAAAAAGAGAGGGAGAGTAATGGGATAAAGATGGGGGAGATGTTGGGGAGATTGCGGAAAGATGGAGAGAGATGGGAGAGAATGGGGGGAGAGTTATAACATGATTTTTTGATTCCTATAAATAGGCAGAGAGAGAAAGAGAGACACACACACACACATAGACTTGGATTATATATATATATATATATATATATATATATATATATATAAATATATCGTGTGCTCCCGCCCCCTCAGAAAAAAATATCTCAGTAACCTCCTTCCTATCCATGACAATTTTCATAAGCTAGATACTTCCAATCTTCCCTTTTGGAAGAAAAAAACGGAATTTAAATACCTTTTATAGTTTTCTTGCGCTTCCCTAAAATAACAACATGGGTAAAAAAATTCAAATATTGAGATAAAATATTATTTTATTGTGCCATTTCCTAAAGGAATTTTCACGTTCTTACAAAAGGCTACAGAAATGAATATGTCCTATTAAGGATATCTTTATTTAAAGTTCATCTCTACCCCTAATGACGTTGTCAGAAGAAGATCGTATTCTCATTAAAGCTTGTTACTGTGTAAAGGGATGGAAGACTAGAAGAGTATTGCGAGAATATCTTGGAAAAATGTGGAGAAGACGTGCTATGAAAACACTCCTATAAAAGATTTGCGAAATGGAAAGCGGTAGAACTAAAATAGTTTCAGAACCGACAAATGTGAATTACATTAACGATAACATCTCCTTCCAAGAAAATAGACCAGGAAGTTATTTCATCGCAAATAACAACTGCTTAAATCTTGAATATTGGAAGGAGTTCTTTACAATAAATAATTAAGACACAAAAGCTAAAGGCCTTCAAAAGAATAGTATCTTCTATAAATGTAGTACTGTTAAAGATAAAAGAAAAATAAGATGCAAACAGTTACTTAGTAACTTCTCTGTCGCTTATATTAAATAAATTCTCTCATGGATGAAAAAGATTTCACTTTAGAAATTCCGCAAAACCGCAAAAATGATTTTGTCTACGGGCGGGAAATAACAAAACCGATGATCATTTGTTTATAATGAAGAGACGAAAGTGAGTTCTGCTAATTACATTCAACTCATGAAAAAAAGTTGTTTCTTGATCGTCGACGCCTGTATCAAGAAAAGGACTTTATTTGGCAACAAGATGGATCACCTTCGCATACAAGCCACGCCACACAGGCGTTTCTAAGTAGCAATACGCAAAGATTAATAAAGAAAAATGAGTGGCCATCGCAAAGTTCAGAGTGTAACCCCATGGATTACTCAATTTGGGTGATACTAAAAGAAAAAGTTTACCATGGTTCGACAGAAATATTCACTGAACCAGAATTAAAAAGCAAAATACGTGAAACCTTGGCAAGAAATTGGCATAAATGAAGTAAGAAAAGGTTTGGGTGTGTGGAATAATAAACTCAGTTTACTATTTCATCAAAGAGGTGGTCCAATCAATCATTTACTGTAGGTGAGTTAAATTTCTCATTATTTATTTATTTACACTCGATATTCGTTGTTTTTTTACCTATGGGGTTATATTTGTAAGTGTAAGGAAACTATAAAAGATATCTAAATTCCGTTTTTTACATTCTAAAATGTAAAATTAAACGTATCTTGCATATGGAAATTGTCATGAAGAGGAAGGAGGTTACTAAGATATTATTTTTTTTTAAATGTGTCATTTGGGGGAGGGGGACACCCGATATATATATATATATATATATATATATATATATATATATATGAAAAATAATGGTAAAACACAATATTTGAATCAAGATTTTATTTAGAATGTGGTTTACCATTATCTTTCACTGATATATATCATGCTAATGTGATATCTTTAATTTTATATATATATATATATATATATGTATATATATATATAAACATATATATATATATATATATATATATATATATATATATATATATATATATATATATATGTTTTGCTAGGTATCACTTGTTTTATCATGTATAAACTATTTTTCAAGAGATTTTATGCAAAGAAATAAATCAAATCTACTATAATTGGCAATACTGCTAAGTGTCTTTAAACATATGACCTCAATTATCGAGAGAAGCAAACAGAATTAAGCGCAGGTAATGTCGTTAAAGAAATCAAAAGAAAAAACGGAAGTATCTGACGCAACAAACCTGAGAATATAATCAAAGGAAACTAAGCTTGTTGCTCCTATAATTCCACTACCCTTTGACTCCACTTATTTTGTTTTCCCCTAATGAAAACAAAGTGAATACCAGCATTCATCTCATTGTTCCTTAACTACAACAAGGCAATGGTATACTAAGGTTTTCCATTTCTTTTATTGGAAATCAGTAATGCAACTGGACAGGAAGAATTATTAGGGAAAAATGTCTTGAGGTATATAATCCATAGGACAAATACATAATTATGTTTGCTTCTTCCAGACTTTGCTACTTCGTTGGAGAAGAGTCTGATTATTTTGAAAAACTTTATGTAATGTTGTTTCCTGTACCTTCACTAATGCACTTTTTGCAACTAGTCTAATTACTAGTGAGACAGTGCCTTGACCTATGGATTTCTAGCATTCACATTAATAAATATTCTCCAATGCTTAAGCTCTAATCGTCTCTCGCGTTCGTCATAAAATGCTTTTATTTTCTAGTTTCTTTCTAATCCCTTTCCAATCAAATAATGCAGTCTTAAACGTTCTATTTTTTTTATCTCACGTCAATTTGTCTATTTTTTGATAAAAAATACAGATACAATGTATGCCAAGCTTAAGAACTGAACTTAAGAATTATTTGCATTAAATTAGGACAGACAAAGTATAACATATTTATTTGGCTTAAAATTTTGTATTTCTGAAAAAAGAACCAACAAGGACTAAGAAAAAGAAGAAATAAAATGTTAGGTAAATATTTTTTTGTTGAATATATTGTCATCGAGTGGTTGGCTATGATAGATACTAATCAAGGTTGAAAAATTATTTCGATCTAAATCCAAACATGTCCATGATTAATTCCTGAATAAATTTTAAGTTCCAGCGTTAGTCAGGTTTTAAGTTTTTGTGTCGCGTGTTTGCCTAAGTTTAAGGGAACTAATATTTTATAAACATTGTAGTATCAATCGAATTCCGATTCCGTAAATATTAAAGGCATGTTGCTACCTTTTTAACATTTCCGTCTACATTATTTAGTAGGATGGGCAGATCATCTACATTTTTGGACTGTTTATTTTAGTTATGTTGTCTTTACTTATTTTGTATTAATATATAAATAATACAATCTAAGTATTACAAACACTGACCCTGAGTTTTATTTTAGAGTTGAATTATAATATATCTCTTGTATGAGCAAAATATTCTAGTAAATTGTTTTAAACATCTGTAGTTTTGAAATAGTTGGTAGATATTCTGGTGATATTCGGTTAATTGCAAATATTTCTTTTGTTTCTGTGATCAGCTACTTCCAAATTTACTGCTGATAAAGAATGACTACAATCTACTAGGCCAAACGCCCAAACTTGGCTTCTCAGGCCCGAACTTCGATTGTGTTTTTTGGAGGCTAGATTAGGTTAGGTTAGCTTAACATGAGGCTAACCAGACCGACCGAATAAGATTTGAAAACATCCTTGAGGAAGGCCTATGTCAAAAATAGGGAATTCTATTTTACCGTGTCATTAATAGCGAGTCATGAATGTAAGTTTTGGGTTCTCTATTCTTGCAATGATCCATAAGTTTATATATTTTAGCTACCATTTATTTTAATTGCCTGATCTTCAAAGAATGAAACTAGTGAATTACAACTGAGGTAATGATTTCTCTTCATTATGGATCTTAACATGGTTGCATTATTCTCATGTCAATATTCCCTAACCAATGCAAAAAAACATGATGTTTTCTCCTGCACACCTGCGACATTCAATATACAATATTTTGGCTCAAAATCATAAAACAAACTTACATAAATGATGCTTTTTGACAGAATCTTATTTAACTTATAAAAATAACAATTAGTAGTGAGTCAGATAGGTTGTAGGTTAACATATTTTGTTTTAATAATACAAAAGAATTATAGAGAAAAAAAATTATATTTAAAAAAGCGCACATATTTGGTTAGTTGAATCATGCTGAAGTATCAATATCATAACAGACGCAGAAGTTCAACATAACATTATAACGATGCAGATGAAAAGCTAATGGAATATAATATTTTAAGTCAAAGCCTCACGTTATTTTGTCTCCTTTATATATATATATATATATATATATAGTATGTAAACAACCTTTCCTAAATCAGCACCTCCGCGTTCGTTTACCAGAAATTTCATCTCAATCAATCTCAAAGATAGATAATGAAATATCGCTTATCACCTACAGAAAAATTATGCTGTTCACCTAAAGTCTTCTGGAGAGCTAATTTTCAGACAGTATAAAAGCAATGGAATTGGAATATATCCTTCTCTTCAAGCATCAAAGGGCATTGACGAGTGGAAATATCTTCAGTTATAGAGGTTTATTTAGAGGAAAAGATCTTACAATTTCTTTGTTAAATTATAATTAATTATTGTAAAGAAAAAGAATACATGCTTTATAATGAACAAGGAAATTTTTCTTGTATATGAAATATCCTGGGACTTTTCTCATAAATACTGACGGACAGAGACTATCCAAAGGACGAATCAACGATCTATTTGATATGGTATTTTGCTTGGCATGGATCATAAACGGTCTATGGATAATTTCAATGAAGAGTGAGGTAACCATCGTTCTAATTAACCCTTACCACAGCAATGTATATTGCAGTTGAAATAACAATGGAAGAGGAAACCTACATGATTAGTGAGAATCACATTATGGAGAAGGGGTAGGAAACAGTGCCTCAATTCGCTCTTCTAATTATAATTTAATTGCTTGCTTAACCTAACAAATTATTTATGAGCTAATTTATTTGGGGTTATCCTGCTACAATTTCAGCGCCATATCAGGTATAATTAAAATAACATTAGTAAAACTATGATAAAATCTACTACTTGCCCCTCGGCCAACTTGTTTCTAAACATATATTGCATGTATTTAATCCGTTTTGAAGGATTGTGTAGAATACAATAAAGTAAACTATTTATTTACCTTGTATGGTAAAGAAAGACCATGATATCTAACAACTTAAGTTAATGTCTGGCTACGCCATAATAACAACCTCTAAGCTGCTCGTAAGCCACCTGCTAAAAATGCACTATTATAACATCCATAGATGTCATCCTAAGTTACCTCAGTATGACCAACATTAGTACCTTCATTATCCGAAATTATATTCTATTTATTAAGCCTCTAAGGGAATGCTTTTATTCTTGGAAGCTTAATTATCTGGATATACTGATTAATATTGAGGAATTTGGTAATTTTAGTCATTGAATTCCTTAATCTTTTATTTACTCTATTCGTTCCTTTTATTTTACTCTCTTTGTCAATCTATTTTTATTTCTCACTGGATAAAAATACCCTTGCTGGCTAAATCCGTTTCCTTTGCCAATATAATTACCCAACGATATTGATTTTATTAGTCAAAGGATATAATTGATACCATGTATTATAATCCTAATTGCTTTAAGTTAATGGCCTGCGAAATTAAGCAGGAAGTGTGGTTGCCACTTTTCGATCCAACCAACCAACCTCTTTTTATTATGAGGAATATAGATATTTACATCATTATAATTAATAGATTTGTTGGCCTAATTTAATATGTAGTGTTGGAAATTGAAACGAGAGAATAAAAGCAAGATTCGAAAATGAATCTTAAAACTATTTCAATGGGTAAGGTTAATTGAAATTTAAAAATACGGGATAGTCAATTCCCTTTGTTATGAAAATACCCTGTGTTTGGCGACGTCAAATAGGCAAGTTAAAATATCCAGGAGAGGAAGGTCTTTTAATGACTCTTAGATTGGTCTATTGCTAGTCACTTGCTAAGCGTAAATAAGGAGCGTCCGAAAAGTTTGCTTGATGTTGTGTATAGGTGAATAATTAATTATTGGAAGTCAGGTACATTTTAAATATTTAAGAATTATATCTTATGTAGGGAAGAGGGTGTATTTTGCCTTTTAAATGGCATTCTACAGCATCCCATTGTTTTTTTGTTTTTTCCGCTAATTTTATTCTTCCTATACATTCATAATTTGCGTTTTCTCATTCTCTTTACACTTAAGAACTTGTCTCAACGAATAGGTACCGAATGTCTTTTTATATAAAATAATCTATCTTTCCATTCTGAATCTACTACTATCTCTAGGATGCTCTAAAAGAGGATTCTCCTTCGAAACGTCCTATGATTAGATTTACGAACTGTAAAGGTTATACAAGGAATTGTGTGGAAGATACAACAAGTCACTTGATACCATTGTGATGAGTTGGTTATAAACATCAAAAGTGACTTCTACGCATATTTCACACACTTCTACCTCATCATTTTCTGTACAAACCTCTTCAAGAATTTTTGGAGTTTTTGTGCTGCATTGTTTAGCCTTTTTGTTTCATGTATATAAATATAGATATAGATTCGGAAAATACCATGGATTATTATCATATGAAATCGTGGCATTTCTTTACTTTTATCAGATATGAAATGGCTGTTTGTTAAAAAAAAGAGGTGTAACAACCATTTACCATGCTAAGACCCAATACGAAGGAAAATTATCGACTATATCCCTTCATATAATGACTATGTATATAAGGAAAAATAAGCCACTAATTCTACCTATAACGGTGCGCTAGTAACCTTTATTTGACACACGGCTGTAAATGGAATCCAAATTGGTTTCAGATAATTTCAGATAAACTCAGAAATATGCTTGTAGCCCTGAATGTCTCCGGTGTGGGTAGGAAGAGTTGCAATTACGGTGAGAGTGAGATATTTCAAAGAACGTTTAGAGACATTTATGTTTCGATTATCTTTTATACACTCATTAAGAATAAGCTGAAATGAGGAAAGCAATACTGGGGATTCGAGAGAATGTAAAATGCCATTGTGGTGGTCGAGAAAGTAAGGTAACAGAATTCTCGGGGAGCTCTAACAATTTCATTTATTAGAAAACTGCTGAGATTGGAATAGAATAATACTTCCGAGCTATATATAAAAGAAAGCAAACGAGAACATTGCTTCAGATTTTGAAAAAATAAAAATACTATTCTATTAGGAATTTAAGGAAAGGTTTGGTTATATGTATATGAGTTTACGACACGAAAAATCAAACTCAACAGAGAAGAGACAGTTTAATGCACTGGTATTTTCCAATAAATGAAATTTTAAAAGTATGAGGCAATTAGATAAAAATAAATTAATCATATAAAAGACGCGAAATATGTATTAAACTTTTAGAAAAAAATAAGTAATTAAATTATTGGGATGAAAAGTAGTGCAGTATATATTTAGCGCAAATTTCAGAGACCTACAGGGCTAAATAAACATTCCTACAGCATCACTTGAAATTTTGAAATGAACTTTCGCAAGAGTTAATTTTAAAGCCCCCGCCAAAATTTTACTTCATCTAATAATCATATAATTTCTACTTTTTTAACCTTCTCTAATATAGATTTTTTTAAGCTAAAGTTGCGAACTTGCTTTTACTGCACAAATAAAATGTAACGAGTAATTTGGGTCCAATAATGAATCTGAGACTATCTCTGGCAAAATCTCTAGCAAAGTGGAAAGAAGGATTTTTAAAATAGAACGTCTATTCATTGGAGAAAAGCAAGAAATATCAAAGGGTCCTATTATATAAACAATAATTAACTGTATTAAAACATAATCTCATCCAACCAGTTCTCGCAAAAGATTTGTATATATTAGTCTAACAAATGATTTTAAGAGAGCCATGCTAAACACTAATACATGGTTAAAAAGGAAAGAGTTCAGTAAAATGCCTAAAAGGATTTAAACGGATTTAATATTGAGAATAATCATAAGGAAGAAATTAAAATGAACAAGAATGTGTAGAGCAAATATTATTTAATTATAATATAATAATCAACAATGTCTTCTTATTCCTTTTCATGGATCTGATTAACAAAATTGCATGAAGTACATACAAAGAAAACTTGTTAATTAATGGGCATTAGTGTTTGAGAGGAAATAAAACTTTATTAAAAATATAATCACAAATTTGGATTCTAATATAAAATCATGATCCTTTATAGTAAATAAATATTTTTAATGTATAAATCTATGAGTAGGCATAGGATCGCTATGAGAAATCTAAGACCAAATTACAGGATTCAATGATTTCAGTAAATATTTGTTTACGAACGCAGTCTTAAATATTGTTTTTTAAAACATATTAAAATACAGTAAAATACATACAGTAATTTTTATTTATAAATTTTTCTATAATTTCTTGATTGACTGATATGAAGTGCTCAAATAAGAAGAATAAAATACTCAGGGGTAACTTCCAAAAATTGCGTTATACAAGACAGAAAATTGAAAAAAGAAATTATATTTACATAGACCAATCATACTGGCTTTAAATTATCATTGTTGTAATCACATTTATATGAGCGATATAACATGAATTGTCGGGTAAAAATGACACAACTAATAATTCAATATTTGAACCTTCACGAAATACTAAAAGAGAATTTTGTTTGGTTGTATTAACTTAAATAACTAAGTTTTCTTGCGTTTCCAGATTTTCCAAGCTGGAATTGTGGTGACTTTTGTGGATTTATCAAGATGAAAGAATGCAAGGAAATTGAATGTTTTAATAGGGCTTCTTTTCTCATTTACTAACATCTAAGTTAAGAGATAACGAACTTATCCATTTGAAAGTTCCTTACGGAAAGCATAAATTTCAGGTAAAACTATGTTAAGTGACGTAAATGTAAATTATATTCCATAGCATAACTACCTTTTCTTTTTTTCCCAAATTCGTTCAGTAGAGTAGGAATTAATGATCCATCCACATTTTCAACAAAATTCACAAATTTATGGAGTTCTATTTTGTAAAATAATATATGTTTATATAATCTAATAACAATCCATATCGTTAAATCAGGAATACTCCTTAGACAATATTTGCGTATAGAAAAAGTCATGAAATAGAAGAGAAGAAAATAGCTTCTTACACCATATATTTAAAAAAAAACAAATGAAATTGTGCAAAGTCAACCTCTATGAATAGTCTTAAATTAAAAAAATGAAAGTATCGTCTGTACGAAGGAGAGAGAGATATGCAGCAAGATAATGGTAATCTACTTACAATCTGAGTATTTTTTATAGTCTCTATCCCTTAATGTTTTTGAAGAACGCTATCAAAGCCTTGATTTATTGCATGTATAGGCAAAAACGTCCTAAATATGATTTATTTAAATATTAATATGAATAAGAGAGAAATAATATTTTGCGCCGTTATATATTTTTTCTCCCTTAAGCTGAAATCGTTCGAAATCCATTATTTTTCTTAATTAGAAACGAAAAATTTCAGACTATCAGGGATCTGTAAGTCTTTATCTATTATAGCGAAATCAGCGCATTTCATATATATTTCTAAGAATGTTACCAATCACAATAAAAGAAAAATAGAATTATAGATATATATATATTATATATATATATATATATATATATATATATATATATATATATATATATATATATTTATATATATATTCATATTTTGTGCGTGTTTAGCTATCTGAATATCTATGTAAAGTTATAACTGTTGTTATGTGTGTTATTGGGTAGGTAGGGGTGTAAGATGGTGTATACATTGATACATGTTGGGTGTATAGGCATATGCATTTATTTATATCTGAGTTTATCTTAAAACAAGAAAATGGTAAAATAAAGAGGTAGTCAGCGTGTTATTCATAAAAGATATAATATCATTATTCGTTTAATCTAATAAAGCTTATTAATTTGGTAATAAAAGTTATGATGGATTATTAAAAAATAAAAAAAAATACAACACCGAAGGAAAAATAACCTCTAATGTTACAATTTTTCTGATGATAATATTTCTCGTAATGAAATTTCTTGCCCACTTGATTCTCTAAATAAACTACAATTTCCAAATCTTTACAATGAATAAGGTAGTCCATTGGGGCCATAGATAGATGGAAAAAATGTTATTAAATCGGACATTTGAAAGATGATTCCGAAATCAAACATAACGGATATGTACAAAGGTGTGCATAAGATTGGCCTTTACTTATGCACGCAGCTGCCGATAATGAAGCAAGAATAAATACCCGATAAAAGAATCATATCCAATATTCAAAATTCGTTCGTTTGACTTTGTTCCCAAGTTCACGGATCATCTTATCTCTCGATCATTCTGTTTGAAATCTTTCTAATTTCTGTTTGATTCCAGAACATTACTTCTATTCGCTTTATAACCATTACCACACCCTCCTATGTATTCTTTCTAACGATAAAAATAAAAATAAATTATAAATTTTGCTTCCTTTGTTTCGACAAATGGAAGCTTGAGAAGAATTGTAGAGGGGTAATGCACTAATCTAAATTAATTCACGCATTTATAGTGATTAAAATGTTTTCCTTTGAAATAGTAATTTCTGGCTAGCTATAGTTTGTATTATCGTATTATAAAAGAAACTAAGAAATATTCGCTTTTTGTTTTCCGCTTTTTCAAACCTTCTGTCTTTTCAATTCAGTTTACTTGTACAAATATTCTGGGATAAATATACTAAAATTCATTCGTAGGGGACTAAGATCCAAACGAAAACTCCTTTGAAATTTCCTTGGTGAGATCCAATTTAATCTTTCTTTTGTTAAAATATACTGTAGTCGCTGCAAGGCATATATGTTTAAAAAGTAGAAGTAATATTCTTTTTTCTTAAGAAGAACTGTTTACCTTCCGGCAAATAGCTATCGAGTCCTTATGTAATCTAACTGCTATAAAAGAGCGCATCATATTTATTTGATTTTATTGGCTTGATTTTGGAAAAAAATCTCGATGACAAAAATATTCTTTTGTCGCTTAAAGAATAATCTTAGCGATTGTTGTTGAAAGTACTTCAATTTCTTTAATCATCATTTTATAAGGATTAAATGTATTTAAAATCTCGACAACTTTTATTTTTTCTTGTATAACATAACTCTATTTGTAAAATGAAATATTTTGGGGAATTATTTATTGCCAATCTTAAATACCAAAATAATTAATAATTACTTAGATGTTAAAACCAAAGAATAGTCTCCTTTTAGCGAAATTACAATACAAGAATGAAAAGAAATTGGAAATGTGAATAACCTTTTATAGGGGTATTTTTGGCGTAAATCACGAATATAACTTCCATCTCTTTCTACGCCCCTCCAGTTTCTCGTAAATTACCATCTTACTTACGTTAAATACACTGATCGTTCCTTAGAGATTGAATGCAAACAGGATTAAGCCAAAAGTGACAACTGTAAGAGTTATAAACTGATTATATTTATGATTTTACTGGGGTGTTTCTAAGGTATTTAACAGCCTAAGCTATGAAATTAATTGGTGCAGAGAATATATAAGTGTAAGGGGATGCGAAGGATTGAATGACGGAGTGTAAGGTGGCTTGATGAGGTGGATGAGAATTTGAGAGAAGGGTGAAGGAGAAACATGCGGATCAAAAGTGTGCATGGAGAGCGTATCTGAGGGTTGAGTATTGAGGTAATTTTGCCAAGAGATAAACCTTGCCTAGAAGTGATCTTGCATCATAAATCGTTGTTAAGGCTAAGGCATAGAAGAGAAATCTAAGTAACGAAACTCTGACATTGTAAAGAGAAGTAGATCCGGAGTATCCGAGATCTCCTTAACATCAGAAGCTTATATTTAGAGTTTCTTTGCTTAACAAGCTAATTTTACGAAGATGTTAACCACCTTTAGTAAGCAAAGGTGCGTAAAGGATATTTTGAATTTATATCTTTAGGAATTGATGAAAAGAGAAAAAAATAATATACTTTCATGCTTTCTAGAGAACAATTTTTGCTTAATATCAATTCAAGTCATTTTTTTTTAATATTTATTTTTTTAATAGTGCTAAGATATACTCATTTTATAATTTGTTTAAATATAAGGGATATTCAATAATTTAATTTTCTTTATCACCCTACAAATAGAAATCGCTGAGAGTAGCTTACACGAACTACGTTATTTCGGGATCTTACGAGTACGATCTTTTCAACAACCTTAAACTGTTGTACTTTAATAAAAACTATTCTTAAATATATACATAAGAGAGAATATATATTTATTAGTATACCAATGTCAATTTAGGCACTCTTGAAGACATGGATGATTAGCCAAATCACTTTTTGTCCACTAAGGTTGATTAATATAAACCAGAAAATAATCGGTTTCTTCTCTATAGCGTTGCGTTTTTTCGCTTCATAGCTAATGGATGAGGCTGATAATTTTCGGCTCTCTCTTTATATCTCACTTTCTCTATCTCTCTCTTGCACATACAAATAATTTCTCCCTCTCTCTCCCAACCTTTAGTCATTTAGAGCAATATTCATTTTTTCGCAATATGCTTTTATACCAAAGCAGAGTAGTTTAGGTGTTTCATTGCGTATCACTGATACTTCCTGCATTTCTTCGCTTCTTGTATTACTCTCTATTGCTAAATGTTTCCTTTTTTTCATTTTCTTAAACGTTACTGGAAATTGCTCCATAGCTGATTACTTCTGCTCATAAACATGACATTGCGATCGTTAGAGCTCAATAACCGCATATGCTCCATATAGGGAATAAAGTTACATATTTCCATACAAATGTGCCCTCTTTGCAGAGTGCTTTGTTATGTGTCTTCTGTAGTGCTCTGAAGTTGGTGAATGCAAGAGTTAATGAGTGAGGAGTGAATAGTCTTAGTGTGTTTGGGTGATAGTTTGTTTTGATTGCCCAAATGTACTTTTTGTGATTATTTGGAGTATGTTCATTTTGTATTAGTGTTGTTTGCCTGGTTTCTCATGTGTTATACGAAATTTACTTTCGTAGAGAGTGTGGCATGTAACACTGTAGGTTGCTTATTTAATTTGAATGGTAGTTTTCTAAAATAATGAGGGGGTAGTTGTTTCATTCCTTTATATACAATGTAAAAAGGGTGAAAAAATATTTCGCAGGTGAGACAGAGAATAGGTTTACTCGCAGCCATGTTTCGAGTCTCGGGATGTAGATTTGTGGATCACGAGTTGCTTGGGTCTAGAGTGGGTGTAGTGCGATGATTGTGTTATCATTTACATAGTTTTAAGGTTTAATGTTAGGATTAACGGTGGAAAAGTTGTCGTGGAGGAAGAGATTGAAGAGCATGTGAATACTAAGCTATGTGGGTCACAGGTATGTGCGATATGTTTGTAAGAGCTTTCATGAAGTTTTAGTATTTTATTAATGAGTATTTGTCTGGACAGGGTGTTAAAGGCTATTTTTATGTCGATTGTTGCTACAAATTTCCAGATTGGAGTGTCGCGTGGTTGATGCCCTTTTATAAGAGTTGGGTGATGTTAATAAGTAGAGTGATTATTGACCTCAATGGGCGCAATCCATGTTAGGAGGCGTCTATTAGGATGCATGTGCGTATATAGGTTAGTATGGTGCGTTCCATTGAGTTAGAATGAGCGCTATGTAGTGGGATTGCACACTATCATGGGTCATTAGTTGTTAGTTTGGCTCGAGAATGCACAATACATTTGTAAGCAGATTTACCGACGTTTGAAATAGAATTATGGGAGTTAAAGGCGTTAAAGATTTGTGCTAATGCCTCGTGAACCAAAGAGTTTGAGGCAAATCTTTGATATTTTCTCACGTCCAGAGATACGTGAGAATTTTGCCTCTCTTATTTTCGGGATACACTTATTGCGGTGAATTTTCTAAACAAGTTGTCTTCGATTAATTGCAAGCGGTATGTGTGATTGTTTCTGTTTCGGTGTTAGAGGTGAGGAGTTCCACTAATGATTCTTTGGGTAATGTCGTATGAAGGTGTTTGCCTGTCTGGTGATGTTGACCCTTTTGCACTTTAGCGGATGGCCTCATGTGTGTTTTCTTTACTTTCCTTTTGAGTTAGCGAGATTCAGAATAGTTTTACTAAACCTTTTGCACTGTTTTATAGGATTAAATTACCCAGCACGATTTGCCACTTTCTCTTCTAGTGTTTTTGTTTCAGGTCTTTGATTTTTTTATGTTTTAAATGGTTTGATGATGTTTTAAGTTCGTAGATGTTTTCCTAATCCGTTCCTGGTTTGCCTTAGGTGTGTGATATTTCTAAATATGTTGGTAGTAAATTGTTTGGTTTGCCTTTTCTATGCATTTTGGGGGGGAATTTGGCAAAATGCATGTGAGTCGTGTGTATGCGAGTTTACTGGGCAACTAAAAAGCCTCTGGGTTGTTGTTCAGTATTTCTGCTGAAGAGATTCCAGCATGCTTTGTTTTAGTTGGTGTAAGTCTGTACTGTAGTATTTTTTGGGGGGGGAAGGGGAGAGTTTTCAAGTTTTATTTTTATGAAGATTCAAAAGTGGTCTGAGAATAATTCAGTATGGTATTACCAGGCTGTTTTTTGCTAGATCAGATGAAAAGAGGTTGATATCCGGGTAGATGTCATGGGAGTAGGTTTTAGAAAGTTTGCCTGTAGGGTTGGTAGAAATGCTCATGATGAATAAGTGGTAAAAGTGTTCTGTGAAGTAATTGGCTAGTCTGTTTCTGTCTTGAATTTTTATCTAGCCTTGCTCCTGACCAAAGGAGTAACAGGAAACTTTTAGTGTCGGAAGGTATTCGAGCACAGGTTAGTATTTTGTCGAACAAGATGCAGGGAGAGATATGAAAATATTGATAAAAGTGTATTTTCATCTTTCGCTGCGGGCTCGGAGGGTTTGGATTTCTACTTGGTAATGTTGTAAAATGAAGTCTGTGGTGAAGAGGGTCTGGTCTCTGAGGTATGTGATTAGGCCTCCTTCTCTATTTTTCCTGTTTGTCTTAACTTAAGTGAGCATATCGGGGTATCTTTGGGGGGCAAGTCTTGAGCGTTAATTTCGATTCCTAGATGAAGGGAATATGCATGGTGTTATTAATGAGAGATTCATTTGTTTATTGTGTATAGTATTATTTTTACTCCTAGACTGTTTAAAGTCTGTCCTTTTGATCTATTTTGTGTCTCATGAACAGATGGGGGTAGGTTTGAGTGAGAGGGGACAGGATTGTACGAGGGCGATTCTGGTCTGGAAAGAACGAGGGAATTGAGCTTTGCTCGGTCCTAGGGGTTGTTGATTTGTGGTGGAAGATTAGGATGGATGGTTGGCTGGTTGGGTTGGTCTTCCGAGGTGTTTTGGTTCTGCATATGGTCCAGGTAAATAGTCTTTTGGGTGAACCCTGTACCAGAAAAAAATATATGGATGCAGTGAGAAGAGGTTAAGGAGACAACTCACTTGATTGCATTTGGGCTTCGTTTACATGGCAGTCTGCAGAATGAGCGTATTTAGCGTGGGCCCATTCTATGTTTGATATGCCAAGATATTAATTATGTCTTCAACCATGAGTTAATCTACTTCCACTGTGCTTGTCTTAATAGATATAAGGTATGGAAGGCTTGAGTGGTAAGATGAGGAGAGGCCCATCTAGACCGACAACTGTCGATCCGCTACACTGAGTTACTCTTCATGGGAAACGAGAAGGGATACGGTTTTAATTGGGGCAACATCTGAGTGAGGGATTGTCTTATTTACCTCGATTTTCTCCCAAAGGGAAGGCCTATATCTCTCTCCTCACTACAGCCACCTCGCGCAGACACCAGTCGAAGGCTTGTCACTGTCAGCCTAAGCTGTGTAAAGTATTTTTCAATTCATTTTAAAGGATGTGATTGAAACTCTTTGTTGGTTACTGCGAAGGATTTTATTTATTTGGGAAAATAACGTAAAAGTTATAAACAACGATAGCACTTTTACTCACTAGTAATCCACTGAGGAAAGGAAGAGATAGATGAAAGGAACTTATAGATTAATGGAAAGATGAGAATAAGTAATGGATAGAAGTGACAAAAACAGCCTCGGCTATGTCCAAAACTTGTAGTGTTCTGGTAGTTAAGTGCAATTGTGGCTTTTTGCAACTAAATCGTACAAAGATGTAATGAAGTCAAAAGTTTGAACTTTAACTTCTCTGAAGAGTCAATGAAACCAAAAGGTACGAGAACGGTTCAGTAGAAACAGGAGAAATGTTAATTAGAGGGCAAAACGTGTTGAAGTATTCCTGTAAATATTAAATCGAAAAAACATACAAAAACTGTTGAAAAACAGAACAAGATACTGTACGATAGTGAAAGTTTTCATCCAAAGGAATCTACAGTTATTGGTGATGAACTTTCACTGAAACATAAAGAAACCAAAGTCTTCTCAAAGGTAAACTATTCAGAGATAGTTCATTAGTATAAGCTAGATCGCCCATTGATATTTTTACTAGGACGTAAACATTTGAGCAATTTGTGCATAACATTTAATAATGATGAAAAAAGAATAGTTGTAATAGTATTGAATATGGTACTCTTATAAAACTTTAAAACTCTAAGGAATTTGAGAATTTCGAAATTTGGCTCAAACGTTGAAATCCGAGGATGTTCTGTCCTGTGATGAAGCTATAGTCAAACTCGCCTTTTTCATATTCCGAACTTCATACATCCTAGAAGGAAAGAATCTTTATTCTAACACGCTTAGAGTAGTACATTAATGATATTTTGGCTAAATTATATATAGTCAATAATTGGACTAGAACAAACATAATCCCCTAATGATTTTCAAGATAAATAGTGTAAAAACAAAGAAATGAACTATTTAATGCTAAACTGTGTTGTGCCAACCTTTTTCTTATATAAAATTCAATTTAATTATTAGAAAAACTTCTCAAATCATTTTTTTCTAAATCTTTGTTTTCCTTTCTATTAAGCAGAAAATTACGGTTTCTCGTAACGTTTTCATAGCCGCAGGGAAATTTTACTAATGCTTATACATAAAGCTTTACTACTATTTAATTTTAATTTCATTTTATTGTCTTTTGTATGAAAACTTACTCGCTTATCGATGAGCATCATTTCAAAGGCAATGACTGTAATTTTTACGGTTTAACATCGGTTACTTTCATTTATCTAAACTATTCTAGCACCTTGGTCTTTCTAGTATACATCAAAAATTTATCTTACATCCATCTTTTTATTATCTTTTACCGTAGGGAATTATTAATGGAGCAAAATACTTCTTGTTTTTGCTAGACTTAACGTCTATTCCCGCTTCATATGTCTCCCAGTTACTCACTTCTTTCATATTATTATTTTGCCTCTCCTACTTTCTCACAGAGACTGGTTAAGTAAGATCAGTTTCCTAATTTTTTACCGCAGTCTTGCTTCAAGCCCGTACAACTCAGATTTTCTACTTAACTAATCAATGTGTTCTTTATGTTTGTTTGGATTCCAGACCAAGGTTTTCATGTTCATGAGGTTTGTTATTGTATTTTTCAATGTGTAACTTTTCTTGTTCTTTCTTTTATCATTTTTACCTTTAAGTTGACTTCTTATGATCCTTTACCCTTATATTCTTTTTTATACTAGGGTCGAGTAGACCTTAGAGTCTATGCTAATGCAAAATTCTATATTTCCTTCCTTTCTATCGCCTCATTCTACATCTGAATGAAAAGCCTTAGTTGTTTACATGTTTCTCTTTACTGATTCTGGTCAAAACTTTATATTCCTTATTATTAAGCTTAGGCACTTTTAAATATTGATTAGATGCTGTAGGAGGTTTTCTTCCTAGGAAAATAAATGAAACTAACTTTTGTATTGATTTGAAATGAATAAGGGGAATATCAAAATATTTTGTAAATTTAAACCTTCAATTAATGTTCACTCTATGATTGGTGCATTTATAGATTGCAATTTTGTTAGCTAGATTTTATTTTATATTATGGGCAGGTTTCGGAAATTTGGCATGTTGTAAAACTCCAATATTGGCCAAATTAGGAAAAGCTATAGCCATCAATCATCGAATTTTGCCTTTGATCGAGAGGCCAAGTGAGAAAATCCAATTTGCAGTCATCAAATTGCAGAATGAAATGTTAAATTCGGCCATCCATCGGCTTGTACAGTTTCATCTTATACCAGAGGGCTAAAGTCTATATTTTTTTCAGTTTGTACAAACATGCTCTTAAGTTTACTAGTTAAAAAATTAATATTTAAAAGTAATTCAATTATTTCACTAAGCTTAATATCAAATAGGGAATTTACCCCTCTGATAAACATAAATGGTGCCGATAGAAACCCTTAAATTTTCATAAATTATATTTAGTTGTAGTCTTTTATCAGTTCAAAATATTTTTATTAATTTTCCATAACTATAATTTTTATTCAGCTTTATTAAATCGTTTTTATAGGAATAATTTAGTCTTTATGCAATGTCTCCCTTCTTTTATGTTGGAATGGCAACTGATCACCCTTATTTATTAATTAATTGTTAATGAAAGAATACAGATCTGACCCAGTTTTGTTTTATTAGAAGATGAGTACTAAGAAAATATTGGACAGAAAATAAAATTAAAAAATGAAACAATTAAGTGAAAAATAATTTCTCTACATCCAAAAGCATTTTCCTTGTGATAAGAAGAATTTTATTTCATTCAGTTTCAGTCATTTTTATACAAACCAATGCTATGAATACATATTCGAGTTATTAGTATGTTCATTTTAAGTATACTAGCTAAGTCTAGTCTGAAATTGCAAGCAGAATCCAACTTGTGATATAGTATGAAAAAACCCCAAAATATATAGAGTAGGGAAAGGAGAAAAACTAGACTCATCGGAGAATATTACTTGCTTCCATTGATCTGTCGATCAGCCTTTGTGATCTCTACACTAGTTCAGCCTTTTCTGATTATTTTGATGAGAAAGTAGAGGTTTCTTGATGGTTGCTCTTCCATGGTATCCAGCTTTAATCAGCTCACGGCGAACAGTTTTGGTCGAAACTGGGCTAATGATATGTTGATTCAACTCCGTAGTCACTTTAGGAGCAGTTGTCCGTCGACTTTTTATTACAATGCGTTTCAAACACTTGTCAGTCTCTTTCAGTGAGCTTCAAAGTCCTGCCTAAATTACTCCTCCTGCTGGAGGTTTTGTCCTGCTTCCTGAATTCTGTCATGGTCCTTGATATGGTAGCTCTCGAAAAACCAAGAAGGTTAGCAGTTCTGGTGAAGGAAGTTCCTGCAATTCGAGCTCCAACAATTTGATCTTTTTCTACCTCAAAGAGGTCAAGCATTTATAGCATTTATACGAGGGGCCGTCAATAAGTTTTGCGAATCGGTAGGGCAAAACAAAGGAAGGGGGATGGCTGTTTGAGGGGTGTTAGGACAAGTTATGACAAGTCCGGACCTGCAGCCGCACGCTCCTGCACCGTCTATTTAAGAAGCAGTAGCTGATCGTAAATTGTCAGTCACAAATTTTTCAACAATGGAGAAGGTTGAGTACCGCGCAGTGATCAAATTTTATACCAAGGAAGGCAAGAATGCAAAAGAGATCCATGAACGCATTGCTGCAGTATACACCGACACCGCCCCTTCCTATGCAACCATTGCTCGCTGGAATAGGGAGTTTTGCCATGGTCGTGAGTCCCTTGAAGATGACCCCCGTCCAGGACGCCCATCAGACGTGACCAACGAGGACAATGTGGCCCGTGTGGAGATGATGATCCTCGAAAATCGACGGGTGAAGGTCGAATAAATCAAGTGAGAACTTGGAATATCACATGGAAGTATTATCAACATCATCCACGACAATTTGGCCATGACCAAGGTATCTGCCCGTTGGGTCCCTAGAAACCTCACACCCCATGATTAACTTCAACGTCGTCAAAGTTCGGAGGAGCTGCTACTCCTGTAGTACAACCAAACCCCGGCAGGATTCGAGTCACGCATAGTACAGGTGAGGAAACGTGGGTCCATCACTGGGATCCCGAGACCAAGCTCAAAAGCATTGCCTGGAAGCACAGGGGCTCTCCGACCCCCATTAAGTTCTGGACCCAACCCTCAGCCGAGAAGATCATGGCCACCATATTCTTGATTCTGAGAGAGTGTTGATGGTAGACTATGCGCCTCGTGGAAGGACCATCACAGGCTAATATTACGCCGAGGAAATGGCTGGGTTGAAGAAGTAGATCCGTCAGAAGAGGCGCGGCAAGTTGACACGCAGTGTCCTACTCCTCCACAACAATGTGCCTGTCCACAAAGCCAGAGTTGCACAAGCTGTTCTGTGCGAGTGCGGATTCAAGGAGCTCAACCATCCCCCCTTACAGTCCAGATTTGGCCCCTTGCGACTACTTCATATTCCACCAGCTCAAGGCTGCACTGCGTGGACGCACGTTTGGGGACGATGAAGATCTCCAGCTCGCCGTCCAGGAGTGGATTGAACGGCAGTCGGGAGATTTCTGGTTGTCGGGAATTCGAAGCCTCAGCGACAAGTGGCGCAAGTGCATTAAAGTCGAGGGTAGATATAATGAAAAATAATAAAACACTTTTCCGCATATCTCGTTTCCTTATATCCGATTTGCAAAACTTATTGACCGCCCCTCGTACCACGATCTGAAAAGGAAATACAAATAAATAAATAAAACTAGGTATTTACAATATAAACCAAACAGTCACAATGAAATTTGGATGGATATTCGTAATGTAATGGCTAAGTGAAATATTGGTGTTAAATTTCTACAGGTCCAATTATTTTGTCCAATTCCTATATATATATATATGTATATATATAGTGCAAGAAATAATAAACGACAATATTTAAATAAGATTTATTTATGAGCAGAGCTAGTTTCGGCTTTTGTCATTATCAATTATATAATGAAAGGTATATACATATAGGCGAGTAATCATGCTAAAAAATGAAAACAATGGAAATATAAGAAAAAATATAAATATTTTTGTGGTTAGGGAAGCAACTTTTAATCCCGAGATTGAGCGATTATGGCTGTTTATAAATCGATTGGGGAACAGTGTTCGAGATATATTTGTTAAATTTATATTGTGCTTTAGAAATATTAAAGTTATCAACTTTGTTAATAATGATTGATTTAGCACTCTTCCTTTTTATATAATTGTTGGATCTATAAATAACTTTGGCTTGGTTAATTTCGATTTTATGGTCATAATTTTGCATATGAACGAAGAGACTGCAGGAAAGTGAACCTCTCTTGATATCTGCACAACGCTCTTTAATCTTATTACTAAAGTGACCCCACTCACCAATCTAGGATTTTCACAATCTTTGCAAGGGATTAAATATCCCCCTGCGTCTTGATTAGTGTGAGGAAGTTTAGGTAAAAACATTTGGATGGTATATGTGTATTTGAATGTTATATTTATGTTGATTTTGTTAGCATACAAATTTTAAAAGGTTTGAAACTTTGAGCGTATGAGAATATATATTTTTTAATGTTCTACTTTTTTGGTGTGGAAATAGAATAAAAGTGTTTTTCTGGCCTTTGAATACCCTTTGTTTATGAAATGAAGAGGATATTTGAGCTTAATAAAATTGAAAATAATGTGATTGATTTCATCCTGAAGGAAAATGTGGTCACATGTTCTATAGGCTCGATGGAAAGGGAAAGAAATAACAGATATCTTAATAGATTGGTCTTGCAATGAGCAGAAATGCATGCATGCATTTTAATCGGTAATTCTTCGATCAATAGAGCTTTGTATCCGATTATTTAAACGGTGGATTTTTACATACAGAAACGATACAGAATTGTTGTTCCCATTCTAGTTTGAATTAAATTGATAGGTGTAATGAGTTTAAGTTGCAGAATAATTCGTTGAAATTGTTATTATCTAAGGGCCATGCCAATAGGATATTGTTTACAGATCTGAACCAGATAAGAGGATGGATTCTGGGAAGAGGGAAGTTTCATAGTTTTCCATAAATAGATTGCATAGAATAGGAGAAACAGGATTCCCCATGCTCAGGTCATATGTTTGGCGAAAAAACCTATCTTCAGCGGAAAACTCATTGGCAGTTACACATAAGCAAACTAATTTCATAATTCTTGAGAGATGAAGAACTAGGTTGATATCTAGAGTATGAAGAAATGTCGTTTTATACATCAAGCAATTCATCTACCGAGATTTTGGTGAACAAACTATTTACGTCGAAGCTTAACACTTTTTCCCACTGAGGTCAAGTTTTCAATTTTAGAAATAAAGTCAGTGGAATAGATGCTATGTGATTGAGAGATTCTACCCACAGCATTTGATAAATTACCAGCAAGCTATTTTCCTAGTTTATAACTATGAGAACCAAAGCAAGAGATAATCGGACATAATGGGTCTTTGGTAGCCCGTACATACAAAGGAATGATGGATTTACCAATGAAGTTTTAAATTCTTATCCTCTGAACAACCAATCTATTTCCTGCCATCCCCCTTAACGCACCCATTCCCAGTAATTCCTACATATCTAGAAAATCAGCAGAAGATAATCTCGTCGTCCGGCCGGCCCGCAGCATCGGTTGCGTTACGGATACCGCAAACCATGGGTTAGAGAAATTCCAATACCCCGTGGAACTCAGGGCATTTTGTAAGTCTCTAAAGATCACTATCCGGTTTGAACCTGGCACGAAGCGTTATCTCCTGTACCGACCGATGTATTACCACCAGCTCAGATGCAGCGCCTAGTAGAGACCCGCTGACTTCAAACAGATACAGCGTTAAACCTGACCCTGTCCAGAGACTTGGAGCCATTCGTGTACACTGCCAGGGATCCAGCGTAACAGGATGTATTCTCCTAAAAGGTCGAACGCCATATTCCCGGCACTCTGGAAGCTTTTTGAGCAAAAGCGTGGTAACAACTAGTTTAAGTTCTTACCCTCCAGGGTGGCGTCCTGGGCAGAAGCAGATTATAGGAAAGAGAGAGAGAGAGAGAGGTGGGGAAAGAGAGAGGAAGTTAAATAAATAAAATACAGATAAAAGAGAAAAGGAAAGTAAGAGAAAGTGAAAGAAAAGAAGAGATAGTGTGAAAGAATGTGTGTTATACGTTTATAATTGAGAGAAAGACATATTTTTTCAGGATATTATATTTCCCACCAGATTTGCTATCGGATTATAGTAATTGACACCTATGAACTTATAACCTTTGCAACTGTGATAAATTGCTCTTTTCTATTCTCAAGTTGATGAAGGAAGGTGAAGCTTTCCCAACGACAAAAACTACGACTCATAATATCCATAATATGGTATCTACGCACGTAAACTGGAAATAAACATGCTTAGATGTTGACTGGTATCATGTTTTCGGCGAGATATGTATGTACATAACAATTGAAGTGTGTATCCACTTAGTTACATAGGCATAAGTCAAATTAAACATATATGTACAGGGAGAGCATATTCTATTATAGAGAGCAACATACGTAGTGAACAAGGGAAATAAATTATAAAACGTCAGGATCGAAATTGTTAAGATTAAGGAGAAAATAAAAGAATAAATGAAAGCAAAGGATTTAAACCTCATTTAACCTCAAATACTGTTGCTAGGTGAGGTTTTTTCGTTAATGAGTAAATTCTTTAAAAATACTGGTATTAAATAGAAAATTAATGAGTTTGAGCACCCTTAATGGATAGGAGTGAAACTTAAAGATTCATCAACCCTAGGTTGTAGATCTGAGGATGTCAGTATTTCAAACTATCCCAGAAAAGATTACTCGGTCTATATTGCATTTGTATCTTCGTATTTTTTCCTCTACGGGAAGTGTTGTTATTATATTGTAAGAGATCTCTGCTGCAGCTCAAGGCCCCCAGGGCCCCATGATGCCTAATCAATTCTTTTTCTCTCTGTACCAAGTCACAACCTTCTTGTCTCGCATTCTCAGGCCAGTAAGTTGGTGAGAGGAACCATTCTTTCTCTCTCTCTTTATTGATTTTTTTGGGATTTTCTCTTTTTATACTTTTCCTTTTGTTAGTGTCTCCTATTCATGATTTATTGCGAGTGAGGAAAATTTGGAGGACAAGGTGAGAATTTATGGTCAAATCTTCACACTATCATCATCCCTCTCTTTTGTATTGTGAACTGAAGGTGAATGCATTTTTAAATGCGATGGCTAAATAATAGGCGTCAGAATGATTGTTTCTATATAAATGTAAAAATATGAAGATTAATTACCATACTGAGCTTAATTTTTGCGCCGTTTTAATGAAAATACATAATTACTTAGG
This sequence comes from Ceratothoa steindachneri, assembly GCA_963969495.1. Taxonomy (NCBI): domain Eukaryota; kingdom Metazoa; phylum Arthropoda; class Malacostraca; order Isopoda; family Cymothoidae; genus Ceratothoa; species Ceratothoa steindachneri. The sequence continues at coordinate 109,188,688 of OZ018332.1, forward strand.
CCCTGTAATAATTTGAAATACGAGTATTTTGAAAAATTACTTACAACGATGGGTTATTTTTGTTCTAATTTGTATTTGCGGTCTATTTTTATATCACTAAATAGAGTACATAAAAAACATGAATGCATAATCTTAGCAAATTGTATAGTTAAATAATAAAGGATGGTAAAAAAATAAGTAGGCCCTATTAGTTGTGTAAGGATATTAGCAGAATACAATAAAGGCGGGCTGCCACCGTTGAAAAATTATGAGAGCAAAAGATGAAATAACAATAACAAAATAGAAAATAAAACAGAAATACGAAAAGAGATTAATATATAGAACATAAAGATTTACTTCGAAGTATTAATCGCATTAACCTCTCGTTTTCATAACTACCAAATTATTTCGCTATTCGTTGTTCGAGCCATACTTTTAACGTCTTGGCTACCATTCCGTGCCCCATAATTTTTAAGGTGGTTATAACTCAATGCGAATGGTAGCAATCTTGGTTAAAATGTTGGTTCGAAGAATGAAAAGGCTTAACAATACTGGTTCAAATCCTTATAATTTTCAATAACTTAACAACAAACGAAGACACTATGAATTTTACATCGCGATTAGAGTGATATTTAGGAAAAAGAGCATCTTAATGATAGGAAAAATATACTATTATTATAGGTCTGTTTCGTGGAAAGAGTGAAATGAGCGGCTTCTAATTTCGTATTAAATTGAGCCTTCTTATCCTCATGGATAGCCGAGTGAATTGCGCTTCCATTTAGTGACTTTAGCGACGCCGAGTTTCTGACTTTATATATTTTCTCATCTAGTCGCAAGAATATTTAATGTTAGCGCCAATTATTCGGAGGAAAAAAGAGGTTATCATTTCTAGTTTCTGCACTCGCAAATGGTTCAAAATTGGGCTCCGGATCTTTGTTATTGAGGTATCCAAATATCAACTTTAGGTTCTTTCTAAATTTTATTTTTCTACAAAATGGAATGGTATGGAAAGGAAGGACCGATCGGGAAGAAAGCATTGAGATATCTGGATACCTCAAGAACAAAGATCCGGAGCCTAATGTTGAACCATTTGCGAGTGCAGAAACTAGGAATGATAACCTCTTTTTTCCTACGAATAATTGGTGCCAACATTAGATATTCTTGCCACTAGATGAGAAAATATATAAATCAGAAAGGGATGGAAAAAAAGAACCGGTCAGGAAAAAAGCGGCAAACTGATGAAGAGATTGGAACCAAAGTCTGCGTCGATAAAATCAGTGTATGGACGCTCAATCCATTCGGCTATCCCTCAATTCACAAAGAAATTGAAAGTCGCCCGATTCACAATTGTTACGCTAAATATCTATAATAATCGTATATTCTAATACCATTAATAAGAACTATTTCAGATGTAAATATCACTAATCGCGATTTAAATTACTCAGTCCCTCGATTTGTTACCAATTCATTGCTTATTTCGGTCCATTTGGGCTCATGCAAATCTTTTTAATCCGAGAGAGCGTTATCTGCGTCAACCCAATTTCTGTACAAATTAATTAATCTATAATGAGATTTAATTATTAAATAGCCAATCAACTACCGGAGTTTCTCCCTCATCACAGGGAGAGACTGATCACAGTTTCCTTCGCGGAATCTTCTTATAATTGTGTACGAATCAAATCCATTCCTGTACGGCTAAGAGATCCTTCGGTACACTTTATTCTTAGAGTAACTGTTTTCATGATTTTTTTTACCGCCTCTTTTGCCCTATGCTGTCTAAATAGGGGCAGCAATTATATTCTAAGATGTAAAAGAGCAAGAGAAGAAGACCCGATAGAAAGAGAGCATCAGTTTCGCTTGAGAATCTTTGGTCGGGCTTGCGTGACGATTACCATTTTAGCACATTCCACTCCCTTGTGGGGTTTTCTGATGAGGAGAGGATTTATGAAAATGTGGTGTTAAATCGAATTCTTTTGTATCTAATCGGTCATTTGGACGGTGCCTATCTACATAAAGATCCACTTAGTTTTATAATATAAGAAAAATATCATTAAAAAATCAACATTTATAGTTACGTGTGCAGAGAAAAACCCATCATTTTGACTCGCTCAAGAAATTAGTAAATGTGCTTTGTACTCATTGATAGATAATTCTTCATTAAAAGCTTCATCTTCCTTGCGAGTTTATTTTTAAAAGTGTTATTCAATAAAATAATATAGTTCAAATGGAGAAAAATGCATATTTCGGTATTAGGTTTCGGAAGTTTAAGCACATCAGTATTATTTCTTATTCAAGAATGCCCTTTCCTTTACTCATTCTAAGAAGGGATCATCCACAAGCTCCAAACAAGCACGAGGGATCTTCATCAGAGAATATTACTTTGCTTCAGTCATCAACAGTCCATTCTTTATATTTTTACAAATGTAGAGTCTATCCGTAAGGTTTTGCTTGGTGAGATAAGGATTCTTTACAGTGCTTCTCGATTTCAGACCTTTATCCAAAGATCTTAGCCTCACGGTGCGCACTGGGAAGCTTCACACCTAGCCTTTTTCGATCGTGAGCAAGCTTAGCACTGGCGGCAACCCAATCTTTAAACTGTGATCTTAACATGAGGCAATTTTGACGTAAATATTAATTTAATGGACAGCCATAAGACTTCTATACATGAGTGTAGCCAGTCTTTTTAAGGTAATTAATGATCTTAAAGATGGTGGTCCTTGATGCAATACCTTTAGCATCTATCTCTTTGCATTTCAGATCACTTTGGTGCAGATCAATAATGCTTGCACGCTTTTCATTTGAGTAAAAACATTTTGGAATTGACAAAGATTCAAACATTTATTATGACAATAAATTTGGGGAAATCCATTATATTTACACAACATTCATTCACTTTAAATTTGCCATAATTTTACCATTTTATGTTCCTTTTTTCATACTTCACAGTCTTGTGATACACCATCTTGCTCTGGCGTAGATGATTCTTTCGACTATTATGAATGTTATATTTGAATTCTTTACATCCTGAAACCGTAAAGGAAATATATGGAAAAAGATTATATATATTTCTCACATTTAGACGAAATTTGCTTACATTCTGTGCAGCTGCGTGGAACCAATTAAGTTTAATGGGGATCAAAGGCAAGAGAAATGAAACGAAAGAGGAGAGCCTTCATCAAGAACTAAATCTTTATATTATACTTAAGTTTCATTCAGTCTAGCTATCATACAAACAACAATAAACCGACGTAATAAACAGTTTATTAAACAACATAAAACATTTCACTTTCTTTCATTCTCTTCATGAATGTAAATATTTCTAAGATATATATATTACATCTCTTATTTAATTATTGTCTTCTTTGATCGCTTGCTATTTAAATATATTTTTAGCAATTAGTTATGTTTATTAGAGCTAGAAATAAGATATATTTAAAACAATCGACCATTTTTCTTAAAAGGTTTTCTTTTAGATTTTTTTTTCATCGCTACCATAGAGAAAGCCGTAAAAGGCCAAATGCTATTTTCACGATCTCCTACAAAAACAATTCTCCTAGAAAGCATTTTTAAGTGGAGAGGATTTTCTTGGGAATAAAAGAAAAAGCTACTTTATTCATTTTTTTTCATAGACGAGGTTTTCCACCTTTTAGTTATGTGATGCAACATTTAGTGAAAGCAAACTAAACCATTTTCTGCTTTGATACGAAATTACTAAAAAAAAAAAACAGCTCAAACTTAATCCTGGTTTTCTCTTAAATTTTAGAATCTTTTATTTTAATGAACCGAAACGAATGAAGGTTTAATCTAAATTTATCATACATTTTATTCTTTACTCTTTTTTCTTTTATTATTTTATTTCAGGCAATCAATTGGTATTTTAATGGGGTTGTTATTATTGGAGGAAGATGAGCATTTTGAGATGAATTGAGTAAAGAGATTGTAGGTTAAATTTTGTCGTATTTTCTAATTTCTTATTCATTCAATTGTCTCTTTGACTATAATTTGGTCGTATACGTTAACAATTTAAGTTAATTTATGTTTTATGTTTAGCAATTTAGTATTATTTTGTAAATATGAATTTGGTTTTAGCAATTTATTTAATTATACTTGAGATCAAACATATTATTCATAAATGAGATTTTTTTAAAACAATTTAAGTTGCATTTATTTGATGCATGAATGAATTGGACAAATAGACGATCATTAAGGTCCATTTGGCTATTTTCTATACCCTAGTATGATCAAGCTGATTATTTTAAGAGCCAAGGATCATCAGTCGCATTTAGCTATATAGAATGTCCATGCAACTTGATTAAACTCACCTCACATTTTTCTATCCCTACCATCATCAACATGACCTTTATAAATATCAACATCGTTATCCCATTATCATCAGCATCGCTATCATTTCAATCATCATACTCATCACCGTTATCATCATTATTATTAACATTTTAACCATTATCATCGTCACTATTAGCATCTTTGTCATCAATGATAGCAATATAATTCTCATTAATGATAAAATTACCATGAGTATCGCATCACCGTGAAAATAATAATGAACATCATTAATATTCTCACCCGAATACATTTGTTTATACATTATAAAAAAATATGGTTTGTATTGCATCTGTTCATCAATTCACGTTGTCGCAAGGCTAAAGTTTGAGAAGAAACACGAAAAAAACATTTTGAAAGAAAGTAAAATGGAGCGACAAAATGGAGTATTTGGTAATAATTGCAGAAAGAATGTTTGTGGAAAAGCTAGTGAGACACGTTTTCACAGTAAAAAACTTCTACTATCAGAAAGAAAAGTGAAATTATGTGACCTTTGTAGTGAAGAAATAGCTTGATGATTTTGAGATTAAAATTTTGTAATTGAAATTACAAGCCAAAACTTGAACCCACAGAGTATATCGTCAACAAAAGAAATCCAACGGATAACGTTGTGTTGCGGATATATTACAGTGAGGAATAGATTAAATATCTTATGAAGTTTGCTGCAAGCTAAAAAAGAGCGATGACAAACGTTTTATACCTGTATTTGCTAACAAAGTTACTGCGATAAAGAGTAATTACATCAAAGTTTTCTTCTTTAATCCTCTAAGCGATCAGAGGGAGCAGGAATCATCATTTACTGGCGCGCTATTAATAACAACAAAAAATAAGATTAGTTACTATTGTACCTTCGGCGTCAAATTGACTGTAATAGTTAAGTAAAACTAGTTATTAGTATTATTGATTTCGAAAAATTGCTTTCACATAGAGATGCGTAAAATAATTTCTTTTTAAACCACAACAGCTTTTAGTTATATTAAATCATTTTTCTAAGTTATGGAATCCTTTTTTTCTGGTTAATATTATCATGCTGTTGAATTTTTCTCCTTCGCTGTACGGGAAATTTTTATTAGATTTTTATATTACCTACCAAAATACAAGGCTTCATCTTTCTTGGCCAGCTTCATCTTCATTTCTCGAGCTTAATCTTGCATTAAAAGTTTCCTTATAAATCAGCCCAAAGCAAATCTCGTCATAAACACATCTCTCTGTTAGCTCAAATTACATCTACCTTTCTTTCACTCTTTCTCAATATCAGTACAAACTTTTTTAACCGACCTTCCTTTCTTGTACTTAAACCATCCCTATCCTACAGCTCATCGAATAACCTTTAAAGATTCATTTACTCAGCATGCCCGTACTACTTCAACATATTACATTACTCAATAAGGAATATTTTTTACTACACACTATTGTGTTAGTCGGGCTAGAGGACCACTAAATATGTACGACCTAACCTCATGCGTTCCATGGTCGAAGCAGCTGAGTTAAGGATCTAACAACTGGTATAATAAACCCATGAAGCAATTTAACGTATTAACCATTTAGTAATATTAAATAATATCCTCTCACAAATCCATCAAGGGAATATTTGTTTGTTTCTATAGAATAATTCAAGAGAACATTACATTTGTTTACTTCTATACATTCATCTTTGATACCGATTGATTCTTCTTTCATAGTCACTTTTTTCCCTATATTTCATATAACACCACGAAAAAGAATTTAATAAACGCAATCTAATATCTGCTTTTGCCATATTTGAGGTGAAACTAAATATAGTTAAATTTCCCCCAAAATAGAATAGGTCTGGATATTAGCAGGAAAGATGTACTTTCTAAATGAGGATATCTCGGCCTGATATTTAGTTCTGACTTAATAGTACGCTGCATTGCTAAAATTTTATAAAGTACTGTTATAAGCAACTGTTGGATACAAAAGAAATATTTACGAATCTTAAATAATACACGCATTCAGAAGGCACATAATTAATCGCCATTCTTTTAGATAAAGGAAAACCCTGTAAAGTATTAACATGAATCAGTTCGATGTTACCAAATTTTCAATCCTATATTAATAAAAACAGGTATCAGGTGAAGCTGTGCACATTAATAACCATCAGTTTGTTGTTTATAATTTAAGTAAAGGAAACATAAAAATAATCTGGCATATTAAAATGAAAACGCAATACTTTTCATAATTTATTGTATAATTATCGCATGGAAGTTGTGTAGGAACTGTTACAGCTGGGGAGGAACTCCCAGTCTATGAATTTCTCTCCTTCTCTCTCCTTAGTATACGTTCGTTCGTCTGAGAAAAGGCCATGTGCTATTCTTTTAATTTGATCATTCGTACTATGTAATTTTATTTCTAGGCTCTAGTAATTATTTACAAGCCCTCTTCAAACTTTTTTGATAGAGGTTGTCCCTTTGCTGTTGATTCTTTTTAAAAAACAAGATATTAGCTCTTTGGTTACTTCACCTTAAATTGTCAAGAGAGATCGTGTAGAAATCACATTTGATAGTGTAAAAAGGTTCCTTTGAATCCTTGCGAGGAGTTTTTAATCCCAGCGCCTCAGCATTCGAGCTAATGTTGCAATAAATGTGATAATAGACAAGAATATTTTGAGCATTCGTTGTTTTAAAACCATCCCTCATATTAGAGCTATCCTGCGAGACGAATTAGTATTTAAGATTATCCAAAAACACGCCGGTCATAAAGTGAATAAAGATACTTTGGTATTTTCTTTAAGGTTTTCTTTTTATTTAAGCAATTTTCTTTGTTGCCACATAGGATTATGCAAAAATAGCATTTAAGTATCTCTGTGTAAAAAGATGACCGGAATGGTTATGTGTTTTTTCTCTATTGAAGAATCTTGCTTAATCAATCGCTATCTCAAGGAGGAGGGACCATTTATATTCATGCTTTTGTTTGCAATATTTCCCGCAACTCAAAAAAGAGAAAACCAATTTTTACATACTAACACGATTGATTTGATCGGAATATAGATCATGTAAGATAACCTTAATATAGTTCTATTGCTTTATTCTGCTAAGGAAGCTTTCCTTCCATTCTAATTCCTCACTAAATTTTATCCATGTTACATTAATTGAAATTTCTCTATGAGATGTTCTATATTAACCGTACTTCCACGTTTCATCTTCTTCGTTGTATTCAAGAACTCATTTTACTATCCGCCTGAAGTGGACGTTGAAACTAACGAAGAAAAAAAAAGAAAAGTAAATTAATTTAAAAATCGCATTGAACTTACATTCAGAGAAAATTAAGATTTTAAATTAGTTTGAGTATGCTCGGTTGACATAAAGAGTTAAAAATAAAAAAAAGAACTTTCAAACTCGGATGACACTAAAGACTTAAGAAAATTTAATTAAAAATCTTAACCTCTTATAAGCCCTAAATTCTTTATAACATCAAATGAGAACAAATTCCAATTGACATCCACTATAGGCTTCCTTTATAGAGACAACAAGGCTGAGGTTAGAACAGACAGAAAAATAAGGATATGACATGAATGAAAGAAATAGGAGAAGCTGCAATAACTACCGTTAATATATTTTACAAATACGAATATAAACTGTAGGTAATAATTCATTAAATAAATGGTTACGAAAAACGACGAAATGCCATTCTCGTAAGCCTTACGACAAATGGCGCTCGTAGAGTGTTTATTGACTGACCTCTGTTTCAGGATGTCGAGTGTTTTTGCCTGAGTCTCGAGGAGCGGCAAGTCGTTTGGTGGCTGTCTCTCTATTGTTCTTTCCTTTGACTCTTTGTTTAATTCTCTATTCCCTATCTAGGTAAGTCCAGAACAAAGATAATTTACGACACATCATCTCAAACCCAAGATCAATGCCCTAGAAGATTTGATTTATGATCATATTAAATCGATCAGCATTTAATTAGCCTCTTATTTTCATTTTCTCCTTACTTATGTCTTTCATATTCCTTCGTCTCCTTTCCTTAGTCTGTTTATTGCATTGCTGGTCAGCGCGTTGCCTTTGAATTACACTCTTTAGTATCATAACTCTCCCTCCTTGCTTTATGATTTCTCTCTCTCTCTCTCTCTCTCTCTCTCTCTCTCTCTTCTCTCTCTCTCTCTATATATATATATATATATATATATAAATATATATATATATATATATCTTTCTTTCTCTCTTTCTTGTTGGAAGCTTTTCGTTCGTTGTTTCGGTATTATATTCTTAGTTATTCTTAACTTTTTTATTCTTTCCCTCCTTTTCATGTTTTCATCCCTCTAATCTTAATTTTTCTTCCTACTTCTGTACATCTTTTTTAAGAGGTGAAGATCGTTAAAGAGATGCATATAAAACCATCTCAAATGCCACAACTTTTTTAAAAGTCTTCCGTTATTTTATTTTGATTTTCTCATTGTGTTCAAACTCTCGTCATCTTTATTTCCGCAGAAGAAATTCAAAGATCCAGTAAACAGACCTGAGTAACTCAGGATTCTCCGTTGGGAATAAAAAATAAAAACTTATCTATTGACTCAGAGAAAATTTAATATTCGTAAAAATTTGCATCTCTTTCAGCTTATATAAATACTTGTCAACAACGATGCAATTACAGTTTATATATGAAATTGAAAGTATTTCTTTTATAGATTTAAACGACCGTTTTTTTGAGAATCCATTTTAATTTTTATTTCTTTCCTAGAGTAAATATAATAGTTTGCATAAATTGAACCCAAGCTTCATTGAAATACAGGGTATCCACAAAGTCTGGGTACATAGGAATTTTAATATTTTACTGTTCTAATATTTAATATTTTAATATTCTAAAGGTATGCCCTATGGACCCAGACTTTGTGGACACCCTGTATAAGATTTTTGATGATTTTTTCGCAATCGACTTTTGGAGAAATATTTAACAACAATTTCTTACACTATGGACATTTGTGCTGAAGAATCCCGGCACTTCTCCCACTTGAAATATAGTTGCAACAGTTTTGATTTTTTCGAAAGTTTAATGCTCTCTTTCAACTTTTGTTTTGTCTATAGGCGTGGAAAAGTTAGGAAGTGATTTAAAAGAAGTGCAAAAGACGACTCAAGAGAGCGCACCAGTTTGTCTTGGAGCTCTGACGTCGTTAGGGCGTTCTGCTTCCCCAGGTTTCAATTGCAACATGAGCAATTACCCCATTACACCATACAGCCCTCTGTGGTAATCAGTTTTGATTGGAAGACCGAATTGACTAACAAAAAATCCCACTTCCCTTCCTCCCAACTTGCTTTTCCTTTCGAAACGCAAACTCACACATATGAGATAAATAAATCAAAATAAATGTAGAAGATGATAACCATTTATGTTTTCTAAATACTATGAAGCTAAAGAGAGGTGAATGTATAAGTTGGTTTCACACACAGTTTCTTGTTATGTATGGGAAGAGATAGATCTTTTAAAATGGGTTGTAGGTATTATCAGAGTTGTCAAAGGTATTTGTGAGTAATTTAATGGCATTTGCTTCATGCATTATTAGAATAAGAGTGGATAATTGAGGTATTTCATATATATATTACATACACTTTAAACAACTACCTTACTCACTAGCTGAATATAATTGTTCCCAAATGTTGACTAATTCAGTCAAATTTTACGATTTTACTGAATTGATGCTATCAAACAACTAGAGAGTTTAAGGGAATTACAGACCGGCAAAGACCTTAAGAACCACTTGATTGATGTCAGACCTAGAAAGGAAAAAAGGGAGAAGAGAGGATCAGAGCAGAAGAATAAAGGAGATATTAATTATTATATTGCATTTACACACAATGTTACTTTTGTTAGTAATTTTGTGTTAAAGAAATATTTATCAATTATATTCTCAAATGTATTGGCTGAGATGCTTCTAATCACGTGTGAGAGTAAATTATTTCACATCTGAGTAATTTTATAAGAGAAAATGGTCCCAGTAATGGGAGTGTTAAATCTTTTGTTTGTAAGTTTGAGGCTGCTATTTCGAGTGGCTGCTCAGTTATACAACAACTCAAATAGTAAATGATACTTTATGAAGGGTCTTTCAATAACGTCGCTCAATTTTTAAATGTAAGTAGAAAGAACATTTTATGGCATTAAGTGTGAAATATGAGGTCGTTCAAATATCCGACGTGGCTTTGCTTGGTGGAACGTATTCGGGAGGCCCAATTTTCGATGACTTTGTCGCATAAATCTGGCTGAATTTGCTGGATGCTATTCGTTATGTTGAATTTGAGGACATCAACTGTTTGCCGATTATTCGCATAGACCTGCGATTTAAGATATCCCCAAAGAAATTAGTCTAATAGCGTTAAATTGCATGATCTCGGTGGCCAGTTGATGTCGCCGCTGCGCGAGATGACCCTGCCCTGAAATCACTGGTGCAAAATGTCTATCGCAGTGTGGCACGTAGCGCCGTTCTGTTGGAACCACATGTCGTCAGTATCCATATCAGGTATATAATCCAGTTGAGGCCACAAAAAGTTGCTTATCATCGATCTGTAGGTCTCGTCGTTGACGGTTATGGCAATCCCATCCTTGTTCTCAAAAGAATACGGCCTGATGATTCCGTTAGACGAAAATCCGCACCAAACAGTGACTTTGTTATGATGCAATTGGTGTTGGTGTATCTCAATTGGTGTTTTCGTCCCAAATCCGACAGTTTTGCTTGTTTACAAATCCATTCATTCAAAAATGTGCCTCGTCGCTGTAGCGAAGATAGAAATCAAGTAATGCCTGGAAAGTTTGTTGAACGGAGCACTGAATTTGATAATAACATTTGATAATTTGCACAAGCTTCTTAACGCTATAACCTTCCATTATGACTTGCTAAGTACTCTTGAACACTTTAAAGTGAGGTTGCCAGATATCGCTTTAACAACATAGCCACTATCGCCTGACAAAGCTAGAGCGTCCTTGTTGAAAACCCTTTATTATTGAATTTATTTATTATTTTAAAGAATTTTCGAAGAGTTGACCGTGAGAACGACGATTTTCTAGTCGAAGGAAATAAGGATTTCTCCTTCTTACTTCATAGGTTTTAGTTAAAAGTTCAATATATAATTTTTCCGCTCTAAGTTTAAGCGTAGTAATATTTCAATGTATTATATTAAATCCTCCAAAAAGTTGGGTTCCTTAAAAATATTAATTTTTTTTAGTCATTTTAATCAAATAAAGTTACCATTTTGTTATACAATCGTTTCTCATTTTATTGGTTTAAAAGAAATAAATTACAAAATTCTTTGAAAAGTTTGAATTACTATGGAAAACAAAGCAACTCTCCGTAGTGACCGCCAAATGGGGAAAGGCTATCCTAGCTAGGCTAATAACTAAGATAAAATATTCTATTCAGTCTATTACCTAATACGAAACTACCATAATTAGGCTATTAACTAAGACAAGGCTAGCATATTACTGGAAATGAACAAGCAAATTTTGACACTATCGTACATTTTAGAGCTTGTTAAACATAGTAGCGATAGCTTGTGTTCCCTTAACCATGCTGAATATCGTCAATTTAGTTTATAACTCCAAACTCTTCTTAATTTTATCTCTACAAAGAGACTAAGAGTTGTCCACTAACGTCAGTTAATGAGATGAGCCTAAATTTATCACATGAGTTTGGAAACCTTTTTTAAAATCGGAGGCAAATTTGCCTCTTTAAACTCGTTTGTAACTATTGTTTCTTCAATTGATCTTGTTAAAATGTGACCAAAATGGTTTTGCTAGTTGCTTTGGTACTTTGAATATTTTAATTTCCATTATTTGTAGAAGTTTGTATACAGTCATATTTATTTTCAAAAGAGTAGGGCCATCATCAAAATTGAATGCATCCTGAATTGTAAATAAATTTATGGTGTCTTTTACTGTAAAAACGTTTACAAAATATTCATCTAATGCCTTCACAACATGAGTCTGTTGGTTCTTAAGTGCAATCTCAAAATCTTCCAAGTGTCTGATGTACTCCCTAAACGGTTTACGATTATTACGGTTTCAATAAAATCCCGTATCAATTTTAACTCCTTTTCATAAATCCCTTGTACTAGTTATGTTTCATTAGTTATGACGGTAAAAAATTAATAGTTTCTAGTTCTCCTCAGCTTCAAATTGTTATAGCGTCGGTTACTCTTTAGTAGGCATTTTTTAATATCTCTATTTACCCAAAGCGATTTTCTAGTTCTAGTAAGATTCTTCACTAACTCTATAATTTAAGAAGGGGATTTTTTTGAGTATTTAAATAATAATTTCATCTTAGTTTGGTATGACATGTTTTTTTATCAAAGTTATTTCTAAGAATTCTTTTATAATATCGAAAAACAAAATGATCGAGTGAATTTTTTAAAAACCCAAAAATTACAAATGGTGAAGTTCAGAATATTTATTTTTATATATCTTCTATAACTATATTTTAGCAACGTGATATTTTGAAAGGGGCGAAATTTAATTTAGAGTTCCTTTTTAAAATTATTATAATTAGCGAAGTTCAGAAAATGTATAAAAATTTAACCATGACTGTTTTTTTCAGATTTAAAATTTTTTTCTTAGTAACGAAGCGCAAGCTTCCCCCGTAGGGGGGAGTGTCCAAGCCATTACCTGGTATGCAAATAAAAGATAAGTAAAATAACAGCTTTTCTACTAAATATTTACGAAATTACTTAAGGAAGAATCAAGATAAAGAGATATGTATTATAACTTAATTTCCTCATATCATCTTTTTTAAGCAAGAAAACTGGATATTTTTATCCTCGCTACTTTTTTGATAACCGTCATCTCAGGAATTTAGCGAGAAGCTAAATTTGACGGGGTTTTTTTATCCTTTAGCTTTCTGGCTTTTCCAATTAATAACGCCATTCTGATTATTCGCTATCCTTAATTTCATGCATATCGACCAGCAGAGTGTAAGTTTATACTTGAGCTTTTCTGTAATCTGTGAATGAACTTGCTCTTATGAACCGTTTTATTAAGGCTTAGAATCTCCAACTTCCGATGATTAAGGAAAATTAACTTTGTTCTAGCAGAATTTAGCGCACTTTACCTTTTTTCTCGTTATCATATGTATGTCGTAAAATGACTCCCGACGATACCATATATTACACTATTCGTTGAGGGAACTTCCTTAATTATCTTTAGAGTGCGTTTACTGTCTGGCGGCCGATATTATGTATCTCCAAAATGCTTAAGAAGTGGAACTGAGCTCAAGGATAATAATATTGCTATCATTAATAAAATAGAGTTTTATTAATAATAACTATAAACAATACACAAAAACGGAAAATATTGACATAAACAGAATGGAAAGGGTCGTGGAGACTCGGGCTAATCCAAGGATTTAAGGGATTAAAAAAAAGGCAAAACAAATATAGAGTTAAAGAGATGGGATGGTTCGATAAACAATTTAAAGCACAGGATAGAATTGACAAAAGGGATCAATACTCAAAGGTGAAGTTTGGCTTACGTAACTTTTGGCACTAGTGGTGCATTGGAAGGTACTTGAAGGAATATTCGGTCCGCTGGCGAGTTCCAGCCGAAGGGGGGGGATAAAAAGATCCTGACGAGGCGTCTTGGAAAGGAGAACCGTTACTCGACGAACGGCTTGAAGAACAATGGCTGTTCTACTTTGTTCTCTTCTGAACAAAGGGGGAATGAGAACCGTCTCTTGTCTACGGGCTCAAGAACAATGGCTGTTCTAATGTTGTTCTCCTTTGAACAACAGGGGGGGATGAGAACCGTTTCTTGGCGAAGGGCTCAAAACGAACAATGGCTGTTCTAATGCTGTTCTCCCTTGAACAACAGGGGGGGAAGAGAACCGTTTCTTGGCGAAGGGCTCAAAACGAACAATGGCTGTTCTAATGCTGTTCTCCTTGAACAACAGGGGGGGATGAGAACCGTTTCTTGGCGAAGGGCTCAAAACGAACAATGGCTGTTCTAATGCTGTTCTCCTTGAACAACAGGGGGGGGGGGCCTTGGGGACTTGTCATCGGAAAGGCTCGAACCTTTAGCACTCAAGGAATATTGTCCTCCTTCTGGACAAGTGATGGTGAATCTCGAGGTCGAGGTCCCTTGGCGCACAAAGGGAGAGAGGGTCGTGGTGATGTTTCGCGACGAAAATCTGGATCTCCAATCTAATCTTAGTGGTAAAGTTTCCATATAAATAGCCAGGACATCTCCTTGGCGTGGGGGAAAATGGAGTGAAAGCTTGGAGGGAACGCACAGCCGGGCCGGGGAACAATGCCTTATCTGTTCATAAGCCTAACTCGATCTGGCGAGGTCGGCGTATGGGGGCGAACGGGGGGACGATAACCTCCTTGTTTAAACATTGGCATCCGGTAGCTGAGATAAGACTCCAAGCCTCGGATCGAAGATGCACGTGGGCAGCATCGTGGTTTTAAATAATACGGGGTAGGAGTTGAAATTAAATGCAGCTTCAACACGTTCTATCACACCCCTCCATTCCAGGGGAAGTTGTCACTTCGAAAAAAAAAGAGAGAAGGGACAACGATAGAGCTCCGTTGTAGGGAACTCGTTTTCTTGTACCAACCGTACCTTCCTACACCTAACTAGTATTACCTCAATACATATGATTATTTTGATCTTTAGATTACAGGGGAAAATAACCTTTAATACAACTTAATCAGAGAAAAAAAAGGCATGGAACAATGAAATGATATAAACTTAGTACATACGGGACAAAATAATTTATACGTAAATTAATAAGAACAAATATATAGACATACAAAAAATTAGACATTGAGCGTTACAAAATTCAGACATATACATTAATTAATTATATTACAAAAGAATCTTAAATTAAGTCGTACAAGACGGTATATACCTACATGGAGATACTAATCCTATGAATACAGTTATTCTACGCTATTCGGTAACGCATTCCTACTGAGTGCGTCAGCGACCTGGTTATCGGAACCTTTTATCTAATTTATTTTAAACTGATACTCTTGCAAGAGTAAACTCCAGCGCGTGATGCGGCCGTTTGAGTGTCTCAAATTCCTAATATAGGCTAACGGACGGTGGTCGGTTCCTATTTGAAATTCTTTACATATCAAGTACAGCTTGAATTTGTCTATGACCCAGATAATTGATAGAGCTATCTTTTCTCTAGTGGCATATCTCTTTCCGCGTGGTAATAATTGACGACTAGCATATGCAACTGGATGACTCGTTCTGTCATCCACGTATTGAAGGAGTACACCTCCAATGCCCTCGTTGATCACGTCGGTCTTAACCCCAAAGGAT
Organism: Ceratothoa steindachneri; assembly: GCA_963969495.1. Taxonomy (NCBI): domain Eukaryota; kingdom Metazoa; phylum Arthropoda; class Malacostraca; order Isopoda; family Cymothoidae; genus Ceratothoa; species Ceratothoa steindachneri. Next base: position 109,204,273 of record OZ018332.1, read on the forward strand.
TTTTCCGGGTTGGGCAACTTAAAAATGGGGGCAGAAATGAACTTACTTTTGAGCTGATTAAAATGGGAAACAGCGACATCATTCCAACGTAAACGATCGGAGAAATTCTTTTCCTGAAGGGGGCATAGGGGGGCCGAAATTGCAGCGAAATTCGGAACAAATCGCTGATAGGGAGAAGCTGATCCTAGGATCGATCTTAATGGCTTCTTTGTAATCGGGAGGGGCATGTCGGCGATTGCCTTAATCTTGTTCTCGTGGGGACCTAACTTGTTTTGTTCTATTTTGAAACCCAAATATTTGATGGTTTCGTGAGCAAAATGGCATTTGCTGGGGCCAATGGTGAGGCCATTTTCACGCAGTTGCTCGAAAAGAGCTAATAGGGCGGGTAAATGGTGACTCCATTTAATTAGTTCTTGTAGCTGGCTCTTCGGACGTGGTGTCAACTGCGCGTCACTATCCAGGTCAGAGGGTTCTAAAGACTCGCCTGGTAGGGAAGGAGGAGGGTAATCAGCATCAGGTTGGATGCACACTGTCTGGATTACCTTAAGGGACTCCGCGGGGTAATCTTCTTCAAGCGCCGATGTTTCGTCCAGTTCTACGAAGGTATCTCCATGGGCGCGTTGGGGGTTCTTTTTTTCTTGGGGTCCACGGACAGTCTCCGTGTCCTTGTCTTGGGCCTTATCACCTAAGGGTGTTAGTGATTCACACTCCTCTTTTTCCGTCCTAAAGTCCTGGTTAGGGGTCTCCGAGAAATCGGACGGTATCGGGGTTCTGATGGGGACGGGCTCCTGGGCTTCTTTCTTATCTCGGCCTTGAGGAAGGGCGGCCTGAAACACAGGGTCGAAACTTACTTGGGAGCTCTGTCCTATAAGTACGGAACAGAATTTTATGGGTGCTACAATGACTTCAGCCCAGCCATTATAATATTGACACTGCAGGTAACATCTAGCGACGGGGAATCGGTTCGCCCGCCTAAGTTGGTCATGTACCACCGCAAATTTTTCGTGGTTAGAGGCCACTGGGAGGTGTTCGTCGGACACGATGAAACACGTACATCCTGTGTCCCTGACGAGAGTCGATACTCGACAGCTGTCCACGCTGCCCTCCTCATATTTCAAAGTTCCCGATGAACTTTTACCAAAAACAAAATTTACCTGGTGGCCTGACGGAGGGGGAGAAGTTTCTGCTTGGGTCTGCACCACCGGGGGAGCCGGGGTTGCATTAATCTGGTGAACTTGGTGGGCTGGTCCGCTTTTAAGCCTATAATTTTGGGGGCAATTCCAGCTCATGTGGTTTTCTACACCACAGGTGAAGCATATGGTTGGTCGCTTCGGGAAGAGAGATGGAGGAGAAGTCTTAACGGGAGGTTTGGAGTCCCGTTGTTGGTTTTGGGGAAAGAAGTTTTGGGGTTTTACGGGGCTCGGAAACTTTGTCAGCTTTCCTGGGAAGGAGCGCGAGTCCGTCCTTCTTTCTTCTCGTTGGATTTCTTTTTCTCGTTCTTCTCGTTGTATTTTTCCTTCTCGTTCTTCTCGTTGGATTACTCTTTCCCGTTCCTCTCTTTCTCTTTCTTTTTCTACCTTTTTTCTTTGAACTTCTGCTTTAATCCGAGCTAATTCAATCTGAAGCTCAGCTTGTCTTATCCGTTCCTCTCTTTCTCTTTCTTCTCGTTGTATTTCTCTTTCTTCCTTTTTTCTTTGTATTTCTCTTTCTTCCTCTTTTCTTTGCTCCTCTTGAATGTACTCAATTAGTTCTTTTCCGGAAAGTCCACAGGATTCTCCTTGCGCTTTAAAGATTTCAAACTGAGTCATCTTTGCACTTGGGGGCGCACTAGTCAACCAACTAAAATTCCTCGCAACAAGAATTATGCCTCTATAGAATTAGCCTACCTAAATATGGGCACTGAACTATTCGTACTTGGTTTCTCAATCTAAATAACCACTGACTAAAATCACAAAAAAAACACAAACAAATTATTATAACCGTACCTTGAGCTACTCCAGCTTCTTAAGTTTAAAAAAAAAGGGGGGATAGCAATCGTTAAAACGAAAGGGAACTGCTATATTCTATTATTATAACGAATAACACTATGCTTTACTCGACTGAGACCAGTGTTTGCAAAGATATAGCGTTAAACCTTACACACCTGATACCAAATTTAAATAGTATATATATATATATATATGTCGTAGAATGACTCCCGACGATACCATATATTACACCATTCGTTGAGGGAACTTCCTTAATTATCTTTAGAGTGCGTTTACTGTCTGGCGGCCGATATTATGTATCTTCAAAATGCTTAAGAAGTGGAACTGAGCTCAAGGATAATAATATTGCTATCATTAATAAAATAGAGTTTTATTGATAATAACTATAAACAATACACAAAAACGGAAAATATTGACATAAACAGAATGGAAAGGGTCGTGGAGACTCGGGCTAATCCAAGGATTTAAGGGATTAAAAAAAAGGTAACAAATATAGAGTTAAAGAGATGGGATGGTTCGATAAACAATTTAAAGCACAGGATAGAATTGACAAAAGGGATCAATACTCAAAGGTGAAGTTTGGCTTACGTAACTTTTGGCACTAGTGGTGCAGTGGAAGGTACTTGAAGGAATATTCGGTCCGCTGGCGAGTTCCAGCCGAAGAGGGGGGATAAAAAGATCCTGAAGAGGCGTCTTGGAAAGGAGAACCGTTACTCGACGAACGGCTTGAAGAACAATGGCTGTTCTACTTTGTTCTCTTCTGAACAAAGGGGGGAATGAGAACCGTCTCTTGTCTACGGGCTCAAGAACAATGGCTGTTCTAATGTTGTTCTCCTTTGAACAACAGGGGGGGATGAGAACCGTTTCTTGGCGAAGGGCTCAAAACGAACAATGGCTGTTCTAATGCTGTTCTCCCTTGAACAACAGGGGGGGAAGAGAACCGTTTCTTGGCGAAGGGCTCAAAACGAACAATGGCTGTTCTAATGCTGTTCTCCTTGAACAACAGGGGGGGATGAGAACCGTTTCTTGGCGAAGGGCTCAAAACGAACAATGGCTGTTCTAATGCAGTTCTCCTTGAACAACAGGGGTGGGGGGGCCTTGGGGACTTGTCGTCGGAAAGGCTCGAACCTTTGGCACTCAAGGAATATTGTCCTCCTTCTGGACAAGTGATGGTGAATCTCGAGGTCGAGGTCCCTTGGCGCACAAAGGGAGAGAGGGTCGTGGTGATGTTTCGCGACGAAAATCTGGATCTCCAATCTGATCTTAGTGGTAAAGTTTCCATATAAATAGCCAGGACATCTCCTTGGCGTGGGGGAAAATGGAGTGAAAGCTTGGAGGGAACGCACAGCTGGGCCGGGGAACAATGCCTTATCTGTTCATAAGCCTAACTCGATCTGGCGAGGTCGGCGTATAGGGGCGAACGGGGGGACGATAACCTCCTTGTTTAAACATTGGCATCCGGTAGCTGAGATAAGACTCCAAGCCTCGGATCGAAGATGCACGTGGGCAGCATCGTGGTTTTAAATAATACGGGGTAGGAGTTGAAATTAAACGCAGCTTCAACACGTTCTATCACAATGTATATAGTCTCTTCTTTTCTCTAACTATCACATTTTTCTTATTTCTTTTACTAAATCCATTCAACTTTACATTTACTGCTAAAATCGGGAAAATTCTTTCTCGAGTGCCTGAGTTTTTCTTTATTCCACGGACGATTTGATACACTCGCGGCGAGGTTTTCTTCTACTGATTTTGATTTCATTTCCTAATTGAAAGGTGTGGAAGCTTCAGCTCTATCACTGTCCCATGAAATTATAAGAGATAAGTGAATAAAAATAAGATTTATTTTGTTAAGTCAACACGAAAAAGTAAAATATAGAAACCTTTTAATGACACCGAGAAAGGTTCGGTGATTTTTCGTGAAATATATTTATCCTCTGTCTAGAATATTTTACATTTGAGTTTTCTTCCATCTTTGTTCTTCTATTTATCTATCTATCAATCTTTTTGAACAGAAAATATGTATCACATATCAGCTCAATCATGGAGTGCTGATACGAAAGAAAAAGTATGAAGTTTGTCTCGAGAGAAAAATGAGGGAGAAAAATACTAAAATTATAGATTCTGGTCCAAATCGACGCCAATTAATCTTTTTCGAAACTATACATATACATGAAATACAACCAAAGTTAAACATATATTTGAATTTGCAAGAAATACTTCCGAGGGCAAGAGCAGGAAACCGATCAACCCGAAGCTTTTAATCTTTACTCTCCGAAGCTGAAATTCCCCTGGCAAAATGAGCTCACCTCATTCACCTCTTTTTCTTCACTGAACTAATGTTTTGAGTACGGATGGAAATCTTTTTTATGTCTCCCTACTTTACCATGTTCTGTTTTTTAGAACGTTTAATAACCACTTATTCTAATATCAAAACCTATTTATTGCGGTATTTCTTTACCTTTTCTCTGAAAATGATAAGAGATGGATCGTGGATCGGAAAGCATCATTTTAATAAAATATAGTTCGAAAGTACCTCCACTTTCTGTTCCTTTTCTCAAGATAAAAATCTTTAGTTTGCAATGAACTTTGCGGAGCATATTCATGGCTTGAAGAAAGAATAAAAAGGGAATATACGACAAATATATATATATATATATATATATATATATATATATATATATATATATATATATTAATAAAAGAAAGGCTGTGTGTGTATTTGTGTCTGTCCGCTTATAGTAATCAAAAAATCTTGTTCAAACCCTACCCCACTCTCTCTTCCCCACTCCGCTCCCACTCTCTCCACCTCTCTCTCCGCTTTCTATCCCCCCTGCCCCCTCTCTCCCTTCATCAAAAAGGACATCCAAACAAAGAGAAAAATCTCCCCCTTCTCCCACTTACAAGAGGACATCTAAACAAAGAGAAAAAACAAAACAAAAATCCGTTCTTAAAATATAGAGTTTTAGAAGAAGGTAAGACGCTCGATCTGTTTTTGTGACCACGACGCTGTCCGCTCATAACTAACGGTCCCTCACACGTGAGCGTAAACTGTTGACCGCGCGCGGTGAAACGTTTACTCATTTTAAGTATATTATATGATAGGGAGAGTGCGCACCTCTCCTGAATCTGCTTTCAAACTAAAAATAATAATAATCAGCAAGTAAAGATATTTTGATGTCATAATATAAGAATTTCAAACAATATGCATCAGTATTTAATTGCGATAGGACTTTTTAATAGAAACCGTTTTATTTAAATTCCAAACGCACACTTTACCCGGGAAACGACAGGTATCTCTGCTTGTATATATATATATATTATATATGTAAAGAAGCTGTTTTCTATGTTTACTATAGGAAAAAAAGGGTTAAATCTTAAAATTAAATTCGCATAACCTGTTCTTTGCAATAAATGTAATGGTTTGATTTATTTGCTATTTAGTGCAGTAATTAATGACGAAAATGACAGTTAATTAAAGCGTACAGTTTAATAAAGAAATTCTTTGCGACTCACTAAAGTTAATTACTTGCAACTAAATATTAGTTCAAAGTTTTTATTTTTCCTAACGAACAATAATACAGAATAAAGATTCATTGATAAGGCATTCTTCGATGCTAAAAAATACAAATAAAATACTGACCCATACATTGCAAATCTTTTATTACCCTGCAATGTCGGATAATTCGCGATCATATGATAAAAAAATTTCTTACGTCCTGCATTTGTGAGCAAATTACCTCATTTAATCGGTGCCCAGACCTTTACTTCTCCTCGCAATTCTTATGTAATTCAGGCTTTAGTCTTCGGTCATGTATTATTTATCATCGTAAACCGCTTTGATTCAAGACATGGAAATAGAGGAACAAGACTCAGATAGAGACTTAAACGAAGTCTTTGAATACTCAGCTATACGGCAAGTAAGTTTTAGTCTCAAAAAGTAGAAACTTAAGAGCATCAGCTCTTGAAATAGAAACTTTGATTATACGTTTGGGGGAATTCAATTAGACAAGAGGGAAATTCCCTCCACTGACCTACGGCGTTTTGTGAGAATATGCTAAATGTGTATTGCATTGATGGTTTCCCATGCTTTGCATCACTCACAAGTGCCTTTGAATGGCTAAATGAGGCTTCTGCTACTAGATGGCGCCACCCAGCACCAAATACGATGGCAGATTTGAAATCTCCAGGGTGAATATTCATATGTTCCATGGTCATATGGGTCATTTCATATCTCTAATTGGGTACCATTAACTTTACTCATTTGGAAAAATGAGCTTTACTCCTTTAGAAAAATAAATGAGGCTTCTGCTACTACATTGCGCCACCTAGCATCAAATCCGATGGCTGATTTTAATTCTCTAGGGTGAATAACCCTATGTCCCATGGTCATATGGGTCATTTCCATACTCTAAATGGTCACAATTCAACTTTACTCTTTTTTTTTAAATTGAACTTTACTCCTCTTGAACAAAAGGCGACACCTAGACCTGGCGCTTCACTGCAGGTAAAAAAAAAGCTAAGCATAGACTTGGTGCTTCGCTGTAGGTAAAAACGTGTCAAAGAAACGAGATCTCTGTGTATTAATTTTGTTAATTTCGAGCGAATTCAAATTTTCTAAACACTGAGTGCAAATAGTTACTCAAAAGCAACTAGTTATCTCAGTTTTTCTTGCTAATAATTCGAATATAAGAGTAAAAAAACGATTTCATCCATTATTTTAATCATCGTACCTCTGTGGGTGAAATATGCAGTTCAGTTCTGATCTCATGTGCAAAAGAATATCGCCACACTAGAGAAATTACAGTAAAGAGCAATAAAGTTCTTCGTGGAACTGCGAAACAAAACCTATCAAGAAAAACTTAAATAATTGAAATTCCTCTCTCTAACATATGCGCCTTTGCTGCCAATTGATAGGATTCTAAATTCTAAATGGTTGCGATAATATAAACTTTCATTTACGTTTTGATCGAGCTGAAAAGATCACGAGAATAAATAGTCTATAATTTAAGCTAAAACGTTATCAAAGGAATATCGTGGGAATCTTTTCACTTATAAAATCTTTTTAACGTGCAACTCTCTTCCACCTAATCTAGCTCATAGCGCGTAATCCACATGAATCAAATTATCGAACACGTATTTACTTATTAAACAGTTCATCCAAAGCGCTGCTTAATTTTTCTTTCCCACTTTCTTTACTATTAAAAATAAAGCGAGATCTATGAGACTTTGGGGATCTTGATTCTAGAGTTCTATATTGGTTGAATACTGAATTTCACAGTTATTTCGGTTTTGACTCATTATTATCCAATGTGTTAATGCGTTATTAAATAAAATATGCAAACAATTTAAACCATACATAATTAACACTGCCTGTTTTTTTATAAAAGCATGCTCTATAATTCTCACAGCATTGCAATCATTTCAGGAATGCTTAATGCCAGCATGCTTCTTTGGTTAACGCTCACAGTACTTTCCTAACTTTATAACCATTCTTCATATCAAGTATGTAAACAGACTGAAGCAAGAAAGTTAGCGGCAAAAGATCTTTGCTCATTTAGTCTCTCCTTTTATGTTTCGTGATCACATTTGTAATTTAATGAGTGGGAAAAGAAATATTCGGTTGTTTAAGTTTATCGCTATTTAAGTTACGAAACAAGTTTAAATCAGAAGAGCAAAGCTGTGTTCTTCGTAGTAAGAACAGTACTAATGGTATATTTAGGAATTCTAGTCGTCATTTCCATACACCTTTAGTTAGGCGCGGAAAGCACTTATTTTTAAGATAATAGCATTCTGAGTACGGCTCTATTTCCAGTGATAGTATCAAAAATAAACCTTAAATCATGACTGAAAGGCAGTAAAACACCATTAGTACTGTTTTTTACTACTACAAACACACCTTAAAAAACAGGAAGCCGTTATCCTTCCGTGGTATCAGTTGCCTTTAAAGGGAGAGGGGCCTTTAACCCCCACGCTCGCTTCGCTCGCGCCTCAGAGACAAGTAGTATACAATTTTAAGGCCTAGAAAAACTAAATACGCAAAATGCACACGACACCAAAATCATGAACGCTTGACAAACGGGTTGGGCCTGAAATTAGCGCTCATATAATGCTTATATCAAGGATGGCCAAAGTGTGAGTTAAGTTTGAATTAAATGATACGAATTTGTGAAATTCATGGTTTCATGTCACATCGGGAGAAGCTAAGGCGGACTTATTTTAATTTCAATATTAACCTCATCATTGCGTAGTATCTAAAAATATGTACTTTTTGCGCTAAAATGCAACTATATATTAGAACTGAAATGAATAAAAAACCTTTAGTACTTTTGTAATGCTAAAAATACGGTGTAGGTTTCCTGAAGTTTGACTAAATCCTGTAAAAAGTAAACTTCGAAGAAATAAGTAAATTCTGATCAGCTAAGTAATATATATACATATATATATATATATATATATATATATATATATATATATATATATATATATAAATATATATATATAAATATATATATATATATACATATATATATATATATATATATATATATATATATATATGAATCCACAAGAAACAGAAAACAGCATGATTTTTCTTCGGAAAATATATTTTCTAATTCGTAAAAATTCCGTACAGGGATGGGATTCGAACCATGCACACTGAAGCGGCGAGCAACCATTTTGATATCAATTAAACCGCTTCTTAGACCACTCGGCTACGCGGAAGAAAAAAATCTTTCGAAGGTTTTAAGGCACGCTTCGCAAGGTCCATCAGGACTATGAAAGAGAGATATTAATTGGGAAATCAAAGGAGAAAGGAGAAATAATGTAAACACGCGGCGAATATACAATGTATAAATTTTTCATGAACGCAAAAGAATTATGAAATGAATCCAACAAACAGCATGAAACAGAAAACAGGATAATTTTTCTTAGGAAAATTTATTTCCTAATTCGCAATTTTGTACGGATTTTTTTGGCGAATTAAGATATATATATATATATATATATATATATATATATATATATATATATATATATATATATATATATATCGCTATTTTCAAAGTCAGGAAAATTTCTAGAAACCGCGATTATTCTGTTTTCCCACATCAAGAAATTCCCTCTCCTTCTTCGTCTGAGTGTTTGCTCTGGCCAGGCAGATAGAGAAGGTCCAGTTCTTCGATGCAAAATATCCTCGAGTTGCAAGACAGTCGTTGTTTTTAAATTTTTCTTCACCTATTTTTCTTAAAGCTGCAATAGAAGCAAAGGTCACCAACAAGGAAAGAGACATTCCTACTATTAGTCTCTTAAGCATTGTACACAAATGATCTTGTAATTTTGTTTTGTCATTTAAAATCAGAATTTCTTGCCTTTAGTCGGTGTAAGGATGTTCCCTCAAAGGGAAATCTCTGGTTGAATACAAATAGGCTAAAGAAATGTCTAACGGGGCCGAGTAAATTGAGCAGCAACTTTTATGAGGTAAAATAAAAATTAAAATCCCCAGTTTTTTTGGCAATTATTCTAATAAATAAAATTTCTGAAGTATTCATGCATTCCTATGAAATTATAAGGGATTTACTCTATTCAAGTTTCACGTTATTCACCATTCTGTGTTCAAAAGGTTCGATACTCTAGCTATTATTTTCTTAATCTCAAATCATTTATAAACACGTCTCCTTTTCTCATGTACATTACCTCCTTCTATTTTTACTTCTTATCTATATATTTTTTTATTTTGTTTAAATTCCTTTTGTTCTGTGTATCATTCAAAGTTATGACTGTAGATGATTTTTTTCCCTTAATCCTGGAAAATAATTAACCTCTATTCTTTGCTTCCAACTATTATGTCTACATTTCTTCCTGAACTTAAATATTCACTTTTGAAAGCTTTTTTATCTAACAATTTTCAGCGGTTTTTTTTTTTAAGAAATCCGTGATATTTTGATGTAAATAGCAGCAAATCTTTTCTTTTCGTGTTTTTGGATTATAATAATGGACAAGCAGATTTTTTCTTCTTTTAATAGAGGTGTTAAAATAAAAATACATTCTATCAGCAACAAATTATATATTATAGGATATTCATGTCTAGAAACCAATTCAACTTATGTTTTTTTTCTGCGAAGTTTGTTGTTAGAAAATATAATATACGTCCAATTCTATTCTTAATAAAATATTTTAAATTAAATAATATTTCATGATATATGGAGTCCAGTGCTTTTATAAGTCAAAATAAGAACAATTTGTAGATGCTAGAACGAAATATAAGGTTATGATTATGTATTTAAGTGTCAATTAGAATTTTGTCTGGTGCTAGGCGCTTAATCTTACCTTTTAAACGATATTTTAAAGAAACGTTAATGCTCAAAAAAGGAGGACAATTTACTACGCTCTCCTATTTAAATAGGTGGTTCGAGATGTTATGTCTTGGAGGTACAAGTAAACTTAGTCATACAGATTTGAGAATATTAAGACGGATTGACGAAAAGGCAGAAAGGATTCCTTTTAAAAATCCTAATTTATAAAAGAATATAAATGTCAATAGTCAAAAATTAAATATGTTTCCATATAAACATTACTACTTTTTTGACCAAGAGAATTCAGAAATCACTTGTAAAGAGAATTGATAAAAAAATAGTTAAACATAACGACAACATGTTCTACACTAAGTAAAAATCACGAGAAGAAACAGAAAAAAAAAATGATGAGAATGAGATGAATGTTAAAAATAATCTGACGTGGGTACTTGTATATAACAAACCTCGTTAACTCTTAATACTTGAGTAGCTGTATTTTTATCTGCGGCGAACCGTTAGGTCTAGGCATGGCTTTTTTTCTAGAAGATTAAAGTTCAAATGTACTTATTTAGAGCCATAAAGTGACCCATATGGCCATGAGACACATGGTTATTCACCCTGGAAATTTCAAATCTGCAATCAAATTTGGGGCTGGGTGTCGGCCTCTAGTGGCAGAAACCTCATTTATATTTCAAGGAAGTAAAGTACAATTGTACCCACTTAGACCATGGAACATAAGGTTATTCACCTGGGAGATTTCAAAAAGGTCATCAGCTTTGGCACTGGGTGGGCCATCTAGAGGGAATGTCCCTTCAATGAGATGCGGCGTTTTGTAATAAGATGATAAATGATTATTGCATTGATGGTTTCCTATGGTTCAAGTCACTTACAAGTGCCTTTGAATGGCTAAATGAGGCTTCTGCCACTAGATGATGCCACCCAGCGCCAAATCATATGGCAGTTTTTAAATCTCCAGGGTAAATAACCATATGTTCATGGTCATACAGGTCATTTCATAGCTCTAAATAGGTACAATTGAACTTTCCTCCTCTTTTTAAAAAACTAGACACGAAGACCTGGCGCTTCGCCGCAGGTGAAAACCAATATTTTCCCGCGGGAAATCTTCGTAAAGGAACTTTTTAAATGGATATAAACTCTGCAATTAAATTTCGTCCACTGATAAAATTTATTCATGACACACAAAACTCCAGATAACAGACATGCTCCTGTAACCAAACTTTATATTATATTGGGTGAAGTTTTAATTAATGTATTAAACAGTCCTTACATCTGTGTTTCCGGTTATACAGTTTATATAATACTAATTGTATAAAATTCACACACAAATACATATATATATACTATTTTTTTTAGAAATTATACTTACTTTTGCTACTTCCGACAAACTTCTTCCATACGTCAAAATTACCATTTCGGTCATTCAAACTTGCTTACTTAGTTGGTCAGGGAAATATTTCTTGGTTGGTAAATATTTTTAGGATAAGGCTATGTTCTGTTGGATTAAAAAATGAGATCCTCTATGTAAGTGTTTTTTCTTTTTAAATATATGTTAAAAAAAATCACATGATTTTCATGAATAAGCCATGAAATCTATCGGGAAAGTTGAACCTAGCTGTTAGGCCTTATGTCTCTGATAATTCAGCTATAGAATTTGCTCTATATGAACTGCGGCACCTTATCAGGATGCTCAATTTTAGAGAACCATAGGCTACCAAAACCTTTTTTTTCTTTGGCATACAGCCAGGGGTTTTAGAACACAATATTAGCAGGCTACTAAAGCTAAAAGCTTTATCATCTTTTAATCACATCTCATAAATGGCAGCTTCAAATCTGAGAGAGGAAATAAGTAGATGGCAGACCTTTTTATGTGCTACTCAGAAACGTTTTTGTATTTTCGGTTTGTAAATTCCTATAGATAAACCGATATAAATGTTCCCCGCTTTCATTCCCTTTATATACAATTAGTCCTTATTGAAAAACCCTATCAGATTTTATTATATTTTAAGATACCAAGAGGTTAGAAAGGATTATCTTCTTAAGATTTTTAAAAATCATGAAAAGATGGAAAAATATTTCATTTATTTTTTCTTATTCAAAATTAATGGGAAGTTTACATTTATATCAAGTAGATTTATATAAAAAATAAAATTTTGTGAAAAGTTATTACAAATAATATTAATTATTGAGTAACAATGGTTGTGATTAAGTCTGATCTACTCATGTGGCATTTATAAGTACTCATTAAAGATGCACAAAACTTTTATGACCTATTTATCAAGTTTTTATAACATGTTTACCTTGAAAGAGCATCTCTCTTTGAATGAAAGTCGAGATTCATTAACAACTACATCAGAGCCCACTTTCTACTTAACTTGACCTGTCTCAATGATCTCTTGCTAAACATTTACTATAAGTTCCAACCTTTCCTTTACAATAATATTTAAACCAGCGCCTATAGATACGAGTATGTCGTCAAAGCTTATTCACCCCTTTACTCACCTTAACAGGGTACAACCTAGAGATGCGCGCTTATATAGTAGGCTTTTTAACGCTAAATAATTCATTAACCGAATCTTCGTTTGTTCCAGTCCCGAAACGAAGCCATATCCATGTCAACAATTCAACACAATCTGTTTGTTTCTAATTTTAACGCAAAACATCTGCACATTTTTCTTTTGTTTCATCCACACAATTTCAATAATTCACAGGTAATGGAAAAACTAACCTTATCAGAAGTAATTCAGGTACACCCTGTATGAATCCCCTAAATTGGTTTCAGAAGTATAATATGGGCAATCATGCTCCAGCTTGTATCCCTATGGTCACTTGCCCTCATACACCCAATTCCTGTGAAATATTGTTCTGATAAATGTCTTCCAAACATTTTCATTGCCTGTACATATCTTCTCTACATACTTTACAAACCATACGTGAGTTGCGCTCAATATGTTTTACTTTAAATGTAAAACAAAAAATTACGTAAGGTCCTGTTTCAAATTTCATCTTTGTCTAAGATAAAGACTACACCCTCTTCACCGAAGTCCTTTCTTACAACACTATTGGTATTCCCTAGATTAAAATCATTGTCTCTATCAGTATTTGGAGGTAAATTTATCTCATCCTATCAATTAACCATTATAATTTTACCCTAAAAACTGAAGTAGCAATATGGGAAAATCTAGGCAATGGTTAAATTTTTATACATTTTTTGAACTTTGCCAATTATAATAATTTCAAAAATGAACTCTAAACTATTTTCTCCTTTTCAAAATATCACGTTGTTAAATTATAGAGTTATAGAAGATATATAAAACAAGAGTTTTATGAACTTCACCATTTGTAATTCTTTGGGTTTTAAAAAAATTCACAAAATTTCGATACTTAGATTTATTTCTGAACTTCATCATTCTGTTTTTTGATATTATAAACGAATTATTAGAAATAACTTTGATAAAAACATAAGTCATAACCAAACTAAGACTAAATTAATATTCGAATACTAAAAAAAGTCCCCTCCTTAACTTCTAGAGTTAGTGAAGTGATGATAAATTAAGAATATATGAAAAGAACCAAGTGAAAACTAATTAGTGTCATTTTAGTCCATTGGGTCCTTTAAGCCACCAACATCTTTTTTAATATCAATTATATAGATTGGAATATTTATTGGCTCAATTCCTTGTCCTTATACATTCACTATCTTCACTAAATTTCATGAAAAATATAAAAAATAAAAAAGGAAATGAGACAATTAAATATGCATTCTGGAGTCTACAAGGACTCAATCACCCGGCGAAGAGTCAATTTAAAATGCTCAATAGGTACAGCTTTGGATTTCTGACGTCTAGGCGTCTACAAGCGGACGCACATGTGGTGGATCCGCTCATAATAAACCTCGAGACGGTCAGTAGATCCACATGAATCATCATGCACATAGCCAATTACAACATGGCTATCATTTATCTGCCTGCCTTTACCTCACAAAACGCTAACAGTCTCGGGCAGGGTTCCCCACTTCTTTTGTTATGAAGGGTTCCACTTTCACTAGTGGTGTTAAAAACACCCAATACGACCCCTACACCTTTCACTCCAATTAAAATCGGCCATGGGTCTTTCTGTCTCACTATTGATTGTTATTCTGATCTTAATGCACATTTCATTATCTGGTCAAGGTATCTCTTCCACGAACTAAGAGAGGAATGTCGCTAAATATCTATAAATCACATATTATATGAGTAAATATACAGCTAATTATATCTGATTCAAAGCAATTAATTCGATTGGTTCTATTAATATCTATTATTTAAAGATTTTCTTTACATGTATTCTTTATTTAATTAACGAAAATAAAGAAATTTGGAAAAGGGAGCAGCGAGCAGCTTTTTGCCTAGGTCTCACATATTTAGTTTCAACGTGACACAGAGAATCAAGGTGACAATCTTTAGTGGAATGCAAGTTAGTAAGTTCTGGATTTGAACATCTGATCCTATCCAGCAGATATTTCTTTATCACTTACAGCTCTGTCACCAATGCTGAACTCCACCTTTTCAGGACACGTCATTATCTTCAAAATCTGCAATTATATTTTCCACAAATTCTTTTGTTCAATTTCTTTATTAAAGTTCACTTCATTTTAATGAAATGTCACTCAGTTATACCGGATTTTTTATTTCAATAAAATAATAAAATATTATAAAACGAACAGAATTTCTACATATGTATGAATAAGATATATTTGGAGATCATCAACTATACTTATCCTTATCAGCGCAACAATTCTTACCAATACTTTCACAACTTATATTATATCGTACAAAGACGTTGTAGGAGGTGTAAGATGGTCGTTTCCATTAAGCCCTGTATCAACGGTTGATTACATTTGTTATTGAATTCGCTAACACTCTATGGTTTAGTTTTTTCTTACAACAGTCAGAGCCCAAGGTTTTGAGACTAATATATATTGTTATCAGTTTTTAAAATTTACGCAATGGGAATAATTACTGTAATAATTAAATTATATCATGTTTATTAAAAATTCTCCAGAAATGTAGCTTTCCGAAGAAAAGCATGCAACCATTTTTGCTTTCACGAAAGTGCCCTGAAATTTCGAAAAGTTGAAATATTCAAAAATAATATTTATTTTCAATAGTTTCATTTTCTTATAAACTTGAATAATAAAAGTAACAAGCATGGATATTCTCACACTTCAAAAATCTTAGAAAATATCCCGAAAATTTTCAAGTTAAAATATAATTTTATATGCATAATATATACAGTATATATAGATATATATATATATATATATATATATATATATATATATATATATAATCAAAGCTTAAGAAAAAAATGGGAGACGTAGAGAACGGAAAGATAGGACAAACTATTTTAACTGTTATATGAAAATAAATAAAGAAGTTGGCTTTGAACCTGTATCATTAAGCGCTAATCGCTTATATGACCAAGACGCTGATCACCAGAGCTACCATTCTCAACCCCGACGAGGTTGATTCAAGAAGCCTTTTAAACAACGAAGTGTAGGCTTTTATCCAGTGAGAGACAAGACAAGTGTTTTCTTAAGGGGAGGGCACGGCCTTATTTTATAAGTTAAAAACACTTGTCTTGTCTATCATTGGATAAAAGCCTACACTTCGTTGTTCAAAAGGCTTCTTGTATCAGCCTCTTTGGGGTTGAGAATGGTAGCTCTGGCCATCAGCGTCTTGGTCATATAAGTGATGAGTGCTTAACGTTACAGGTTTAAATCCAACTTCTTTTTTTAGTTTCATATAACAGTTAAAATAGTTTGTCCTATCTTTCCGTTCTCTACGTCTTTCATTTTTCTTCTTAAGCTTTGATTGGTTCACGTGATATTCTCCTAAGTGTTTTTCCGGGTTGTGTCACCAATTTTTATTTTCTTGGGCCTTTAAAAATACATATATATGTATATATATATATATATATATATATATATATATATATATATATATATATATATACAGGGTGGCCCCCAAAATTTGGACCGTGTTTGAGAAGCAATATCTCAAAAAACATTGCAGCTAGGGACATAAAATAAAAGCAAATGAAAGATGAATCCTTTATCTATAAAAACTAAATTCATGTAAAAATCGTCTCAAAGTCGATAATGAGTCAATTAACCGCCCTAAACTATTCGTCTATATATATATATATATATATATATATATATATATATATATATATATATATATATATATATATATCTATTGGTTGGGAGGTAAGAGATGAAAGCCAAGAAAATATGTATATACAAAGTTATATATACATATATCCTCTAATGTACGTACGCGTCCTTCGCTACGTACAAGTACGTTCACTTCGTAAGAGTAATCGGTTGATTACAAGGTATGAGAGTGCGATTTACTAAAGGGGCCGATAGCGTTTAATGAGTTTGCCAAGTTACAGTTTAAGAGTATATTTAAAGAGTGAAAACCAAAATATTATTTTAATAAGTCACTAGCTAACATATATATATATATATATATATATATATATATATAGATATATATTTATATATATATATATATATATACACATACGGGAAATATGGGTAATGTAAATAAGGATAATTCTGACAGAATACAGATTAATTGGCAATCGGTTAACGTTAATTACTGGTTAATCAGCTTTTAAATGGGATGCTACAAATCACTCTGACAGAATATAAGTATAATGGGCAATTAGGTAACGTTAATTCTTCGTTAATCAGCTTTTAAATGGAATATTAGAAATTAGTTATACAGAGGGAATATTTATATGTCGGAATGTGGGTTGATTTTCGTGAAATTAAAGCAAATGGTCGTTTTACTTAATGGGGTCAACTTGAGGAAGGGGAATCATTTATCGAGTTGGCGCTGGGAAATTGAGAAGGCCAATGGACGTGACTCTCGGACGAGTATCCTGACGGTGACGAGGATAAAGGGAAGGAGGGAGCAGAAGACGAGTTCACGATCTTCCTTGAAGACGGATGATGGCACCTCTGCTCCAGAGAAGTGCAACCTCCAAAAGTTCGAGACTCTGAGGTGGCTCGGAGCGAAGTCTCACACGGAAAACTGGAGATCCTTGAGGGAGGTGGGGGTCCAGTTGAGATGAATGGAATCCCAGCCAGTCTTTCGGGGACGAAAACGATTCGAGGCTTACTCTAAACAGAGTAAGGCTTCACAAAAGAGATGTGTTTGCATGGTAAGATCCAACCTCGATGGTATAAGTGAATACCAGAGACTTGGGGAAACAGACACACGATCTGAACCGAAGGAGACAGGTTTCTTTAACTCAATTTACAGATATTCGAAAACACAGGGTATTTATACGACGGCCATTTTATCGGTTTCTCCTCGTTGGCAGACTTAAACGTCCAGCTGAACAATTCCTGCGCCCAGTGGGATTATCGTTTTTCGCATGACCCAAGTCTTAATGGCTTTTACAATGTTAAGTGGGAAACATTCGCCTAGCAGCCTCCAGACTACAAAGATTAGCGTTTTTTCGATGGTATAAAAGCTTTTAGCACGCCCAACTTAATTAACTCTGCCTGTGAGGCAGCTGATGGGTATTAAAATTCTTTCTTCTCTTCTGTTCTTTGGGTTCTGAAGTTACTCCACGTGGATTGATGTTTATAAGACAGAGAGAGGAACGAAATTCATCCAACAAATTAATGGGATATTCTTCTTGGGTTTTCCTTTCTCTTACATAGCTGTTAAAAAAATAATGTACACAAAAATGTTTTATATTTTCTAAATTACAACCTTTAAAATAGTTGAAAATTCTAAAAAGAAATTCATTTAAATGAATGATTTAATATGCTCTCCTTTATTGTCAACCAGAGCCAGTAATCTTGACTTCCATATTGAAATTACCTTTTCAAGTTTTACTCATTAAAAATCTTCTTATGCAGTCTGAATTATTTCACGCAGATAGTCCACATCACAGCTTTTCTCACTGTGTAGACATTTTTATCCAAGACAGACTACACGAAATAGTCGATGAGATTTAGATCTAGACAGTATGGGGGCCAATTCTTTGGTTTGCTAAAAGCTTGACAATTGATAGTGAGAAATGCTATTGTTTCTTTGGATATATAAGAAGAGGCTCCATCTTGCATAAACACAAAATCAGATTTTTTCTTCTTTATTTCTGAAAACATTGTAGACAGAACTTCGCAAGTAAAAATTAAAAAGGCAATTTCAAAATAGAAGTCAAGATTACAGGATCTGGTTGACCCTAAAGTGGGGCATATTAAGTCATTCATTAAAACTTTAATTTAGTTTAGAATTTTTAACTAATTTTAAAGGTTGTAATTTAGAAAATAAAAAACATTTTTTTGTACATTATTTTTGGATTGGCTAATTGACTCATTAAATGACTTTGAGACGATTTTTACATAGAATATTTTTTTGTTTTTAGAGATAAAGCATTCATCTTTCATTTGTTTTTAATTCACGTCCCTAGCTGCATTGTTTATTGAGATATTGCTTCTCGAAAAAGGTCCAAGTTTTTTTTTGCGGGGGCCGCTCTGTATATATATATATATATATATATATATATATATATATATATATATATATATATATATATATATAAATATGATTATATAATATTTCTTTAATAGATAGATAGGTATGTAGGTAGATATATAGATAAATAGAGACAGACAGATAGATTAATACATAAATATACTTTTATTTGGTAAAGTAAATTACATAGTTTGAATTGATTGCACAAATCAAAATTTATAAACAAACGTATACCGATATTTTTTACATTTATAATAAGTTAAAATATTAAAATATATCCATATTTACTGGAAGGTATCCTTGCTGGAACAAATTACGAATCTCTAAAATATAGCGTCTCAATCGCTATTAAAAAATAATCTACGTTATAATATTTTCGAGCCATCATTTCTTACGCTTCTATAATCTTGGCGTGATCTTGCAAATAGCTCTTAATTTTACTTTAGTAACAGCCTTTGAGTCACAAATTTTGAAAGAAAATCCAAATATAGTTTAATTGATCAAATATTGTAAGGTTAACAAATTTATTTCACTTCTAGCAAATTTATTGGTTACTCTCTCATTTTTCTATAGCTTGTATATTCACTTTAGATCATTGTGATAATATGTAGTCAAACAATGATAAAAAAACATATAATGGATGATAGTGTCTATTAAATAACTGATTCAAGTCGTGTTTTAAATTGTACTAGACTTACACTTTATGCAGTGGAACTGGTAGAGGAAAAACTTCTCATTACACAATATACCACAGTTGTAGCTTAGGTTATAGGAAAACATAATACTAGATACTTCAAGGATATATTCAAAGAGTGAAAACCAAAATATATTTTTAATAAGTCACTAGTTAACATATATATACATACGGGAAATATCTGTAATGTAAATAAGAACAATTCTGATAGAATATAGATTAATTGGGAATCGGGTAACGTTGATTAGTAGTTAATCATCTTCTGAATGGGATGCTACAAATCATTCAGACAGAATATAAGTTACTAGGCAATCGGGGAACACAAATCTTTCGTGTCATTTTTTTTTATTTTAAAGATGCATTCATTTAAAGATTCAGTTTGAGATGGGAAGAAGGTATTTTTCTTCTTGTTGAGATAGCGTACATAGTTCCAGAAACTCTTTGCGTCTTTACTTTTAAAACTATCTTTCAATAAGAATTTCTACTTCATAAGCTTCAAAATAACCCAGTTTAGCATAAAATTTAACTGCTTTTATTTCTTATCTCAAAAGTGTGTCAATAGCTCGGTTTTCGTGACTGCGTATCTCTGTAAAGATCATTCAAGTCTAGCAAACCTTTTTGAGATCTTTTAATACGAAACTAAAATCTCTGAGAATATATAAGCAAAGATGAAATGAAAAAATATTGTCATCCTTTAAAAGCATTTTGTGGTATTCATTACTACAATTAATAGATACATTTAAAAGCTTCATTTTCATACGTTGAAAGAATTGAGTCAAGTTTATTAAGAACAACTTTATCGTGTTCAGATAAGTTTCGCCATTTCACAAAAAGGTCGAAGTTAATTATATTCTGGCCAGTATGTTGAAAAGTACTTTAGTTCTAAATATTATGAAAATAGTACGTGAAAATGGTCACATAATCAATATTTAATAGTGATAGAGATATCATCAAGTAGATTGGCTTGTGCAAAGATAACATGATCCAGCCAGCTGGTCATATTGTAAGAGTGGTTCGGGGAAAGTGGATGTCTTTCATTAGGATCGAATCCGCAACGTGAAAGGACAAAGTTAATATCCGAATCTTTCCTTTTTAATTTCCTCATTCACCATAAATTGTTTTCCTCTCATAAGTGATCATTTTACTCAAAAGGGCCAAAGATACTGGAAGAAGCTAATGCAGTGGACAGACTATCATCACAAGGAAAATAAATATTTTGTATGAGAATGTACGATTCACCACTCTTGGTTTTAAACCTAAAATTTCGGCATTATTATAGAGTGGAGTTACTTCACTTGAATTTTTTCACGTAAAGAATATAGCCAGCCCACCTTTAAGCCACTCTTTAAATATGTCTTACACTCGTGGTGACAAAAATACAGTCTTGATAAATTTAAAGCCCCAAAAGTAGTCTCCCTTCGGCAAGAAAATTTCCGGCAAGAAAATTATTTCACAGTTTATTAATTACCTTAAGATCACATTAACATATTTAAACACTGAGTTTCAATTAAAGGATGCTATTTTAAGTTTCTCCATATTAGAGGAATTTTTTATCTCTCAAGATATGTATATTTTAAGAAGCCAAATCATCTGTTTGGTCACGTATGGAAACCAATTTTCTTATTAATATATTTTCTAGCCACAGATCAGCGTCTACTACTTTCTCAAGTTCTCCACCAGGCAATAATAAGTTAAAAGATTGCCGAAATAAATATTATGATTTTAGCTCAACGCAGCTAATCACCTTAACTTGGACAATATTTTTACAATAGCCATTGATATAATTTTTGTCGCAACATTGAGCTCGCATTCCCCACATACAGATCATAATTCTTCCCTACGCCTTTAATAGCCAATTAAACATACGTCTTTTTTCGACTTTCATATTATTTAATACTCTCTATCATCTAACCAGCTTTCACCTCTTTTCCGCTCGTTCATCTCTCTCAAATTCCGATGGAGAATTGGGAGTTCAACTCGACCTCCATCCCCTTATGAATTGCGGACTCTTTGAATCGAGAAGAAGATAGCAAGCCATTAGAAGCAGAAATAGTTACCTCTATCTTAACATTATATTCCAGCTATTCAATTTAAAATTTATCAATTACTTCGGGGACTTTTACATAATGTAATTGAATTAATAATACCATACAATTATACAATTATGGAAGGATTCTTCCACTATTTTATCCAAGAAATTCTATATAAAGTTTCCACCTGATTTTTTCCTTAATATAGAGGAAACTAATGAAATGATATCCATTAACTGTGAAATGAATTAGATAAAATACCTATGAAAGATTTTACGTAAGATTAAAGTAAAGTGCGGTATCCTAACTTGAATACTTAGTGCTCTTGTAGCAATATTATTGACAAAAACTTCAAGGGATGGGAAATAACCATATACATCCGACTGGCATTTCTAAGATGTAAGCAAACAATACTTAGAGTACTTACATACATATATATGTACATGTAGTTTTATGGTATTTCTAGGAGTATGCAATGTTTTTGATTTATTTTTCCTGTTCGCAATAAACTTTTGTGGAAATGCCTCCATGAATTGAATTAAGTAATCAGAGTAAAGCGTGACGCTAATATCAAGGAGTCGTGTTCATTCGAGTTATTATTAAATTGAGCCTTTTATCTGTTTGTCCCTTTTATAAGTAAACTTGTTCCTTAAATATTGAAAATTAAATTATCAGCATCTCACCTGCTATAAAAGGACATCCTTATATATATATTGATATATATTTCCTTATTCGAAAAATTCAGTACTGGGGTGGGATTCGAACCAAGCACACTGAGGCAGCGAGCAACCCAATTTGATCTCAATTAAACCGAGCCTAAGACCACTCGGCGCAAATGCTGTTCGAGGACGAATAGGACGAGGAATTACTTATCCTGCGCAGTGAGAATTGAACAGAATAGACCTGATTGTTTCAGACCACGTCTAATTTATCCTGCTAATGCGTGTGACGTAAGAATCGCCGAGAAAGATATGTAAACAAAAAAACAGCCTGAAAGATGCAAAAACTGGGTAAAAATTAGAATACGGATATTTAGATTTTTTTGTTAATAAACCCTTTTGGTGATAAACAGCTTCTTTAGCACAGAAATGTCCATAAACACAAAGGATATGGATAGAAGGAGAGAATGGATGCAACATCGTTAACTTTTCTAGTGAGATATAATATCATGAAGACTCTAATTGATTTAAAAGCCGTTGTAGGTGATGAGTGGAAGGAAGAGCTGGTAAGTGTGAACATTATGATGCTGCAAACGAAGACAAGCGTAAGAAAGTAATATTAAGATATGGAAAGGCTGATGTGTAAGGGATTAAACTGGAAAGATAAATTATATTGTAGAACGCTGTATGGATGATGGTAAATTTGTATGGTAGAAAAAGAGTAAGGAGTACTCGCAAGTGATTCATATTCCAAATAAGCATCAGAGAGGCATAGAATGAAGTGAAAACAAGAAGTGACAAGATGGAGTAGCATTGTAAGAAATAAAAAAAAAGCACTGAGCAAAAAAATGAATAAAGTCTGGAATGGAAAAAAAGATATTTACTTAGAATTTTGGTAAATTAAAATTGAATAGCTAAGTAAATATTAAATAAAGGTATGTCTAGAAATTAATAGGCTCAAACGAGATGGAAAGATAAGATATATAAGTGTATAATGTATTTATACCAAAGAAAAGGGATGTCGCAAAGATATACAGCCAAAATGGGAAGATTAGATAGATAAGTGTATAATGTATTCATACCAAAGAAAAGGGATGTCACAAAGATATACAACCAGAATGGAAAGATTAGATAGATGAATATATAATGTATTTATAGCAAAGAAAAGGGATGTCACAAAGATATACAGCCAAAATGGGAAGATCACATAGATGGCTGTGTACTGTATTTATACTAGAGAAATGGGATGTCACGAATATATACAAGCAAAATAGGATGATTAGATAGATGAGTGTATTATTTATTTATACCCGAAGAAAAGGGATGTCATAAAGATATAGAGCCAAAATGGAAAGATTAGATAGATGAGTGTATAATGTATTTATACTAATGAAAAGGGATGTCACAAAGATATACAGCCAAAATTATAAGATTAGATAGATGAGTGTATAATGTATTTATACCAAAGAAAAGAGATGTTACAAAAATATACAGTCAAAATAGGAATATTAGATAGATGAGTGTATAATGTATTGATACCAAAGAAAAGGGATGTCACAAAGATATACAACAAAAATGGGAAGATTACATAGATGACTATGTAATGTATTTATACCAAAGAAAAGGGATGTCACAAAGATATTCAACCAAAATGGGAAGATTAGATAGATGAGTGTATAATGTATTTATAGCAAAGAAAATGGATGTCACAAATATATACAGCCAAAATGGAAATATTAGTTAGATGAGTGTATAATGTATTTATTCAAAGAAAAGGGATGTCCCAAAGATATACAACCAAAATACCTTGAAACAAATAATGTAATTCTTATCTAATTCTGCGTCACTGAGGATAGAAATCTTTCAAATTTTTCACTAGTCCTAGTTTTCATAGAATGATACTATATAGGTATAACACTCGGATATATAGGTTAAATGCACATAAGTACGATATACACAAGCCTCACCAGACCTACTCTCCGTTTCATCTTTGTTGTCGAACGAGGCGATAGTGTAATTAATTTTGCGAGTGTTGAATCTTTTCATTCTTTCATCATTTTTAGTTCTGTTCTCTAACACGCCTCGTACAGTTACCAAAATTAGTCAGGTCAAACTTTATGCTGAATTTCGTTCGGTGACAATTTTTTATATTGTCAATTGATGAGATATAGAGAGTTTATGTTATAGTTAGTTATAAATAAACTAGATAAGATAGTGTTTACATGTAAAATTAAATTATTTAAACCAAACCTTTTACGTTTTTGCCAAATTTCCTCCACCTTTTCCTTTTTTTTCAGCCAAATTAACATCATATATTTATTTAATTTTTAATCTTTGATATCAAAATATATTCGCATTAACATATGGCTATTTTATATCTTCATCGTATTATGAAAAATATTATTAGTTGTCAATGCAGCCCAACAAAGCCTAGTGCAATTATCCAAAACTATTCGATGTTCATAAAAAATATAAATACTATTATAGAAGCGCAATGCAACTGTTTTTGTTAGTTAAGCCTACAAACGATATTTCGGATTAAAATTTTACGATCAGAAAAGAATTTGACCAATAACTTATACTGTGACACTTTTATTACAAATCTTCGCAATTGATTAAAAGAGAAATGGAAAACTAAGACTTTTGTCATGCCAATGAGCAGGAAAAAAAAACCACTTTATAACATTTTTGGGGGGGCATAACGCCCCGAGTTGACAAATGTTTGTTAAAGATCAAACGCAGAACGTACAGTATCCAAGCTTTTCATCAGCTCTTTTTCCAGTATTCTATGGAGAATTACTACCAGTTCACGATTTACTAGAATAATTCTCACTTGATTCAGATCAGAGGCGGAAGATAAATGTTCTACTTCCACGCAATCAACTTCAAAATACCCCATTTCTTAGATGATTTTATTTCTCTTAACCTCTTATTATAACTTAAGATGAATCTTTTCCGCTATTTGTCGCTAGCTCAGAACCTAACTGGAATCTCCTAGCAACTGATGTTATGTTTCTACATTCCGTGACCCTCTAAAAAAACAACAAAAACATTCTTCTTAATGGAAGGCGATCTTGTAGCCTTCAAAATATCACTATGATGGAAATATGAGAGGAAAACTTCACAAACTAGGTCAATTATCGTGTCTTTAGTTACACATGGTGGGGTCCATGGCCATTAATAAGATTAATTCCGCCTCCGCCTTCACATATAAAGGGTTCTAACAATATTAGTATTGGAATAGTTTTCAATATTCTAAAAAGCTTTGGTATATGCCAGATTCAAAACAATAATTATGTGATCCATTCCATTATAAAATAGCCGCCAAATTTGAACAATTTCGGCTACTCTATTATCTCTTCCAGGCATATTTCGATTTCTACCACCCTTCAAAGCGCTATTTTTTGTACGATTACAAACGTCTGAGTTTGAAAGGTTTTGATGAGGTTATGTTTTTTCTTAGGAAATTATTTATAATTGTGACAGGCGGAATTAAAACATGATACAAGTTTTAATATATAAGGAAATTTTTTTATCTTATACCAATTTGAAAAATTGAAGGGAATATGAAAATAACCTTTCATATTAGCACAATTATTGTATCAAGTCAAACCTAATAACCGGCAATCAGTGTGTTAAAAAATACTCTTTCAAGTATTTTTATTTGTGGTTCACATATGGCATATCTTTTCCTATACAACAACAATAATCTGTAATCATGTTAACATCCAAGTTGCCATAGTACTTCTCTTCCATCAGTCTAATATCTTGATGGAAACCCTCCATTCGCTTCCTATATAACCACTGCAATTATCAGCAATACAATCAAAATAAAAGGGAAAAATGCATTTTTACAGAGTTGCTCACAAAGACCCTGGAAAAGATGCGTGAACCCCTCTACAACACGTGTTTTCAGTACCTGAACTTGGCTGATTACAAGAAATCTTGTCACAATAAAACTTCAATGAGAACTTGACTCTCCACTCACTTTCTTTTATGCATTTGTCAAATTAAATATTTCATGATATTCCAACTTTCTAGCCTATCATAAAAGACCTTATCTCATTTTGGCATTTTGCAAAGATAGCAAATATCTCTCTCGAAGAATTGAAAAATTGTTTTTCTTTGTTGGCTGCTTTGGCAAGAATTCATCATTCGCTAAGTTTTCTCTAAAAGTAGGACTAGATTCTCCTGTGGGAACTCCAAATGATGTCATAATTCATTATATAAACCTGATTCCAGTTTATTATCTTGCTGGCCACTCGCCTTGTTATAGTATTTCGTTATAGTCTGGTGTTAAATAGACAAAAGAAAACAGAGATTTGGGTTTAGTAACATTGTAAACCAAGCACAATGAATATAATAACATTAGCTTTCATTACGCTAACAAAGCTTCACGTATCCACATATTAATTTATGGAAATCTTAATTCAACGCATAGGCAAATGATTCAGGTCGTTATGCCTTTCTGTAAGCTGGAATTTCTGACCCAGTAAAACAGATTAACATTGTTACAATTGGTCATAAGTAAGGCTTTTAGTCTCCTATTAATGATGAGATAAAAATATGCTATAAGGCATTTCATGATGTAACAGTAAAGCAGATAAGAGTCTTTGTGAAACGTAAAATATTCACGAAATATTTCATCACCTTAGACATACCAGTAGAATGTTGCCTGCAGCTCAAAATGATTTTGACTGAAGAACCACCCTAGCAACTGAGCATATTCTTTGCAGAAGCCTAAATTTCTCACCTTAACGTTCAACTCAACCTGTTTCGAAGAATTGTTTGGCTTTTCTCAAAATAATATTTATATGTAGGAAACTTAACATCATCTACCATTTCTTCATCTGCTCTTGTAGTGATATTTTACGAGTGCACTTCCTGAAACATGCAGCACTAATTTAATAGCAGCTTTTGTATCAAAGTAGTTTACGTGTTTATAGCATTTGTATTTATATCTAGCATAACACAGGGACAAGTTAATTAACCATATAAATGCAGACTTCTTATTGCATAATAGACTAACAGAAAAAATGAAACAATTCTCCATAACTGATAGATCTACAAGTACAAAAATCTTACATTTTAGCTTAGTCGTTCAGAAGAAGCATCATTAATGTGATAATTTACTACTTGCTTCACCTTTGTGATGCTAAAAGATAGGGATTTTTTTAATCCAAGGTACCTTCCCTTATCAACCCATGTTTTGAAACATACACGACATGCAAAGTGTTTGTATTTGTCTCTAGATTTTACAGTAAAATATATTAATAATAATTTACTACCTCACTAACTATATAGCATGCAATGAATTTGGTTGTGTGTGGAAGCCACTTGTTCATGTATATACTTAGCCTACTCTCTACTAATCACCAAAGTTCTATAAATCACTTTTTTCATAACATAAGCTCAGCTAAATTATTAATGAACTCCAATGAAAACTGAGAAGATAAAATTCCCTCAGTTGCGCACAGACATAAATGATATCATATAAATATTACAACTCTAAGTTGCATTTGCATTTCATGATATTCATAAGAATTAAGTAATAATATTGAAAATTAGCATTAAGAAATAATACTGAAAATTCTATTAAAAAAATCATTTTTAATTTGTGTTGTTTTCTCATTTATTTCTTTTGTTCAAGTTTATATTATGGCATTAATGCTCAATATTATGTCTCACTATTACCTCTAATATGAAAACTTTGTCTTCTGCACCAATACAATACAATAAATCAAAACAAACTTTGATTGGATAGAAGGTCCCCAAGCAAAGTGGAGGGAAAAATTTCTTTTCCACTCCGACTCCCCCTAGAAGATAAAAGACTCAGCTCACGCTTAAGATTAAAATTAGAAAACCTTAAGCGCCTCTGTTAACTTCCAAGCTTAAATAAGACGCAAGAAATTCCCAAGTTTCTAAATTTACATTTAGATAAGAATAAACGTCATACACTAACTCGTTTATTCCTAGGAGATAAATAAGGCCACATTCAAAGGATGATTGTTCTAATTCCATTTTAACATTCTAAGATAATTTAACTCGTAATATTTTCTTCTAAATCTTTTTTTAACATTAAAAATGGGGCTTTTATTCCAACTTAGAAACGATGATTTTCGTTATGACTCAAAATATTGGTAACATATTTGCTGAATATATCTTTTATATAGAAATAATAATATTCAAAATTCTGAAAGAAAATCCGTTAGTACTTTTTCTCATTATGAATTCTTAAAGATATCGAAATGATTATAGAGCAATCAATCACTCCATACTACTTAACCTGTTTTTGGAAGGTGGAACAGTTTTTATTTTGTTGTTTCTACGCCGAGCAACATAACGCTTGTGGGACTGAATTGGCTTAAAGATGATGTCGACACGTTTAAAACAAGAAAGTCGCTTATTCAATTAAAAGATGAAAAGTAGCTAAGGAATATGTGATAAGGTACTACTTATTTGCAGAAGTGTGAACTAGAGTATTTTTAAATTGGTGATTTGGTAATTATAACACTACCTTGATATTAGCTCTGGGTTGTCAAGGTGAAACAGAAGAAGTATCTCTCCAATAAGTAACCCTATGCAGGACTTAAATGATCTTCCTTGTTTTAGTTAGCCTTTCAATTGATATCTTTTTTTTCTTGGTGATATATTATTTATTTTTTTTTATCTTTGGTAATCGAAAAACTCATCCCTCATGTTATGCGTAAATCTCTTGGTTTAAATATATAGAAGAAGCAAATAAAGAAAAAAGAGAAGATTTCCTTTTTAGTATTCAAGCCCTTTTTTTCTTTGTGTTTAACTTCTTTCAACTGCATTTCTCTCATTGATCCCTCCCCCCTCATACAATAAAAAGGTTTGTTAGTTCAACCACTTATCTATCATATCCAATTAAAATTTCGTATACTTAAATTAATCCAGCCTGTATATAGATATTTTTTTTTCGTTAAGCCTGAGTAATTATATATATATATATATATATATATATATAGAGAGAGAGAGAGAGAGAGAGAGAGAGAGAGAGATTCTATATATAATATAATATAGATATATATGTAAATGTAAGTATATTTATTAGACCTTGCCCTAATTTTTTTTTTCTCTACCGATTCTATGATTTCAGTATTTTTATCTATTTGCGAGCGTGAGAAACGTAAGGCTGTCCAATACGAATGAATCCACCAGGCGGCTTTTTCCTCTCCCATTCTTTTCTCTTCTAGCGTGTGGTTGGTTCCTTTTAAGAACACTTCTTCACTAATACTTTTCCTTTCAAGTCTTCTTTTTTCGCCTCTATGATCACGAACCAAAACGCAGCCATTTCTTTATTTCTCAATCAAAATTTAAGAGTTCATTTATATTTATATATTTTCTTAGCTGTTTTTCTTCAGATTTCCTCCTAAGTCTCTTGATATGATCTGTAGGTTTTTATCGTGCATGCACCCGCAGCTGGGTGGGTCAAAATCTTGGCCATTTTTAAAGCGAACTCGTAAAGTCTGGTCCTTTCATATAATTATATATAACCAGGAAAAACAGATAAAAACAAATACAAATACTAGTATTTCTACCAATAATATAGGTCACATATAACGTATTATTTGGGGTATATTTTTTCACTCTACTGAGTTCAGTTTCGCACTTCACCCTGCCCAATGTAGATAATTACTTCTCATACTCGGACGAGTGACATGACCTCCGGGAACTAGTTAGCCTACAAGAATCAAACGAGATTGGGACTACCTGAGCTTTATTAATTCCAGACATCTAGATTTTATCTTTATTCGCACCTTTCTTTTCAAACGTCTTCTCATATATTTTGTTTGTTAGAGGCTACTTTCGCCGGGTAGTCAGTAACCAGCTTTCGTCCATTCATCTCTGGTCCTGGCTGGGAGGACGGAGAGTTCACCACTCCCTCTTGGTTCTCTTTCTCTTCTCCTTTCCTAATCTTGCTTTAACTTAACTATAAATTGACTTAGTCTTAATTGGATGTCAACTGTATATAAGAAACTTTGTTGCGGCTGACATCTGGAGAAAAGGGTGCCCTCCAACCCCAGCACAATTTTTCTGAAACAACCTCCATGACTTGATGTGGATCTGCAGTTATATGTATATTTTCTACGCATTTTCGCTTCCTCTAGTTTTGCCACTTTCTTTACAGAACTATTTTGTCTCTATACGCCCTCATTCGTAATTCACTTTAGATTGGGGGGAAATAAGTCCCCCTCTAGATGAGCGATGGGAGTTAACAAGAAAATCTCTTTTCGATGCTTGACTTATAATTAATCAGAACATAAATAATGGTGGATATGGCTTAATATGAGTTTTTGCATTCATCAAACGATATAGAAGATGGGTTTGTATATAGACAAATCCAAAGGATTTGTCTCACAAGTAAGTCTAAATGTGTAGGTCAGGTCAACCAAAAGAGAGTAGAAGGATAAATTAAGTTTAATTTTTTCATGTTCTATGACCAACTAAATCCCATGAAATGCCAATAAATAACGCGAAATAGCTAACCACTTAAAGAATGCGTTGTCTTTTAATGAAATAACAATTTAGTGTGTTCCGATTGTTTTAGTTAAACCAGCTTTATTGTGTCCCAAGTTGTTAATCACGAGCGTACTTTCGTGGCCTTATAAAGTTATTTTCTTTCTAAAGAACTTAAATTTAAAGCAAAAATGGAGACGTCATAGATTACAAGGTTTCTCTATCAGAATTTTACGTTTTAGCGTATTTTAATAGGGAGAGAAACTTCATAAGTGAACTTTTCTTGAAATATTTAACACCCAAGTGAAAATATTGCTCCTGGAAACTTTACAAACAGACAGAAATGGGCCAACATTTCATTGATTCCAGCTCAACCAAGGAATTGACAAAGAATGTCAGGCCATATTTTAGCAAGGCTCGAAGCTAAATAGTATAAGTGGGCTAACTTTGTGGAAAATTAAGTAAAGGTCTTGGTCATTTATATAATTGTATAGAGTGGGAAAAAAGAACAACAGCACATGCAGGCAATTATTCCCTGTTTGCTGGTTAGTGACAAAACACTGCAAGCACAGGTCTTGTAACTTTCCATTAACCGCCTCAAGGTCTAGTAAGGCTTGTTGGTGATTTTAATTCTGATCATTATGCGATTTCTTTTTATTTCTGGATACCTCTCACGCAATTTAAACGTCAAGATGGTGCAATTAGCAAATTAAAAAAAATATCCATAGTTTGGGATGAAGACAGTTTCCCAGTCTCCTTTTGCCGTATGAGTTGTTATAATTCTTTATAATGCCGTGAGAAGAAAGGAAAAGAAATTGCTTCCAGAAGATGAGAAAATAAGGATAAAACTAGGTAATTATAGGCTATAAAATAAGAAAATCTCTTCCTTACATGCATGTGTCATGAAATTTTTATTGTAAATCTCTCATAACTTTTAAGGTATTTATAAAAAAGATACTTTTCCAAGCTTTATTTCTTTAGCTCATTTTATTGTCAGAAAACGTAGCCTTTGATCTAGTCAGGAAAGGGGGCTATAATCCAAGGCACTAAAAACACGGAACGGAAAAGAATTCACATTATATTGAGCTTGAATTAAAAAAAAATACTGCCTGACGTAAGAACACATCGAAGGACTTTCTGGAAAATGAATATGAAGCATAAAGCGTGACTAGAACTTACAATTGCGTTAAATAAATGGACTTATTTACCAAAATCCTTAAAATTCTGGATTTGGTTATCGATAAGTGGGATCGATAGCTAGTTTTCGTAGAGGTGTTCTACCTCTGATTTCATTTTCTTTTTTCTCCATCTTTTGAAAATGCTGTGAGTTATGCGCTATTTTAAAAGTTTAAATATTTTAGGAATGATGCTCTTGCAAATATTTAAATCCTTTCGGGTTGGTATAAAATTAATATGAACCAAAGCTTTGACTCACTCCAAAAAAGTATCTAGTGATAAATAATGTATTTGTTATATTCCAAGAAATTAATTTCTTTTATATGATTGAACAACCATATTAAATCTGTTAATCACTTTCTGATGGGAATCATAATTCAACCAATAACACTATACAACAATTATTTTGCTACAGAAATTAGAAAGTAGTTTTCTATTGTAGCTTTGTGCGCAGATTACGAAAATGACCTATATTTTTCATGAAATGACTTCAGTTTTTTGTAATCTGCACATGTAATTTTTTATTAGTTCGATTATTCAGTATATAAAAGTATGAAGTATTTGTTATTATTTTTTTTTATTTGAAAAAAAGTACAAAGATAAGTGGAAACAAAAAGCTTATTCATTAAAAGAAATTAATTAGTCCTTTTTCAAAATTGCTGAAATCTATAAAATAGTCATATATTTTTAGAATATTAAGGCTTCGTTTTATGTACAGCATCTTGTCTGTCTCTGTGAAGGGTCCAGCAGATATCAGCAAGCATTCAGGACTCTATTTTCCTTTCTAACGATTTTTTTATTGTAACAATATATTCGTGGAATCTTTCGCCATGCTCATCGCTGACGTATGCTGGATTTTTTGGAAAGAAAAGCAGATGGGAATGCCAAAAATGCACCTTTAGTGACATACTACATCCCAACTCATTATAAGACCTAATCAAATTCTGAACAAGAAAGTGTAATTTTCTGATTTGTGCCTTCCAAGGAGACCATTACATACACCTTTGAAACTATGCCAGGCCTCAAATTCTGGCTTGCTCAATTTTGCTTCAAACTCACTAACTACCATAAGTTGTCGAATCTGAGGTCCAACAAAGATTCCTTCTTTAATTGTAGCATCACTAATCTTAGGAAACTTTGTTTTTAAATATATGGAAGATGTTTAGTCATGCTTTAAGGCTTTCACAAATTGTTTCATTAAACCTAATTTTATGTGAAGTGGTGACAAAATTAAATTTCGTTAGACATTGTAATTGGTAAAACATCATTTGATTGATAAATTGACCAAATTTAAGCGCATTTTGTTTTCCGGTTTTACTAAATCGTGTAGTTGGTGAAAAATGAGAAACTTATCTGTTTTCTTTGTTATTTTACAGTAAATCTTAGTAAAATAATATAGGAAAGCCATTGAGGAAAATCGAGATTTTTTCTGTTTCTCAATAAATTCTTCGACTGAAAATCATGTACAGACATTATACGATTTAGTCTTAGTACTACAGTTCTAAAAGGCGCTAGAACCTCTAAGTATAGTTCTTCTTTTTAACCCTTCGAGCTATACTGAATATGTACCTACCAAACATTTTCTCTTACTATATCTCACACACTAGAAAAATTCAAATCTGACGGAGAAATTATAATCAATTTCGCTTTTTTAAAAAAATAGAAAGTATACTCAAATCTCCTACGCGAGTGACATTTCAAATCACTGTGCGACTGAATTCAAATAAAATTATGGAACTTTGTGCGCGAGTTTTCAGATCGTGTATTTCGTTGTCTCCAAATTACAAATTTCCCTCATCTCTCCATATGAAAGTTAAGTTCTAAGAAGTTAATTTTTGGTATAGAGCGATGTAGAGATATTTCCACTACAAAAGAGTCGAAATCTATCCAAAAATTTTAATTAATTCATATTTAAGTTATAAATTTAAAAGTTTGTATATAATAGACCATAATTTGAGCTCAAAATTATATTCCGAAATAGACACTAAACGTTTAAATAATTTTATTCGCTCAGAAAATAGATAAAGGGTGAGACCCCTAGCATTCTATCGGGTCAAGAACAGACTTAGTTTACCTTATGTTTATTTATTATTTATTTATCAGGCTATAAATTAAATATGGGGTTAATCCTATGAGCCATAGATTTAGAGTGAAAAGAATTATTTTGGACATATAAAGTGAAAAAAACCGAGAGTATTTGATAAAGAAAACTTATTGAAAATGAATCGAAAAGAAAAATTGAATTTAAGGGAAGTGAAAATATAGGTAAATACATAGTCCTGGAACTAAATAATTACTTAGTACATTAGAAAAAGTAGGATACACAACTCTCCTGAGCTTGCATCTTTTCGGCAGTGATTGCCCCTGCTCTTGCAAAAAAGTTGAAAATCGAGAACCTGTTATCGAAAAATAATAATAATGGAAATGTCTAATTTTTATCGATTTTTAGAACTAATGAGACTACAAAAGTGCCGAAAATTTATTTTACTGGACCTGATTTTGAATCCCAAACTAAATTTTTTAGCAATGATCAAATGCAAACTGAGTTTGATTTGAAAAGAATTAAACTATATGAGTGAAATTGTTATGTAAAGATGAAAAATATGAGCTACGAGTAAAATCCTCAAATAGGATAAAATAGAGTGATTAATTCTGCCTCAGAAAAATTGGTTCTAAATTTATTCTTAGGGATGGGGGAGGTGGGGATGCCAACATTCCGCTTTCAGCGAAGACTGGTGAAATTCAGTCTCAAGGATCCATTCCCCTTTCTTTACGTTTGGTCTATCTCAGGCCGTGTCCTTTAGGTTATTCTGCACAAAATTGATATGGCATTACCTAGCTGGTCAAGCTTCTATTAGTACTTTATCCATTCTTTTTACATTCACATCCACAACATCTTAGCAAGAGCATCGTTACTTCATCTTTTTATAATATGCCTTGGTGGAATACCGCACGCATTTATAAATCTTACAGAATTCCTGCTATATCACACATATTATATCTCCTTTTGATTTTCTTTCTGCTTCTGCCTCTAGCAAAAGTTTTCCTTCATGGCACCTTTACTGCCATCTACGACCAACGACATGATGCATTGAATGTCCACCTGCCAGTCTTGAGCAATTGCTTACCAATGTTACACATGCTCTCAAAATAAAACAAATTGTATTAAGCTATCAACCCAGGTTTTACAAGTTCGTATTTCCAGTGAAGATGCCATAAGACTACGAAACCGGTACTTTGACATCAGCAATGAATATTAAGATTCTAAGCCTTACGAACTCTCTTTTCGTCCCCATGCAAAAGATCCTGTAAACTCTTAGTCACGATTAATATGAGCCTTGCCGCTTTTGTATCAGAAAAATGGTTCTAACCCTTAGAATGTTTAGAAAAATCAAGCTAAACTTCAACATTAGCGACTGATTAGTTTCTCTTTATGAAAAAGAAATTAAAACTTAACGATGGCATAAAATCTTAGGAAAGAAAAGGAATTGATTAGGGAAAATAAGATGAAGAAACTTAATTAAGCGAAAGAAGTTAAATCTAACACTGTTAAGGGAAGCATCAACTATGGAATGCGTTGTTGCTCTGGGTAAGGAGACTCAGATGCTCTAGTGTTCTA
Source organism: Ceratothoa steindachneri (assembly GCA_963969495.1). Lineage (NCBI taxonomy): Eukaryota > Metazoa > Arthropoda > Malacostraca > Isopoda > Cymothoidae > Ceratothoa > Ceratothoa steindachneri. The sequence goes on from OZ018332.1 coordinate 109,239,784, forward strand.
GTAATATAACGGGTGTTCCAATAACTTAGCCAGATTTTAAATGTGAGATAAGTTTAAGCGTCTAATGATTTTTTCTTTATCTTTCAGATTTAACAACTTCAGTCTTTGGCAATTTCAACCATGGAAAGATTAATAATCGAACAACGTGTTAAAGTTATCGAAGTCTATTACGAAAATGGACGTTCAAACAGAAACGCATTTCGAGGCCCTTGGCGATTTTTTGGTCAACATAATCGACCAACCAAGAGTGCAGTTATGAAAATTGTTTGTAAATTAAAAAAAAAACGGAGTTGGTGGCAGATATGAAAACGCCATTGCGTGCTCGTTTACGCCGTTCAGCTGAAAACATTGCTGCAGTGCGCAAGAATGTGACCGAAGATCCAGACACCTCAATTCGTCATCGCGCGCAGGAATTGAACCTCTCCACAACAATGTTATATCGAATTTTGACAAAAGGTTTGTCTCTACACGCTTACAAAATTCAATTGACACAAGAACTGAAGACTGCTGACCATTTGAAGCGCCGTACATTCGTCAATTGGGTGCATGAGCAAAGATAAACCGATCATGAATTTTCGCAAAAAAAATCATTTTTACTGATGAAGCCCATTTTCATCTTGGTAGATTCGGTAATAAGCAGAATTGTCGTTTTTGTGCTGATGAAAATCCCAGGAATATTGTTGAAAAGCCACTGCATCCACAAAAGGTCACTGTTTGGTGCGCATATTTTGCCAACGGATTCATTGGGCCGTATTTCTTTGAAAATGATGCCGAGAATTCTGTTACGGTGACAGGCGAGCGATACCGTGCCAAGATAACCAACTTTTTGGACTGAATTGAATTCTATGGATGTCGAAGAATTTTGGTTTGAACAGGATGGCGCCACATACCACACAGTTAATGCAACAATGGCTTTAATGAATGAGAAGTTCCCAGGTCGCATCATATCTCGAAACAGCGAGGTCAATTGGCCACCACGATCGTGTGACTTGGCGCCTTTAGATTTCTTCCTTTGGGGTCATCTCAAAAGTAAGGTCTATGCCAACAAGCCAACAACAATTCAACAGCTAAAGGATGAGATAATAAGGCATATTGGTGAGATCGAAGAGCAACTATGCACAGACGTCATCAAAAGTTTTGACCATCGAGTGGAGGTGTACCGCCGAAGCCTTGGCGGACATTTAGGCGATATTATTTTTCACACATAATTTCCATTACTCAAATAACATGATCCAATAGTGAAATCAATAAATTTTTACCAATAACACTGTTTTATTTACTGATAACTTCAATCCGTCTTAATGGAACACCCTATATTCATAAAAGAAAATTTAATCAGCACAAATTCATGTACATTACGAGTATATTGCAATCAATTACAAAAACATAAAAATCTCATGGTAACAATCTCGCCAAAAGTAGTGAAATTGATGTTAATCTACAGAATGCAGAATAAGAGAAATCAAAGCTGATGAGTAAATTCCCACAGAGGTTGACAACGACTCCGTATTTATATTGAAGTGTTAAAACGGCAACGAAAGAAAGCCAAAGCTTAACAATTCGAAACTTCAACGGTAGCTAAGTGGTAAAACAAGCAAGGCCTCCAGAACCAATCGCTGATTTTAGGCATTAGGAATTTACATATGCATGCGTCAAACAGTAGAAATTATATCATTGAAAGTTAATCTTAATGGTCTTCAGTGAATCGACGTCAGAAAAGTGTCTAGTTTTTCTTTTGTGCCCGATGAGAAGAGGTTGGGCGTTTCTGCTCCATGACCATAATATATTCCATGATAATTACTTCCTATTTAGTTAGAACTGAATTTTATTGGACGAGTTGGGGTGCATTTATTCACATGTGTATCAAATGTAAAAGCTAGTACTAAATATCTCTATATGATAAGAGAAATAGACTAAAAATTAATATTCACTATAAATTTGATGTATTCAGTTTATTTAAATCTCTAACGTTTTCATATTTTTTCAACTAACTTCTGTACTTTTAGATAAATTTAAATTAATACAATGCAACCTAATTCAAAAGATCATGTATAAATGATGACCGCTAAAAATAGTTTTAAATATTTGAGCTCAAAATAAGCAAAGTTAAATGAAGAAGAATTTTAACGTTACTATACACTTATTCTCTTTTCTACTTTATTTCTACTAAATTCAAAATATTCATTGGAGTTCGCAAATGGAACTTTTTGGGCAGAATTTTCTTCCCTTTATTACCAATAGATGTATTGGGTGAAAATGAGATAAATGTCAATTACAATTCAGTCTTTCTCATTTATACATTTTTTTTAATTTCGAATTTTTTTATTTCAGCCGTTTCAAAATAAAAACGCATTTGTAGTTACACCTTTTAGAGTGCTGCCATTAAGAAGTTTTTTAGTAATTATTGAATGTGCCTCAAAGTCAATAATGACATGATTGGATGGAGTTTGCGACATCCTAGGCCAGATCCCACGTTGCGCATCGTGCTCAGAGAAGCAATGCTTCTTGTTTCTGGGCTTCCCAGAAGACGGTATGGGTAATCTTACTGCCATTTATACTCGTATAGGCAATGTAGCGATATTCCTCAGAATAAAGTCTTTCAAAAGAAGCATCCTATTTGTATGACATTATAATTTACCAAACAGGAGACTTGTAACGAAGGAACAAATAAAGCAAACACATCAGCCTAAACAAAGGCGGAGTTATCCTGGAGTGGCGTGGCTCCTTAGCGGCAAGCAACTGCGTCGATTATCGGGAACAAAAGCAATAATTACACCAACTCCCACGAAAAGGAGCTGTTTATTTTTTTCAATAACCTAACTCTCGTTAATCCATGCAAAAGCAACCGGTAGAGAAGAGAAAACAGAACAACAAGTCGTCCTGCCAGTTCAGTGCCCTACTCATCCTTATTGAGATCACTATCCACTCTCATTATGGCTCACCCAAAAGTACTAGCAGAAAAAAGCAAAGAATCAAATAAGTAATGCAAGGATGCCACTTGGTGAGGTATCGATAAAGTCTATAACAAACTGCGCTGATCGAACATCATTGCTGGATTCCAGCTTCTTCTCCTCATTACCTTAAAAAAAATATCGTTTTATTTCGCCTTACGATCTATCCAAGCGAGATATTGTACCTCTTAATCTAGTACCGTTTATCTGCTTTACACTTTTCTCACATGAAAATCTCGGCTTAGTATTGCCGTTAATCTTCTGATGTTGCCATCGTCTCGAAAAGAAATGCCGCGATAACATAATCGCAAGAATATTTCTATATGGTAAAATATCACTTTAATAAACATTGCTAATCTTTCCTACTAATGACAAATAATCCTGAATTTTTCCCAGTTTATGGTCTTACTCGTATAACGATTGAATAAGTATTACTGACTCTATTTGCGATACTTATATTCCCGATTTAAAATCCCATCCTTATTCGATTTCCTTTCGTTTCGATTAATAATCGTGAATTCTCATTCAAAACACCAACATATTTTGACAACGTGACAGTTTCTTATTCCGAAATCTCACTCTTTTGCTATTTACCAAATATTATTCACTGATAATCATATAAATTTTGTTAAATAATCAAATTTAGTATAACAATTTGAAATTATTTGTTTATTATTCTTTGTATTATAAACTCATGTTACTGTATCACTATAATTGAAACCAGAAGCCCTTACCACGTATAAATATTCAATGATATATTCGTGCTTATTTGATGAAGAATAGTTACAGTGCTTTTTCTCTTTCTGGCAGGAAGAGAGATTTTGAATAATTACATACAAAGATTTATACTTTAATGTCTTATCCTTAAGCAGTATTTCGAGAGAGATTTTGACATTATAAACCCTCAAACATTGTTTTATTTTTTATTTTTTCACATCTATCTCTGAATTAAAAAAAATCTCGCAGCTATTGAATTTTATGTCTTCATTGTTTCATTTAGGCATTTTCTGGTGTAACACTTAAAAATTTCATGGCTAGTGAAAAAAAGAAGTTTAAACAATAATTTTACATCTTAATGCATCGTATGCTTTTTATTCGTATCCTTTCACTCGAGAAGATGGAAAATAAAATTGGAGATAGTGAAAGACAATAAAATATTTTCACTTAATTGAAATAAAAATGAGATAGTCAATTTTGTAGTCTGCAAGAAGAGTTGTGAGAAGAGGCTTATAAAACACATGGTGGGGTTAAGGAAAGCCAAACAATAAGGAGGGCACATAGCGTGATTACACAAAAGAAAAGATTATTGTTAAGGAAGTTTGGGTTGAGAGGGGACAGGGCTTTTCTAAACCTGCTCGAACTTCGCTGATTACTTTATATGTTATGGTGAAATAGAAAATTCCAGCTAAATAACCTTACATAATACTTAAATTCAAGAAAACACATTATCAATGAAACCAAATAACAATGTGTCTTATAAAATGGGTAATATCTTATAATTGAGAGAGAAAAACATTCGACGTTTTTATTATAATCAAAGAGGTAAAGTGCTATGGAAAGAATGGGAGAGAAACACACAGGCTAGAAAGAGAGTTAGAAATACATAATAATAGCAAAAATTACAATAGGTGATCGGATATACACATAAGTAAGTAAATATTTATATGGAATTCAGATAGTTTAGTAACACCCAGACGGAGAATAAATTTTTATAAAGAAAAAATAAATAAACCTGCAACAGATAAAAATCTGGATAGGATTTGAATAGAATTTCAGGTATCTATCGTCGCGGATTTGACAGATCGCAATAGGTTATGATACATGAAATGAAATATTATCAAGTAATAAAGAAATAAAATATACTACTTTCAGTTCAAGAAAAGCATACGATTTGAGTACATACCTTGGTTCATTCAGGAAAATCTTTTGGTGGTAAGAAAGAGGTTTGAAATTAGTAAATGGAAAACTATGAATTAGAATCATTCATTACATAAGATTGCTTTTGACAAAGAAGATAGAATTAGGAGACGGAGAAAAAGGTGATAATAATATGTTAAAAAATGTTCAGCTCTCAAAATCATGGCACAAATTAAAAGCCAAGATAAATATATACGAGAATATATGTTATTTATTAGGAAAACAAAAAATTTCGAAGGTATTCCCTAAGGTTTTTGAAAAGAGGTCTGTAAAGGTTGAAGTTAGGGAGGGTAAAAATATGGGGAAAGTGTTTGGATTGTACAAACTAAAAAACATTACTAATGGTGGTGAACGTAAGAGGCGTTAGTCTCTTGGTCTCTCTTCCTTACGTGGCAAGACCACTTGTAGCACAATTACTACCATTTAGGCTATATGCATTTTACTCAATGTAGTTTTACCCAATTGCACCCATTTTACACCAACCTACCTCTAAAAACCTTTTGTAGACGATACCATCTTTTATCTTTGCTTAATTTATTAAATAAATAAATTGGATTTTATTTTATAATCATTGGCAATATATTATTTTACATGTATTCTAACAGCCTATTGTAGATTAGTTTTCTTCTCGTAATCCTTTTTAGGAGGAATCAAATGCCGGATTTTCAGCTTCAAATTTATATAGGACGCAGTATATATTATTCCTCTATCATTAGTTATCAATTGAGCTGGCGATTTTGCCATTCTTTTTTTTTAATAATGAGAGAAATATCCTTTTGTTTTGAAGTAAATCTCTGTTTTACACAAAGGATTTTATAAATGAGAACGTCTACGATGGATGCTTTATTCCGATGAACATCAAAAGGAATCAGGAGATATTAATGAGGATCGTAAGCCGACGAGCACATTACCAAATAGGAGCGCAGTAAATACATATACCATTCCACTTCTACCGCACAAAGTTTCTTTACTTTTTTACTTCATTCAACTTTTATTCATCGTTTACACGTTTTCGTTGAGATATTTATCTTCATCAAAATACCTCTTAAAAGGAAACCTTAAGTAAGGTGACTTGCGCTCCTTATAGATTGCTAAATGCTCCAGGTTTATGCGATATGTATTATCCACACATTACGAATCTTTAAAAATAAATTTCAAAAGTACTTTCTTTGGCTTTCATTTAATGTATAGCAAAAATTGTGCGTGGTCGTGGTGTGTTTTTGGTGTTTGTGAAGGCGGTTGTGATGAGGCTTTCATAGTTTTGAACACTTTTCCTCTTCCTGCGAACCTATTCCTGAAAGCTTTTAATGCACCCCCCCCTTTCCGAGCCCAAGCAATTAGATCGAGTGAGGTTATGCATGATGGTGTTTTAATCTTTGCACCTTTGATTCTTTAACAACATAACCTCTTTTTAGTTTCACTTTCATCGCTCTCGTTCACATCATTGCATCTCCATCTAGTGAGCATGACTTGTTGGATTATTTACGCTCTCATTTTTTCGTTTCTTATTCTTTTTTTTCATCAAATTTTAAAGCTAAACCTAACGATGGCATCTGTCACAGAAAGTTGGGAAGAGAGAATTGTAAATAAATTGGTGAGTTGATGGAAATGAAAAATGTGTGTACAAATATATTGTCGGAGATCTTTCTTCAGGCAATATGGCCGGGAGTGTAAGAATTTGCAAGCGTTGAAGGAATGGATTATTTATTAGTAATAAACAAAATTTACTTGGAGGGGTAATTGGGCCCATAGATTGACCAGCTAAAGCTCTCAGAGTGATTTTGCTCTCAATACAATTCTACAGATTGTCTCCAGTCTACAGAACATCCCACGAATGAATGTCATAGATTAAATGAAAATTAAATCCTTTACTTTTTTATCTATGAAAATATTTCCTCTTGAAAACAAGAGGGGAGAGTGACGTCCTGCCATATATTAACTAATGGCAGTAAATGTATTGTCTCACTGGAAGCGAAATAAAAAAAATTATAAGCGAAATAAACATTTTTGTATAAGAGTCTTAATAAACTGTAACAACTTTTTCAAAAATAATAAAAGTCGGAAAAATGAAAAACCAAAATGCGTAACTTGAGGCAGATCTTTTTTTTTATTTCTCAATAAGAAATAAAAATTCGAAAGTTATTTTATGTAGTAAAATGGAACGAAAATATATTTAATCATGTGGCAGAGAGAAATATTAAAAATTCAAGTAACATTCTACTATGTGATTTGGGTCTTATACTACTACGTAAAGTGGCATGCACGAATTTTGACAAAACGTTTGGGCCAGGGACAAAAATAATTCAGAAAGGTAACCAAATAGAAAAAGCAAATTTTATTCTTTAAATCTTAGTTTTAAAATTTTCTTTCAATTTTATATTTCATTTTAAAATAAATGTAGCAATGATCAATATTGTTTTAATTATAAATAAAAGCTCCTCGTCATCGATGACGTTTGTCTAATTTTCGAGTCCCAATATTTCACTTTTTCTGAATTTCTACTTTGAACTGAAACAGTTGAATTTATAAAATTCATTTTTGTTCAATCTACTCCTCTGAAGTAGGTTTTGCAATACTTTAATATTTATTATCATGAATGAGCCATTGTAGCAGGAGATTATTATTATACAAGGCCATAATTTATTTCCCAATAACAACCCATGTCCAAAATTATGACTAGATCTGAATAGAGTGATTGTTACTTACACTATTTAATAGCTACCAATCTCCATCTGTCCAGTCATTGGGGTTACATTTTCCAAATAAAAAAATTAATTTTAATGATTAGAAATGGGGCTATTATTAAGTTAACTACTAGCTTAACTATCCAAAACAAGAGGATGTTGTCTTACTGTGGTCTCTAGTGCGTACGCATAAAATCCATCTGGATTGCAAGATTGTTGCTATTTTCTTGTTTTTCGATTCTGTTCGGTTGTATTGTATATCAAATATATAGAGCAAATATGGTGAATATTTTTTCTTTGGTTTTCCAACCTGCTATCTTTAAATGTGACTATTTATTGAAATAAATGTATCATTTTCTAGGAAAGAAAAAGAAAGAGTTTATTTCTATGAAACATAAATAAATGCTTCAAATAAAATGAGTTGTCTCTCGTGACTATTATGTACTAAGTTCATAATAAATTCATGTAACCATATTTTATCCCATATTTACTTTGCCAAATTTATCACGAAACACAATGACGCGTGTAGAATTGGGAACCAAAAATATAAGCAGGGTTTGTTTCCTTTTTATTCATTAGTCGAATTAATTAATAGAACATTCAAAATACGATATAAGAAGAAAATGACAATTTTTCTATATTCTGTTACATAAAGAAAATTTATATGACACGAAGCAGGCAAGGAACAAAATGAGTCGTAAATCTTTGTGAAGATAAGGAATAAACTATCTTTGAAAACAAGATAAAATTTAATTAATATTTTTATAACAAATTTGATCAGAGGAAGTGTAAGAAATGAAAGGGGATATAATGAATGAATAAAAACCGATAACGAATAAATGAGAAATCTTCAGAAGGATAGAGGTCCCTATCATTTAAATGTTGGAAATAAGAAAACTGGTTAAAAAAACGATACTAAATTAACCCCAACAAGAAAAAGAATAAAAAATTTTAATATAAGAGAGAGTAATGAAAAATGCTCATAATTAATTTCAAGAAGTCTGATATTGGTAGCTGAGTAAATAAACGGCTTTGGCGATGATATTTAACAAGTTATAATATGAAATCGTAAGAATATTTGACGTTTTGTCATTTTTATTAGTACAAGTATTTTCCTACGGATTCAATACAGTTTCTTCTATATATCCTTCAAATATTTATAATCCAAGCAAAATAAGATAATTTCCGATAAAATGAAAGGATAAATTGCAGTAATTTAATGCATCATGATAGAAAATTTGACGATATATGGAAAATCTTTAATCTTTCCCTTCCATTGACCCATTATGAATTTGAAACCACGAGTTGGCCATAATTTCCGAAGATAGATTGCAACGATTCATCTCCTATTAACCTCGTGAGTCACATGCTATGAAATATATCAAAAGCCTTCAAACTGCTATTATTTAAGAGAACTCTCGAGTTTCTCCTCATTTTGAATCATAGATTTATCATTCGTTTTTTCACGCACTATTTTTATGTCTTCTCCTGTTTGTTTGTTTCCTTAGCAATGAGGTGGGAAGGGAGTATTTATATTAACCTACTGAAATTTTGGACTATTTATCAATGGCTGTTAATGTAGTTTTCTGGCCCAGAAATTGTGTTATATTCCATATCTCTTCTCTATGCTTCTTTATTTTTGCGACAATTGTTATGCCTCTAATTATCTTAGTGAAGACTAATATTAAGCCTTTTATAAAGGGACACATTTTGGATTAATACATACCCAAAATGAGTACCGAATGTTTAGTAGAATGAAAAATACGAAATTCCATATAGTACAATTGAACCATGAATACAGAGGTGTAAGTTTACAATATCATTTTGTAACACTTGGTAACTACTGATCGAGTAATGGTCTTAGGAACTATAAGATAAATCAAATAGGAAAGGGGAAGGTATGATTAACCTTAGCGATGAATAAAAAATGTAAAAATGCCTGCCTCATTTCACCCCCAAATCCTTACTTAGATGGATTTGTACCAAGGAAGGACATTTCAACCCGACCAAGAATAACTTCCTGCAAGAAATAATAAAAAAGCATTTCAACTTACCTTGTTTTATAAAAATAAGAAATCGTTTCTCATATTCCCCTTCTGAATACATTAAAGTATCAATAGTAGTAAGAATTCCTAAAAAGAAATAGTAGATTACGGAAGTGACAATATACATAACTTAAATCTGATTGGCCTTCCTTTTGGTGCTAGGAAATTGCAAGGTGATAGATCATCCTGCACCGGGGCACGGACCGTAATTAAGATAGATTTTGATCTTATTTAGAGAAGGGGGACTCAAAGAGCCCATCAATAAGAATCATCATTGTGTATTTTGTTACAGATTGTTTCTACACAAAGTCTCCTCATGGATTCGAATATAACTCCCTCGGGGAAGTAATACACAATGCATTTTAATTAGACATTCTTGCTAAATAGTACTAAAATAATAATGGCATGGTGTAACAAGATGGCATATTTAATTTTGCTACCTGATTTTACAGGGATTTGTGGCTTGTTTTTCAGACTTTTATCCTTTTGAGTCTTGAAAAGCTTTACATGAGATTTGAACCACAGGTTGCCCCAGCTTATGGCATCTGTCGTAAAATCAATCCGAATCGAGAAACTACCAAGCAAATAATTATTTCGATGTAGCTTAACTATATTCAACCAAAAATTGGGGTTAGCATAAATATGTAACTTAGCACTCTGCCTATTATTTTCGTTTTTCTCAAAGAAATAAAAGTACAAATGGGCCAAGCTCTTATAATTGAAATATTATTTTTATCTCTAGATATCTAACATCTCTTTTAACTCCTCAGAGTTAGCACCAAAAGAGTGAAAGAGAAAATTTTAGATGATTTCCTCTTCATTTTCGAGTTATTTGATTTTGTCGCTATGCACTTCTCCAGTGTATTCCTCTCATCTAACCTACTCAAAGTTCTCTTTGAAGCATGCAAGCGTGTATATATTATATGGATTCCATTAGATATGTTCGAACAACTACAATCCATCTGTTGCTTTGAAAGGCTGCTGTAAGATGTATTCTTTTAAATTTCGCAACAGTAAACAAACCACAAATAGTACATTTGAGTGAAAATTTGAAAACACATAAGATCTCTTCATATTTTCAATAATAATTTTTTTGCATCAAAGATTTGTTATAATACATTGCAGACACAAAATTCGGATACTCTCATATTTTATCTGTACTGTAGATTTTTTCTATTTATTTGAATGAGGAAAATGTCCGGCTATAAAAGGAACATCGCTATTTTATCTCGTAAATAAAAACCAAATTTAATTCAAATGAGTTTTTAAAATTCTTTTCGACTATTATAACACATTATTGTGTGATGTATTCATAGATGGTGTATATGTGTTCAGAGTTATGTCTACACATAGGGGCCATCTATATTAATAACATTTTCATTTTTCATTAAATCACCTTAAAGATCCGTCTTAATGCCACCAAAATCAAACGGTGCCAGGACGGTTTCATTTTGAAAAATTAATGTAATTATTAGTAATTTGATGGAACACGAAATCAGTTTCAAAATTGTTACTCCCTATTTTTAGAAGGAAACAACACTGACCATATCAACGTTTTGGGCTTCTAAGAAAGTGATGCAACAGAAAGGAAAAAACCCAGTAACATTAAGGAACAGATCATTGTACATAGTATGCGAAGGTTCCACAATGCGGAAAACTTTATAAATTTGATTTAATATATTTAAAACAGTTTCTTTAAAAATTTTATTCTGAAGTATATGTTAGTAAGACTCATATTTTAAAGAATTATTTACAGTATTAACTAGTCTAGAGGATAGGCCATTGAATTTTGAGTATCTAGGCACGGGATCGATACAAGATAGCCGCACATTGACGTAGAGGCTGAAACTTACCTGTACGAGCATAAATGGTTCCACACCCATCATCACAGATATATCCAATCTTATCACCACTTTTATTCCCTTTTCGTCTTCATACCGCAACATACCTTCTCTTTTTTCTCTTGCGGAGCAGTTCTATCAGGCTTAGGTGGTGACAATCGGATAGCAAACCATTATCTGAGAAACTCATCTAGTTTGTTTTATTTGTTTGTGAAAATAAAATGAATTTATACTTACTCTAAATTGGTGCCCAAACCATTTCTATTCTGCTGACCAGCAAACTTTTAAAAGAAAAGCAGAAAGGTTAAATCTCCCCTTTCCTTGAAAAATAAACGCTCTTATTACATCAGTGAACACAACATTTATACATCTTCATTGGAGTAGTAATAATGCAGGGATTTACATCGGTTCTTTAGATATGTTGCCTTACATTATTCTTCACACCCTGACTTAAGGATTCTTTAGTAGGCTTTCAACTAAAAACCTTTGCAATTGTTTGTACAGTGGAGCGGAAAATTTCATGGTTGATCGCACCCTCTCTTTAGCATTTATGAGTACATTCTCCTGCGATTGAATTAGTTTTTATACTTTGAAGAAAATTAAAGACTAGTTTTGCAGCTAAAAATACCGTGTCTTATATCCTACTTGAAAGTACTTAGAAATATCTCTTGATATCTTGATATGTGCATGCATCTGTATTTGATTTATCGTTTTTATTTAACTTCATGAAACTTGTAACAATCATAAAATATATACTAGAGTTAATTTGAACTAAATACTGCTTATAAAAGTTTTATAATGTTTAAATTAATTAACAAATTTATAATTCTTTCCATTAGATAGTTTCCTAGGTTGTCGCTGAAACAAAAATGGAGCCAAGATTTATATAGAATTTATTACTAATCTCAAATCAAAGGCGATATTTGGGTGTAACTTATCATCCAATCCTGTCTTTTGCAAGAGATGGACACTTAAATTTAAGATCTAAAACAAAATGTTATTCGTTGAATTTTGGGAAACCAAGATTCTGACCCCATCTATGACTAGTAATACTCACAATCAACTAGTAATCTTTATTTATTTACGTTTTCTCTCCAAGTGGCATATGGGAGCTTAAGGGCAGATATCTCTCCTGCTTGAATTATGTATTCATTATAGTTCCAATATTTTTTATTAAGTAAAATTATTACAGATATTCCAGGATTTATATCAAAGTTGTCATTAATATCTGCTTTAATAAAAAATGAACAAGGTTTATAGCGTATATTTAATTTACTTCTCCCATTCACGTAGTAAAATTAATTGGATCGATATTTAGGTATCTTTAGCAGGCATTTAAATTATTAAATCGAACAAAACCTTGTGAAAAAATACAGTTAAATACCAACATTTTATTGATAGACGTTGTGGAATTGCATAAATTTCACTACCGAATTAGCATCTTCTTTCAGCCTTATAAAAAAACTATATAAACCTAAACGTGGCTAAATCCACTCAGCTGTTCTTTTGTCAGACGCCTTGATCAGGCAAACTATAAAAGTTATCATTTTCTTTTCTAAACCAAAATTCGCCTTAATATTCATACTTGGTCAAGCAGTTGCTTATTGTACCTTTAGGAATCTCTAACATCCGCTGTCAACAAATTCGCATTTCACCGGGTACCTCTGAACTTATTCCTTACCAACCGAAAGGCGTTTTACAACTTAATTAAGAATTAAATCATTCTATGCGGAACGTTACTTCATAATGCTTTTCTTACTTCGTGTGTAACATAATGCATTATACTATACTTCAATGATTGAGAGAGCAATCGTGCAACTCGATAAAATAATATTCATATGCTTACATGGTACGAAATGAGTAAATGTAATTGTCGGGTTTGAAAGAGATCTGAATATAATGAAATGAAATTGAGGAACGTGCTTTGATAGACTAGGGGAATCCGTAGTGATGACGGGTTTGGTCTGACGAGGAGGTGATTAAAAGCTCTTATTATAAAGCCTGATGATATTAAATGTAGAGTTGTTCATGAATTAGTCATTCACTAGTCCAAAGTCTGAGTTAACAACCTTAGTGTCATTTTCCTAAACACGAGAAATGAACACTTACTACGTCATGCCCGACAAATAATTTATGAGGAGTGGTCCAAATTTATGAAGGTAGTCCAAAAACTGAAAGACTCTATATGTGTAAAAGATATAGCCGTATCTAGATAGAGATGAGACTATTTGAGGTGATCAGAACTCGGTGGGCATGCAACTATCCGTAACCATTTCAATATTAATGCACCGAGTTCGATCGGTTCAATCACCTGAGACATTTAAAGAGGCGATTCGTTGATGGCGCAAAGACCTAACTTGAAAAAAGTTGATAGTGTTTTGAACTATGTGACACCATTATTTTTAGTAGACCTCAGTAAAGAGTTGATTGTGCCTGGAATATGCCAAATAACTTTGTTGGTCCTTTCTCAATATCATTAAATGTTATTCTCTAGTTAAATGGAAATCGCTTTAATTTACTCTTGACCTATATATTTTTTTATAAATGACAATAATTTAGAGAAAGATTACACGAGAAAGAAATAATACAAATTGATCAACGGTTAATTTGACATCTCACCAATAAATCTCGGAATCAAAATATTCTAAGCAAGATTTCATTTAACAAACTGATAAAATGAACGAAGATTGCATCCAAAATCGTTACCAAAATTTTTACCTATTTCACGAATTGGTTAATGTAGTGAAGATTGAAAAAATGAGCTTTTGATTTCGAATACTTTGTTCAAATTCACAAATTATATGGATTTATATAGGTTACGATTCTTGCTCTAAACTTCGAAATTAAATTCAACTAAGCATGAAGTTACCTCCAGCCGTTTCCTCTCTCTCTTTCTCTTTATATATATATATATATATATATGTATATATATATATATATATATATATGTATATATATATATATATATATCGGACAAAAGAGTAATTAAGGAAATCATAAACAGAGGAGTGAAACCAATCCAAGACGAAAACAACGTATCACTCACAATCTATTACAATAATAAACGAACATCCAATCTTATACTCAAAAATAACCATGCAACCACCTTAACACCTAAAGAAAAAAGTAATTTAACATATGAATACACTTGCAAAATGGGAGACTGTGAGCTCCTATCTCATTCATGAGCTACCATTTAAACAACGATGAACCCAAAACACATACATTTGAAAAATATGGAAGACAATTGGACCGGAAGTCACTCGAAGATAACGCCGAAATTCTTGCATATGCTCCAAATCGCCAACAATTACTCATATTAGAAGCTCTCTATATAAAAGAAAAACAGCCCAAATTAAATACACAAACAAACATTCTGTTCACCCTGCCTTCCTCGCGTCCTCGTGCGCCAAGTAATAATCCCCACCTATGTTAATCTTGTGCCTATTTTAAACTATCCTCTTTAGGCCGTCTTAATCCTTTGTTTTTAACAATTTCTATTCCCTATTAATATGTACGTATAATTGTTAACCTTCAAACTCCGATATATAAAGCCATGTTTTAAATTCCTTATATTATTTCTACCTTCCTTTGATAATGATACAGGAGTGTATGGAAACGCGTTAGGCCAATAAATGTTTCGTTTTATCCAGTGAACTATTTTACTGCCCTCGTTCATCAGTGCTTTTGTAATGAATTTTGGCGAGCTTATACACGGGTTAACCAATTAACAAAAGTGGAATATTAAAGAAATCAAGAGACTCGAAAAGAAAATTATTGATGCTGAAGTCGCAGTCGCCTTCAATAAAATATGTCACGAAGAGAATCTTCTACCAAAATATAAAAAATATATATATACTGTACATAGAGAACAAATAAAGTAAACCTCTCTTCCCCGTTAAAATTTGGTGCTAGGTTAAATTCATTGAATTAAGATTTAATGATTTTATTTCTATCATAAACAAATTGTAGTCCTAATTTGCTCAGTTGGAATTAACTTAAGCTAACTTTGAATTTTGGGGTGGAATGCCTAACTTTATTCTACAACAATTTATGATTACATTTATAAAGTTTTCTATAGTTTACTCGATTTATCTAGTATTCCTTGGTTTTCAGAGCTCTTGTTTCATTCTGACATGTGTCACGATCAAAGAATTCACAAAAGCGACTAAAAATTGGTGAAAGCTGTGAAGTATCTTTTTAATTTGGATCAGGTTATACTTCTTTATAAAAAAGCACTTTTTTAAAAATATTCTTACCTATTGATTTGCATCTACGACCTATCATTATTTTACTTCGATAAAATATATCATCATATATTCATCGCGATTTAATAGAAAACCAATTTTATGATTAGAGCGGCTCTTGTTTATTTTAAGAAAATGTATTTAATGGTAAATAATTAGCACTATAATCTAAAGTTTTTAATAAAATATGGAAGTCTAAGGGGAAGAAAAGAGGCTATCCAAGCCAAATGAAATGTATTTCGCTACGAATTCAATTTAGGAAACTTATAGCAGACGAATGTTTGTCTTTTCAGAGTATGAAAGTTATATTTCGATGAAAGATCTTCGGTTTAACTGTGAGCTATTGTTCAACTTTCGTAATTAAGTAATTATTCATTTTATACCTAAAGTTTTTACAATAGAGTCGTTAATTAAATAGGATTAATTTGAGCATCACATTTGATGTTACTTAGATGAAATAACTCGAATTCTCCTATCTTCGAATCTAGTAGCTTTTACTCTTTTTAAATGTAATATATATATATATATATATATATGTATATATATATATATATATATATATATATATATATATATATATATATATATATATATACATATATATATATATATATATGAAATGAATAACTCACAAAGTAGCACGTGGGTTCGCAATGAATGCAATGTCTCAAAGTCAAACGTTCCATCTAATCCTTTTGTTTTGACGGGCTTTACGAGTTGTTAGTCCTGGATATTTGGATTCTGAATTCTCCAATATCTTTGAAATTGACCATATACTATGTAACTCTTATCCTTTTTTCTAAAGTGTCTTTCCTCTGTGAAAAAAGACGTTCTATAATACAGATCCTGCTATCTCTTTTAATGTAAAAAAACATTTTGCTTATACCCTCCTCTATTTGTTTCATTGATCTTCCCTGTCTTTTAAAAAACTTTAACATTTCAGATGTTTTCAAATACGAGTCAACTATAAAAACATTCTAGGTTACAATAATTGCAATAATATGGGAGAGTCTATTCGATCGAATGTTCTGTTACTCCAAATAGATATTTTGGACAGACAGGAAAGCAATTATCTGTCCGTATTAATCAGAATAAATACAATGATAGGAGTGCTGTAAATAATAGTGCGTCCTTTGCGCATATGTCCTAAAATAACCACTTCGTATCTGCTTACTACTAATTTTTCTCCTAATATCCCTCTTTAGACTATCGTTCTATCCGTTAATCGTTTTAACCTTTTTTGCTCTGGTTTTTACTTTTTTTTGCCTCTCGATTTGACCTTGCTACCTGTTATAGCTAAATCCTAATATGAATTTACCCATGCCTCTCCTTCTTTCTCATTGGTGATTTCATGTCTTAGAGGCGGTATTTTATCTTATACTAGCTTTTATATACCTTTATTATATTATTTTCTCTTGTAGCTATCCTTGAGAATGACCTGAATAAAGTTCGAAAGTAGTTGGAAGCACCTTTTTCATCTTTCCTGCGGGACATTGCATTCATATATATATATATATATATATATATATATATATATATATATATATATAGTTATCCTTGATAAGGAACTTAATTAAGTTCGAAAGTACTTGGAAACACCTTTTCTTTTTTTCCTGCGGTACATTGTATTCATTTGCTACCCTCACGTGATACTTTGTGAGTTATTCATATATATATATATATATATATATATATATATATATATATATATATATATATATATATATTAGAAAAGTAGGGATTAATATATTTTATGTTTCCGATGTTCTGAAAACTATAAGATAAGATAACTAAAACAACGATGAACTCAAATATCACAAACTTCGCTACTTCGTAATCATTTAAAAGTACTTCGAATTACAAATCATGATTTTTCAAGGCGTTGTGCATCACCAACTTCAGATTCCTCAAAAACTGAAATATAGATCATTATAATTTTTCTTTATTTTCTAAAAGTCCTTTATGCTATGGGTGTTAAAATAAAAAATCAATTGCTTAGCGGATTGTCGTTATGGCGTTAAACATTACAGGAATTCAACGATAGAAAATTACTCAAAATTTACATCAACCTAAATTACTTCAAACAGGATGATACACTGAAGAAATTTCGGAACAGGAGCATACACATAACCTGCAATCATGTACGAACATAGATCTACCTTGTGTAGTAAGCTAGCATGGATATTGCACGACATGGGTAAATAAATAAAGGAACAGTCCACGACTACGCAAGATTCGAATGATACAGTACGTATAAAAATGAAGACAGAATATGAGAGATACGAGGGGCGGTCAATAAGGTTTGCAATTTAAATATAAGGAAACGAGATATGAGGAAAAGTGTTTTATAATTTTTCAATATAACTACCCTCGACTTCAATGCACTTGCGCCACTTGTCCATGAGGCTTCAAATTCCCGACAACCAGAAATCTCCCGACTGCTGTTCAATCCACTCCTGGACGGCGAGCTGGACATCTTCATCGTCCCCAAACCCGCGTCCACGCAGTGCAACCTTGAGCTGGCGGAATAAAAAGTAGTCGCTAGGGGCCAGTTCTGGACTTTAGGGGAGATGGTTTAGCTCCTCGAGTCCGCACTCGCTCAGGGCAGCTTGTGCAACTCTTGCCTTGTGGATAGGGGCATTGTCGTGGAGGAGCAGAACACCGTGTGTCAACTTGCCGCGCCGCTTCTGATGGATGCACCTCTTCAACCCAGCCAGTTCCTTAGTGTAATATTGGCCTGTGATGGTCCTTCCACGAGGCGCATAGTCCACCATCAACACTTCCTCAGAATCCCAGAAGATGGTGGCCATGATCTTCCCGGCTGAGGGTTGGGTCCGGAACTTGATAGGGGTTGGAGAACCCCTGTGCTTTCAGACCATGCTTTTGAGATAGGTCTTGTGATCCCAGTGATGGACCCACCTGTCACTATGCGTAACTTGAATCCCGCCGGATCTTGGTTGTATAGGAGCAGCAGCACCTACAAAGTTTGAAGACATTGAAGTCGATCATGGGGCGTGAGGTTTCTAGGGACCCAACAGGCAGAGACCTTGGTCAGGGCCAAATTTTCGTGGATGACGTTGATAACACTTCCATTTGATATTCCAAGTTCTGACTCGATTTCTTCGACCTTCACCGGTTGATTTTCAAGCATCATCCTCTCCAAACGGGCTACATTGTCCTTTTTGGTCACGTCTGACGGGCGTCCTGGACGGGGTCATCTTCAAGGACCTCACGACCATGGCGGAACTCCCTATTCCAGCGAGCAATGGTTTCATAGGAAGGGGCGGTGTCGGTGTACACTGCAACCATAAGTTCATGGATCTCTTTTGCATTCTTGCCTTCCTTAGTCAAAAGTTTGATCACTGCGCGGTGCTCAACCATTGTTGAAAATTTTGTGACTGACGATCTGCGATCAGCTACTGCTTATTAAATAGACAAGGCAGGAGCGTGTGGCTGCAGGTCTTGACTTGTCATAACTTGTCCTAAAACCCCCACAAACAGCCATCTTCCTTCCTCTATTTTGCCCTACCGATTTGCAAAACTTATTGACCGCCCCTCGTATGAACGTAAAAGTAATTAAATTAGATTTTACCTAATCCAGATCTCATTTAATATCAATCGCGACCTTGTTGTTAAATAAATAAATTTAAGTTGTCCCAATAAATGATAGCTAACCTAAACCTTCCATAAGAAGGTAATATTAATATATCAGGAAAGCTCAACTTTACAACTATTAAAAAATATTATAATTAAATTAATCTCAGTAGAATGGTTTTGAGTCCATCAAATAATAGAATTCGATAGGAATTAGCTATTAATTGTATTATTGCCCATTCCATTCCAAGATACCATATTCACAATTTATTAGGCTTCCAACTATTAATATTTTGATGCTTTTTTATTATTATTTTTAATTAACCTATTATTAAAGAAGCTTTTTCTTGGCACTGGTCTGACTGCTTTATAATAAAAAAAATACATTTAAGATTTTCTAAAGATCTAAAGTAGATTTTAAACTGTTTCACCTTGGCCTTTGATGAGAAACAGGGAGAGTTGGGCTAAGGCCCAAACGATAAGGTACCAAGTAATCTTCTTGGCCTAGATGCATTTGCTTTTCAATGAGTTTTTTAAAAATGGTTCGTCATAACCTAGTTCCCTAAGCAATGACAAAGAGAATATTTAAGTTCAAATGCAACGTTACATCTATGTAAGCAAAAACGGGTTCGCAACCCTGTGAAAAATATACAGTCATGGCAAAAGTTATCATTTTAAAATGATTTGGGAAGTAAAAATGGATTCACTACTCTAGATACTGGCAAGGTGAATGAGATGATTAGACATAAAATGAAAACAAGGAAAGTATTCAGTTAATAAGGAATCCGAGATGACATCTACTGCTACAGATAGCACACCAATTCACGTCAGAATTCGACGAAAAATATACTTGAATTACAAAGTATATTTAAATTTGCTAACCTTTATTTTAGGACGATACATAATTGCATTGATTCACACTTTTATAACAGATGCATAATCTAACTCAATAAATTAGTGTTATCGAAATAAATAAACTAATAATCCAAGAAGTGAAAGCAAAGTTTTAACCCAACCGATCTCTATTCAAAGGAAACCCAACCTATTAATCGATTAATATCAATGTGCTTCCTACCATATAGTAATTTGGTTAATTTATTTTAGTTTAAAAAATGTAACTTTTGTAATATTTCCTATTAAGAATGTGTAAGATAAAATGGGAATTGAATTGCGAGAACTAGTAATAGAGAGATAAATAATGAATATTGGAACGTTAATTTATAACATCTCGTAAGATGTAAAGAGGGTAATAAGATATGTGAGAAATGAAGATAAATTAATTAAGGTTCATTTTAATATGATATTCGGCAAAATCTGCAGAATATATATATATACCTTATGACAGCTGAAAAATGTCCCTATTTTTATAATGTAACTTGTTAGCCATTAGATACGAAGGTAAAAACGAGTATCATTACAAGGAAAAATATTAGAAATTTTATTAGCTAGAATTTTAACATTCGAAAAGACCACCACTGGACTTTATGCACTTATGAATACGATTATAAATTTTTTAGGGCATTCTGAAAAATATTGACATTGATGGATGCAATGCTTTCTCGAAACTTATTCTTCAGTTATTCTATATTATATGGTTCAGCTCAGAATAGCCTTTCCTTAACAAAAATCAATAGAAAATAGTCTAGAGGTGACAAGTCAGGTGACCCGGCCAGCCGCCAGGGTAAATTTGTCCTTGCGACATTAGTCAGTGGGGAAATCGAGCCTAAAATCATGCCATGATTTCACATGCAGTATGGGCTCCAGCGCCACTATGCTGAAACCATTCGTCAGGATATGTGTTATTGGCACAATGCCTTTGAGCGTGTCAAGATATCAGACAGCGTTAATCGACTGAGCTTCTCCTATTTCATGGTTATCAAAGAAATAGGGCAATTAAATCTTATTTCCACTTAGTCCAGTGCATATTGTTATATTTGGGGAGTGCAAAGATTTTTGAAAGTGATTACTTGGCTTTCTTACTGACCACTTCCTTACTTCTGTTTATTTAGCATTCCTTTCAGGTAAACCTGACACTCATTACGGAAAATTATTTTCTTCAATAATAATTTTTATCATCGTATATTTCTTTAATTAACAAAATAATAACCTTCGTTGCTTATCCTGCATTGAGATTTCTTGATGACATTGACTTTTGTATGGCTTTAAATTAAGATTTTTTTTGAGAATAGTTCGCGCAGCTTCTTCATTCAAATATGTCTCATCAGGCAATTTTTCATTGACTTTGTTCCATCGTCATCAATTACAGTCCTTACCTTGTCAATATTCGTTTCCGTCCTCACGCTCTTCTTACAACCGGAATTTTCTTTATTTAAATTAAGAATTATTCTGTGTGCATTCCTTTTGGCGTAACTTCTTTTGATTTTTTCTTCGTCTAATCGTATACCATATCTTTCTTGAAAATGACGAATTGATTTGATTATGTAGCTATGTCGAATCATTAATCCTACGACAAATATGCGCGGTTTAAGAGTTAATTATACCATTTTTGAGAGCCTAAAACAGAACTGTTTAATATTTTCATATATAGGCTATCCTAGGCTGGGATAGGCTATCTACCGCAAGCCTAGGCTACCTACGCTAGCTCACAAAATTTCAAATACTGTTTTTTTTTCGGTGTAATGATACTTGTTTCTTCCTTTCAAGTTTTAAGAGTTAATAAATTTCAGCATTATAAATACAGGGGACCTCTTTTCCTGTCACCTGGTATAAAAGTTCACCGAACAAAACCTATTCACCTTGGACGGGAGCGCACCAAAAAGTGTGTAATACTTTACAGAGCCTCGATAACAACTGCATCAAATAATCGTGCATTTCGACAAAATTTTGTGAATGTCATCCCTGACCTTTGACACTTTTTTCGAATTCGTCCCATAGATTTTCGATGGGTTTCAGATCTGGCGATTTTACCGGCTAATTGAGATGTGTGGTTATTTCTGAATATTAAATATTCTAGTGACGCACAATTTAGCCCGTGAGCGAGGAGTTGTCATCCTGGAAGAGAAGGATTAGAATGTTAAGTTTCGAATTAAAATGAAGTAAAAATAGCAAAACCTGGTCGTCTAGTAGCTCGATGCACGCATACTCTTCCAAAGTGGTTTTCACCTCAAACAAAGCCCTCATTTCCACATAATTAAAACAGCTCTAGTACTTTACAGACTTTTTCACCTTAAACCGTACACTATATGCAGTCTTTCTTGAACGCGCCAAAGGATATAAGGAAAACACCACGCAAGAAATCATTCACATATAGGCGAAATTTATGAATCCTCATCACACATATCCTCCCGATACAATAACTATAACAGGTTCATCTTATTTTAAAATAGTTAAAAACGCTACGTGACTATTGTTTTTAGCGCGATTATATATATATGGCTACTTTAAATTCAATATATATAAACATCTATAATAAAGAAAACGTTTATGAGCAGAATAAAGTTCGCGTTCACTTGAAATTTACGAGTCTTGTTTCATTTTGGACATTTTTGCTTTGATGCATCCTGAAATTATTATTATGAAAACTTTCTGCATAACTAATGAATATGTATATATGTAAAGATTCAAAAGCATACATTTTTGACTTAAATGGACAACGAATACTACTAGGTGAATGAAAATGAAAAAAAAGTTTATTTTTGAATTATGAATTTCAATACGCCAAAATGATCTAAAGGAAAATTGCAGCAGGAAGATAAAGAAAAGAGAAAAATTTAAAGGTTAAAGCAATAATACAATGTTTGGGAATTTTGAGATTGATGGAGGAAGACAGATGGTAATAACTCAACGGAATGGGAAATTTGAAATAGCTTTAATGGTATTCTAATCAAGACACCGAAATGAGTTCTGACATATCCATTGCGCTTGACCTATATATTATTTTAACTAATTAACTAATTCCGCTACCGTTAATTGATCTAATGGCATTTTAAGGTGAGAAGATGAAATAAAAGAACAAAATATTCGGCAAGATGGAGGTTCATTGAGATAATATGCCTATGAATTACCACAGGGAAGAAAATAGCATAACTCTGAGGTCCCTTGTACATAACACAACTTAGTAATTTGCGCCTTGTCCCCATTTAAAATACTTCAAACATCTTTTACTAAGTTTTTTATCGATTACACGCTATTATAATAAGGACGTAAAAAAAATATCACAAATCTACAGACAAACAGTTATCATATGTAATGTTAACCCCGTATGCGAAGGTCACAAGCATCAAAAGCACCTTTAATACAGGTGAAACCTAAACGATTGTGTGCCCTTCCATCTTCACACGCGGAAAAAATTCATGCTATTCTAGCTGACTGAACAACTTCAAATACACAAACATTCTTTGCAAATGGCTTCAAAAATTGCCAGGAAGATGGCAACTTTTAAAATATAAGCAATTAATTTCCCAATCTTTATATAACTGAAGATTATTTGCTTGTTT
Organism: Ceratothoa steindachneri; assembly: GCA_963969495.1. NCBI lineage: Eukaryota > Metazoa > Arthropoda > Malacostraca > Isopoda > Cymothoidae > Ceratothoa > Ceratothoa steindachneri. The sequence goes on from OZ018332.1 coordinate 109,263,520, forward strand.
TTCTTAAATAAATGTTATTTATCATGCAAAACCTTTGTGTATATCCTTTATTATTCATAACATCAAACGAAAATGTGCTTAACAATTGAAAAGTAATAGTTACTAAAAGACTTCTTATTTAATCTTGTGATGATTCTGGAATTTTAGAAAGGATTCTATTTTCTCTCCCGTAGTATCTTCCTAGTGTTGGAAAAATTAACACATATTTCAACATAGGATATTACACCTCTCTGCACCGTTGTGCTTATTTTAGAAATGCGAAAAAATGATTTCGTGTGAAAGTCTGGACTGTTAATTTAACCTTAGTATCATGTAAACTAGGAAACTTCTAATGTTTAAAGTTTGGTTTTAATACCTGTATGAATCTCCGTTGGATAGTCAATCAGAAGGTACTAGTTACATTACTCCATCGAATAGATTAAAAAATAACCGCAATTAGTTATCCAGAGATATGCTATACGAATGCTATTAACTAATAACCTCAAATTAGTCCATTATTTCACAACCCTCACTCTTACAAAGTTTAAAACAACTAGTTGATTTCTTTACATTTTATTTTACAAAATTCATTCGTATAAAGATGTTATTAATATATATTTTGAAATCAAATTGATATATAGAGGGGAGATATTTTCCAACGATCTTCCAAATTGTATATGGCAATTACATAAATAAAAGTCTTATTTAGTAATTATGCTTTACTCGCTAAATGTAAGTCAAAGAGATAAAAAAACATTGCTTCAAACTAATAAAAACTGGTTTGTTATATTTGAACGCATATGTGAACATTTATTCAAAATTTCTTTCTCTCTAATTTATACGTTTCTTATTTTCTATTTTCGCAGGTAAGAATAAAGAGAGGTCGTGAGAGGGGAGGCAAATCGCTGCTTATGGTTGATGCGCTCGACTGTTTTCCCACTTCAGTTCCACTTTTCGGACTCAAGTAAATATTATTTTGTTTACCTCACGCCTTCCAAAACACCTTTGTTTCCTTTGACAGTCCAGAGAGCAGCGAAATTCATAGTGAAGATGGGGACGGTAAGTGGGTTTTAAGTAGACTTATTCAAGTTGGACAAAAAAATAGTCGTGACGAAGTTTCCTAATTCACGAGTTTATTTCTTAGGGGAGTATCATACTTCTTATTTCTCTTTTACTACTACTGGTACTTCTATTGCTATTAATACAAATAATAATAATGATAATGATTTCTATAATTTTCCATGTATGCTTTACTCGTTATTGGATATTGTCTACAAAATTTTTCTGGTTAATTATATTATTTGCTCTAGTGATTAATCATAAATAATTACAATTTTCCATTTGTAGATACAAAAGTGTCCAGAATGCACTGATCAATAATTTCAAGTGAAGATTTACAAAACAATTGTATTCCTGCCCTTTTGTGTAAATCGGCTTAAGATTTCTCCTATACATTTGCCATTGCAGCAAATTAAATGTATTGAGAGTACAATGACCTCTAAATAGACGGCTGTTAGAATTATAATCTCAACAGGAACCTACAATAATATCTCTTACCCATTCATCACATAAATTATCGATGCCCTCATCTAGAGACAATGAATGAATGAAACTTTACGTTGAATTTCGACCTTCATCCCAACGCTCTATAATAATTATATTATTATTTCAATTATTTTATAACCTTATTTGTTAAGTTAGAAAATTCTGTCAAATACTGTTTTAATAACCATCTTTAAAACATAATTGCCTAGTTGTTTATCCTTGCAAAGAACGCAATCTCTTATGGTTTTAATAGAAAATTATTACCGACATTCAAATAAGTCCTTTTATTTGGCTCGAAGAAATACTGACCCTTTTATTTCCACATGGTTTTAAAGGTTTCATTGAAGTAAAATTAAAACAAAAATTCGTGTGCAATTGAGCTCAACCGAGATTAAAATTAAATTCAGATTATTAAGGCGAAGAATATAAAATGCCATTGTAATAAGAGCTTGCATTGCCATTATATAATAAAATATTAAGGAAAAGATTAAACGGAAAATAATATTAATAAATTCATTAATTCAACCTATAATTTATATAGATGAAAGTGAGTTTTAAAGTGCTGCTGATTTTCTATTAGAATTGTATCCATTATTCTTATGCAGATCTTTTAAAAGGTGCAATTAGGTAGCCCATATTAATGACTATGAGGAAAGTGATGTACGAGTGCAATCTTAAAGTTCTAATAATTTGGAGAATTTTAAAATTGGGGGAAAACTGGATTTAATTCGGTCTTCTGCTATAGGGTCAAGCAACATCTTTTGTGAATCAGTGTGACAACTATCTTGTGCGTGGGTGCGTATCTCGTTGAGTTACTTACATTTTTTGTAAAATCCCGTTGCATCAGTAGCGGGTAAGTAAGGCCTACAGCCTAATTGTAGGTATTTATTCATGAGATTTTGCGATTCTGCTATCCATTTCCAAATATGAATTATCAACTTAAACTATAATAAAACCGTTTAGTATTTTAGTGTTCAAGTCCTTGTCAGCCTTCGTGGTAAATCTCTAATCCCTATCCCATGCGTAAATCTTCAATTGAGGTTTTAGTCTCATGCTCTTATCTCACTTTATCTCAATTTATCGACGAATATCTACTGAGATCACATATGTTTTACACTTCCCTTACGATTGTGTTATAAAAGCTTCGGCACGATTTCTCACAAAATGATATGGGTAAATATATCTTATCGCTTCCAGTTCACCATGCATATATAAAACTATGCCATGCACAAAGTGTTAATCCAATCTACTCCTTTCTCCTTCTATAAACCTTTAATACAGATAACATAAGAAGAACATAACTTTTAGTAAAAAGATTTGAGTTTACGTGCAGGAATATTTAAGGAAAAGTTGTGTTAGATTAAATTATATCATAGTGATATGCCGACAAATGTTAATGTTATGGTCAATTCTAACAGTGAAGTATAAATTAGCCTGACTTAAATTCACTTTTGTTTCTCTGTGAAGGCTGAACTTTAGAAAACATGGAACCATGGAAAATGTTCTATCCAATAGATTTTTATGAGGAATCAATAAAAAGTAGCTCTTAAAGCATTAATGTTCTCGTTTAAGCTTTGATCGTGTATTACTCAATGGAAAGCGCACCACATGGAAAAAAGTAATTAAAAGTAAGTTTGCCTTTATGTATTTATAACAGTGTTTAAGCAACCTACACTGATAAAAGTGCTCCATCTCCTATATTTATCTATGTTCTCGTGATTTAAAATACGACAATCCTTACAGCAAAGAGAACACTCCGTCAGCTTGCTAGAGTTATTCCTCACACAAATGTCACAGAGATGCCAATACCCGAGACCGGAGAGACATCTTACCCACAGCAACAAAGCAAACAAAGCCATGATTCTCGAGTCAAAGGTGAAGTCACTATCATACATTCAACGCTTTTACTTTATTCGCATGGCTCTCTCGATAACAGTTTTTATACGCTTCTGTATTTCTCCTTCGAGAGGATACGAAGATAACTCAATTTCCTTCTATACACTTGAAGGTGTGGTTTAATAATAGAATAGAAAAAAAACAAAAAAATATCTACAGAAATAAAATGGTTAGTAAACCAAAACACAATTTTATTCATAAAGTTATTATTTAGTGTGTTGGCCTTTTCTCTTCATGACTTCTGCCAATCGTTCTGCCATGCCGGATATGAATTTGTGGAGAATAATTTGTTTGATAGTATTGCACTCTTGTACTAACAATGAGAGAGAGTTCTGCTTCTGCTTTTGCTTCTATATTGGCTTTTTTAAGAAAAACCCAATAGATCTAAATCAGATTAAGATCAAATAAGACTCCGGGCTTCAGGCCAAATACAGAATATTTCAAAGGTTTGTATTTTTAAGCCACTTTGTTACCAATCCAGTTTTATGTCACAAAACTTCATTGTTTTTGCATCTTTGATAAGTGGTGTCCTTGAATCACATTTTGGTACTAATATTTTTTTATTTGGTTATTTTACGAAACTAATGTGAGGTCTGAAAATGCTTTATTGTTGTAAAATTCACGATGCATGGAAGCGTTTTACTGACTTTCTCTAGACAATCGATCACCTAAATGTCATAAACTATAAAATATGCTCTTTGTCAGTAATATTAACATTGACCCCTTCAACCTTGTTCTGAACTTTGTACCTTCTGCTGAACGAAAACCTGCCCTTGATTTTTCTTAGTAAGTAATGGATAGTTTGATAATATCTTTGTCACCAGACCGATGTCTGCAATTATTTGTTTACCATGCGTTTAAAGGAAGATACACTAGCCTGTTACCAGTCTTGAGTAGTTGTACAGCAATTAGAACTACACATGGTAGAACTAAGTCCTAGGGCCTTTTACGGAGCAGTTTGACTTGGCGAGAGCTGCTCGTTCTTACTGGCACATTAGTGCAGTAGAAATTTATTTACAAGAGTGGTCACTTCCGTGGAGAGCAATAGGGATTTCAAAAGTTTCTTTCACAGTAACCATTGTTAGCAAAAAGATAATAATGCAACAATGCAAACGCTAAAGGAAAAACAATAACAGCGAAATAATAGATCTTGTATATACCATGATTATGTTATATCGAAATAGATGTCTCTGTCAAACCTATTTCCCCTGACTGTATATATATATATATATATATATATATATATATATATATATATATATATATATATAACTAATTGAAACTAATAGCGAGTTGATTAAATGCTGAAAGAAATCACTTCATAGGTAAACAGTATTTATGTTTTTGCAAGAATAGTTTCGTTATGAAGTTTGCCTTTTTATCTTTGATCATACATATACTAAGAGAAGACATCCATCCATACATAGATAACTCAAACAGAACAATTTCAATATATATATATATATATATATATATATTTATCTATATAGAAATATATATATATATATATATATATATATATATATATATATATATATATATTTATCTATATATATTGACAAAAGACACTTAAAATCTACTACAAAAACCTATAAACTATCAAATTATTACTGAATAAAACTATCACAGCCAAGCATCTCACTATGTCAGTCGTCGGTCGGTAGATCCCCGGTTTACTTTCTTTCATTTTTGTAATAACATTGTAACTAATCTGCTGCTTCTAACAAAATTTCAAACCCAAATGTTGTTTTACATTTTCTTTCGATCACAGAATTGCCACTGTCCTCCCAAGGGTAGTCCTGGAATTATTAAAAGATTTCAAAGGCGTAAGGTCATAAATCAGAATAACTGAGAACATGCGACTTTTTGGAAAACAAACATTGTTATTTTGACCCCATGAGGACTATAAGCTTCTCCAAAAAATTTCTGTATTGGCATGATAACAACAACCATCATCCTGAGACAGAACATGCACCTGCAAAAGGGTGCCATTAAACTCCTATGTGACAAAGAACACAGACAACAAATAACAAGAAACATCTTTGTTTACAATATTAGCATCCTATTTAAAAACTCCGATACCTTTCGTTTAAGAATTCTAGAGACTTTTTGGATCAAATAGATAATTCTGAGCTCAATGCGGAACCTACAAGCACATACAGAATTCTTCCCTTCTTATATTAAATATCTGAACAGTACCCACTCCACCCATTATATAGAATGGCAAAAAAACAAAAAAATCAATCTTTCAATCGGAAATATGAGGCTCAAGTAATGCGACAAATACGAATATGACAAAGCAAACTTGAACAAAACAAAGAAGGAGAATGGACCTTCACAAAGGAGGAATATACAGAAGCACTAAAATCATTTAAGTAGCAGGCACCATATTATGGGAGAATATCAAAATTGCACGCCGTAGAAGCGCCAAACAATATCGACGAAACAATGATCACGATTTACAACATATGTGTGCGAGGGGATTCTTCTCTCAGTATTTAAACAGTGTTAAACGATCTTTCTCCACAAACCATGAGAACCAAAATATCAGTGGAAATGTTACCGACACAGATCGCTTTGAGAATTTCTCGTAAAACTTTTCGAAAAACTCATAAACGACAGTGTTGTAGAGTCGAGCATCAATGCTAGCCAAGGATTGATTCTGCGGTGACGCAGTAAGGGAACCTGCCAAAATCGAGGGTAATTGGCCTAAATAATCAATTCTTCAGGGTTCTAGGTTTAGAGGAACTAGTTTCAGAAAAATAACTTTACTATATACAAAGAAAATATTATTAGCAAAAGTAAATAAATGAAAATGAATAAGATGAGACCTTAGGTACCAAACGAAGGGGGGGCATATAACTTACGATCATTGCTTCCAGGGAAAGTGTAAATAACGGGTAGACTCACATAAATCCTAATTGACCGGAGGCAATGTTGCCAAGGCGTTTTATAAGGTTTGTATACAAGGACGGAGGACAAATTTGACAGTGCTAAATACCTCAAAGATACTTTGCAACTCCTTAAAAGATATAAGGGCCATATTATGCAATAAATCTTACAAAGGAGAGGAAATCCTGTTAGAAGAGGGCGTCCCACAGGAGGGCTGCTTGAGTCCAACATTATACATAGTATACACCAAAGCATCCCTCAGATTACGCATGACTGTGCAACATCATTATAGTTTGCGGACGATATGTCGCAAATCATTTCCAGCCACTCCAAGAACCCAAGGGACATTTTTCAAATATCAGCAAGATAGATAAAGAATATAAATGATTATTTTAAAAGGAATAAAGATGGAACAAATCACGAAAAGTTTAAAATTAGCCCCGTCGATAGTGGAAAGTGTGGCATTATTGTCCTGGATAGATATTAATATTAACACGAGTTGAAAGGGAGAGTCTTAGGTCTCAAAGGGACGTATAATTCTCGTATACAAGAGAGGAGTGAAAAAAGAAAACTTTTTAGTCGCGAGCAAGTCTAGTCCCGGGCGACTCTATATCTCACTATGTCGGTCGTCGGTGGGTCAGGTCCGCATTGCATATTATTCTTTTAGTTAATAAAATTGTAGCTATTTGGCCGATTCTTACGAAATTTGAAATTCTTACATTGTTTTACATTCTATTTCGAAGAATACAATTGCTAAAGTGCTTTCAAGGTTAGTCTGGGAATTATTGAAAGATTTGAAGGTTGCATGTTCTTAAATCAGATCCCTTTATAGATTCAAATAACAGAACTCGAGCAACAATGATGAGCTGTATCTCGCTCTCGTATCAGCACTACTGATGTACCCCAAAATAGTAGAACCCAACACAATTGAAATCAGATGGTGAGGATAGAAATAGAAATATTCCAAAAAGGGCCACCATGTTCATCACCAACAAAAACATAAACGAGAGAATACCGTTGAGAGAACTATACAGATGGTCAGAACGTGTAACCAAGCTATGGAATAAAAAAATGAAAATAACTACCACATAGAAAATGGAAAATAAAACACTAACAGACAAGGAAACACGAAGAATAAGACATCAACAAAGGTATGAAGGAAAGAAAAGAAAAACATGAAAAAATATACTGAAATTTAGCTAATAGCAAATAACAAAATAAAATATAAACACATAAGAAAAAAGGAAAAGGAAAAAAGCAAAATAATAACACGAGGAAACAAAGATAAATTCATAAATATATATATATATATATATATATATATATATATATAAATATATATATATATATATATATATTACAAGAGAAAGAGAAATTGGACGCGAATGAGCAATGAGACAAGAAAACTGAGTTTTCTTTTAAGATAAGAGAAAAGGACATTAGAAGAACACTAGAATTAAAGAGAGCAGAGGGCGGCACAATTAACCTTAAAATTGTGAGTAGGTAAGAAGATTTGGTATAAAAATTCCTTGGAGGTTCCTAGCTTAGGGCGATACTGGGATTGACGGAGTAACGCTTTAGGCCAGGGAGAGTCACTGTGCTTGGTAGCTTAACGGTAGAGCGTCTGACCAGCAATCAGTAGACCCGGGTTCGATTCCTGGCCAGAATTTCAAACTTTTTCCCCTGGCGTTATTTCTGTCTCCTCGGTAAAGGATTGCCTTCATTGTGCCCCCTCTTTGATCCTAGTGTTCTTCCAATGTCCCTTTTTCTTACCTTTAAAAAACTCCTGTTTCTTGTCTCTTTAAGATTCGCGTCAGATTTTTCTTTCTCTCGTACTATATCGTTATATAGTCCACAATACAAGGTTTCAGCATCTTCTTTTTGTCTTTAAAATTGTTTTGAATGGCAGAAGATAAATATGTGTGTGTGTGGCTATGGGTGTGTATGTGTGTGTAGGGATGTTAACTAAGAAGTAACAAAGCCAACATTATAAAAAAGCGCTTATATTACAGTTATAAACAGAAAACCAGTTACATGTATACTTATCTTATATACTAATCCACTACCCACTCATCCCCATCAATATCAGACCCTAAATATCCAAATCAAATCAACATTATTCGATTGCTCTGAATGCGGGAAATTTTCTGCCCTATCACAGAATACCTTAACCGGTAAAGCTGGCAAGCACCCGCGGGAATCGAAGTGAAAACGACGCAAATTTTTATATTTTATTCGCTACGAAACTTAAATAAGATAATTATTTATTGTGTACATAAGCGGATGTATATCTGGTTAACCCCTAAAACCTCCTCTTCAATGGAATGCCACTCTAGTTTACCGTGATGGTCTTTTCATCACCTCGTCCTAACTATGCAATTTAATGTGAGATGCATAATTGGAAACGCTAGTGAATTTAAGTGTGTATATGAGCCCACTGTGGAACCCGCCAACAACATTGGCAATCTCAAACTATAGGCAACAACACTTAATAGTATGATACAAGTAAATCGATTATAACCTAGGAAATTCCCCAAAGGGGTCTACTCCTCGGAATTATTGTAAATTAAGGTGACAGAGAATACAAACAAAGAAAATATAATTGAGATCATTACAGGAACAGCGATGACAGGGAGACCCTAAACACTCGTGGGTCGAGTAACAGAAAAATTAGAAAACCAAAATTTATAAATCTCTTAATAAAATGAACCCATTGCCAAGATAAGAGTCGTCGAAGCCGCATTTCACACAACCAGAAGAAGAAGACCACAGGAGAAACATAAAAAGAAGCAAAGAAAGAAAAATCACTGACTCACTTCACCAGATCAGAGACTCCACTGAAAAAAAACTAAATAAATAAGAAATAGACAATTATAATTTGTAGCCTGAGAAATTAAAGATCCTTCAAAGGAAGAAAATATTTAGATAAAAAAAATAAAATATTTATGAAAACTTCTTCAGAACAATCCCCCCGGATGTAATCCTAATTCGGGAGAAAGAAAGAAATAGGAAAATAAAAAAATAAATATCTAGAAATGCACTATCCTTGCTACTAAGCATTTGGGAGAAGCATCCGATGGAGCTGCAATGCCTGTAAAGCAAGTACTAAAATTTAAAACAATCAATGAATATATAATGCATATTTAGCAATTTACCTATGAATGGAAATAAACAGATATTGGCAAAAGGCTACCAGCAACCTAGGCGCCTCAAATTATGCGTACAGAATTTTACTCCCCTATTTACCCATAGATCGCCGGTTATCTCTTTAGGCGATCTTAAAGCCGATTGCGGGGAATCAAGGGTATATATATATATATATATATATATATATATATATATATATATATATATATATAAATACAAACAGAGTAGGAAAACAACTTAATAAAATTATTAACAAAGGAATACTGCAAATATTTGATCCAACTTTCTAACGTACATACCTATGAGGAGAATCTATTACAAAACAACACATCTGCCTGCTCTTTAACTACTACATGCAACCTGTAGAGGTTCCCTGCAGTAGCCACACTGCAACTCTAATGCAGGACAATAAGCAACCTATACAGATCCATTCTATGAAAGCCTACCATATAGCAGATTAAGAAAAGTACAAATATTTACTTCGGTGTACGTACCAAACCCACTCAGAGAGGCCAATCTAAAGAAAATTGATGTGAACTGTACAGGAGTAGAGAAGAAATTGCAATGCCATATGACGGGGATCCTCTTACTTATATATACTAATATATATTTTTCAAATAGTTTATATAAATATTAAACTCATAATCCTACTTGTGAAATTTAAGAAATTTTGCAGTTACTAACTAGTTTAAATTTAAAAAAACAAAACAAACAAAAACCTGTCTTTTTACTATAAATGTAAACTCAAATTTTAGAAATTGTTTAAACTCGAATTTTTCCTATTCAAAGCTAAAACTATCAATGTTATATTTATATCTTTAGAATCTTGCTTTAGTATATATTTTATATGCTTAAAAAGATGATCGTATTATGGTCGAAACTGTGCCACTAAATAAATCAAAAAATGTCAGCAGCAATTTTTCTTGCCTTTGGATTTCTGTTAAAAATTAAATTCAGGCTCTTGAGAAGCAATTGTCTTCACTATATATATATATATATATATATATATATATATATATATATATATATACATATATATATTAATAATAAATTACTGGAACGACGAGATTAGTGTAATGCTGCAAGTCCAATGTGTTTATTGCCTGTTTTGGTGAATAATAACGGTAATATCATATTAGGAGAATAATATCTATACATTTTTAATCACTATAGGTTAATATTCTCGTGTCTGTATGAAAAATAGCTAGTCTTCGTGATAACTTTGGATAGCCGTCAGTATGTTGTGGATCTCTTCACGTTTTGTTGGTATTAAGTAACATCTTATGTATTTTATATCGTAGGAAATTAATCATTAGAGCCTGTTTGTCGAAAGGTTGTTCATGTTATATACAAACACATCTCATTAGGAGAGAAAGTTTTCCCTTCCTTTCACAAGGATGCTTAGAGCAAAGCATGAAAGCTCCTTGGCTGCCTTTTACAAAAGAAGATGAACCATGGAAATGTGTTGGCCTATTTAATACACTGACGTTAAAAACACTCGAGCCATAATAAGCACTCATTACCTCCTCGTCTTTTGGGGTAAATTGTATAAGAGAATTCACGCGAATTCACGTCTCAATGTACATAAAAGTCATTATATTATGGTTCCTTTTGGTTAGTAATGGTGGTAATGCTATTATCATTAGTGCTTTTCCTCGAACAAGTAATATTCATGAGGCTAACATATCATGTAGATTTATATTTAAATATTTTCCTACCCTCCTGTTTCTTTGAAAACCTATGCAACCTTTGGCTATTTCTTGTGCAGAATCTAATCATATTCAACCTTTCTTTATGCTCTAAATATTATTTCAACTTATACTAGTAAACATATAAAAAATGATCTTTATTTTAATACAGAGTAGCTGTTTATTGGCAAAATCATATATAATGAAATTCCACTCAAATACTTAGTCATTTTTATATATATGCGACTAATTACTTAAACAGGGAGATGAATCTTCAAATATATTTAGAGGGTCATTTCTGCATCTTAAACTTCATAGGAGAAAAAGCAAGACTGTATCTCATAGTACCTCTATATCATACTTTTTCAAGCCAAAATAGTGATATTCCTTGCCAAAATAAAAACAGACCATTTCATTTAAAAATATTAAATATATTTAACAAAACCTAACCTAACTAATGAGGGTATTTTCTTTTTTTTTTGTTATCTCAACCTAGATTTTGATAGAAATCTTAACTTTTCTAAATTTCAATTATAAAATAGTTGCGTAAAACCCAATTTTTTCTTTGAGCAGTAGTGTAATGTATTTATAAATGTGATACAGTTGCAATTTAAAATCAATGTCTCGTAAATCTCACGGTTATAAATTATTGCTTTGAGTCTACCCCATGTAATATATCAAAACACTAACTTAATTTTATGTTTTACAGTTAATAAAATTTCTTTAACAACCAAATTCTGCAGAGCATTCAAATATGACAAAATGGACACTTAAATGGAAGCAGATATGCTTCGCAAACTTTTTATATTGCTATTTCAAAGTTATTTCAAATCTTCTAGTTTCAAAATCATATCGCTTTTTTCATGCTCATCCAGTGAACTTGAAGGGTTTTAAATTTATAAAGTTAAAAGAAGCATATTTGTGGAGCAATCTCAAACTTGTTGGTTTACATAAATGGCCTTCGAACAAAGCTCATTTCACGCCTTTCTCGAAAAATCACTCACATTTGATCTAGGGTTTTATTTTTATAGTGTTCTAGACTTATCCACTTAGAGAGTGAAATTTATATCAACGAATCCCAATTTGTCATTATCTTCCAAATTTTTAGTGTTGCGCTTTTATACGTATTGATGTTTCATAGATTAAAAATTCCGTCATTAAAAGAGATACGGTGAACCTTTACGTCCCTATTTTTATTTAAGATTTAAATTTATATTAACTTTGCTTTTAATCGTCTTTTAATATGAAATTTACGTTATGAACTACAGAGGATTCAAAGTTTATGATTAAATCCGGAAAGTTTTCTGAATATGAATTTAGGAAGCAAGCTGATTAATGAGCGAATACGTGATTAATTTGATAAATTATTACATTTACAGTATATTATTTCCCTTCTACTTTTGAAATTAAATTACTTTCTAACCTTTCAAGTTCTTTTTAATCTTTGCTTTCCTTAGAGATATCAATTCGACCAAATTATCAAAAGCTCTTAATTTCGAAAGTGTTTTCCATAAAAATAATTTTCTAAATATAAATCACCTAGAGAATAACCTTAAAATTGAGTGTAGGATCGATTTAACCAAATATAGAAAACCTCTTATTAAAGACGAACTTAGTACATATTTAATTATTAGCTCATAAATTGGAATCTATAATAATTATGCATAAGAGTGAAAATCTATGAATATTTGTTATATATGGTTGGCCAAAAAGTCCTGACTCACTTAGGAAACGGAAGCTTGTTTACATTTTTTTTCGTTAAAGCTGATTTGTATTTGGGAAAGATTCGGATGATGGCTGATCGGTAAAAGAAGATCGTAGGGAATGATGGACTTTATTTTCAAAAATAAATGTTGTCGTTGCTCAATAAAATGTTGTTGTCGTTGTTTCCCTTGGCCAAGCTAATATAAAGTAATACATTTAGCATATTTAAAGAATATAACCTCGTAAGTAAACATATAATTGCAATATTAAATTTATAAAAATCAATGAGATTTTTAACGTTTTATTTGAAATTCTCTCAAGATTTGTTATAATTTCAATTTTATATTCAACTTCATTCTTTGACATATTTTTATAATTAAGTCTTGATTTGCCCCTTGCCATTTTTTTAATTTTTTTACATTCCAGATGACAACACCCTTTTGAAACAATTAAAAATAACTGAATTTCTAATGATAATAATAATTTAACAGCGTTCTGTATTTTTCTTATTCGTCAGTTTACTTCCACCAAACCTCAATATTTTCCCCTTGTGTTTTGTTTCCTGTTCTTTCTGTAAGATAGCTGCTTTGGTATTGTAACTTATTTTTATTAAGTATACGTGACGGCCGAACTCATACACTGGAGCTTTCAAATTATTTTTTATGTTACTTTCAAATAAGTATTTCTGCTTCCCATTTTTTCTACTTTTACCATTTGATCCATCTGCTCTCACAAGGTGGCCTCCTTTCGTTATAGTAACTAAACCGTCTTAGAATGATCTTATCGACCTGCTGCTCCCTAGCTTCTCAAGAAATATCTACAGCAAACTTCAGATCTGCACCGTTCGTACCTGTTTAATTCTGTTTGCTTGAGAATTTTCAATTTGAGCTATATGTCTACATAGAATAAACTATTAATACACCCATGTCTTCAAAATATTACCAGATAAATGGGGTTAGCATTCATTAGTTTCATCAAAGTTTATTCGCCTGAAATATCATCACAGGTCTTATAAACTATCTATACCCATTCCATCAAATGCTTTGGCTCTCCGATGCTTCTTCCCAAATTATTCATTATTAACTTGATATACAAAAAATCTCCTCTTTCTTAGTGACTTTCTGCTTCCGGCTCACAAATGCTTTAGAATTTAAGGACAGTGACGGATCAACCTTTCAATGTACAAGTACTGGAATTCTAAAAAAGTAGAGGCGCAGCTTCGATACTTAACGATTTACTGTCCTCCACATATAACCTGATACAGTAATACGCTGATGAATAAACACTCCATTTATCCACATTTTTATAATTTGAGATATCTTCTATCACTCTTGTGGTCCTCAATTGGGTAAGCAAAATTTTTTAAATTTTGATGCCTATAAGACCCAATATTTACCTATCGTGCTTTCAAAAACTCCTTACAACTTTCATCTCTTTGAAGGTTCTATAAAATCACCACGTGACTCAATAAACTTAATTCGTGTTACTGTAATTTGCACCCTATCCTCGAAACCCCGCATCATAGCAATAGCTTTGTCTCCCTCTGAGATACTGGATGTCATGTTTAGATGTTGTAACTTCTTTTCTGAACAGTTGCTTCGTTTATACAAGAGACTGTTTTTTCACTGGGTGAAGAACTGTTGTCAAATTTGGTGTGGATCTCGGAATTGAATCGAAAATAATTTGCTTAGGAACTGCTCCAGTCTGACTTTCAATATGTACCCCGTTCAACTTGGTGGCAATTTTTGTTTCAGTCTTCCTCTTCTACAGATAATAGATTGGTTGAACATGTTTGAGATGTCTACTTGTTTACCCTTAACACTAACTCGACCACGCAATATTCAAGAGGATGTTGATTTGCATGATTTAGTTATTGGTTGGCCTTAGGGAGCTCAAAGGTGAGCCTTTTTGATGCCTGCTCCTTTCGTGGCTTGTCAAAGAACTGGACCTCTTTAACTTGTCATAGCCTTTCCAATAATTATGATCTGGACCTTAATAAAAATTAATTTTTTTATTTCTCAGAAATTCTTAAACACTAAGAGTGCATAACTCCGCTAACACCATTGTCATTATAACTTTTTTGTAACGGCAGAATGAATTTTGATTAAAATCATGATTCATTCGTCGAGAGCTTACCTGAAGCAGCATCAGGAATCATGTGTCTATCTTAGGTATTTTGTGATTTATCAAAAAAAGCTGATTTTTCCATGAGGGCAGATCCGGATCTTTTATTCACCAAATATAACTTTTTAACAATAATAGACAGCCAAATTCTGCTTGAGCATATTAACTTTTAATTAATTATCTATGGTGCTTTTTAATGAAAGTCCATATTTCTACCCCTTTTCATTATTATAATATGGATTGTTAAAATTGATCCTCCAAATATATATATATATATATATATATATATATACACATGCGTTTTGATCTCACAGAACCTTATCATGTTCCTGATCAATCTGTACTTGTATGTACAACTTAATAATTTAGCCCATCCTTTGGTATTTTTTAATTGACTTCCCCATTTTTTTTAGGATATCGCCAAAAAAGGTCAGAAAATGCCCTATTTACAATATTAAAGAAAGTGAATATGTGATCAAGGCTCATCCTGATATAAAATCGTTCAATATATCTTTTAGATAAATGATAAACAAAAAAACAAACATACACAGGTGTATTTCTGCATATGATAGAAAGTAAATAATAAATATAAACTTATCCATTCATTCCAAATATTACTTTCACGTAGCCAGTTCTAGTTATTCCTCAAGGAGTTAGATTACTAATCTGAAGCTATAACTCAAGTCAAGGTTTTACCAACGTTTTTAGTATGACCTTTAAAATGTTTTTTTGACTGCTGTCAAACTGAGCTCAACGTGTCTTAACATCCCGTAAACGTGAAATCAACGTGTCGTTTATGTCATTTACTTATGCATATCTTCAACATGAGTTCATTTGGTGATCAACTAATCGTAAACATGACAGGATTATATCATCAACCTGTCTTCTACGGAATATACAGGGTAGAAAAAGAAAGGGGAGAAAAATTACATAATTCTTAGAGTAAAACTAAGAAATATTTATATGCTACAATACAAAGTAAATAATATTCAATGTGACCACCTCTTGCGTCTATGACACGATAAAGTCTATTTACAGTACTGGCGTAATTATTAGGGATTTTTCAAAACTTAAAATTTTTCCACAAAAATGCTATTAAAACTCATTTTATTGATTGCGAATAGATTTATTTTGACAGATTGGCAACGTCTTAAATCTTTTACATTCAGTAGTAAGCAGTTTGGACACCCTTAGCGTCCATAAATGCTTTAACACGTCTTAGCTTGGCATTGATGAATGTTTTGCACATTTCCTAGATTCGCCTAGATCTGAACCAAACTTCAATGAAATAGTATTCGAGTTGCTGTTTGGTCGTAATGGGCTCGTTATACATTTATTCTTCCAGCATGCATCAAAAACTCTCAATCAAATTCATGTCCGTGAACTTAATTTTGTGCACACCATGCCTTCACTGACTCATCTGTATGAAATGCGGCCAAGTCTTCTTGGAATATCCAAGGTCTGTCACCCATACCATTCCCTTATTTGGAGCAGTAAACGACCTTTAAGAACTTTTATATACTATTTTTGGTTCATAGATTTATAAAGAAATGTGCAAACGACTTGTTCTATGCACCAAAATGGCTCCCCACATTATGACTTTCGTTGGAAATTTTAGTTTTCCTCAGAAATTCAGCCATAAACTCTCCTCAAGGCCACTTTCTTACACTCTGCATGCAGTTATCTAGCACTGCAATGGTTGATTCGTCAGGGAAAACTACCAGCAATAATAGAAAATACAACATAAGTAGTTAAACAGTCATAGAAGTATTGGAAAAGCCATTGAAATAATGAATCATCAAATAAACTTTAGGGTTTAAAAAGACTTGAGCCCATACAAAAATGCGGGACTGTTAAAGTTAGTAGGTATTAATGTTTTTTTAGGAATTACTAGTAACTTGATAGCCAGATGTGCTATTCTTACCTTTCCCCCATTGTCCTGAAATCCAGTCAAGGTGATTCTTTGCACAAGAATAGCGTGCCTTCATTATTATTTCCGTGAGTCGAGGCTTCTTTCTCGATGATATGATTTCAATCCAGCATCCAAAAGCCCTTCATTCACTGTTCTTCAGGAAAGATAAACATTCTCTGCTGCCAACTCAATATAAATATTCCTGCAAGATATTCTCCTGTTCTTAAGAGCCTGTTGTATTAATTTTCTATCTGTTCTCGGAGTTTCTTTTCCTTTTCGACCACATTTCCCAACCCTTTTTGAGTTCAAATCTTGACCGTTATAATTTTTTCTTAGTAACATTGACTGTTTAAGTTGAAACACAGAGTTGTTTTAATACAGTTTCTTCCAGTAAAAGGTTTATTTGTCTAATTTTTTGAGGACTTAAATCACTCTGTTAACCCATTTTGGTTTAATTCCATTTATCAATAATTTTAAAGGTGAAATCCTTTTAGCTATGTTCGTTTGAAACCTCCGTTATTTCAGTTTTATTAAAGCATATAATATTGAATTTTGTTTACAGCGCTCCTCTCGCGACTGTCACTAAAGTCATAAGTCGTCGCAATATATCTTATTGACAAAGAAGGAAAGAGAACACTAAATAAAACTCTGATTTTCGCTGATTGGTTAGAATATAATGTGTTTATGTTCAATTGAAGTGGATTTCTAGAAATGGCAAATATTGTGATCAAACGCTTTTACAAGTGAGTTATACTGGTGAATACTAACTAGACAGACATATATTTATAATGGTGACTTATGACCTTATTAAAACAATCTTATCCTTATCTAGCTATATTATTTAAAGAGAAGCAAATAGAGTGAATAACTTCATGAACCTTTACCTTCCATTGGTCAATTCAAAATATCTATTGCTTCCGTTGCTAGAAATTTATGGCCGTTTCGGTCTCAATATTATATTTTATGATCATATAAATATTTCAATTCCTTGATTTCCTTTTAAAAAGAATTTTGAGGTGGGTGGGGGTGAGGGGTTTGAGTGATATGGATGACTTCAAAGATTTGGGCGACATTTCCAGCACTTTAGATATTTATTTACAGTGGTACTTGCGGAGGAAAGCTCATAGCCGTCAAGCATAATTTTTTTAATTGTATTTTAGTTAATTTTATTTTTGTTAATTTAATTGGGAATAATAATTACATTCGCACGATGGGTCATAACTAATGTCAATAAGAATTAGTATGAGAAATGGTAAAATGTGGAAAATTAAAAAAATAAGGAGAGTAAAGGTATAATGCAGAAAGTGTGCACCAAATTTCATTTAGTGCGAAGTTCTAAAGTGCAAACTACAACAAATGCTGGAAGGAAAAATCAGCTAAAACTCTACGCACCACTTGAGTTCAGGTTGTCCTGTATTAGTTATTTTAATAGTTTTATTTTGTGTGTTTTAGTTAGCTTTAGTGATTATGTTCTATCGAATATAAACACATTACATTCTAACCAATCAGCGAAATCAGAGCTTCATTTAGTGTTCCTTTTCCTTCTTTCTCAATAAGATATATTGCGACGACTTACGCCTTTAGTGACAGTCGCGAGAGGAGCGCTGTAAAAAAAAATTAATATTATATCAGAGTAAGGATGAAACTCCTTCAATAAAACTGGAAGGACAGAAGTTTCAAACGAACATAGCTAAAACAAATTCCCCCTTCAAAATCATTGATAAATGGAACAAACTCCCCGTGAATGCTAGTAGTGTGAATAGTTTTAAAAACAAAATTGACTGTTATTTTACGAATAATAATAGTGTTTAAATATGGAGCCCTGTTGTTGATTATATATCACATGAGTAAACATCGTAACTACAATGTCCAAAAAGCAATATTAGCAAGGATTAAGTAATCCTTGTTAGCTCCCTGTACCTATGTGGCTATTCACCTAGTGATTCACTTGTTACGAATAATGAGGGTCCCTTTTAATTCTTCACTTTAATCCATATATACCAGCAATAATGGAAGCAAAACATTCTTAGCAGTTAGCATTAATTGCTACTTAGTTAAAAGTATTTCTTTCCTTTTTATCAATATGTATATCTGTATATGTATGCAATGATTAACGTAGAATTGACTTTAGCGCTTTAAATATATAAATTTGTAAAATTATGGCTTCCCAAATATTTCATATTTAAAGCTTTTTCTCCCCTTTTTAACCATTTCTCTTTTTTGCTTCACATACATATTAAGCAACTCGCGTTAATCATAACTTTGTAAACAATTATATTTCTTTCTCTTTCAAACATGTAACTCGATAAACATAGGAAGTGTTTACTTAATCTTCCTTCACTATTAAAAATAAATGAATATCAGCAATTATTATTATTCACTTTTATGTTTCACTCCTCGGGGCTTTTGTCCCGTTATCTTTACATTTATTTAAGAATAATAGCCACATCAAAATTTAAGTATTTAGAGGGAAGCAAAGCTTTACTAAGTCTTATTCTTGTTTCCTTTATCACGTTAAGAATTGATAGTTTTGTACAAAATCTTGCTTCAACATTGCAATCAATGAATACATATGTTTTATTATTATTCCCCTCTTTGTTTTATTTGTTAAGTAGGGTTTTTTCCGTTTGCATTCCACTTTTATGAAAAATAAATAACATATCAATGTACAGGCAATTGAAGGAAATCGCAGCTTCATCAACTGTTCTATTTCCTTTCAGTGAACAATCTACCTATCTGGATATGTCTAGAAAGTTGTCATGAGGTTATCTTCTTATCTTTCTGTTTCTAGTCAAAATAATAGAAACCTCTCATTCTAAGCAATTAGCGGGAATAGGGAACTCGTCAAGTGTTCCCACTTGAACTGATAGCATCCAGCGGAGCAAGAGAATGCGATATTCCTCCCCCATTAATTGGCTTCTCGTGTAGCGGAAGCCAGTAATTGGAAATGAACTCACTACAGAGCAAAGAGCTCCTTTTCAAATTAAGCTTCAGTTCACCCCATTAAATTTGGCAACAAGTTTTCGCCAGTTCTAATCTATTGGATCGAGTTAGGTCAATTCCCACTTAAAGCCATTGTTTCATTTTGTTAGCTGTAAATTATAATTATTTTTAGTATGGTTTTGGTTTTTTTTTTCGTAAGCCTATGATATTTTATGAAACGTTAAGAATATCAGGATTAAGAATTGTTTGTTATCTGCAAATAATGCCTTTCAAACGTTTTCGCAAGCTTTTTGCAGAATTTTTCATTCTTTAAACTTTAGGTCGGTAATTTTTAATAGTTTCATTCCAATTATCTATTCTAAAATGAAAATCGCAGCTATTCTTCGTATCACCCTCTAACTTCACTTACTTGCATGCAAACCTTTCTTTGAAAATATTTTACATTAATGCCTTCACAGGTTGTATTTTAAATAAATAAATAATGACAATCGCTCTTTCCCATATGAGTTTATAAATTACTCTCAAAATAAACTAAAATACCAAGAAATATATCGAAAACTCCAATTTCGTGTGACAGTTTTAAGATAGTTCAAAGATAATAGTAAATTTAGAGAGAGATGTTCATTTCCCAGGAAATTATTTTAAATATTGCAGTCAATTTCACTTTCACGATTTTAAACTTCCCTCTGCAGTAAATTTTATTTTATCTCCAAATACAGAAATACGTAAATTATCATCACGTAGCCAAATGGCTTGTGTGGTATAGTAAGATAACTGAAAATAGCACTATTAATAGCATTATTAATACCTTTCCCAATTTATATACAAACGTGAGTACTAAATTTATTTACCATTCCTCGATTTTCATCAAAAAGGAATTCTAGATCTTGTTCCGAGATATCTCAAACATGTATTCGTCCAGTTGTAATCTAGCAAGATAGTGTCTAAATAAAGATAAGGAAAAGAAAGCTAGTGCAATGCGGAGAATCCACCCTCTATAGGAAATTATAAGAATATAGAGAGACAGGTTAAAAGAGGGTGAGGAGGGAAAGAAAATAGTAACAGAGATGAAAATTGCATAATAATCATTATAATACCCTTCTACAATATATGCAGCGTGTAATGGTAAAAAATAAAGCTTTCATTGTATCTCTTACATAGATACACACGTAACTATGAATTTAAATCTCTACACTCAAAACTGCCCTAAATTCTATTTTCTCCCATTCAAAAAAGCTACAGTTCATTATTTTAACATATTCATCAGTGAGAAGCGGAGAAATGATATCATTTTATTTCTCACTGTCAGATGAGGGATATGACTTTCATCATTTTCGATTGTTGAAAGCAAGTTAATTATTTTATTTCTCGCTGTCAGATGAGGGATATGACTTACATCTTTTTCGATTGTTGAAAGCAAGTTAATTATTTTATTTCTCACTGTCAGATGAGGGATATGACTTTCATCATTTTCGATTGTTGAAAGCAAGTTAATTATTTTATTTCTCGCTGTCAGATGAGGGATATGACTTTCATCATTTTCGATTGTTGAAAGCAAGTTAATTATTTTATTTCTCGCTGTCAGATGAGGGATATGACTTACATCTTTTTCGATTGTTGAAAGTAAGTTAATTATTTTATTTCTCACTGTCAGATGAAGGATATGACTTTCATCATTTTCGATTGTTGAAAGCAAGTTAATTATTTTATTTCTCGCTGTCAGATGAGGGATATGACTTTCATCATTTTCGATTGTTGAAAGCAAGTTAATTATTTTATTTCTCGCTGTCAGATGAGGGATATGACTTTCATCATTTTCGATTGTTGAAAGCAAGTTAATTATTTTATTTCTCGCTGTCAGATGAGGGATATGACTTACATCTTTTTCGATTGTTGAAAGCAAGTTAATTATTTTATTTCTCACTGTCAGATGAGGGATATAACTTTTATCTTTTTCGATTGTTGAAAGCAAGTTAATTATTTTATTTCTCGCTGTCAAATGAGGGATATGACTTTCATCTTCTTCGATTGTTAAAAGCAAGTCACGTTCTTCTCATCGAAAAAATCAATTAAATAATTTAAATTTACTATATTTTCCCTAAGAGATGGTTAAATTTCCTTTAACAATGTCGTAATACATATCTATCAGACGTGATAAAAAAAATTTAACATGAGTTTTATACTCTTTAAATTAATGTTAAACCAGCACTAGTGGGCATAATGGAAAGATATTTTATTATTATCATGCATGAAGTGTCATCTAAAAAATTTCTTTTGTCGAATAGCATATTAACGTAACTTTTCCAGATTAACGTAATTTCCTTATTATCTCATAGCAATCCCAAATTTTGTGTGAAATTTACTGGAAATTTTTAAAATACCCTACATGCTTTTGTAAAATATATCCCCATAAGTAAGTAAGTTACACCATCCATCACTTTCATACTGGAATAGATGCAGCTATCAAATAAGGAAATACACATAAGAATCAAAGTGATCTTTGCCGGCAAATCTAAGAGGAACTGGGACAGATCCTCTTTAGAAACGAGAAGGTATCGGGTCGAATTGTCTTTTGATCCCAGGAAATTTTTCGCCGTTAAACTCTAGCTTCTGCGCATGCGACTTGTCTGCAGTCGATTCTCGTTCTTTTTTATCATAGTAAATTCAGTAGTGCATCGTTTGTCAAGAATGAAATATCATTCTGCATTCAATCCTCAAGTTGTGCAGCTTTGTAATCAGTTGGAAGGTCGAATGCGAAGATCACTGAAAGCTGGGAGTCAATCTGAGAATGGTGCAGAATATTAGAAAAAAATTGAATGAGTCAGGCTTTGAATAAAAGTGTACAGCGGCTCAGAAACTTTAATCTGAGTGTTTTGCTACGAAAAGGATTGCCGAATTTGTCGGAGAGATCCAGGTCATCATTGACCACGATCAAGTTAATGAGGTCCATAGCCAGGGTCAAGTGAGCGTCAGATGCTGTCATCAGGAATTTAGTGCATGTAGACATCCTTTACTACTCATACAATATCAGCAGGGGTCAGATTCTTTTGTCGAAGTTGAAGAAAAAGCAGAAGAAACGTGCTACGAAACTTGAAAACAAATTAAAACATCCCTTCAAGACTGGAATGGTTTGGTTCTTTTTAGACAAAAAGAATTGCTGCTAAGAAGAAGTAGTGAAACAACAGCTGGTTTTCTGTATCAACAATGGTGTAGACAAGGTCATGAAGATAAACAATTTTTATGTAAACATCATGGTATTTAGGGTGGTTAGTACCAGGGAGCACGTTATGTCCCGTTTATCTTCCCAGGGGCTAAATCCCTGGAGTAATTGGTGTTTCCCTGGATCTAGTAGGCGGTCGATGGATGGTCTTACATTTACCACACAAGAAAAAGGACCCACTATTTACTCTCAGACAATTTCTTTGATCTCCGAATATCTGGCCTCCTAAATACCAAGACTACAACCTCAGATGCAGAACTTGCTTATATTTATTGTACAAGAAATGCATCAGGCAAGATTTTGGGAGGTCTATCTCCGACCCTGAACTCAAAAATAGAGGTAAGCTTACTTGATAATGAAAAACAGCAGTAGGGCTTACCATTTAGAAGTGATGTTGGAAGGCCGTACGTGTGACAGCATGACTTTGCACTATGCCATACAAGCAGGAATACCCAGTATTGGCTGTTCAGCTATTTTCTTTCCCTACATCACTCCGAATATCTGGCCTCCTAACTGCCCCAGACTGCAACCTTCGGGATTATTATGTGTTATTTGTAGTTGAGAAAGACACTAACAAGTAAACATGCATCCCCAACGTGGAACCATAGGTCCAGGATCACTACAACTTTCACTACGTTAAAAAGGGGGACTATAAATAATGCCTGCAGCAAGTTCCGTTGCCACCTGTAGGTTTTGGTCTAGGCTGGCGGCAATTTTATCGAATAAAATGAATGCTACAATCCCCTCAAGTCTTTAACATGTAACTTTGGTAAATATATCTGTAAAAATAAACTATCTGACTTATTTTCTTTTATAATGAAGTTAGGCGTCAATTTACCAACGGACCCTGTGTATTGTTTTTAATTCTTTAAATATAAGAACATTAAAGCTACATAAGGGATATAGTCTTGAAGGGGATACTGCAAGAAACAATAGAGAATTGCCCATAGTATTTTTATATACGTCACAGAAATATTAGGTTGCTTTTTTCCTCATTGCTCTGTCGTACCTACTACCAATCAATGGATTGCTATATTCCTCCCTCTAGCCCAGGGGTCAGAATTTATATTACTTTGAAATATTCTCAATCCAAGATCACCTTCTGGTTGGAAAGGTTGAAAAAAGACTTCATGAACACCATGCTCAAGTAAGCATTATGTAAGGCACATCACTCATGTATGAAATTTTATGGACAATGTGGCAGTAACGCCCTTTATTGTACGTAAAATAGTTAGATGACTAAGTTAAATGACTTCTACATCTGTCGGGGAGCTTGAAATTCCCTGCCAACATCACTGAAACTAGCTTTATCTCTACTCTAATTTTTCTTTAGGGCATAAATACATATATTACAATTCACATTTATTTCACTCGTTGTTGTAGGTGAAGAAGAAGCTATTCAGCAAAGTTACTCAGAAAACTTAAATAAACAAATGTGGCAACATATATGATGACTCTTCTTTCTAAATCTGTTTCAATTGGATTTTCTTAAAAGTTCAGGCAGGATTTCCTGTTGACAAATCAAATCTGAAAGATTTTTCTGTTTTAAATCAAAATCCATTTTAGCCTTCCCAAAACTACCAAGAAAGAGCTTTATAACCTCACTGAAAGATCAACTCTGAATTGAAGTTTTTTTTCATCGTTTATGCTGCAACTTCTTTTCTTATTTGTTCATCATCACATTGACACAGAATTCCGAACAGTGAAAATCATAAGTTCCGCTCGAATCTTTATAAAATAAAAAGTTGAAAGGCCTATTTTAAACTAAAATTTATCGTTGTTATTTAATCATCAATATATTGATGATTAAAATTAGTGTTGAAAGAGGAAAAAAAACTCAATATATATTTTGCTGCAATGTATATTTACTGTTAACTGCGATCCGTCTTAATGGAACACCCTTTATTAATAAACCTGTTAGCAATATTAAGATAAAAAGTTGGAGTCGCATAGCTCGATTTCCCAGTGGAGATCATAATTGTAACACATTTAGAAAAAAATCATACAAGCGCTTTAAATCAGGTAAGAATAATATATTTCGATTAGATTGCACAATTTCTACCTTTATATCTAGAACCTTATTCCCTTTTTTAACGGTGCAGTGCAGTTTCAAAAATTCATAGGATTCAAAATTTGACCACCCATATTATAATCTCTTTGCATATTATCATGACTTGTATAGATTACATGACACTTATCCAGGTTGAATTTCACTACCCTCTTTCGGATTATTTGACTAATATAACAAGTTTTTTTTCAAGTTATCACATTCACTGTGATATTTTAGTCGTAATATCCGATTTCGTGTCCTCCGGAAATTTTTTAATCTTACATAATAAATATGTACGTAGTAAAATAGTTTATATATATATATATATATATATATATATATATATATATATATATATATATATTTATATATATATATATATATTTACAAAATCAAGGGTCTACGAACAGATCCTTGAGCCACAAAGCTAAGGAAAATGCTCATGATGAACTATTTCCATTGAAAGCAACTCTCTGGCTACAGTTTTCCAGCTCACGTCAATACATTTTTGTAAGTTGTACATATTCCGTGAGATTTTGGCTTTATTACCCTATATACAGAATAGTGTTAAAATTATTTTAAAATCAGTATAAACTACCTCTGCAGATTTATTTTGATCAAAGGTTATGAAAAGTTTCGCTATAATATATAAAGATTATTTCATTTTCGGTTATGTCAATAGTTGAAAGAGTAGTGTGTTCGTCAACTTAACTCCTTATGCGTAAAATATATTCTTCCTGGTGACTAAATCATTAGTCATTCATAGCATAATAGTCTTTCCCTGGTAAAAAGTAAATCTTTCTTGGATTCGAAACATTACTCATTCATAGCATCACGAGTAAATGGAAAACATATTTAAAATTCAGTAGTAAAATCTTTAGTTTGGGGTTTTATTCTATACTTACCCTCCATTTGTCTTTTTCTCTTTATTTGATTTGGGTTTCTTTTGTGGTTTAAGTTATTGATGTGGAAATTTTCACTTTCTTAGGTAACTATTAATTTTAATTTCTTGGGTCTCTCCTTTTATTCGAAACTCTATGCCTCTCTAAATTATGTTATTCAATAATTATTTAATTTTAAATTCATAGAAAATTTTATTCAATGTGATTCACCAAAATTCTGACCTGATAAGATAGCTCTATTAGTCTATATTTTATCATTAAATGCACAACTTAACTAGAAATGAAATTTAATTATGACCAAAAGCTATTAAGCAAACAAAGTTCTGCAGAAATGTGAAGCTCTCCAAATGAAAATAACTATGCTTTTTATACAATAGTGATTCGGGAGGAAATAACTTTTTATGGTCTAAGAATTAATTCATTTTTATAGTCGAGACTGAAGTAATTTGCCAAGGAAGACATTCGAATCTGATTTAGTATTTTAGTAATGCGAAAGAGTTATATTTCAAAGATTCACTAAAGACAATCCACCTCGTGCAATTTTGACATGTACATATTCCCAGATATAAATGATAAAAAATAGATAATTATTAACAATAAAAAAATATTTTTCTAAATTAAGATGTAAAGTAGAATCTTGTACCTTGCGCAGGAACAGTCACAAATCTTATGATCAAGAATAAGATTATACTCGTACCTCTCCTGCAAGCATCTCTTTTAGTTTAAGTTTGTAACCCCACATCCATCTCCAGATACTTGTGCCGCAACTACATACATAAACTGCGCTGATAATGAAGCCGAACTATTTTTTGGTATCCTTTCTCGGTATCACTGCTATGCCTTCAATCTTCCTAAAGGATGCATTTTGGGCGGCTTTTTCTTCAAAATCGTGCTCCTTTGCCATGAAACTAAGTTTCAAATCACTGTAAGTTTAATTGTGACTTTTCAGAGGGTTAGTTCTTTAAAACTTCAGCTTCAATTTACTTTTAGCCATTCTATATAAATATTTTATCTTTCTGCCATCATTCGGTATTCGTGACCTGTCTACATTCTCGGATTCTCCTGTTGTCGCCTCTATACAACTGTAGCATTCTTCCCCTACACCAGCGCTGCTTCTCACCTGTCTGTACTGTGATCTTCTGCCACATTCATAGCTTATTCATGAAGTCGGCAACTTTCGCTAAGTTTAGGAGGAAATTCAGCCCCTTTTTCACATATCGGTATTTATTCTAGTCATATTTTAATATTAAACTTTACAATCTGTTTTTAATTTTTTCAATTCGAATTAATTTGCATAAGAGTATAAAATTTTATTTCCGAGTCAATTAAATTTAAAACCAAATCAAAGTCACTGGTAGTAGAAAATAGGGAAATGAATAGTAAATACTGTAATTACAAGCAACGGTAATAGAAATTATGAAAAAGTTAAAGAGGAATATTCAGCCAAATTATTCTGGGGTTTTAAAAGTGCATTTCACACTACATCACATATTCACATTCCTAACTTCAAACCAGCTATCTCTTACCAACAAGCAGAAATTTAACTTCACATTCACGATCAAAGATTTATTCTCCTGGTCAAAGTGGTCTCATAAATTTATTACACCATAGGAGTGTACAGAGAACCAAATCGTCAAGGCTTGAATCTCTCTTCCTCCAAAAGTGAAAACCAGTGGGTATAGAAATATAAAAATAAATCCTAATTTATTTAAGAATGTATTTTAACCTAGTAAGTAAGGAATAAGAGAAACTGAATACATTGAAAATAAAAGGTTGAATACATAAAGAGAAGAAAATTAAAAAAAATTGGGGACAAGCCACTAATAATGACCCTAGTTAATCTAAAATCCTTATCCTAGTGTATGTGATACATACTCATATAAATATTACACATGACAAATACAGGAATGCAAATGTACCAACTGAAGTATTTTGTGGCTTATCAAATGTTAAAATAAATTACTGATAACATGAATACATTATATGAATAATTTGAAAATATTTGCGCCAAAAACATAAAAAGCAAATGTTAATCTGAGAAGTGTATTTATTTATTATAAGCAAGAAAGATTCTGTAAATAAGCTCTTAAAGAAAATAGTTAAGTGAAGGAATAAAAAGGGGTCTAACGCCGCCGATACCATTTAGTTATGATGGACCAAAAGATCGATCTAGATGATTTTTTAATAGGCTAAAATAGTTAAGACAGTTTTTGCTACAAAATAAGAAAATAATTTTATTAAAAAATAGGATCAAAATGCTTTGAGAAATATCTTTCCTCTCTTAACTATATTCCTTTCAAGTTAAGTGTGATTTTTCTTCTGAACGTATAAAAGATTGATTAAACCTAATTAAAAATTTCTAATTAGGATTATCTTAATAATTTTAAGTCTATAAATGTTGATTAGTTTGAGAAGCGAAGGATTTATCTTATCACTCTAAGCTCCAGTTAAAATAGGAGTTAAGGGAAACAGAATGAATTGATGCCATAAGGGATTTGGACTCTATAGGATTCTGTAGTTTTAATAGAACTAAGGAAAAATAGAGTCTTAGAAAGAGCATTGAATGGATAAGGGAGCGTGCTATTAAATTTGGTTGTAGTTGACTTTTAAACTGAAGCAAATATTATTAGATACAATAAAAGGGAAAAATTGCGCAAAGAGAATGGAGAAAAAAGGAAATAAATGTGATTGATATCAATATACACAACTTCACCTTCTCGAATGTCTGTGCTTATTTCTAGTGACGAACGTACTATATTGCTCATTGGTTCTGGAGTTTCTAATGTTTTTCCTCGTCAATCCATATTTTTATCTATTCTCTCTACCTACCTGGCTTTCTTTGTATAGACCCTAGCAATACTTTTATCTACACCTGTAGGTATAGTTAATGACTTGATTTAGGCATGTCCATCACACAAACATTCAACTTTATGCTGCTCCAAATGAATTCAACAAATAGAAAGTAATACATCATTTTTACAACCTAAAAAAATCTATCAAGTTAATTCTTTGACCATAACATAACTAATATATGAAGATATAAGTGGCAATGAGCTTTACTGAATATGATTATATCGGCTTAACCAATTAAGAGCCTCGTAGTTTCCTTCTGTAAACTAAGTTAAATTGCATCTAAACATGTTTATATATTTAAAAATTCGAATTTTTAGTTTATTTTTGGTCGATTTTATTCCATTTTGGTGATATTTACTATATCATTTAGTATTATCATAGTACGATAGGATTGGACAACCAGAAGAGGTTATTAATTCAGTGAGATAGAAAAAAATAAAATTACTGCAAAAGCTTTGGAAATTTGACATTAAATGTTTTTTCAAAATAAATATACAACTACTAAAGGCAAAAAAACAAAGAAACATATTAGCAACTGTGTATACTTATAACGTTGGGTGAATAATTTTAATAAGATAGAAGGACAAAAATAATTTTACTATTGCATACATTTTGCACTGTTTAATCATGAAGAGAGGATGTTTGAATGAAATGTTTGTGGAATGAGACCATAATTTCCATATCGTAAATTCTGAAATAATTTATGCAAAAAATTGAACTAACTTTGTGTTCCCAAAATTATTTTCTTAAATGCTTGTGTATTAACGTGTACGATAATATTTAGTCACAAATGGCTTCATGTATTTAAAATGTAAATTGAAGATTCAGTGTCTTTTATTTAAATTGGCATTTTTAATACCTAAAATAAGAATAATAACTGGTACTTTGCAAGATGTTAAGCATAGATTAAGGCAGTTAATTAGTTGTCTGAGTTGAAAAAACGGAAGGCTCTTAAAAGGCCGACTACTTGAGATGTTCAACTTCGTGTAAAAGTGACATTTTTCCAATACCATTTATAAAAATAAGTTTTTATACTTTCATTTTATTCATCTCAATAACCTTTATCCATTATCATATAAAATATCATTACTTTTTAAATAGCAAGAAAAATTCTAATACTCGTTAAATAGAGAAAAACGCCAAAGTTACCTTGAAATTGTAACAGGCTTATGAAATAAGCACATCGTTTAAAAGGTAAAATTTTATGTCAACAGATTAATTCTGCTATGTATAAAAAGAAAAACAATGTATTTAAGAAAAAAATCATGAATTAGGGAAGTAAAAGTAATATAGAAAAGTGAAACTTAAGTTTCTAGAAAAAGTAAAGCAGCGTGCATTTCTTCGCCCTGAAATTTTGAAAATTGGAGAAAGGAAAAAATGCTTTTAAACGGAATGCTTTTAATCATGCCTCTAAACTTCAATATAATTTTTCTAACAAACAGAGAGCATTAGCACTAATATAGCCTGTATTTTCTCTTTAAAGTATATATCATGTTAGATTTCTAACGTCGAGGCGCTGGTTATAACCTAGCAAGCGCAGACACAAAACTCTTGTTGTTGTTACGAGCGGACACTTATACGATTCATCACAACTATATTCAATCATGAGACTTCTATTAGTCGATTCACGTCTTCACACCACAATATAGCCATGAAGTTCTATGCTTCGGAAATTTGTCCATGTAATACTAGCATCCTCTATGTGGCACTCATATCCATGTGCACTTAACGTGAAGCTACGAAGGGTTCTTAGATCGCTGGTTGTTATGTATCATACCAAAATACTCCTCCCACACAAAAAAACTGGCTCCTGTCCCTTCGAGCTTGTCAGCGATTATCATTCTGATCTTTATGTGAATTTCATTATCCGGTCTTGGAAGGCTGTGCAAGATAAAAAGAACGGATGACGCAACTTATTTCCCCACATATCACGTTTTTTTTTAAATTAAATGATTAGAGACGTGTATAATATACATTCGACGCCCTGAAAAGGATAAGCAAACATAGGGATAATTGAGTAAAAAAGATGAGATGTTGATGAGCAAACATCGGAATAATGTATGCAGTTAAGAGGAATGTGCAGACAAAGCATCAGTGCCGACATTTTGCTGCAAAGATTATTAGACAATGTGGTCTCGACAATGGATTAAATCAATACTAAAACAGACCTAATAATGCATGCAGGGGGGGGGGGCGAAGAATTCATTCCGAATCAAAAGGAAATTATAGCAGTATTGTGTTCGTATACAACGACTGCCTTTTGAAGCACTATCCAATATTTGAACAGAGGCTCCGTCTCTCCTTTTATCTTTCTCTTCATATATATCGGGTGTCCCCCGCTCCTCCCAAATGACGCATTTAAAAAAATATTTATTATCTCAGGAACCTGCTTTCAATTCATGACAATTTTCATATGCAAGATACTTTCAATCTTCACATTTAAATTAAAAAAAACGAAATATAGATATCTTTATAGTTGTTTTTGCACTTCACAAAAATAACAACATGGATAAAATAAACGAATATCGAGTGTAAAGAAATAAATAATGAGAAATTTAACTTACCTACACTAAATGATCGATTGGACCACCACTTTGATGAATCACTAAACTAAGTCTTTTTTTTCCACACACAAACTATTTCCTATTTCATTAATGCCAATTTCTTGCCAAGATTTCACGTATTTTGCTTTTTAATTCTCGTTCAGTGAATATTTTTGTCCGACCTCCGTAAACCTTTTATTTTAGGAAAACCCAAATTGAGTAATCCATGGGGTTACAAGCTGAACTTTGCGTTGGCCATAGCAAAGTTATCAAGTAACTTTCTGCATCTTATTTTTCTTTTATCATCAACAGTAAAAGGTTTTTCTAGAAGATACTATTTTTTTCAATGGTTTTAGGTTTTGTCAGAATTATTCGTTGTACAGAACTCCTTCCAATATTCAGGTTTTTTGCAATTGTTCTTTGCGATAAATGAATTTCTGGTTTATCTTCCTGAGAGCAGATGTTATCGTTAATGTGATTCCCATTTCCCATTTGTGAAGCTGTTTAAGGTCTATCGCTTAAAGTTTCGAGAATCATTTTAAGAGTCTTTCCACAGCATGTCTTTTTCACATTTTTCCAGGAAATTCTCGCAATACTCTTAGAGTCTTGCATCCCTTTCCACAGTAACAAGCTTTAATGAGCATACATTCTTTTTCTAAAAACGTCATTATGGGTATTGAGGATTTGTAAATAAATATATCTATAATATGACATGTGCATTCCTGTAGCCTTTTGTAAGAACGTAAAAATTCCTTTATAATATATAATGTACATTCCGTTATTCGCATTAGAAAAAAGAAAATTGAAAGTAACTTGCAAATGAAAATTGTAATGCATAACAAGTATGTTACTTATATGATAATTTTTAAAAAGTGCGTCATTTTAAGGGGAGCCACCCGATATATATCGGTGGCTCCGCAAGAAAGAGAGAACGGAATAATTTATTTTTCTTCGGAAATAGTTATTTCCTACTTTGAAAATATCCGAGCTGAGTGGGGTGGGATTCGAACCCTGCACACTGAGGCAGCGATCAATCGCTTTATCTCAATTAAACCGCCCCTTAAACCACTCTGCTACGGGGAAGACCAAAAAATCTTCCGAATAGACAAGCTTTTAAGGCACGCTTCGAATGGTCGATCGAGATTGAGAAAAAGACAGAATTAATTGAGAATTCAAAGGACAAAGGAGAAATTGAGTTAAACACGCAGCGAATACACAATGTATATCTCTCATGAGCATGAGAGAATGATGAAATAAATCCAACGCACCGCAAGAAAGAGAAAACGAATAATTTTTCTTCGGAAATAGTTATTTCTTACTTCGAAAATACGTGCCCTTCTTTATTTCCCAATCTCACCTGTTTTTGTTTTATTCATTTCTATACTGGGGGCAGGCTCTTCGTATCATTTATTCTTCCAAATCAATTACTCAAGTGATTGTAAATGCTTTTAATGTAATCAGACTACAATCGAATTATGTGTGTAGGAAATAAACATGTACAAAATACACAAATCGATACAAAAACTATCGAGCATTGTGCTATTTATTCAAATGAAGAGAGAAGTAATTAAAAAACAGTAAAAATAACGAATTAAGTGTTCTTATAATTTTTATGATTTTTTACTATGATTAAAGAGTCTTCTCGAACAGTTTTTGTATCAAAAAGGGCAGTTTGTATATATCAGGAATATTAATTCTATTCGGCTTAGTTCCTCTGTACAAAGTAATTGCATGTTATGTTTTACGCCTAATATATTGAAGCAAGAAGCAAACAAAAGTTTATTTTTAGGCTTTGAAACAAAGAATATGAAAGAACCAAATGAAAATACGGTAATTACACTGGCCTGCATTTCAAAACGTTTTTTTAAAAGGTCAAACGTTTTGCAACTTATTTAGAATCCTTTTTGCGTGCTGAATTCAACAATATCATTCATTTTCTTTGGTCGGGTATGGTTTCTAAGATACACTCGATTTTTATTACAGCATATTTTTCCCAAATGGCGCTATCATCCAAGCTGGTCATGGGTTACCTTAAATAACTAGTCATTCTTTCTTTTTTCAGGTCTAGTTGTGCAATACGATGAATTGGAAGTGTAAGAACCTTCCTAACAAATTTTGTTACATCTGCGGACACGTGTTTCTTCCAGACAGTCAAGCGAAAATCACGGATTTTGTGAAGAAGGCTTATTACGCTTAATTTGGAGTTAAACTAGGAGACCAATATAAGGCATTTGCTCCCCATATCTGCTGCCAAAACATGTGTGGAAAACTTACGGGATTGAAGTAATAGGAAAAGAAAGAGTATGCCATTTAGGGTCACAATGGTGTGGAGGAAAGGGAAAGATCCCGTTACCGACTCCTACTTCTGCATGACAAATTTAAAAAGCATCAATCGCAAGAACAAGCACCCTGTTCAATACCCTGATGTTGCTTCTGCCATAAAACCAATCCCCAATTGACCAGATGTTCCTGTTACTAAGCCGGATGTCATCATGGAATCTAGTTCTGATTCCGAATCTACTGGCATGACTGATACAGGTGAGTGTGGTGCATACGAGCCAGAAGAGAACGACGGATTGGTGCCATTGACCCAAGCATGAGACCTGATCCTATATAAGGAGTCTGCCTAGCTGCTGGGTTCTCGTCTTCGAGGAAAACATCTACTTTCCCCAGGAACAACGTTCTATTGGTATCGAGAACGCGAGAGTAATTGAAAAATTTATTTATGTTCGATGAAGCGTCTTCACTGATCTACTGTAAAAACATTGCTGAACTGATAAAATTACTGGGTATGAAGTATGTTGCCATGGAATGGAGACTTTTTATTGACTCGTCTAACAGAAGTCTCAAGGCAGTTCTTCTGAATAACAGAAATAAAGTTTCATTAACTCCTGATGGACACTCAGCTGAAATGAAAGAATCCCACAACAGCATGGAACGTCTGTTGTCTGCTCTCAATTACCAGAAACATAAATGGTTGATTTGTGGAGATCGTAAAGTTGTTGGGCTCATCCTAGGACTTCAAGGTGGGTACACAAAGTATTCATGCTATTTGTGCTTGTAGGATAGTCGGGCTGACGACCAGCATTATGTCAGACAAGAGTGGCAAAGTGTTACTTCCACCCCTACACATCAAACTCGGCCTAATGAAGAACTTTGTAAAAGCACAGGATAGGGAAGGTGGATGATTTGCTTTCCTCCACCACAATTTTAAACGAATCAGCATGGAGACGCTTAAGGCAGGTATATTTGATGGTCCTCAGATAAGAAAACTCATAAAAGACTAGTTTTGATTGTTCATTAAATCCTACTGAACTCTCTGCCTGGCTGTCCCTTAAGTTACTCATTGCAAACTCCCTTAGTAACCACAGAAGTCCTCAGTACCAGAAGATGGTTGATGACTTAATGGAGAATTTCCGCAAACTTGGTGCACGTATGTCAGTGAAAATGCACTTTCTTCGGTCTCATCTGGACTATTTTTCAGAAAATTGTGGAGACTTCAGTGAAGAACAGGGGCAACGCTTTAACCAAGACATCCGTGTCATGGAGGAACGCCTTTAAGGCTAATGGGATGTGAACTTTCTGGCTGACTACTGTTAGTGCCTTAAGAGGGATGTGGTGTCTGCTCGGCACAATCGGAGGTCACTGGAGAGACCATTCATCCTTGAGTAGCTTATTTAGTTCATTGTACTATTCATGCTATCTATTAAAAATATTTTGTAAACGTCAGATGAGTAAATCGGTCTAATATTTGTGTAGGGGAATCGTCACTTTCCCCCCCCCTCCCCGTTCACTCGTGGTGCAGTCACAAGGCGGTTACCGAAAAGACATCCGGCCGAAGGCATCGGCGGGTCCAGCGCTTAACCGCAGCGTCGCACCACTCGGCGCCATGAAAGACCTAAAGGTCAAAATGCAAGATCTCCCCTAAGAGAGTAAGATTCAATTTCACGTCAAATAAGAAATTGGAGACGTGTTTCTCCCAAGCTCGAAGGATAACGAGGAGCCGATGTAAGACTTGGTGGGAAAAACCGTTGGGCATAAGAACTCTCCTGGGGCCGTCCTCAAGCCCCTCCCTCCCTTACCACTTCCCCAGTGGGATGACAAGGTATAAATGAGGAACACTGAGGAAAATCGAGGTAGTATACGTCAGACTCCAGGTGACGAAGTCCTCGATTAAAATCGAGCTACCTAGACTGAATTGGTAGTGTACTTGGCTCGCCAGACCAAGAAGTACCCTGTAAGATAGGCAGGGCTACCTACCTTAAGGGGCTAAGAAGAAGCTCATCCTCAAGCTAGTCCCTGGTTATCAAACCAAACGCTAAGTTAACTTTGTTAAGTTGAACTTACTCTCGCCAGAGAGACTCCTTATATCCTGGTACATCTTAAACCCCAGGGGTATTCCTCGTCCTTGAGGAATTAAGAAGAGGAAAAGGCTCCTCTTCGAGCCCGTTACTCGGTGGCCACACCGAACTTATAAGTTAACTTGGTGAGGAACCAAGTTCAACTTATTCTCATCAGAGAAATCCCCCTCCGTTATACTCGCCCTTGAAGAAGACTGGAGCTAAGAAGAAGCTCATCCTCGAGCTAGTTCCTAGTTACCAAACTGACCTTCAAGTTCAATTTATTCTCGCCAGAGAAACATCCCTCCGTTATCATTGCCCTTGAAGAAGACCCTCCCCGAGTTCAGTCCTCGCCCATGAGGAATTAAGTAACGAAGAGGAAAAGCTCCCCCTCGTGCTCGTTACTCGGTGGTCACACCGCACTCCAAGTTAACTTAGTTTAAGAACCAAGCTCTACTTACTCTCACCAGAGAGACCACGACTACATTGGTGACGCATAAAGCACCGTAATTGTTCTCGTCCGTGAAGAACCCCCCCGGAATACCGTGTGAACCGCCCAGCTGCTACCCTCGCCAAAACGACCTTGTGATCTCGCCCATCTACATCTGGCCAGACGGCACGCGTCGTGAGACAATAACATTCCTGAGGCCTTTTAAACTCCAGATGAGTCCGTAAGCCTAATTCTTATATTATTGAGGTGTGTAGCGAAATTAACCAATTTTAGACGGTCAAATTAATTGAATTAATTCTTGTTTATGATAATATTCAGAGTATTGCTGTGGTTAATGTATAAAATGTTGGGTATTCAATTGTTAAAGTTAAAATATAAGTTTATGTTGAGAATTAGTGTGCGTTTCTCTATATCCTTACGTGTTTCGGAACGGCTCCGTTCTTTAAAATATTAAGATATCAATATATTAGCACTCTTAGAACAAAAGGGGGAAGGGGCATTTTACGACAATTTGCTATTATGTTTTTCATTTACAACAAATATTTGGAAATATAGGATTTTTTGGTATGTGCTCATATTTCAAAAACCTGATTTGAGTGGGTAAAATGAGCATGATTTGCTGATTTAGTGCAAAAACTTAACCAAAATCAGGTATTATATATTTGATTTTGAAAACAACGCAGACCAGTGTTATACAGGATTTATTATATTTATAAATCCCATCATCATGGGTCAAAGATTCTTGCTCATAAAGCGCAAATTACTAAAGTTACTAAAAAGTTAAAGTACCAAATTTGAAAAGAGAATAATTTTACTACGAGGACCAGTTAACTTAATTAATCCATATTTTTATTTGGTTGAATAAACGGCTTGCATGAAATTCAGGATTGATTTTGATTAATGTGGATACATTAAATATAATTTTGAGTGTGATTTAAGATTAATATCTATAACCCAACTGTTCGCAAGACTAATCATTAATTCAGTAGCTATAATGAAGCTCTTTTCACTCCATTCAGCCTAAATACTAAATATAGATAAAATATATCTGCATTTAAATAGTAGAATTCATTTTTTCACGCCCTATAATTAGAAAAAGTTCCATTCATTCAGTTTCTGGGTTAAGCTTCTGCATCTTTTTATCGTGCTCTTGATGTCTCTAAATACTAGCCCTACTCTGCCATATTTTAGCCCTATCAAAAACAATCAATTTGCCATATTTATATAAAGAGATTTTTATCCCACCTATCCTGGTAATACTACCGTCAATACTAATCAAGAGATGATGGCAATTAGAACTCAAAATAATAACAAAAGAACAAAAATATATTTACAAAGAGGATTGAAATAAAACAAATAATGAAAATAACTGTGAATTGCTAAAATAAAGAATAATTTAACTTATAAATTGATTTTGATAAGCGGGTCAATTATGAAAAATCCTATTAATGACTAAAGAATTTAACCAAATTCTAATTAATGGTATTAATCTTTTCTAGCAAATGAACACAAAGCATTTTTGTGTTAGTCTCCTCTTACGTTATTCTCATCCTTCGTCAATACTACAGCAAATGATTTTCTACTCTGTCTATTGCAGCGTATTATGCAAACTGTGGTTTTGAAAGGATAAAGGCTAATTTATATTGCCAGAAGAGGCGAAAGAAAGGAACACTCTACAAGAAAAATTAAATTGGACTATCGTAAAAATTAAATGTAATACCGTATTACTTGAACTTCTAGATTTGAGTTATTTTTAGGCAATAATCTCAGCTTAAGAAAATAGATTTTGCATCAAAGCGTCAACACAATTAATACCACCTTTTTTCTTAGGCAAAGTAATTGACATGATCTTTCCTATTATTAGAATAATAAGTACAATTATATATGTATTTGTTTTAATTTCTAGCTGCGATCTGGTGAATGCCACCAAGCTTATGAGTCGCCATAAGCGATTATCATCAATAAGAGGTTAAACACAGAGTGTATTATCAAGAATGAATACCATTACCATCTTGAGTTGCGAGTTTGATAGTTGTATTAATAATATGCATATGTATATATTAATATATATATATATATATGAAAAGAATAGAAAAAATATTAAATATATTATAAATATACGGCTTCGTTAATTTTAGATCTTTCTACAAAAAATTCGTGATAATATTAAATAAATTTTAGGAAAATCTTTTTTTATTATAATTTATAGTAGGCAAAGATTTCTATATTTTATATTTGCCATTGAAGCTCATATGTATTTTATAAATGAAATCAAAGCTTTAATTAGAAGTTTTTAAAAGTTAATTATGCTGAAATATAAGAGAAG
Organism: Ceratothoa steindachneri; assembly: GCA_963969495.1. NCBI lineage: Eukaryota > Metazoa > Arthropoda > Malacostraca > Isopoda > Cymothoidae > Ceratothoa > Ceratothoa steindachneri. The sequence goes on from OZ018332.1 coordinate 109,302,035, forward strand.
TCTGAATGCCTAACGTTTTCAAAGGCAATATATCACATCAAATGGAATTTTTCACACAGTCCCAATAAAATCCTCTCCAATCCGTGTATTAGTTCTCGCTAACTCTTACGTGCATCTTTCCAATTCTCACATGTTTCTCTCTCCTCCTTTCTCACTTTTCGATTTAAAAAATATAAGGTTCTTTAAGTTTGAAAGCATTAAAGTTTCCACTAAGGACTAAACCTATTACTCTCCACATTATACTCTTTGTTAAGAGCTCTAACAAATTGCTTCATGCGACCTAGTTTTGGATGAAATGGAGAGAACACCTTTTGATGGTTTATCTCTTGCTCCTACTTGACATTATGCACCCAAACAGAGAGCTGTATCCTTTTTGGCCAGTGCTTCTTGTCGTAATTTGCTGTCTCAAAGACAAAGTTAACATGAAAACTTGGTAAAACTTCCCTGAACTACTTGTAATATTTAATATTTTACCTTTTACTCCAAATAAGTTTCTTACATTTCACAGTTCTTTTGCTTTGTACACTTTACACATTCTTATAGATGCTGTCACACCGAACTCTTTTCTCTTCTTTTAATGAACTGTCAGCTGATATAAGAGAATGGATATGGAGAATGATTGCGGCCTCTGGATGTCAATTCTCTTCTGATGTATTCACTCTGGTTGTTCGAGCTGGAATGCTATCAGATATGTGAATTCCAGTAGAAATATTTCTGAAGGAATATTTCAGAAGGTTTTAGAAGTTTACAGGTGTGTATTTTAGTAATTTGTGCAAATTATTTAAATTTTATAAAATTCTATTAAGTTCTAAAGTTTTCTCATTAAATCTAAAATATTTTAGAAGGCTTTCTCAAAAAAATATTATTTTAAAACATCTGAATTCTTACGATTTACATTTTTCTTACCTTTTAAAAATATTAAAACCTACAGCATTTTATATATTCTCAATCTTTTTACGAAATTAATAATACTCTAGCATTATTCTCCAAATTAGCAAATTTAGAAATCCAGTGCTCTACATACAAAAGCAAAGGTTTGGGATAGAATTAGACTTTGGCTTTAGTTACAATGAACTGGAAAATAACACTTTTTACCCTGAACAAGGAAAAAGTGAATTTTTTACGTAATGAAATCAATTCACTCATTGTATTTGCATTTCGGTAAAACTTGCAACGAATATAAAAAAAATTTGCATATTTTCCTAGTCGTTTTGTTTTTCTCGGTAGCCCTAGCATAAATTATTTTGCTTTCTCTGTTTACACATTTCTTATCCCAACGCTTACATCCGTTAAACCTTCCCTAGAGAAAGGTAACAATAGGATTCGTTTATTAATGTAAAATAAGATCTTATATTCTTTCCTCTGCTTTTATTTTGGATAATTGATTTTAAAATCTGTTTCACTGTGAAATGGTAAGATGGTAATCCAGACGCAATTGACCATTTATCGTTATATATTAATGATAGAATTTTGTATTTATTTAGTTTGTTTATTTTTATTTTAATCTCTTTTTTTATTCAAAGAATCAATTCGTTACTCCTTGCAAGTTTTAATATTTGTTTTCAATCACTTGTAAATAACATCCGAGAATTCTCCCCGCCAATAAATTCTCGCAGTTTTTTTAAGAAACAGAAAAGGATCGATTTACATAGAAAGTTTACAGAATATTCCTTTGAAAGAAAAGGTTTATTCTCGATCATTTTATCCTTGAGATAAACGTGCTCAAATGCTTAAGATGGAATTAAAACCATTGGATCGTTGATTTAACCTCGCTGCGAACCTTTTGATTTTTAAAAATCTCGACCTACGAGGAGCGTAGCTCATGAATGCGTGTGTCTGCTTTAGTATTGTATTTTGGTTTGTGTATAAGCTCCATGTGGGAACTGCCTGGAAAGGTGTGTATGTGTGTCTGTATGTATAAGAGAGAGAGAGAGATTTTCTCCAACTAATTATATTTTGTGGGCGAAATTTCATGCTTAGACATAAATTTTACACTTACATTGTTTTAGCCATATTAATTTACTAAATGAGATAATGTCATACGTAAATGTTTCTTGAATTTTAAATCTCATTAATTAAGGAATTACATGTTATTTTGAAATTAGTTCTCTTGAAAAAACTATTCAGTTACGCAAACTCAATAAATTATCTGCTAATATTCTACGCCAACCGAATTTGGGACGCATAAATTAGAGAACAATTACATGTTTATTTATAAACAACGTTTTCAAAAAATATTATAGTCTCATATAAAGTGATACATAAATTTTCTTATAAATATTTTTCTACTATAGAGTTATTATTGTTTAATCGATTCATTATGGCGAATAAAGAGAGTTTTAAAAGTTTGAAAATGAACTCTTATTGCAATAAAAATACTGTTAAATTATATTTAAGCTGACGCGAAACAGCTCGTTGAAAAAGTAGGAAATTTAAAACTAGTGAAATTAAAGCTAATGTTATGGAACTGATAAGGAACATTAACGAATTAAGTTTAACGAAAGAAAACATGTATTTTTATACCGGGATGTGATATTAGACAAATGACTAATTAAAACGTATCCCTTTCATGTAACATATATATTCAAGAACGGAGAAGCCTAGAAGAAATGGTGCCGTTTGAAAAAAAAACAACGTCTTTTTTCCACAAATAAAATTTGTGTCCTTTTATTCAATAGGGACATAGAAATGCCAATTCAAAAATTAGTCTCCTCTGGCATATTCCTCTTCATAGAGAACAACGCATGCCTTTGTTCGAATGACAGCTTATATTCGATTTGTCCTGGACTCCGTCAATATTCGCGTGGAATTGACATTAATCTGCTACCACTCCACGTATCAACAAATTCAGAAATTCACGCTGAGTATCTGGAGGTCTCTGTCTACCTTTATACTTTTATTTCCACTTGTTTTAATTGATAATAAACTGTTTTAACAAAGGGAGGGTTTTAGCCAGTAGAGAAGTTAGAAATATAGTAGAAGATAGATATTGAGCAAGAATTGAAATTGAGCAAGAATAGAAATTGAGCAAAATGTGTTATACTCGCAAAGTCGACTATTGTAATCGTAAACAACACCAAATAGTGGAACGAGAGTAAAAATATTATAACAAACCTCTATAACTATTATACAAAAAAACACAAGTACATGAAAGTATGAAGTTAAATTCACTTGATAAATCTTTTGTTACAAGTAGTACCATCAATTTTCTATTTTACTTACCGGTTATTGCAAAATTCCTTTTACGATCGTTAAGACGCTCTCAACAAAGGACAGGAAGGGAGTTCGATGCAGTTAGACGCATCTTTAGTTTTTTAACATATGAATATGTATTTAAATTGCAATATTAATCAATGTGGTCCCCCTCGTGGCGAGCACCGCTCCAGGTGAGACCTTGAAGACCCCACATATGTTGCGGAAGAAGTCCTTCCTCACGCTTGGCCACGCGCAGTTCACGGAGGACTTCAGCTTTTTGACGTTGATGTGGCAGGCCTTGCAGGCCGTAGCTTCGACATGCACCAACAAGCTATAGTCGAGGGGTAGTGAGATCGTTGGACTGCAGCGGCTAATTTTTTTCGACCAGAAGTTTATGTTCGACCCTAATCACTATCGGACGGTCTTGGCTATGTGGGCCCGGGCACCGTTCGGCTGAAATACATAGTCCGCATTCTTCATCATTTTTTTCACCCACAGCAGGAGTTTCGTGGCCAAGGTCACTGTAATCAACCGCGGTGAGCTTGTAACTGATGTCAAACCAATCGGGCAGCATTTTCTCGTCATTCGAAACTACGACACCGATCATCATTATAGAAGTTTGCTACTTAGCCTCGAACACGCGGTCCTTCTGCTTGTTGATAAACAGATTGATCATGAAAAAGTCATTTTTATAAAATCCATTCCAACAATTTTAAGTTTGTTTCTAAAATGAAACGTTTGCTATTAATGGTTTAACTACATAATGACCTGTAATTAATTGCACTAGTAAATCAACACAGAATGGGATTGACTCCTCGAATGCTGTCTTCATGGGTGTGTGTTTACTTGGTTCTTCTATCGACTCACCAACATGCTTTGATTCCCTAATGTCGATCATTAAAGTTAAGCCTTGAATAATTGATCTAGGGATCCGACACATTTAACTTTAAAATTTAAATGTTTACCATACAAAGAATTTTGTACTTGGAATAAAAGCATTCGCTAGAAAAAAAATAATTCAAAGGAAAAGACGTAAATTACAGTACAAATAAAACGGTATGCAAATATTTCGTAGAAACCGAATGTTTGAACGAATTCTTATTATGATCAGTTAAAGATAAAATATAAAACTGCCGTTGCAATGCCAAAGGAACATTAGAATTCAGCAAATTGCACGATTAATTTCAAGAGGCATATCAATTTACCCATTACCCATGTATATCCATATTTGTTAGGTTTCGCCTCTCAAAACTAAAATGGCCTAAAAATGTTAATTACATTAGCAGTAAATTATAGCAGATGCATTAATTAGATCAGATGAATTAATGACCGTAAAATGCAATTCCAATTTAATTCCTCGTCGAAGAGATTATTCTTTGCGGTATATGATCACAGCCCATGCAGAAGAGGTATTCAATTTTGATGTACTGACTCCCCAAATTTCAGATTTCTAATTTTAATTTATTTATGAAGCATTTTAAGAATAAATTCGAAAAGGTACCCTTTAAATAATATTGAATTCCCATCAAATAATTGCATTTATGGCACCCTTTACCTATTTTAAGTTTATCGGGTACTTAGAAAAAAATAGGGGAGGGGGAATTTATGAGTTGTCTCGTTTATTGGTTACAGATATGTCACTATTATCCTTTGTAATAATCGTTTTCTTTAGTATTTGATTATTATTTTTTCGCGCCCCTGAAGATGTAACCACGATGGCGCCTGCTCTTCTTTCGTGTTATTTGCCTTTGAGATAATTTTAGGATTTAAAATTATTTTCATTTTGCAACTTATATATATATATATATATATATATATATATATATATATACGTATATAAAATGAACAACTCACAAAGTAGCAAGTGAGGTTAGCAATGAATGCAATGTCCTGCAGGAAAAATGAAAAGGTACTTTCGAACTTTATTCAGTGTATTCTCAAATATAACTACAAGAGAAAATAGTATAATAAGAGTATATATAAGCTAGTAAAAGATAAAAGACCGCCTCTAAGACAAGAAATCACCAATGAGGAACTAGCAGAGGGACGGGTAAATTCACATTAAGATTTAGCTTTAACAGGTAACAAATTCAAACCGAGAGGCATAAAGAGTCAAGAACATAGCCAAGGCATAGATCAACCAATTTCTTGCCAACGTCAGGTATAATTTAGCCCATTCTTGCGCGGTTTTAACAACCGCGCTCCTTATAGCTTTACCAGGGACTCCCCATAGGTGTACAATGTGGTTTAAGTTCGTACTATGAGCCAGTCACTCCATAGAAATAATGCACTGTGTTTTGAACCAATGAGAGTATTCTTGGCACTATGGCAAAAAGTATTAGCCATGAATGGTCTTTTGCAGTCTCCTTCTTTTCTTCTGTTCTTATTATCTTTTTGAAAGATAAAATTAGCTTTTGACACCCTGGGCGTAATTTAGCAATTGATGGCTCTAAAACATCCAATAACATGGAAACATATGTAGCCACTTCATTCTGTCTTGGCATAAAAACATCTCTCCGGGTTCTGTAGCATACATAGAAGCCCATACCTTGATGAACTGCCTCCATATTTTACTGTTGGGAAGAGACATTTAGGCTGAAAAGCTTCGCCAACGCTTCGACCGACGAAAGTAGCCATAAGTGTGCTGAAAGCCCGAGGTGAATAACATGAAATATAATCAAATGCATTATTATGTATATGTCCAATAATTTTCTGCTTCAACCCAAATATTATGAGGTTCCAACCTTATAATATCTTACTCATAGTTACTTTCATCAGACCATACGACTATTGACCACTGCCTAGTATTCCATTTGGAATGATTTTTTGCTTATTGAAGACGTTTCTTTTTTTTGTATCAGAGATCCATTGCTTCCTCCTGGCTATGCACCCTTTATAGTCATATACTATAACCCTCCTTTTTACAGTTCTAGTCAATATTTGTGAGGTATTCGCCTAATTTAAGTCAGCATAAAGCTCTGAACAAGTTTTTCTCCTATTTTTAAGAGACTGACTGATGAGATATCTGTCTTCACGAGAAGATATGACGCTTTTCCTGCCAGTTCTTTGCTTTGATTTGAGACACTTAGTCTCCCCAAAGCACCTGAGAATCGTTTGTACTTCCCACAGAGAATATCCCATTTTCTGAGCTACTTGTCTTTGTGACATCCCATTTTGATGGTGGTTTACCATTTATCCTCGCTTAACTTAACTCAACTCAAAATTTCTGGGCATCTGAGTTATTATTAACAATATTTATTACATATTATGGTACAAACCTGTGAAAAATAAAAATAAAAATAATTTTTTGCAATATATTGGTTATGAACATATATGGCTATATAACATAAAATGCTTAATATGACAGTATCATGCGCACATAGTAATATCGGAGCACAGTTGGTACTTCAAAGACAAAAATAAAGGGTAGCTTTATACTTTTGCCCAATAGTATATATATATGTATATATATATATATATATATATATATATATATATATATATATATATATATTTATTTATATATCATTATTATATCGTTCTATATTAAGGATACTTTGCAACTTTTTACTTTACATTTATTCATAAAAAAATAAAACATAGACAACATCGATATATCCTTTATTTTAGTTTATTTCCCTTTATTTTATTTTCAAGCAAACTTTCTAGAATAATCTAAACTAAAAACAATTACTTTGCTCACCAAGGACGATTAAATATTTCATAATCGCAACATTTTTTTAATTAAATTTACATCATTGCCTTTAAATGGACCAACAAATGTACCTTTGTCTATCGTTTGACGTAGGAACGAACGGAGAATTTTTCAGCTGCAAGAATTAATGAAAGGAATAAATGGACATAGTTAAATTTCAATGTTGAATTCATTTTGCCTGAAAACTACATATTTTGCTTACAGCCCAGCCATTTATTTTTATCTATTCTTTATAAATAAATAGCTGATTTAGGGCGAATATATATATATAGGTGTATAATTACAGTGGCTCTCTTCTATGCATATTTGTTTAAAGACCAGGTTATATTTTGACTTTACCAATTTTATTTTAGAACGATTTAATTAACGATTACAAGTTTTAGGTTCTGCCTGGAGATTAACATTAGCTGAGGCAGATTCATTTTATTCGTTTTGTATTTGTTAACCTAATGCGAATTTGTCCGTGAGCTTTCACTTTTCTTCAGGCATTTTCACACAGAAGTCTACGTTATTGTTAAGGGGCATTGTTGTACCGTTTTTCATTCAGATTGCCTACCTTAGCGGCGAGGTAGTTGTTTGGTGATCGTGAGGAGCAACGAATGTATTTCATTTTCGTCCTTTGATGCTTTATGGTTCACTTTTAGCAGAAAAAGTGAGAAGAGTTTCCAGAATCTTCAGACGACGAAGATTCGCATTTCCTTGGAGGAAGGTAGTGTTTTAAAACAGACTTGCTCTTATAATTTGTTCGATGTGCTGGTCGTTGTAATGTGTTTTCATAAACCTTCTTGTAAGTGTATTGTTAGGTGTCTGCTGAGGGTAGTATTGTTCATAACTATACATATATTCATTGTTTAGCTGAGGCTTGCAGTCCTCATTGTGGAATTCCAATTTGTAAACAACATTTGAAACCCTTAGGTAACCTATTAATGGGAAACATTCTCCGTGAAAAACAGTCCATCCTAAAGTCTACAAATAAGGATAGCAAGTCTTATCCAAACAATTATTATCTAGGTATAACCACTTCTACCCGAAGCCGACGCCTAACGATGCAATTGAAGGGAAAAAGGAATCAACGCAGAATACAACTAACAAATTACAACAACAATTGCGGTTGAAAACACTACCATTCTCAAAGAAATTTTAGGTCTTCGCCATCTGAAGATTTTAGAGGTCTTAGAGGTCTTACAATAGGACCATTCATAAATCGTCTAACCGTGTCCACATGGCGAGGTAACTTCCCCGCAATTACAGGAAGAAAGGTGCCTTGAGCATTTTCCTTGATGATGAAAGACTATCTTCATCTTTTATGCCTATGCAACGTTAATTTTTCTTGAAGAGTATAGAAGCTATTGGTTGACCCACAAAAACGGCGAATCTGAAATAAGAATTAAAGGGCGTAACAAAGCATAATGAAAAAATTACATTAGTGTGGCCATATTGTTCAAACCAGCTGGCAAAATCTTCATCAAATTTAATTTAAAGATATCCGAAAAAATATGTTTACCTACGAAGCTATTTGCTTGGTTTGGGGTAAAACCTTATCAAGTTTAAACGCGTCAGAGAAATAATAGCTGATTATATTGTGATTTCTTATACCTTAACAGCCTGGTTTCTTCTATTGAATGTCCATAGGGTTCCAATGAACTCCTCTATGGTTATTGCTCGTCCATGGCCTCTCATTTCTCTTTTGACTAAGGCCTACGAGAAGTGTTAGGTGCAGGAAATAATTACATTTAGCTTTTCTATATGCTGATCCTCAAACTCTAGGTAAGTATTTGTAATCTTTCTTTGTAATAGGGAAGACTTCTTTCTAGAACTTTCTAAATTTGGCATCCATATACTTTGTGTCATTAATGTATTATTGGACCTCCTTAATTCTAAGTTTATCCTTCGGTTTAGCTACTCTGAGCTTACTGATTTTAGTTCAAAATCTAATAGGGTGTTGTTTTTTGTCTAGCCTGTCACAGTAGATTCCTCCTAACCTAGTGTCTAATATTGCACTATTTAGATCTCATCTTTATTCGAAGGGCGTGCTGGTGACTTCTCTCCGTATTTGATAGAATAATTTTCTATGCTAACTCACAATCTCCTCTATTTATTCTTATTTTGGGGCTAGGTAGACGTGTTAAAAGTTATTTCTGAAATGCTTTCCTAGTCAGCCATAACGATTGCGCTCGCGAATTTCTGCAGATCTTCGTTTATTTTTTCTAGCGTTTCCTCACTCAGATCTGATAGTTTGTAGATCTCTATGATTTGACTGTACTGTTCCTAATTGGCCCTAAGGTAGCAGTCCCGAGGTTTTATTGGAACCTAAATGTACGCCAAAGAAATTCTGGTTCCTATTGAGATATAGTTAGTTAGTACTGCTATTCCTGGTTAGGTACAGTATTTTAACCCGAAACCACTGCAGGTCAGGATAATGTCTGGCTTTGTCGATGCTCTTCCCGCCACGGAAATAAGTTCCAATTCTTTGTAACTTATTTTCGTTCATTAGAAGTTACAAGATTTTTTTTCATTGATCCCTCTGAAATTATCTACTTCGCAGTTCCTCTTCAACTAACCACTCTGAAGTGTCAGTCTGTTATTTCCAAAGGTTTAATAGAGGCTCTTTAGGAAGATAAACTCACATTTTGTATGAGAGTAACCTACTACTACCTTTCGTTAGTTTAGTTTAGTTTGGTATCTTATCATTTTTGGGTTGTGTCCTTACATGATCCGTGACTATTATGATGTCTGAGTCTTGCTTCTGAAAATGTTACTTTATATAGGTTCTTTTGTCGTCCATCCGTCTACATTTGTTGTAGACGTTTATGCCTTCCATTTTTGTATTTAGTTGTGTGTCTAATTAGGCTCTTTATTATTTTTTTGTTCGGACTTTCCGGGTTTTTTTTGTTATTTTCGTTTGTATTCAAAATCACGTAAGTATATTTATATAATTCTACGGGGTAGAGGAGGAGAACTTAAACTTTCCGCTCCTCTTCATTGGCGTCGTGTTCTCATTTGTATCTGGTTATACGTATTCCATCTTAGAGATCTGATGGCTTTGCGTTCTTTGTGAAAGGTTCTTAGTCTCTCACGAAGATCCTCAAGATTTTCACCGTCAAATTTTCGTTTACGTTCAAGTTTGCTTCCCTTCATCGCCTTTTACGTTTTTTATATTAGTGTGCATTTATCTTCATCCGAGCTGTCTGTTTCCCTGTTGTTTGAATTATCCTCCGTTTTGGTTATCTTTGCGGTTACTTGTTGTTAGTATCTTTACATTTTTATGCCCTCTTTCTGTGATTTTGCTTCGATACGTGTTTATCATCGTTTGTGAGGTTTAGTTTCATTATTGGTCTTTCTTTTTTCTCTGTGGTGGGATTGAAATGTTCATTCCTTAGCGTTCGCAGTTTTTTCTTGCTTGTTGTTAATGGATGGGATTGTCTGTTGAATCTATTACATCTGTACGCATCTTCAGAGTTGTTGAAACACCATTGCACTAATTCTGTTTGCTGCTAGAACCACATTGGGTTCTGTAGCGAAAATCAACTTGGTTTTTGCTAGTTTATTGTAATTTTCTCCTGAATAATTTGTTTTATTCTATTTAAGGTAGCTTCTTATCTGTTCGTTTAATCTGTTTGTTCGTATTTTAAAATACTAATTATCTTGATTATAATAGCAGTAAAATTCCCTAACCATTTTAATAAAAATTCACACCTCTATTGTTACACGTGCCTTTGTACATATTAAATCATTTCTTGTTGCATATAACACTGCAGAGCAATTAATGTTAAGCAGAAACAGAAATTAACTTTTGATTGCAATTCAATAAAGATTTTATACACTATGCGTCAGAGAAAGACAAAAAAATATATTTTTAAATTTTTAATTAATTCTTTTAGCTGGGCCACTTTTAATCTTATCTATCCCAGAAATTTGGACTATAGAATGAAAATTATTGCTATACTATTTTAATTTGATTCAAACCCTGAGTCTATTTTCTCTTTCTTAATAAAAACTCATTCTTTTATACTACCCATAAAATTAAATTCTACAAAAAATATACGTTATGAGTGCAATAATATCATTAACCTAACATTACAACTTAGTTGAGAGTGGTAGAATAAAAATTAAGTTTAAAGATGGGTTAAATTGATATATATTAATGTAATATTAAGATGTTTGCTTACCTTGATATTTTTGTGTAATAATTGGGTATTTTAGATACCCATTTGGGTTTTTACTCATTATTTGAATATTGAAATTTCATCTATTTATCTATTTATTTATATTTTAGGGAATAAAGTTTAACTTAGGGATAAATAATAGTTAAATAATACCATTAATTTCATAAACTGTTATTACACAAATGGCGAATAATTATTAAGCCGTTGTGAATGATATTAAGAAAAGGTTACATTAGAGGTGAAAAATCAAGTAATGCAAAAGAAAAGTAAAAAATTATTAGTGAACAAACTAGGATAAAACATCAAAGGTTATACAGAATGTAATGAATAAAATTAAGAATTTTTATGCTTTTAAATAACCAGTCTGTCATAAACATTTTGACCTTTATTCCATATACAAAATGTCTACCTATCTAGTGACATCAAACTCTTCATTTTTGCTTGTGATTTTCCAACTTCTAAATAGGTACACATACAAATATGAAAATTTAATGACACCTCAAAATCCAAAAAGACGGTGGGGATAAAATGACTCGACTGCTTAAATATGGAATAAAAAGTGCGAAATAAATCTAGGCTGGTTAGTTTAATTTACATATGTCAACACCTACATGCGACATTTTAGTGCAAATTAGATCTTGGATTCACTGAAAAGCTCGCCTACAAATCATCATTAATTTCTACGTTCTTTTTCCCATTATGCACGAAATGACGAAGGGAAGGTGACATAGTCTCATTTGGCATCTTCACCCACCTAGAAAGTATGAATACGGATTATATAAGAACATGAAAATATGAGAGATACAACGTAAAATGGCCCCTGATTTTCATTTTCCCATAACTTTAACAGTATGAAAATTTGATAGTGATCTGTTGGCCTAAAAAACATACAAGTTTTTATACAAATGAGAATAGGTAATAAATTGTTATTCTTTCAAATTTCGATCAATCCCCTTTCTAGACCTTAAAAATTATGCATTGTGTACTTCGGTAAACCCAGGGTTTACTGTGTAAAATTTTACTTTCGGAAACAGTCCACACTTTTGTTTCGCCTTGATCCTTCTTTTATTGAATTTATAAAAGAATTTTCAAGAGAGGCGTGGGTTTTACGACGTCACTTGCATTCTCTGTAGAATTAAACTTTTAGAAACCGAAAAGACTGTTTTCAATGAAAACGTATCAGTTTTTTATTTGAATTTCCCCAGATTCCATATACAATCTGATTGCTTTCTTTAGGTTAAGCTTCAAACGACTTTCTGAAAAAAAAACGTGAAACTTTATAATATTTTCGATTTTTATTTATGTAGAAATATAACTTTTCCCACGTGATATTACATATAGGAAATTACTAGAAGATGAAAATATTAATTGTGTTGTATTAAACCAAGCGCAAAAAGATTAACCTGCGGACAAAGTATGGAGCATTAAAAAAGAATACTTTTTGGCCTCAAGAAGAAGCTATCATTTTTCAGCGAGAACATTGTTTTCACTAAAAGTATAATGAGTGACAAGCTGAAGTAAATAAATTAATAACTAAGTAAAGAAGAGATGGTTTTAATAGAGTAATTAAAAGTTGTGGTAGAATAAATGCTTTGGAGAGGTGTCTTCTTTGATTCATAAGACATGTTCAACCTGACGAAGGCTAATTTGCTGCTTATAAAATATAAGGGAAGTAGCTGAAAAAGTTTAATGGTTAATAAATTAAAAATAAAATACAATAAAAGAGAATGGTGGCTACACTATTTCCCCAAAAGAGTAGTACCATTATATTACTATTACAACTTCGACCATAATATTGCCAGAGAAAATCCAAGGGAAAAACTACGTATCGTTAAAGATTATGCACATTTGGATCAATAAAATGGTTACGGGAAGATGAACAAATTTTTAGCAGAATATTATGATTAAATTATAACTAGAAAACATTTTCACAATTTATAAGTAATAAGTATCTAGTAAGGAGCTCATTATTCGCAATGTTGCTTGGATATTTCGTGCGACAAGACCGAACCAACTGATACTCTCGCGCAGTAATCAAGCTCAATTCCTCAATTTTACAGATATATAAAACAGTTTACGCTTTATTTCTCCCTTTAAACCTCTCTTAGAGGGTCTTCCAAATATTTTCAGGCGTGAAAGAGGTCCAGACTCTATGCAGGTAACTTTTATGCAGTGATATGGTAGCGGTTCATCAAGGTCTATACCAAATTAGCCGTGTGGCAGACGTCGTTATCCGCCATAAAAATTGAAGGCAATGCTTCAAATACTAGCAGCAGTGACAAAATATTCTTACATAATTGTGCATTCACAGTATCCTTTAGGCTTACAAGTGGTCCAATGCCTTTCACCGTCATTTCTTTGGTGCAATTGACAGACGATCTTTTGCTTATTCACCACTTGTTCAGTGGTAAATAAATAATGAGACTTCTTGTTTTTCGAATCGATCACTGTCTTGGCCACGTATGTATCAGTGTGAGAAGTTTCCTCCTTCAACCTAAATGATGGTCTACTTGGAAATATTGATTGACGAAACCTCGTTAATCTCACAAATATTTCTGCATACGTTGTGAAACATTCTTTCTTCAAACTTAGATATATCCTTGCTGTTCTTTTTATGAGGTCTTTTTAGCATAGCGGTAGATTTACTAACCTTACATTAACCTATTGGATCATTCGTTGACAGAAAATTATGGACTACAAATTTAGAGCGATTTGAAGTCTATGCAATGGCTACAATTGGAAGACCATTCTTTATCACAGTTTCGCGATCAGCTTGCGAAGAGAGTAGCATGGCAAATTTATTATTATGTTATAAGGACGAGAAAGGGGCAAGAAAATTATCTAAGTCTATAAGATTGAACTGAAGTTAGTTGTTGTAAAAACTGCAGTTTCTCTCTTTTTAAAATACCGATACTAAACTTCGGATAATGGTAAAAATCCTGAAAATTCAGCTTTAAGTAACCGTATGGAAAATATTTCTTAGTTGTTTAACTTCAAAGTAAGTAAAGGTTTTTAGAATATCTAAAATTGATAGATATTTGAACATAAAAGGATGAGAAAAAATTAGATGGACCGCAATTCCTCAGCTCTAAATTTTGCAAGTAAAATCACTAGGTAAACAGATTCATCGAATTCTATAATATTAAAGGACCACTAACATTTTAGATGTGAACAGTATATTTTTTTCTCAAACATTGACTGGGTTCAAAATTAGTGGAATTAATTTGAAAAATTAGTATTCAAACACGTTAATCGGTCTATATATAAAGACTTTACTTTGAGTCCTATATATTATCTGCCTGATATGGTACCATCTTTGGGTGAATATGCTAACCTCAAATTAATAAATAATCTTTAGAAATAAATACAAGTCAGTGCTCCAAATTAGCTAAAAATTGTACCATATAGCTTCCGATACTATCCCATAACCGCTCACTTTGATTAAGCTTGGGTTAAGACATCGGGATGAAAGGATTTATTTGGTCTCTTCCATATAGAATTTCATCCTAAACGATGAAAACAGTGAATGACAATTTGCCAGATATGGCATTTTCTTACTCTTCTCTTCTTTACTTATTGTGGTATGTGCATCGCTTTAACCATTTTTAACAGCGATGGGAAAAATAGATTTTTCGAATGGCGGCCTTTGGTATCCATAAATAATGATATCCGGATTAACCTTTTTGATCGATACTGTGTTAGAAATATGTTGGTTTAGTTCTTAAGGCACATTAATAGCGATTTATTACTCTACGGTCTCTGTCAATGAAATTCGCTTTCATCCTTGAGTAACCCTTCCCAGAGATAGTTTTCCTTGTTTTTCGTATGCCAACATAACCATTACTATTCCCACTGTTCCTTTCGAAACCATTTATAAGTCGGTCGTTTTTATTACCAAGGTCGCAGCCATTTGAGCTTCAATAATTTGCATCCATGTTTATTTTCGTGATATCGTCATATTATTTTTGGGGTAATTTCCAATGTGTTTATCTATCAAATACTCGTTAAATAAATTAATATAATCAAAGGCAAAGAATTATGCAGTAAAATTAATGTGAGAAGAACCTGAATGTTTTATTATTGGCAAAAGATTTTTTTATCCTTTTACAGACTTACAGAGGAGACCTCTGCGTATTTTACTAAGATCACAAAGTCTTTTCTGAATCTCGGTTTTAAAGATAAATTTATTCAGGAAATCTATTTCCTATAAATTTAACTTTTATATTATAGAATTACGCATAAATGCGTTCTCCATTATTCTCAGGGAGGAAAATATGGCTAAGAACTTTATTGGGTCCTACCTATGTTATTTTTCGACATGATTATTTGTCTGGGATTGTAAAAAGATATAAATGGGATAGGCATCTTTCAAAGTTTATTATTTCACGGCTGGTGATTACTTTTATCCACATCTTAAACCATAGTACACAGAGAATCATAGATACCGCAATTAGTGCCCTAGTGATCCAGTGAGCATTTGTTTAGTTCCGGCCATTTCCTTATACCGTTCTCAAAACGGTTTTAGGATTTATCGGCCAATTTTGTCATATATTCCAGGATTGAAATATTTTAGTTTTATATGGGATACGTGTAAGCAAATTATATGTGAATTAAAGTTGTATGTGCTCCTGTTGTTTATTTTTTTTAATATTACGAAGTTACGCATTTTTGGGGGTGAAATATCTTCAAAGGAGAAAAATGCTAAATGGATCGAGAAATATGAACAAGAGTGCAAAGATAAAAGCATTGATTTATATTGCGTGCGTCGAGCCAATCTATACGAGGGGCGCGGGAGTTAGCAGATCGTGGTTGTGGTACTGAGGATATGGACTTGTAATAAATGATGTGTAGAAAAAAAATCATTTAGGTGGGAGAGGAGAGAGAGAGTAATAGCCCAAATTTTGATGCTATTATATTTTTTGATCTAAGAAAATTATTCCAAGTAATAAAACGTTTTTATTTTGTTATAGTATGTTTGTATCGTAGTTTGAACGTGAAATATATAGAATTTAGACCTCATTCCGATTTTATCGATATATAGAGTTATTTTTTCACGAAGTCAATATTGAGAAGGATATAATTTGTTCTTCAGACTTGCTTTAATTTGTTTTAGGATCATGCAGACCAAAGTTGTGGTAATATCTTATCTGATATTGCTCCAAAATAATTACACATTATTCATTTTACTAATATTTTTCTTTATTCTACCCTTTTGATCATTTAGAAATGCTCCAGAGAGTAGAACTCACCTCTTACAAAATCAGGAGCAGAAAGCAATTTTGTTTTTCAGCGAAGCACTAAACTATTTTACCTTAATATTTTTCAATGCTTACTTCTTAATTAACCTTGAAAAATTTAAATATTAGAAGAATTATTCCCATTACATAAATTTCAAAAAAGGAATGAAAAAAGTGAAAATATAAACTAGTTTCACAACCTTTGGCCATGATATATATTACAAATGGGAGTAATGTTTCATATTTTCATGTTTTGTTATTTTATATATTTTTTAATATTATATATTTCATATTATTTATAATAATATATAATTCATAATAATATATGAAAATATACCTCTAATCAATGGTTTAATTGCATATATTCCTTAAAACAATTTCACTACTATGTGGTAAATACTGTATTGACAAATTTCTAAGCAAAAAAAGGATAAAGATAACGCTAAAAAATATATTAAAAATTAATACCTATATATTTTAATTCTGTTCATAAGAAAATCATAAAAATTTTCTTAGGATCTATTCTACTTATCTGTATCTTTTCTATTTCATTTTAAATGAGAGTTTAGACCTAGAGTTTAACGTGAACCTAAAACCACTCATATCTACAGCATATGGGAGCCGCCTATGTGGAAGGGATTCTTTCCATAGACTAACCTAACTTGGCAGGATTTAACTTCACCATAATAGAAAGCTATGTTCCACTCAGCTATGTCTTATCGAAATGTATGGAAATGGCTCTAATTTTTAAATTTTCACATATTGAATACGAATTCCACAACTTTATCAAATGAACTAAAAATTACTGTGTAAATAATCTACGGAGAGCTACACGCATGTTTTATTATATCTGACTCAAATCTAAATTGTCTGATCGACACTAAACCAAAAAAAATGACAACTTGCACTTAAGGTGGATAGAATATGTTGTTAAAAATAAATTAAGTTTTTCTTTTATTTTCTTTTTGATATAAATTATAGGATATTTCAAAAGGTTGGCTTAGTTCGTAATTAACATGCTCAAGGCGGCAATCTCACTTATTTATGCCCCTAATCAGCAGAGACCAATAAAATTATCATGCAATGAAATAAATTCGACTGCCTCAAATGATAAGACTTATTTAAATATTAATATAAAAAGCCTGACGATCAAATTTTAAGCTATTGTGATAGTGAAGTCAGAGGCAAAATAAAAGAAACAATACAATTTATTCATATTAAACTTAGTTCTCTCAAATTCATATAGCACGCTCATTAATTATTGGAGGAAAACTCTTTCTTTCACCAAAAAGAGAAACATTTTATTCGAAGTACATAATTAAAATATCAAAGAAATTACGCAAAAATGTAATTAAGCTTAGAGAGACGTGCAGGAAGGCCCAACCCACTCCTAAAACAATATAAAAATAAGGAAAACTAAAAGTCTATTTATAAGTATACTTAAGCTCAGACAAAAATTACTTCGTTACCTGATGTGCTAAAGAGAGATAGAGTGAAAAAAGCCTGAGTAAGAGTGTGAATGAGGTCGTTTAACAGTGTTTTCTATTGATATTGGCTTGGAAAATGATGGTATAAATGGATTGTAACAAGATATGCGAGAGTGAGACTCAGCCTGTGAGAAAGGTTGGAAGAGTTGCTTAAAGGTAGAAAGAGTACACAGGAAAGTAAATACAACGGATTGTATAAGATAAGGAAGGGGTTTGATTTGTGGCGTGCTAGATGTTCTCTTTCATGCTCTTAACATAATTAGAACTATGTCAAAAGAATATCACAATAATACTCTTAGTACAATTTATCTAACCCGCCAGCACAACTGTTGAATTCAGACTGTAAGGAATGCATATTACCATCGATAGTCTAGATTTTAGAAAAATAAATGTGTCTTTATTCAAAAGATTTCACTTGGAGACACATCGAACGTCTAGTTAAGGGTATATATACTAGCCAGATGGTGCTTACGCTAATAATCTTTGCTTTACTAAGAACAAGCACTATTTATTTCGCCCTAATTCCCATCGAAAAGTTTGGAGAACGAGATTCTAGTCTTAAATATTATAAAACACCGTAAAAACGTAAAAAGTTCGCAACAGATATGTAATAGTGTGGTTTGAAGAAATGATAGATGAAGAGATTTACTATGATATTTCAAATAAAAACTTCAAATGTAAGTTAAGTCAGAAATGAAGCGCATCTGAGTATTTGAGTTAGACAATGATCAGAAACAAAGTGCAAAGGCAGCAATATAAAGCTGTTTCTCTTTGTTTCGAACAAAATGATTTCGTGTAATCGAAGAAAATATGTATGAAACCATGTAAAGTGATGTATTAGCAAAACGTTTTTCTGAAACTCAAAGCTGTTAAGTCGAAGCCCAGCAGAGCATTGCAGTCAAATAACTTAAAAACATACGGCAAACAATTATTTCCATATAAAAAAGATATCTATTACTAAGCTTTAGACATGACACTGATCGAAACCCGATTAAAAATCTGTGCCAGGATTTAAACATCGTCGTTCATGACTGTCAACACTATAAATTAAGTGGACTTAAGAAACAATTACATGGAGAGAGCTTCAAAATAGAAGCCGAAGAGAGAGGGTTTGTAGCTAATGGTTTTCTATCGGGAGCGAATGAAGGTTGTTATTTCCTTTAAAAGCTATTGTACAAATTATTTTAATTTATTTAGGGTAAAGAATCCTTTTAACTCGTATTTTAGAAAAACATTTGCATATTTTATATAAAATTGCATTATTTTATGTATATTTCTGTATAAAATTGTATTCACTTATGCATATTTTTATATAAAATTGTATTTTTTTACCCTCTTTTCGTAATTATTAATGCTTAAGTGTAAGGCACAAAAGGCGCAAATTTGGATATATCCTTATGACAAAGGTATGTTACTAATACCATTTCCTATTTTTTACTCTTGATATTGCCATTAATTCCTAAAAAAATGCAAATATCTTTATATATGTCATTTATAGACTATTAACATACTTAAATTTATTTAATATAGGATCCGGAGTAAAAAAACATGAAACCAACGATGGCGTAAGAACAACCTTGACATTATATTTAAATCTCTTTACAAAATTAGTGATTGTGGTACTACTCAATCTAAGGGAAAATATTGATCGGGAAATTCTAAGATTACGATGTCGCATCTTTATGCGGATGCAAGCAACAATGCCTAAAAGATATTCATGAAAATGAATGGGAACTATAAAAGATTTATAAATAAATTATTTACGTCCTTTTCACTGATTTTCAAAATTTAAATTGATTCAAATACCAAAGAGTTTCTGTTCTTGACATGACGATTGTCACAAATCATCCTTTTTAATGAAATAAAATTTAAGTTTTTAAAATATAAAATAAAATAACTATTAATTTTGCCGAAGATTGAGAAGTTATATTTGATTATTCATTTTTAAAGAAAGTAGAGTTATGCATTCAGGATACTTGTAACACTATGTAACTCATGATGACAGCAGGGAAGAAGAAATTCCAACATAATTGGGTAGATTGCCAGCATAAAATCACTTTTCAGGAAAAGCTTATTTCAAACACAGTGTAAAGTATTAATAATTCGATTTTATCGATTCATTGAATTTTTAAACCTAAATTAAAAAAGAAAATCAATAAATGAGGACTGCTTAGTGAAATATAGAAGAGAATATCTTTAAAAAGATAATTCGAGGCCTTAAAATATGCAGTTAAATTGGAGGATACAAATAGCCGACGAAAAATATGACTAAATGTGAGAAGGAAAGACTATTGAACCTTTTTGTAAATGGGTCTCCAAAATTCTCGCATTAGATTAAAAGATAAAAATAGATAAGAATGTAAGTATAAATTAAATTGTAAAATAGAAAAATAAATCCCAAGACATTGTCATATACTAATTAGTGAGCTTATATTTGGTTTGTCGTAAACACTTCACTCCGTAAAGGCAAGATCGCAAAGTAAAAAATGTCAAAGATATGCTATAGAAACATTTTACACACTATGCATGAATTTTCCTTTGATCTCTGTATTCTTTACTTAATGACCTAGATATTTTTCAGCCATGGAACATTAGTAGACAGAAAATACAGAAACTATGTAATTACAAACTAGATATACATGTACCACAAGAAACAGAGACCTGGTGATGAGAATAGCGGCGTGAGAAAAGGAAATCGGAATTTGAAAGGAGAAATTAATAGCGAAAAACTTCTCTGCTCGTTCGCAACCCACATAGCTTTTGCTGTTTCTTCTTACAAGCGAACCTTTTAATTATGATCGATTACAGATTTTATATAAAGATTCTTTTGAAGTGCCTTGGATCATAGGGAGATACTATGAATGATTGGGTGACGTTGTAGGTATGTTGAGAATACTGTACATATATGGTATCAGTGGTTATTTATCCTACTGGCAATTTTGAAAGTTGGGGTCCGACTCCTGGCTAGGATATTTCCTTTTTTCCGGGACCCGTGCTCAATTCTTCTCAAGTATGAATTGCCATTATCTTGCTCGCTACTACTCTACTTCCACATCTCTTGCATTTAATCTACGCTTTCCAAACTCATGCGCTCAGAAATCTATCTTTTTTGTACTATATGAATATATTCTTCACACCTCTACGGTTTCTTTGATAGTAAAGTCTATAGCAATATTATTCTGAAGATTTCTGCAGGCAATTTAAATAATCATCCTGTTTATACTTACTTGTTCTAATGAAACAATTCTTTGCATCTCTTTTTTATAAAAACAGGCGAAAGATAATTTTATGTAAATTATTAAAAGAATTAACTTGAGTATATTACTTTGTGAGTAATAATTATCTTGCGCCGAGCGATTTATTTCATTCTATAAATCTTGTTTTTCCCAAAACGTTGATAAGCATGCAATGGTAAAAGATGTTTCGTGATACATTTGCATGACCCATAATTTGCATGTGAGTGACCCTAAATAATAAGTGTTCATGCCTTATCTAAAAAGATTTCTTAGTCAAGAATGTTTGTTAACCATTGAGTTCTTCATATTTTTAACTATCCCCTTAATCCAGAAGAGAGTTTGGGTGGTAATACTTTGCCACTATATTAGTTGGCATGTATACTTCACTTTGTTTAAACACGACATTTACATTTAGATGAAGACGACCCCTCAGGCCAATGACGATTAATGTTGGTAAATACATCTAACTTTCATTTGATTAACAAAAGTGGGAAGTAGACTATCCATATATCTAGGGCATTGAACTACATATTTTACAGTGAAATCATTGCCAATTGCAAAGGAATAATAACATTTTAATATGAATGCTATTAGGATTGGCTACCTTTGCTTCCATGCGATTTATTTATAAATTTTACCAGAGTCAAATCATTTACAAGAATCAAAGTTTTATTGTCGTTCGTATAGAAAGTATATAAAAAGATGCCTTCGATGAAAGAAGTTGAATAATACTGATTATTTTGGATTCAAGCTTTCAAAAAACGACGTGATAATTCAAAGCGGAAGTCTTACAATGTACTTCGAAAGAAAAGAGGTAACTTTAGGGAAAGTGAGAAATTAGTGGCAATGTCTAACTTGAGAAGCTGATAGAAGCTATTGTTAGCTAGGACCATAAGAATCCATACAACTACAGTATGTTGAATCGGCCCCCTTTGGTAACGAAGGGGAAAGTTGTTGGTGCTGGGGCTGAAAAAAAGGAAAAGTATATATGAAACATAAAAGTAAACTAAATATATAAGAGACTAAAGAAATATCTCTCAAATAAAAGTTATTTCAGCTTTAATTAGGTTAACGTGTCCCTACAAACTTGGAATTTAAGCTTAAAACTCCCGAGAGCTTTGTATTGCAGGAGACGCATACACATATATCAGTTGGTTTAGAAGCAAGTGGGATGGAAAACTAACATCAAATCGTTTATTACAAAGTTCCCAAAAATCTTTTAGAAAATACTCAATACATCTTTGTTAAAATTTTGCAGAATCCTACGAAATCTGTACAAGACATAAAAATAACCATCAAGGCTTACATAAAAGAAGATTCCAACCATTTCTCTTCTCATTTGCAATACTTGTTAAATAAATGAGTAAAAGATTTTTAACATATGTTAGGGGTTTATTACTTAATTATTTTGCACCTTGATGAAATACATGACAGTATGTTAAAGATATTTTAAAGTGTGTCTCAATTTATCCAGGATATATTCATTCAAGTTATTCTCGATAGATACTTTTATTAAACATTAAAACAATTTTCACATCTTTTGCACATCAAGCATAGGAAGTATTTTTTACAACTGTATCGATAATCTCTTATTTACTCGTCAAATAGGTTAAGTTGTTCTGAAATTCGTTCCTGTGGTCAGGTTAGAATCAATGCGACTGAGTGTCACTCGCTCAATATATAGCGACTCACAAAAAAATCCAAAGCTAGAATTTCTTTCTGCTTGGCATTCTGCCGAGTCATGAAGCCCTCAACGCGAACCACTTCCCGGCTTTAAACAGATTAATCGAACACGGGTTCGTGGTCCTGTTTGTGGCTAGACATAACATCATTAATATCCAAAAAATATAATTTAATTCTGAATTCGAAAATTAAGGAAGAGACCATAATGATATTTTGAATAAAGACAAGCAATAAGGCTGAGGTAAAATCGTAGGCTATAAAATGGAACGTTAAAAATATTTATTAATTTATGAAAGTAAAAGACTTTTTATTTTAAATCGTCATTAAAATGATTTTAGGTGATTTTCTATAATCATGAACGATTATTACATGAGTCGGTATCAATACTATTCAATTTCTACGTGAAAATACTGGAGTTACCTATATATTTCTTGGAATAACCAAGGAAACTAATCAATCCTGATTTCTTCGAAAGCTACATTTTTTAGATGTCATGCATACTTTTCCATCGTGGTGAGATCCCTGATTAGCTAATGACATTCGCATAAACGTGAATTTGAAATTTTTATGTTGACTATTTAAAATAATTTGCCGAATTTGAAATTTTGATGTTGACTATTTAAAATAATTTGCCTATTGTGAATATAAAGTTAACTGCTAAACGCGAGTACAATAGAAAATTCTCATTTTTTGATGTAGAGATTACAGGTAACAACAATCAAGTTTCAAAATTAGTATACCGTAATTGTACGACAACATTGCCTAGAAAAAAGTTCTTTCATTATACTTTCCTAAACTTTAAGTTTTTATCTGTCATGTAGAATATTTCCAGCTGATAAGATTTGTTCAAACTAGTTTTTATTCCCTCTGGAGCTTACGTATCTGAAAATGTTTTGTAAATTTAATTAATTTCTATCCCACGTTCTTCATAACTTCACAAGGCGATGTTGAGAAAAATTATACAGTTGCCAAAATAAGAAATACTTACAGGCCAGAGAAAATGTCCATCTTTAATTATTTTTTAGAATTATTTTCATAATTATTTTTCCAAATTATTTTTATAGCAACTTTTATTTATTAGGAGAATTCTGTACATTCTTTTCATAGCAATAAATTCGTAATTTGTTGTAGAATACAATGTTAACAATATGATGAGTGTTCCGGATGAGCTAATATCCATCTTCGCTTATAGGTGTAGGCAACTTGAGATACGAAGTCTAATCTAAGACTGCATTCATATATTAGTTAATTTACATCTTTTTATCATGCTTATATTGTAACAGGAGCATTTTGTTGCTTAGGCCCTATATTTAACTTATAAAAGAACATGAGATGATAGTGAATAATACTTGTTTCCTTTAATAATCAATATTATGGGAATGCAAATGTATAGACAACATAGGTAGTTTTGGTGTTTTGATGATTGCATAGTCACTTTTATATAAACCGATACTCTATAAGATTTTTACAACTTTCTAAACGATTCTAGAGTAACTAGAACGTTTGAAGAGGATAGGTTAGATAATAAATTAAGTGCAAGATTTCTCATTCGTTGTCACGATTTAGCTGAGGAAACATTTCCTCGAGTGAAATGGTAAAGACCGCTGATAATCAAGAATCTTCAACAAACCATATTATTTTTTATAACAAGGCCAGTTATGGATAAATAAAAATCACCTCGATTTTGAACACTTATACAATATTTTCTGTAAATAAATTAATGTGAAATATAAACCTAATGATGTAATAAATATTCCGCGTTAAGGTTGAAAAAAGAAACGTAATCCTAGAGAATTCGGTCTATGATGAATACAAAAACATTTCTGAACCTCTCTCACATGCAAATCTTGCAGCATGTGGCTAAGATGTACATACTTAAAAAGTATAATGCTATTTACATCGCGATGAATTCCATGTATGTACGTGTCGCTAGAAAAATGCCGCTATTATGAGAGCTTATACACGCCCGTTTTGTGTTTGCGTTCGGGAAAGATCATCTAGAAGATATATAAGCTAAATTAAATAAAATCCAATGGTCAGATGAGAAAATATAAAATATAGAAGCGTTGTCTATATTTATGCACGCAGCTGTAAAAGGAAGAAAAGACTCAAGAAACTATGTAAGAAATCATTCCCAAACCAGCCACAACCATTCATTCATAAGCTCCGCAAGGAAGAGGATGGTGTAACAGGGCTAACACTCCTGCTGCAACTAAAATCTGGAGGAGTAGTAGGCCCTCTTGGCCCTTGGTCTACAAGAATAATTGGTGCTCTCTTTTGTGGCTTATCGTTTTTACCACTTAAATCTCTTAATATCTTGGCCACTTAATATATAACTAAGAATCAGTGAAAGTAAGTTAAACATTTCTTGTTATTAGCAGCAAAATATTTATTTAAAAATCTTTAGCCTTTAAAGATGTTCTTAGTTAAATTATTACTTGTTTATCTACCAAATATTCTAACTAAGGTTTTTTCCATGCTCGAACTTTTAAAATGGTATTATGTATGTTAAATTCGAACTTATTTTTTTTACTTTCAGGCTATTACGAATCAAAATTATTTTATTAAATTACTTTTTTTCAAACTCTTATAGAATTTGCAGTTTGAATCTTGCTTCATAAATTGCGTTACGCTCCAGACATTAACACATCATTCTAAAAGCAAAAGAATCACATTAATCTTCGTATTTTAGGAGAAAAATGAGAGATTAATCCAGAGCAAGAAATATCTATTTTCATTTTAAAATGTCCATGATACCAACCGGTTCATTTCGTACCATTTCACTATGCCTTGGCATATTTGGTGTCAATTAAATTTACTCACATTAAGCTCAAATTTACAATAAGATCTATTTAATTTGTAGGTTATTTAACGTCAATCGAGAAAAGACATAAGTGAGTCTGGTTTTGTATTCAAATAGGAAATAAATTCTGTCTGCGTTATATTCACTTGTTGTTTAGCTAGAACCAAAAGATAGTTCATAGTAATTTTACCTCGGATTTTTTTAGGTTAGCATTTACCTTTAAGAGTTTTTCTTTCCTATGGTCGATTAAAAATTAATCTCAAACTTTCGATTAACAGTTTGAAAGAAAGAGGGCTTCAAAGAGCATCTTATAGCCACAAAAAGTTAATAAAGTAATACCTAATCAATAGATTGTGTCTTTTAGCACACTTACTCTTAAATATCAATCTGATACATAGTCTATTAGAAATATTTATTAAATTCTACTGTACTACACCTGTATAGAACAGTCTTAATTACTTTTATAAATATCTAAATAGAGTTTATCATACTTAGGACGATATGATCTCGAAACGTTGTTCCTCAAGTTCGAAAAATACGATATGAGACTAATACCCACTATGTTTGCAATTTTATTTTCTCTGACTGAAGCGAGCCTTAATCCAGTTTCCTGCTTCCTATTACTTTTTCTCATTTAACTTTGTCGTATGCGCATATCTATGGCACTTTATGGTTTGATTCTTCCGCCAGGTCCAGCAACTCCCTGGATCCAAGCCCTGTTACGCGTCATCAATCATCTTCCAAGAATTCTTATTTTGTTTAATTTACGAATCTTATCAGGAGAATTTGAATTTAGAAAGAAATTAGCTATGATTTGAAATATCCATTTAATAATTTTGTTCGTATGTAGATTTTCATAATTAATAAGCTATATTAATCAAATGTAAAATATATTACCTAAAAAAATACAATAGAAGAAACATTTATCTATGAAAGGTCGAAATAAAAGAGATGGACGTAAAGTAACAAATACATTTAAACAATATTTCAATTTCATAGGCCAGTACGTACAGGCGATCTTTCCTATTCTCTTTATAATAGTGTAAAAGCTTACTTTTAGAAACAATGAAATGTAGCATAACACACAATTTAAGGTTTAATTTATCTATGACTATCTTTGCTATCCTCTGCTTTTACTTTAGTCGGATCATTTTGGCTTAGTTGGTTTAAATTTTCCTATTGTTCACCAGATTACAGGTTTTTTTTCCTTCTTAATATTAAAAGCACTAAAAATAACATCCAAGAGTTAAAAACAAAACATGATACCATTTTGCTCTTTGAGACAACGCTATATCCCTTTAGTTGCAGAGTGTTATTGATCGAAGGACAATAACTTTGGAGTTCACTCTATGATTACTCGATCTGCGTCTTCTCATTGTATTCATAATCAATATCTCTTTCCATGAAGAGTTACAAGAAACTATTAATAACTAAAGATGCCATTTCTTCCAGAAAACATACTTTCATTCGTGGAAATAAGTATAGTTAGAGATTTTTAAAAATTCTGATTTAAACTAAATAGATATTTAAAGTATATAATAACCGTGTGCACCTTTATGCAATCAAGGTTATGGTATTAGTGAATAAAAAACTCGTCGTTTTTTCGTTAAGCAAATTTAAGCTACATTGCGTGGTTAGTCGTCGGATAAGATTCGATTTTGGAGTAACTTCTAATGGCTGCCATATCATGTAGCGATTTTGTTTGAAATATCATTATACACTCTATACCCTGTCTAAAACGGATCAAGCTTACTTAAAATGAGGGCCAATAACAAGCAATAATTTATTATTGTTCTCTTAACTCTTTGATATTTATAATCTTTTGTGAAATATCATTTGTATTGACAGTTTTACACTAACTTTACCTTGAACAATTAATGCGGTCGTCCATAGGGAGTCATATCAGTCTTATATTAACCCATCGATCTATAGCTCTTCTCACGTCACCTTGAGACTAACGGTTTTTCACCACTCATAATTAAAACTTGCTCTCTGTTATTCGACTCTTGTCGCCGATCTGACTCACAAAAATAAGGCCACGTTCTAAATTACTCACGTATGATTTTGTTTTAATTAACATGCTCATAAAAGCTTGTGTTAGAAATTATTTCGGCTATTTTTAACAGACTACTGAAAGTTAACTGTAAAGTTAACTAATAATTTTACGCTAACTTCTACAAATTTCAATAAGTTATCTGCGCATTCACTTATATCTTCCTCTCTTTTATCTTCTTTGCGCTTTTGCATCGGTTACACTATTAAGTTGATTAATTAAACTTCCGATATCCTTCTAGTGTCTTAGTATTTTCAAGTTCATTTGCGGCGGTGTCTTAGATTTAATCGTTTAGTTCGCAAAGTAATTAGCCATCAGTTTCTAAAAGACTTCTTCTGAATTTGTTCATTTCTAATTTCCCATAGAATAAAAAAATCTTTTGTAGGCCTAACATTTCCAAACGTAGCATGAGCAAACACTCACACGACATTTCTCCTACAATATTTCTGGAATTGTTTATTTTGATTGCATACAAACGGACTTATTATATGTAACTTAGCTAATTAAACCTTCTGCTTTGTTTCATTATTGCCTTCCTCATTCACTCTACAAAATATTTGTTACTTCATTTAGCATAATTTACTTAGTCTATAAGGCATTGTTTTTTTAACAAAATAGCATCACAGAAGCGATGCTGCTAGAGCTGTACCAGTAACTCTCTTTGGTCTACCTTAAGATTATTTCTGAAGTTATTGTTGCTGCACCAATTCTATTCAACTGGAACTAGAAATTATTTAGTTAAATCATGAAGTACTTGTCTCTCTGCAAGTTTTTAGTCAGCAATGGGATACGCTGCGATTCAAGAAGTTTTATCTCCTTGCGAGGAGCAGAAAAAGTCTTTTGTTTGTTAGTACAAGTAGATTTTCAATTTTTACTTCTATGAAGGTATATGCTTCACTACAAATTCACTTGAATGTTGATACGATGAATATAGTGTAATGTTATTACCCAGGAGGTAGAGTTTAAGAATTGATGGACAGCTTTGGGGATGATGGAGCCAGAATCCCCAAAGATACCTCTTTATAGTATTTTTGGCGTTCTACAGGCAAAGACTGATAAAACTTAAAGATAAAGGTAATAAACTTATTTTTAACTACACATTGCTGAGATAGAAGGTTTTATAGGATGTAACTCACACAATAAACCATATTTGGAGAAGGACATATTTTTTAATTTTTTAGACTACATCTATGATCAACGTGACCTATGCACTTAAATAGGATAGGATTGGCTAGCCTCTCTTGCTCTTGGAATGATCAGAGTGACTGTGCTATGGTTCGTTTGAGATGTATAGAACACTTGTGTGAATAATTAGTTCTCCGAACAAACAGTATAAAAGTTAATATTGTCTAATTTTTAATGCCTATATAGGTTTGCGTTCAGTTTGAGGAACAAAATCGAAGATTTTAGTGCATTAGTTACGACAGATTTTGGTCTTATTGCTATTAAATAATTTTGGATGGAAAGTTCTAACACAAATTTAATCAGAGTTCAATTTGTGTTTAGAACTTTTTCATAAAGATAAGTGTGAAAGGAAAGGTTGGAAGGGTAACATTTTAATTAAAATCGCTCTAATCGCGATAGTGAAATATTCATATTTAAGTATAGCTTCAGATTTCATCATTGCTGAAAGCCGAAATAGTAATTGCTAAATTAACATTTTAGTTAATCTACAGGCAAACAAAACAAGCAGAAAATTAATTATAATATTCTATTTCTAAACATATTTATATGTATGTGAATAATTTAATTTCGCAAGCTTAAATTTGAACAGCAAATGATCACTTCCTTACTCAGAGAGTAGATGAGTTTTCACGTAAAAATATCGTTTTCCATTTAATATAGACAACTGATGTGAGCTTGATCCGGAATGTACAACCCGGTTTAAAAGATTTAGGACATCTGAAAATTTAGGAAATTAGATAAATTCACGGTGGTAAAGTTTTATTTGGCATATTAATATGAATATAACAGTAAAATAAGGAGTAACAAATAGTAGTAGTTATGTATAGACTGAACAATCAACAAGAATTAATAAAGTGTAAACATAGCCAAAACATATAACATGAGAACCCTATAATGGATAAGCAAATGAAGCTCTTTAAAAATCAGGGTAAAATAAAACTAAGAGGGGAAGCTCAGTAGCGTGTCGAGAGACCCTTGGCATTTATTCGGACAAACATGCTCTCTTGGAGCATGGGGGCTCCAAGAGGGGGGCTACTTCTTAGTTATTACTGGCTTCAGGTGGAAATTGTAGCCTGATGATGGTATTTACGCCCTTTGGCATGTCCTGCCAGAGGTTTTCCTGTAGAGGAAAATAATTCGTGTTCCAACATTAAATCATTATCTAAAAATTCGTTCAGGTGTCTCCTGCAATGACATTGTTGTCAAAATCTTGCATCATTACAATTCTTTGGATCCATCAGCGAGGAGTCAATGAAGGACATGCGGCATGAGCACCAAAAAGGTTTCCAAGATAACCACTCAGGCTTACATGCGACCAGGATGGATTAATTATGGTGAACTTCAAACGAGGGAGGCCTACAGTACAGTGTACACTTCAGTAACCCTAGCAGGTAGTGGGTGCAAAAATAATTGTTTGACAAAGTTTAGCTGTCTCTCCGAAACAACAATTTGCCCACGCTTTTTACCATCCAAGATTTAGACATATCAGAATTAAACTCCACTTTGCACACATGTGGTCAATCTAGCGGGTAAAATCTTGCAAGAGCATTAACGGCACACTTAACATCACCAAAGATCACTGGCAAGCGAGTCGATGCCAAAGAAACTCAGGTCCTAAATGACAGATGAGGGATAAATTACTGAGTTGGAGGAAATCACTTACTAAGTCGCACTAGTCTTTGATATAGTGGCTAAGTCTGAAAATTTTAAAATTCGAGCAGGGTTAACCGCCGATTATCGCAAGTGCGTCCCACCCATTAAAGGATTATATAATCAGCTCATTGTTAAAAAGGGCCAATTGACTTGGAAAATGGTGCATAGTTTTGTTCCGATGGGTCTTATAGAGTTTGGTTTGGATGAATAGTTTTTGAGTTTATGGCGTCAACCCCATTTTATAGGCAAGGTAGTTAATCCTGAGGAATCTGATAATATACATTGCTACTCAAAATATCAGAGGTGGTCTTTATAGAAGCACTTCAAGTGTTTCCGTTGTCCCTACCGCAATATTCTGGCCCATGGTTAATTAATATTCCAAGAGTTAAGTGTATAATTAATATAAACAATGACGTTTACGCTTTAGTATCTTATAAAATCCACTTATCTCCCTGATTTATATATTACTACCTTCTATTTGGCATTGAGCCAATCAAATTTTGCATGATGAGGGGATTTCTAACAAGGGTCCCATATATACAATGTGCTTCTGCAAACAGTTGATTCCGATTTCTTTATTCCATTCATGAACCATTATACTCCAAAGAATTCTATAGTGTCCGGACAGCTCCCTTTGGGGGCCAATTCAAGGAAAATATTCTGCGTGATCTTGAATATAAAGATGATAAATAGTGAAAAAATTGAGATTCCGCACAGACTCGGGTATAGTGCTAGATTTTATGTAAACACTACATATACAAAAATATATGGGTCTTATTTTATACAGGGCTTTTGAGGAGGGATGAATGAAAAGTTATTCATTTTAAGCTAGTATAATTTTTGTAAATAGGAAAATCATGTGAATTGCGAAAGTATATTACAGCTGCAAAATTTAGACAATCTGTTAATTACGCATACTTGTTAGCAAAAATCGACTTCTAAGATAGACCCAGTTAAGGAAATGTTCTACTATTACAGGCTTTACTAGGAATGCAATAAGGTTCGCACTAAACAGGAGGTCGAAGAAATAACACTAGTTTTACAAAGAAATTCAGATGGTGGTCTATGCAAATATACGCTTATACAGGAGTATATATGCTAGGCATTAACTTTGCATACAAACCATCTCTGGTATTTAGAACATTCTTCAATATTTTGAGATTCAATGTTGATTATTGGAGAATGACATTAACTTTTAGCGAAACGTAAATGCTCACACAGCTATATTTGCTATAAGATGAGATATAAATAAATAAATATATAAGCAAAACAGTTAAATAAAGTTATGTCATAGAGGAACCTGCAAGGGGGTTACCTATAAAATTCCCTTCAACTCTCACACACCTTTTGCACTCTTATGCTAGATGAAAAATGTAAGATGCGTGTTTGATTTGTTCAACTATGGTTAACGGGATCAGACCGTCCCGCCAAGTGATTTCCTAATCATTTAATTTAAAAGTTGAGCAACGTCAACCAAACACATTTGTATTAACCTAACTATCTTGTTCTCGGAAAAAAGGAGTTAAGTGGTAACATTGGAACCCATGCTGGACGTGGTTCAGAGCAGGCGTTGTCCTGATTGTGTAAGGCTCTCTCGTGGCTGACTAAACTCTTAAACTGTATGCCCCACCCACTTTCCGAAAACTCTCACCTTCTTTCTTTTCACTTGATTTATATAATAACTCAAGTTCAAGGATAAGGTTAACATGCAGCGGGATACTTTGGTCAGCAAGCTGAAGAGGTAACTTCAATTGGCATCTTTTTCACTATGTTAGAGCGGTAGAAAGGATTACTCTCTACCATCTTAACCCTGTAAGAACCACTTCTATGAGGCTCAGTACGTAAACTTGAGCTGCTATCTCCCCATTTTCTAAATCAACGTCTCATTACGGTAGACGCTGCTGCATATCTACCGGTAGCCCACCTTGTTCCGCCGAGCTCCTTCGAATGGATAAAATTCATCTCAAAGCAGCCTGACTGAGATCTAGAGCCCTTATCAGATCCCTCTGTTTTTCAGGAGCTGGCGTATGTCCACTTTATGGTGGGGACAGGCAATAGAGGGCTGGCTCCTGGGGGATGGTGGTGCATGCAGCAAACCACGCTTCCCAGTGTGGCTCATTCTGACCTATAGAAGGTGAATACAGAGCTGATTACCCTATCGTTTGACCATATGGCGGACAAAAATAGCAACTCTCTCCCTAACCACACTCGCAGGAGATGCAAGAGAAGTGGCTGCATCACAAAAAAATGGGAGATCTAGAACAAACAGCTGGGACAAGGATAACTATCATTGGATGACCTCGGGGCTTTCTTGCGGCAACCTAGAAGGAGAACTGAACAAAACCTTTGACCATTTTTATCGCATCAAAACACAATCGTAGGTTAAACTTTTATTATTAGCACAGAATTTATGAATAAC
The DNA here is from genome assembly GCA_963969495.1 of Ceratothoa steindachneri. Lineage (NCBI taxonomy): Eukaryota > Metazoa > Arthropoda > Malacostraca > Isopoda > Cymothoidae > Ceratothoa > Ceratothoa steindachneri. Next base: position 109,334,867 of record OZ018332.1, read on the forward strand.
AGAATTATTGTGAAATTTATGACTTAAATAACAGAAAAGCATGAGAGAAAATACTTGATGAAATGAGATTAATTAAATTAAATTTCTTTCTTTGCCCTTGTTATTTAATAACAATTATTTCTACCTAAACGGTAAATTAGAAGAGAATAAATAGCATATTGACATATTTAGGATTTATTTTCTACACTTCTATTTTGGGCAACCTGTTTTTGTAACTTCTAAGCGCGGTTCCCATCCCCCTAATTTAGGTCTAATCACTAATTAAAAAATATCATATTCCATGCAGCCAACCAACCAGGAAACCATTACTAACATAGTCCCTTACAAATTTCACTAATTGGAAAGAAAATAATTGGGATTGCTAGAAGGCAACCCCTGATACCGAATGATAAAAAAAAATTGAAGCAATTTGAATGGATATAATTTAATTTCAATCATCACCCTGCCTTGGGTGCACCGGTGTAATTCATATTTAGGTCCAAAATGAAGACATATCATCAAGAGTGACTTTTTCCTGTCCAAAGATTCATTATATATACTTTTATATATATATACATATATATATATATATATATATATATATATATATATATATATATTTATATATATCTGACAGACGCACAGTGTGGATTCCGCCCGTGCTGAATCAATATCAACATGATTTTTACTGTCCGCAGGTCCAGGAAAATTGTATCAAGCTCTATATGGACTTCTACGTCGTCTTCATTTAACTCCCTAAAGCGTTTGATACTGTCAACAGGGAGGGTATCTGGGTATTCTGACCAAGTTTAGATTTTCAAAGAGCTATGTGAACCTCATCCACCTGTTCCACGATGATATGACAGGACTAATACTTTTTGGTGGTGATGCGTATGAGCTTTTCAAGCATTAAAATGGCATATAAGAACGATGTGTGCTACCTCATATACTCTGCAACCTCTTCTTCACCTGTGTACTCAGTCACACTATCATAGGCCTTGAGCGCGGACTGTACTTGACGTAAAGGCTAGACGGATCTCTCTTTGAGCACCGCGGTCTGAATGCCAAGACCAGAACGATTGAGAAAATCATCCTTAAAGCACTGTTTGCCGACGACTAAGCCATCATGGCTTACAAGGATCTGATATTCGGCTCATCGTCTAAAAGTTCACTGAAGCCTCCCATCTGTTTGGTCTGACCATCAGCCTGGGTAAGACGGAGATCTTGTTCCAACCGGCTCCTCATCTATTGCTAGCCCCCAATCAATATCCATCGAGGAAACTAAGCTTAAGACAACTGAAATATTCAAATATCTCGGCAGCATCATCTCCAAAATAAAGAGATCAATGCCAAGATCTGCATTGTGAGCCAAGCTCTTGTTCGTCTGAGAACGCGATTTCTAAACCAGCACAAAATCAGGCAATCCAAAATGCTGAAAGTCTATAATATAAAGCCATCCTGCTCATCAGTTTCCTCTATGAATTTGAGACGTGGACTGTGTACAGACGCCACTTGAGAATGCTGAAACAGTTCTACATGCGCAAGCTGAGGTTGATACTGGACAGGGCGGAGAACATCGACAGGTCGGAGAACACAAGTGTTGAACCAATAGTCCTGAAGAGCCAGCTTTGATGGACAGGGCATGTCTTCCGAATGGACAACTACAGAATGCCGAAGCGGCTGTAATACGGAGAGCTCTCCTCAGGAATGCGAAACCAGGGTAGGCCTTTCAAGCGTTGCAAGGACAGTTTGAAGGTGAACACAGCCCTCGCCAAAATCGCTCCACAACAACTAGAGGAATGTGCACAGGACAGAATCTGCTGGCATGCTCTGACAAATAAGGCACAAAACCGCTTTGAAAATGAGCGGCGTGCATGTGTCACTGAGGCCCGAGAGAGAAGAAAGGCAGCAGCAACGGTACCTGAAGAGCTTAAAAAGTTGCCCTGCCCCCACTGTCAACGATTATGCGGTTCCAGAATTGGACTTCACAGCCACCAGTGAATCCATAACACATAAAATGCGTACTGGGGTGGGATTTGAACCACGAAAACTAAGGCAGCGAGTAAGCGCTTGGATCAGAACTAAAACAAGGCCGAGTAAATAAAATTCCTTTCTTTAATTAAGATCGAATCGGTAGCTGGCTGCCTCAGTGTGCTTATTTTGAATCCCACACAAATAAGTATTTTTCGAATTAGGAAATAATGGATATACGAGTATATATATATATTTATATATATAAAACTCTTAATATAACGGAGTCTATGTCATCTTATCTGACGGTCGGTCCTTTTTCATTTGGCTTCCCTCCAAAACAAGGATATTAGAACAAATATTGGACTGATGACAGAGGAGCGGACATCGATTTTCCTTCTTTCTCAAAATAGACAGATTCAGCGAATGAGACACTGAAGAGTAATCTGCTTTCATTGATATAGAAGCTCAAAAGAGTTGCCAACCTCCATTCAAGATCTAACACCTCCATTATCTTCCTTTTATCTCGGCTTCTTTATATAACATATTTTCACAATTTTCTTTACCAACTGCCTTTTAAAAACCTTATCATGGTGAGGCTATAGTTGGTCTTGGTCTTATTGATATATATATATATATATATATATACATATATATATATTATATATATCACCTTCCTATTATTTTAAAGTAAAAATTCTTATAGCAAACTTGAATAATTTTGTTATTTTTAATTAGCAGTGATAAAAGAGCATTTTTGATAATATAAACTCCACCTATAATTTTCATTCGTGTTCATTCGGTCTATTTATTTCAATTTATGCTAATATAATAAAGGATGGAGTAAGAAAGTAAAGTGTAGGAGGAAATTTTATACTATAACAAATATAATAAAGTGTTAGGGGTGAAAAATAGAGATTAAATTATTTTGTATAGAATTAGAATAAGCAGGAATTACGAAATGTGTAATGACAAAAAATAAAATCTGCATTTATTAATTCTAAATTAACTATTAATATTTAACAAGGAGCAGATGAGGCCAGAAAGTTGTGTAATTGTAAAGGGACACAACACAAGGAATTGATAAGAATTACCCAATAAAGTATAATATTATTCTAACGGTGATATCAATGATAAATGGAAATCTAGCGTGTAATGGTGTAAGGTGTCAAATGTAAAATAACAATGTAGTGTAGTAAAATTTGTCACAATTGATAGTGAACTATGTGTCAGTATGAGAATAAATTTCACAGTCGTTTGTAACTTTATGCTACTAATTGTGCCATTAGGCAAAATATTAGCTTTAACGCGTAGTTCCTCCATAACACCAAAAGGGAAATGTCATAATTTCATAAAATTATATTGAAAACATTCAGATATTTAGCTCTAATTGCGCAATTCATTTAGAGTGCCAAAATAACCTTAGGCGTTTTTAATCTCAAGACATCCTGGTTTGCAATTATTGTGACGCCATTGATGCTGGAAGTCAGTCAGACGTTAAAATTCACTTCTGCAAAGGTCCTGGACATGTCTGGGTTACTGTAAATGAACTTGCTTATAACAGGTCAGGTCTTTATCACAGATTAAGAAACGAGACCAGTGTTTTCCACATACTAAATCGCAAGTGTGAATTTTAAGTGGCGCGCCAATGCCCCAAAACTCTTTTCATGGACTTAACCATTAATTCCTCAAAGAGAATCAAGTTATTTTCGGTCATCTCCAAAGCGGCCACACTTGCAAGCAGTAGTGCTAACTTATGGGTCACTCTTGCGAACTTTTAGTGAAGATTACTGTCTCCCCCCCCCCTCCAGACTTTATGCCCTTTTTCAGTTGAATATCATAATCTGCGAGAGCTTCCTGTGCAGTACCTGCCCGAAAACGTGTCTATCACTGCCCCCAAAAGGTAAAACAGATTAACACCAAAATACTTGGTTTGATAAAATCGATATTTAAGATTTCAATGCAATTAAGATTTCAGTGGATTAAATGCAACTTTCCAATTAAAATTTCGGTATGATAACAAGACAGACGTAAACCGCCGTACTGGGCATGTTCGTCTCATTCTACTAGTTCCATAGATATCAAATTTGCAAAAATCGCATTTTTGGAGTTAATGCGTTCTGCCTTTTGGCGGCAGAGCAGAGTCACTACCATGTATCTTGCACCGCTAAATCCGGAAATGACATCCTATTCCTCTGATCAGGTTAGGTTTTTGTGCTAAATAGATTTTTATAAAATTCGATCTTTTAACTAAATTTATTATAATTTTGTGACATTTTCAGTTGATTTTTGTTAATATTTCTAATCTAAAATTGGGTTTTACAAATAAAAACATTCTTTTCTAATACAACTTATTAGGTCTTAGAAAAATTGATTAGTGTAGAATGAATAGCAGAAATTAATAAGAGTAATTACATGCAAATTGGATATTCGGACATCATTGTTCAGATTTTAGGGCATAAACATCTGTTTCTTCGAACTGCTAGAATATCTATCTTCTGATTCGCCCATAATCAGCCATCATGACTGCACCCCAGCGTCTCTGATACCGGGTCGTCATTTCTTTCGTGTTCTCGGTGGGATCTCTTCTTGTGATCATAGATCCCAAATTCTCAGGAAGCCGATCCATATGTGAGAATAAGTAATGCATTTTGATGGTCATGTTGCATCCGAGGATTCTGAAAACAGTTAGCATAAGAAAGTTATTCACGACCAGAACAAAAGCCTTACATGATGCAGTTCCACTTCGTTTATAGAGTTTTCAACCTCGAGATCTCTAGTGATCTGACAAAATTGAGAACCGTCAAAAGTCCTAGATTTCAACTTCTCCATTGTCAATTGTGGAGAAGTGTGGCACAAGTAAGTGAAGCAGCCACTACCTTTGGACAAAACTTTGGAACCTGTTCGATTAAACCAAGCTTGTTTTGCAGTGGTGGGAGGAGCATCCATTCTTGTTCTGCAGTGCAGGAATTACTCCAATTCAAGACACGCCTTCAGCGTCTAGTGCTGAGCTCGGTCCGTTATATCACAGGTACATAAAGAGCAGGGGCACTTGGTGAACCTGGACTTTTGTCCCAACAAAAATTGCACTATCTTCAGGTCAACACAAATCAAGCACTCTTATACTCATCAGAAAGAATATTATGTCCTGCATACATCACCGCTTTATACTTTTCTTTCAGTGTAGTCGATTAAGCGAGAGGCGTACAGAAGCAAATTGGTTGCCATTTTGCAGCAGAACACATTTCAGCGAACACTTGCTTCCCTCGTTGAACACTCTCTCATTTTCTGTTGCTACTTTAGCACTCCGAGCTTGTGCGAACGCTGCTAAATATCCGTACAGTACAGCAAGTCGTTCTCTTCAGAGAGAAAATGAAGGTACTCTTAATGTGTGTCAACAGTTCAGCAGAGGATTTTGACAAGCTGAAATTGCGAACTCGATCATTTAGCGATTTTTGAGAAAAAGGATGTGTAGCATCATTGTCAAAAACCACTATTTCTTCATTTTCTTTAACACTAGAGGAATCTTCTTCACTAATGTCAGAATGTTCTCAAAAGACAGGTACTGTAATTTCATCAGAATGATGTAAAGGATGACGTGCTAATTGAAGATCAGGATACTTAAGGATACTCCGCTTCTTTTTGTTGATCTCATTCTGTTGATCTCATTCAAATCATTAGTACAGAAGTAGCAGTCAGTACTATGATGTTTCGGCTTCGTACAAACGATGGTAATTCGAAACTTCATACAACACTTCTTGCCCTTGTTCCAACGATGAAGATACTCGATGCATGTCTTGCATACACGGTGGGGTGCCAAAGATCTATCCGCGGAGAAGATAAAACAGAATTAATTCTAGAACAACTCTTGGCACGAATAAATTGAAAATATACCAAGGTTAAGATTGTATTCAAAATGCTCTTAAAACTTAATCCTACTTAAGAATATTGGCTTATAATTTAATTTATCATTTAAATTGATAAATAACAATCATTATTGTTCTTTTATTGTTGGCTTATGTTTATTTCGTCATTTTAACGTTTATTTGAGTAGGCATCTTGACTTGTCACCATTTTGTTTGTAGATGTAAATTTGATCAACACTTAGAAAATACCTCTACACTTCAATTTCTTGTTAGGTTTTAAATTTTTAGACAACGATACACTCAGGGAAGAGTAGAACTGCAAAAGAAAAGTCTATAAGCCAATCTGAGAATGTGATTTATTATAGGACGCCAGCAGATGAGTTGGCCTTCATTGGATAGATCGTGAATAATTCTAACACCGAAAAAAATAAAATAAAAACTTGTTTATTCTAATTGATCAATTTACTTTTCCGCGATCTTTCTTTGCTCATTTGCCATCATTTTTTCCTTTCTTCTCATAAACCTCCAAAGTGACTATTGGTGCAACTATATTTCTCAAGTTGTCTTGACTCGTCAAAGGCCTTTCTAGAAGTTACGAGAGTGAAAGGCAACAACCATATCCTGAAGCAATTTATGGATATTATATTATTATACTGTCTATTATCTTACTCAATATATCATTGGTTACCTCGAAACCAAAGATGAACTGTAGGTAATAACTGAGAGAGTCTTTCAATGGGGCGACAAGGATTAAAATTAGTGGTAAAACTATTATTGTAGTTACGCTCTGCTAATTATAATTCCACAGAATATATTCTATAATAACAACTCTTCCTGTAATAGTCTTTAAAATAGGCTTTGTTAAATTGTCGATTTGGAAAATCATTAAGAGAGATAGATGGTTGTTTGTTTGTATAAATGGATTTCTGCCTTTATTCATGTGCTATCAATTTTATCTCAGGTTTCTACACCCAATCGGCAGTTTTTAAAAATGCTCTCGCTAGTGATGATCATAAGTCTGTTTTTGTCCAAAAGTAAATTAATGCTTTTATAATTTCTTTTAAATACGAGGGGATGGCTTGTTAAGAGGTATTATAAAAAATAGATAATGAATATAAAATATCTTTTCCTATGCAGGGCGGCTCAGATATTCATCGAAGTATAAATGTTTGAAGTAAAGCAAAGTTAGCTGTTAATACAAAACGCAAATATACTTTTGAAATTAATATCTTAAAATTGCAATCAAGATATTTAATACGGTCCAAATTTTTATTAATGGTATAACTCAAAAAGATTTCCTATTTTCGAAATTCCTGGAAAGAATTTGGAGATAGATATATTTGTATCTTTATGCCCATTTATATTAACCATTCTTTAAATGTATCTAATGCCATTGTATATTACTGCCTACCTCGTTAATGTTATTTTTGTTTTCTTTCTCTTAGTTTTTTAATTTAGTGAATCCCATAATCCGTAAGCGATGCTACCAAAAAACAAAACAAATAGTAGCAAAATAGTGGGATAAAGCTTGTTCTTTTCCAACCCTTAACGAATAAAAAAAAAATTGTTACAAGAAATACCAACGTAAAGAAATGCTCCATCATTATTAATAATTTGGAAATAATCGATAATTTGCGAAAAAATAAATTTTCTAAAGCGCCAAATATGAGGGAAAAGAAAAAATTAAAATATTTAGAAATGGCAGCAAAAACTAATGCAAGATCAACTATCTGAAAGTGCTTTCTTTAACATAAGTTGGAATAACTTACAAAGTAGAGTTTTGAATCAAGATATATTCTCTAAATAGCCATAGAGATCGAAGACTATAATTAAACCCAAATTGTAGTCAATAGTTCCATAGAATTAATTCCATACAATAAAAATTTAAGGAAAAAAGTTCATGAATGGGTTAGTGAGCTTATATGAAATTTTGTACCTCATGAAATTTTCATTAACGCTAAACAAACTGAAAATATTCAGTAATTAACTACAGAACTACAGAACTACAGAACTACAGAATCTAGGACCAACAAAGACCCTAAGGTCCGCTCGAGGCTAGTCCGCTACACTACATCCGAAACTACGATACACACTTATCTACGAGTGTATCTCTAACATGCTATATTTTTTTTTTTTTTTTTTTTTTAATATATAATCTACTGTACACACTTATCTACATGTGTACAATGTCAGGCATATTAACTACTTCAACCTAAGGGGGGGTGATAGAAAGTTTTTCTTCTCAACTTCCGCAGCCCTCGACTGCTAGTGGTGAAAATCTAGTTATAGGATAGGCGGAAAAGAAAATGGATATCTAAACTACACATGCAAGAGAAATCGCTGGCATCATTTTTAGTCATCATTTTTACTTTCGTTGTTCCTCCGCTCCAAACTCCTTTTGCAAAGACGTTATTATTTACTGTGCTCAGACTACGTTATATTTATACTATTTAAGTGCGCGTCGAGACGGTTTTTAAACATATTTACCGACCTACTATCCACTACGTGGGTGGGTAGCCTATTCCAAATTTGAGTAATTTTAAACGTAAAATAGTTTTGGGCTATACTAGTGTTAAATCGCTTGTTCACTAATTTTAATCCGTGTTGCCGAGTATTTCCCCTATGATCCAATTCGAACAAATTCCTATAATCAACGTTTGAAAATCCTTTCAATATTTTAAATACTTCAATTAGCTGGCCACGTAATCTTCTGCCTTCGAGAGATGGCAAATCTAATGCCCTGAGTCTTTCCTCATAGGGCCTGTTTCTCAGCTCGGGAATTAATTTTGTAGCCCTACGCTGCACTCTTTCTAATTGCACGATATCTTTGTTTAAGTATGGAGCCCAAAATTGAACCGCATATTCGAGCAGTGGACGCACAAGTGATTTATACAATGGTAAAATTATCTCTTTGGATTTGAACGTGAAATTACGCGCGATATAACCCAGCACACGATTTGCTTTTTTACATGCATCCGCGCATTGTTTCGTGACTTTGAAGTCATCCGAGACTAAAACTCCCAGGTCTTTTTCCAATTTAACTACGTCGAGGACCTGGCCTTTCATGGTATACTCTACCCTCAAATTATGGCAACCCAAATGCATCACCTTACATTTACTTAAATTAAACTGCATTTGCCACTTATCCGCCCATCTGACAATCAAGTTTAGGTCCTTTTGTAATTTTTCTACATCCGATCTTACATAGGCACGGTTGCCCAGCTTCGTGTCGTCAGCAAATTTAGAAATCGTGCTAAATACGCCATTATCCAAATCGTTTATATATATTAGAAACAATAATGGGCCAAGAACGGAGCCTTGTGGCACTCCACTACTGACGTTGACCCAATCTGAACATTCACCATTTATAACTACTCGCTGCGAACGATCCTTCAGCCAATTTCTAATCCAATTTAATATCTTACCCTTCACACCGACTGCTTTAACTTTCATTAATAATCTCTCGTGCGGAACGGTGTCAAACGCCTTTTTAAAGTCTAGATAGATTACATCTACAGCTTTGCTTTCGTCGTAAACGCAAATCATTTTATGGAAGAATTCGAGCAAATTTGTCAAGCACGATCTCGCCCGCCTAAACCCATGTTGGGAATCTTTAATCAGATTATTTACCTCGAGGTGGCACACTATTCTATCTCTAATTACCGATTCTAAAAGCTTTCCAACTACCGAAGTTAGACTAATAGGACGAAAATTCGTTGCTTCGTATCTATTCCCATTCTTAAATATTGGTGTAACGTTTGCACGCTTGAAGTCTACAGGGACTACGCCATCTTCTAATGAGCGATTGAAAATTGCACGCAACGGCTTCGCAAGCTCATTCTTAAGTTCCTTTAAATGAGTGGGGTAAACGCCAAGTAAAATTCTTATTAAATGACAGCAACTCGCCACTTTTGAAAGTGATATGTAAAGTAAATATCCAATTTTAAGCCACTTAGGAAAATCTCGTTTTCAAAATATTATCCCCATTTCTTATCTATATTCTGTGAATAGACTGAATTCCCGAAAATTCGGTCTTTTTTAGAACTCAAGCATATCTACTACTAGTCTTTTGAATATAAGTTAAATTAACTGTACCCTGAAGATTTTGTAAAGTAAATGTGGTAAATTCTATAAGTTGAGGAAATGCGAATCATAAAATGCATTTTTAGATAGGAATAATTTAAAAATTCGCCAATGAATTTGGCTACAAGAGGAGTTTAATTTAAGGGTTGCTTGGTTTTACTAGCTATGTTATTGGCTTAGAATAATCTACACTTTTAGTAGTCATTGGAGTTTTTTAATATTTAGGAACTGATTGATTACTTCTTTATATAAATTTGTAAAATAAAACCTCTCAACCTACGTAGATATTAAAACCCTTGCAGTCTAATAAACCCTGCCATCTATAAATTTAATTTAGTCTTTTGGTCAAACATAAAGTTTATACCAAGAGATTAATAAATGATGAATGGACGTTTTCAATTCATATCATCAGAAATTCATGAGGATAGAAAGAAATAAGTAAGACATTCTTTGTGCGGATTTATTGCTGGTCAATCTTAATTTAAATAAATTTTTATTAAGTTATTTTTCATTCAATAGTCTCCTCTTTTCAAACTATTTTTGTGTTGCGTAATTCATTTGTCTTTATCTCGTAATAAATTCCTAATATATGGCAAACTAAAAGGCTAAAATAATGGTTTTGTTTTAATACGCGATCCGACGAATGTTTTGTATTCTAATTTGTATGCTACCTTATCCTAAAAGTTCTAATCCCTTGAAAATTAAGAATATTAGATAAGGTAGCTAGTTTTTGTAGTTTAGGTATTTAATTAAAGATTGGACACTTTATATATATTTTATTTAAATAAGTGAAATGGTATTTAGACAATTGCACAATTCACTTAATCTCCTATCCTTCAAGCCTCCTAAACTTTTTTTAAATCCCTAACCTTTTCCAGGTAGAAAACTCTTTATAACGTTGAGTTTGAATTATGCTTCATATTAGAATAACCAAACGTGTGCTTAGACTGTATATTAGAATAGCAGCCAAGCAATATGGTAAAAAAGTAAGGGTGACGTTTTTAGCATTTAATACCAATAATGTTTACTTTTACCGCTTTGGAAAACATCTATGTTTAAAGAGGTCAGTAAACGTAATGTTCCATTTAATGTAATAGTAGTTAGATCTGATAACCACCAACAGTGTAAGGGAAAATTGTTTAAATCCAGCCCATGATTCAACCCGCTAGGAGAGGTGAAATGAAGCCCGGATAACCATGAAGTAGCTGATGTCTGCTAGAATTTATGCTCTCCCGACCCAACACCTGCAATTCACCCTTCCCAGCTCCAAATACTTGCAGGCGAATATGCGGCTACTCGTATATATATCTTACCCAGATATTTTACTTTCTATAGTTTGAAAACTTTCTTTATTGATGTCTCCTTACAATATTTCTGAAGAGACGCCCTCCTTGGTATATGGCTTCAAATTCGAAATCAAATCTGTTCTTATTATTAATTTTTTTTTACAAACTATCTGAGAGTTATGCCCACTATGGTTCTTTCTATTAGTCTTAACTAACTACTAATCTGAGATTTAGTCAGAATTTTGGCAAAGAAATATTTCTTCCAAACAACATTCGTAATATTAATGATGATATTATCCCAAGAAACTCCGAATATAGATCCATAAGCACTTTGGCGGTAAACCATACGTTTTCCAGCATAAAAGAGAGCCAGTTGCAAAGCCCACAAGTAAAGACGTAGCTCGAACTTCGTCAACTCATATCTATTTAGGCGGATGGGTTTTGAAACTCCCTAGATCTTAATCTGATCGATAACATGAGGATAATTCTAAAGAAATTCGTAGAAAAAGCAAAAACCCGTAAATTATTGCTAACTCGACTCTTATTAAGCCAAGAATAGAGACTGCAGAGCCCCATCTTTTTGGATTTGCTCTTCATGTTGATATCCATTTTCTGCCAAACTTAGAAGTCTTTTACTTTCATCTATTTGGCAGGAGGAGCTTTAAATCCTATATAACTTATAGTTATCATTTTGCTGTCCTGTAAGATAACCCAAAGGCATATATTACAGAATCACCAACCAGCAGAGACGCTAAGACCCAAACGACGAGAGCTTCAAAATGAAGCAGTTGAAATCCACAGTTTAGCATGATTAAAGAAGAGAGGAAATACATAAAAATGAGTTTCACAACACTTATTGTTGCAGAGTCATATTTTCAAGTAGTATTCATCGAAACTATTCATTTACATTCTGAGGCAAATTATTCTATGTTTGTTATTTTATAAGAAAATAAATTCTCTGCTATTTGAGTAAAAATAAAATTATTAGTTTGTAACCGTTTTTGATATTCTATACTCGGTATGTAGTTTAAATTTTGAATTATATTTTATATTATTGAATCCATTTAGAATTTTAAAGACACTAATAAGTTAGGCAAGTAGATACCGCTCTTCTAGTGAGATCGATAGTAAACAGAGGTGATTCAGTTTCGATTATGCGATTACCTTCCTTGCTGGAAAAGATCCAATATTTGCTTCAAACGTAAAACGTATGGCTATTTAACATTAAAACGTATTTGTCATTTGTGAATCTGCAGTATAATGTTTTTAGAAATTCTGCTCAATCAAGATAAAGATTCCTAATTTGACCAACCAAAATGCAATCTCTTCTTAGCTTGTCATGTCTTGAATGGATTAACTGAAAGTTTTCCGCCTTAGATTGCATCTACCATCTTCAACCACTCGACTAATTTATCCAAGTATTTTTGTAAATTTACACAGTCAATATTGAATTTTACTTTAGTAACGAGTTGCTTATCATAAAACTTTTGGGGAAAAATTATACAATAAGTCTATGTCAAGATCGTATGTAAATATATAAAAAAATCAAGCGTCGGAATCGAAATCACTGAGGAACGCCATCGAAAACTAAAGCGCTCGAGAAACTACTTACCTTTACATCAACACCAGCCAATATTTAGCCAATTTTAATACGCTGCTTTTTATTTCCTCCACATTTATTTTTAATAAAAGTCCTTTAGTTGTGACGATATCAAACGGTTTTAAATTCAAAATAGAAGACATCTGCAGCTTTTTGGTGCTAAAACGTTAGTGGAAAAGATCAAACAAATTACTTATGACTGAACGTTTAGGTCAAAGCCATGCTACCAATCACTTAATTTATTCTCTTCTAGATTGATTCGCTAAGGTAAAAATTCAACAATAAAGTGCAGAAATGGAAGCACAACAGAAGCATAGAAAAATAGACTGAGAGTTTCCAGGGATAAAATTATTCGTTTATTGAAAATTTGTGTTTAATTTGCTTCCTTTGAACTCTTCAGGAACTCTTTCTTCCCTAATGCGTTTTTTTTTAATTTATACAAATGGGTTTTAATAGTTTGTTTTCTAAAACTTTAAGTTTCATTGGGTATCAATGCCGTAGTCAATTAATTTAAAGTAACATAGCTAAGATTTTATAAATCATGCTTTTGCAGAAGCTTTTGTCCTTGAGTGTACTAATACTAATTCGTACTTAAATTCTAATCAAATTTAACAATGTTATTAAAAATCTGATCATCAACACCCTACTCTTCCATATCGATGTGTAGTTATTAAAAGACAAACGGAACCTTTAAGCAAGATCTATAATTTGTTCAATAGGCTCAGCAGCGTAATAATTGTGTAAATCGCTCGTAGCCTTATTGAGCCATTGAGTAATTTATGGGAAAATCATGACGACCTGCTCCTTAAATTAAAAAAATTACACCCTAAATTTGCTGCGTAGAGATTGTGGAAGAGAGAAAAGAGAGAGCAGAGAGATAGATAGAGAGAAGAAAAGGGATTAGAAAGATAAATAAATAAAAATATAGAAAGGAGGGAGCGAAAAGACTGTGAGAGATAGATAGAGAGAAGAAGAGGTATGAGAAAGATATTGAGTGAGAGGGAGAACGAGAGGGAGATAAAAAGAGAAAAAGAGACGGAGATTAAGAGAGACATAGAATTATAAAATGAAATAGAAATGAGAATGAGAGAGGAAAAGAGAGGGGGATAGATGTAAAGAGAAGGATATTGAGAGAGTGATAAAAGGAGAGGGGGATAGAGATTGAATTAAGATTAGAAAGATGAGTAAATTTTTAATTTATCAAAACTTTATTAGTGTCAGTTAGAGCGAGATTTTGAAATAGATTTTCGGAAAAAGAAAAAGAGTGAGAAAGAAAAAGAGAAAAGAGAAAGAAATAGAGATAGGGATAGAGAGATTTAGAGGGCTAAATATAAAATAAAGCGAAATGGAGAGATGGAAGGGAGAGTGAGAGAGTGATTAAGAGAGATAGAGAGAGAAAAGAGAGAGTAAGAAAGCGAGCAAGAGAGATAGATTAACAGATAAAGTAAAATAGATAGAGAAATATAAAAGAGAGAACAAGAATTACACTTGATACAGATACTTAAAGTTTTATGGATATAAACTTTATTTAAAACTTTTAAAAATTTTAGTAGGGACAAAATTGATATATGTACTTGTTTCTCCCATTTTTATTTTAGTCAACCGGTGGAATATTTGTAAAAAAATTGCTTATTTTATATCAGTATTTTATTAACCATATACACATTATGTCACAATGAAAATAAAATAAGAGCAAATTCCTATTGCATATTTTGATAAATTCAAAATGCTAGAGTTTGCGCAGAAAACTATTTTAAAAATATTTGATAATGTAGCATTATTATTAATTTTTAGGTGAAAGTTACATTTTTATTACCTAGATAAAATATTTATCAATTCAAATTTCCATTTATTTATTAGAATCTCAGATATTGATTTTGCTTATTATTGAAATTATTACTAATAAATTTATCCTTTTAAATAAGGACTGAGAGTAGACATCTGGCCCTTCAGAGGATTGGAGAAGTTATTTTTAGCTCGTGAGACATAAAACTCCTGCATTGAATTAATAATTGGAGAAGTCTGGCTTTCAGGTTAATCATTATTGGATTCAGTGTCGTGATATGTATCAACGCTTTAGAATATTGAATCTTCATTTAATATTCCTGAGCTGTCAAATAGGCGAGATGAACTGACAAAATTAGAAACTTTACCTTCAACAATAGAATTAATAAGATGCCTTAAGCTCATTTCCATTGCTTGATTTTATGTTATTCTTGGGCATTAATACAAGGGGAAAAACATATAATAGTATGGTCTCACTGTAATGTTTTATAAACCTCGAACAAAAGCTTAAAATAGTGCAATTCAGTAATTTTAGAATGACAAAAACAATTTTTAATCTCTTTGTATGGTATTCATTGTGAATCAATTGCGAAAGAAATTCACAATTCATCAAATAGTTTTTGAATATTAAAAGGATTCGAGCATCTTTTATAAATATAGCTTTAGCAGAACCAGCAATCTTAAGCAGTCGAACTTATCAGTTCATTGGTATATAGCGCAAATTAATACACTAAGGTGTCACTGACTTTTCACTTGTTACATTTGTGCGTAGTTGATAATTAAAGCTTTGTCAGAAGAATCGCTATTTCCCTTTTTCCCCCCAAACTAGCAGAAATAGGATTAATTGAATTTTCTTCAGCAAATTTATATCTAAGCCTTATCCCGGTGACGTTTATTAAAACTTTAAAAATCTCTCCTTGCAGTTGAAATCTAATTTTCTAATATCGTTTACAATTTTTCTTCTTTGTTCAGATTTTCCGGGTGTATTTATACGAACATTTTTAGCACTTTCAGCATTAAAACTATTTTCTTTTCTCTTCTATTCTATATGTTTGCAATAAGAAATCAATTAGGGGTGAAAAATTGCTGCTTTAAGGTTATCAGAGGGGTGTTATATTTCCTCGGCTATCATTGTTTGGGGCAATTTCTAATTTATATTTTAAACCATGATCTAATTAAAGCATGCTTTCTAATTTTGCTTGTTATATTAATGTAGCATTAAATTGGCACTTACTCAGTCCTAAGTTAGTGATAAAAGATTCCATTTTTAAATTTACACTTTTAATTGACGCTGATGTAAATAGGAATGAATGTAATATATATGAGTAGCTTTAAAATTTTAATAGCATAGTTACATAAGTTTGCAAGGGATAAACATTCTTGTCGTAGATAAATACACACATTCTTATTTTGTGGCACAAAAAAATCTTTACCAGTAGATTAAGGTTAGTTGCGCACTCTATCATATATCATATAATATTATATCAGATAACATTAAAATATCATATATTATTATATATTATCATATAATATCATATAACATATTTGCAATGAGTAAACGTTTCACTACACGCTCTCGGCAGTTTACGCACACGGAAAAATGACCGTTAGTTACGAGCAAACAAGGTTGTGGCAGCAGGGAAAGATCAAGCGTCGTATAGATACAGATATAGGATACGTACATGGCTGAAATTTAGAACAAGATTCAGAATGATTTTTCGGATTTAAGTAAATTAAATTATTAACCGTACGCGACAAGTTTTCGTTCTCACAACTAGAAAGACGTATTAATGATTGAATAAAATCGTAATACATAAGAAGATTGGATCTAAGTGATAACTCAAACTGCTACTTAAGCAAATGAAAAGGTCACAATAGGTTTTCACATAACCCAAAGTATCTTGTTTTTCGTGCTACACAAATTCGAGAAGTAGAGGTAAATTATTTATTTGTTATTTATTAGGGACTTTATTTCACCTAATGAAAGACTTTAATATAACTGAGTTCCAGTTAAGGGAGATGGTTGCATATATATATATATATGCATAAATTCAAAGAGGCCTAATAACGCGCCTGTGGAATTGCGAAAGAAAATATATCAACCGCTGGGATTTGAACAAGCGCCTTTTCGCATGAGATGGTCGGGCGGTACCAGATAAACACACCATGTAGTGTATTAAAGAGTCTAATGCCAATTTGAGTTAAATGTTACCTAATATCAGTGTCGACGGAGAAATATCTCAAATACTTTTAGCCATTGATTTAGCATGTGTTTCCCTCGAGCTCTTAATTAGTAGGCTTCAGATTACGTCCTCATTCAGTGCATCGTAATTCAATAGCAAAGCCTGTGGTTCTCACAAGACAGCTCGCTAGTTAAATAAATCCAGATAAATGTTGATAAATATATATATATATATATATATATATATATATATATATATATATATATATATACAAGGTGGAAACAAAGTGTAGACTAATTTTTACAAATAATTTAAAATTTATTTAAATACCATTAATTTGTTACTTTCTTACAGGTTCTTTGAGGATTTATTGAATTCTGAGAATCAATTTGTAAATTTATAAATGAAACCCGTTTGCAAATAGGACTAGAAAAGTTCAACCAATCGATTACAAAATATAAAAGCGTAAAGATATTTCCAAAATGTTGAAAACCCACTGTTAGCAGATGCCTCTTTATAACTTTCAAACGGCTTAAAGAGACAAGCAGTTTATTTCTAAGAGGGACCACCACTCCGCACATGTCAGTGAGGATGACAACCCTAATCAAGAACATAACGGCTAGTATTGTTTGGCCAGGTGGCCAAACAATAATTACCCTTAGCTTATATGAAACTTCGTCTATAGAAAATAGCTTAAGAATATCTGGTTTTCCACTTCAACCAAAAAGAAGACACTCGATTGGGAAAAAACGCTCCCCCATCGGATTCCTAATCACTCGCACCCTCCATTTTTCTGGTCTTGTGAGAAGCAGTACACTGTCCAGTCCAACCACAAGATACAGAATTATTATGTTTGGTCCTTAAATAAAAATAAGTTTATCTATGAATCAAATAACATCTTTAGAGAGATAGTCGCAAGGTTGGATGTTGATGTGGGATGGGTCGACCTCAACAGGCCAAATTGCACTTTTCATCTTTATTGATGAGAGGAAAAGATTAATTCACATCTTCATTTGGACAATTTGAACGACGAAAAAGTTGTCACGAACCTAAACACGGATTTCCGGAACTCTACTGTGGCCAAATATTATGTCATACCACACACAAGAGAGATAAACAAAAATGGAAAGCTAAAAGAAAGGGGAAAAAAAGGAAAATAAAAGAAACTGAAAGCGAAGGGCAAAGGGAAAGGAAAAAAGAAATGGAGAGAAATGGAAAATGAAAATGAAAGGGAAATGGAAAGTGTATAGGAAAGCGAAAGAAAAAGAGAAAGGGAAAAGGAAAGGGAAAGAGAAAGGAAAATTCAAAAGGAAAAAAAGGAAAGGGAAAAGGAAAGGAAAAGAGAAAGGGAAAACGAAAGGGAAATGGAAAGGGAAAAGAATGGAAAATGTAAAATGAAAGAGAAGGAAAATGGAAAGGGAATAGAAAAGAGAAATAGAAAGTGAAATGGAAATGGAAAGAAAAATATAGAAAAGTTGACAAAATGTATTACATACCCTACTAACCGATGTTACATTCACCGCACTATTCACCTACTGCAATGAGGCCAACTTCTTTCTTATTTCTCACATTTATATTTTATTACGAGACCTAAACTAAAATATGTAGGATTTATAAATGACCTCATAAATAGTTAACGAATTAATAAATGCAACGAAACACGTGGAAGTTCCACGGAATATATATTTAATGATAAATTTATTTAAAAAATAGAAATCGTATATAAGCTCACTATATAATGGACACTTAGTTATTATGGCCATTACATTCTTGCTCACAGTTGTATTATTATTTCTCTGCATACTACGTTCTTTGTCGCAGTTTTGTTATGTCTCCTTCCTTGTTTGTCAGATTCCAACACTTTAATTTTTCATATTAGTCTGTCTACCTTCTCTTGAAAAGGCGACATACAACTGATCATGACTTAATACTGGTTCAAGAAATCTTATTGGTTGATGAAATCTTATTACTTCTAACGTTGTGCCGTTGCATAGACCGTTCTCTATTGAAATGTTGCGAAGAATCATGATTAGTGATCCTAGTTTTAATTGAAGTTTGTGGGGCGGCATCCCGGAGAGTGTTAATGAATTCCATGGAATGTTTTTTAGCTTCCACAGGCTCATTAGCAAGCACTCTGTCAGTACTGTAATAAATCTTGTATTTACCAGGGAGTTGCTTCAAAACTTCTCCATTGATTAAATGACAATCTACATTCATAGGAGACAAAATCACTCGATTCCTATTATTTTTGTTGTATAGTATTATTGAAAATCTCACCCACTAAAGAATCTCCAACACAACCAATGGGAGGGACTTCAATATCCTCTTTAGTCATACTCGGTCCTTCAATTCGTGTTGTCCCATTGCCGAGTTGCAGTAAGCAGGTCGCAAATTCTTATTGATCAGGTGCTGCTCTCATGTTGTTATACAAGCTGAAGCATCGAAAGAAATACCGTAGATGAGAGTTCTTTAGGCGAATTTCCAAAGTAGCTTCACGGGTACTCCGTGGTAATATTGGCAACAATTGTCGAAAGTCACCTCCTAAAAACAAAACCTTTCCTCCAAACAATTCGTCTACACCAGTAATATCTCGGAGGGACTTGTAAATAGCGTGAATGGCATAGCTAGGAATCATAGAGGCCTCATCCACTTTTATGAGATGATGGCTCTTTAGGAAATTTGCATGATTACTAGAACCAGACATATTTCAGACGCTAGTCTCTGTTAGTGGAACAGATATTTTACTAAATTGTGTACATCTATGGCTCCCAACAGCAGTGTAGACGCTATGCTGGTCCAAGCACTACAACATACTTGGTAGTTATTCCTCCGTACGTAAAAAAAACACTTTATTAAACAGGTATGTTTTGCCACATCCTCCAGGTGCACCAACATAGAAGCAGTTCAGTGCAGGGTTTTCACCTCTTCTTCTTTGTTGCAGTGTTTTAATCACTTAATCAGCAATCCATCTTTGCTCATCACTTAAAGAATCAATGTCAGGATGGTCTATAACTGATGGAGGATCTAATTGAAGCCTATTATTGGGCTAAGGTATACCTAATCTTGCGCAATTGGTTCCATTTTCATCATTATTGTGTTGAAGTATCAGAGTGCCCGATTTTCAGCTTACTCTTCCTCGATCTCTTGATGAAGATAGTCCTCAATCATTGCCGCCCTTGCTGTTGAGTTTAAACCAAAAAGTGAGGGTAGTATCATTTTATCTCTGCCTTCCTACCGTATCCTGGGCATTACCTCTTTGAAAGTAAATCATCTAATGGTTCTCCAGATGTATTACCAGCCTGTACACTCTATGTGATGTTCTATGTAGCTTAAATTCAGAGAGACGCCACATTACTTCATGCGGAGTAACATACCGGCAACCAAGATAGTTTCTTATTTCGTCATAATTGCAAGAGCTCTGATTGTTATTAACTGGTATATTATTAGTCACTACAACTTATGCACAGTCATGCCCCTTATAAACATATTTGAATATGTATTTGACACATTTATAGAGGATCAAACATCAACATTAATCTGCCCACGATACTTTTTATAAAAGAAGCATTGAATGGTACTGCATTCCTGTTGTCTGCGGTGTGTCCTCCAATTTGCACTGTAATTCCAGTGTTGCGCCTCCAGTACTTTGGATATCCATTTTGATTTAGTAATGTTATATCCCTATAATTTTGGGGGTAGTTTCATAGGCAAAATCCATCATGCATGCACGAAGACAAGGGGTTTTGAGGGCCACCCAGCCCATGGATTCTGAACTTTTGGTTACTTGATCATGCAGCACAGAATCATCTTCAAATGAAGCGATTTTAGCTGACACGATCCTATCAATGTCTTTATAATTTCTTAACTTACCTTCGTTACTTAAGATGACCAACATGTAACAATGAGGGAGACCTTAGTTTTGGAACTCAATCGCATGCACATGGGCAACTGGTATGCCAAAAATGTGTCTCTCTTTAATATCTTTCATTAATTCTGTCAGTTGAGCTTTGAAATCACGGACAACTAAATCTGGTCTATTTTATGCTGCTTCATTGCGATTTAGATTATTTTTAATATCCTGGCATTTAGGGTTGCATGTATAGGTTTTGAACAGATCTGGTTTGCCATACTTTGCTACAATCATCATAGAATCCTGGAAATACTGATGCATGTTTTTTGGGCTTATAGTGAAGGATGATGGCAAAATAACTGGCAATCCAGGCTCATTATTTTCATCTGCTCCTCTGTTTAAGTAATCCATTAAGCCGTTATATTGATCTACTCAAAGTTGCGCTTGATTATTCCTTACAACTGGAGTCTGCATCCTTCCACTTTTACATAAGAATCTACCAAATACTGCTGAAATAATTTGCATGCCTTGTGTATCACACTAACTTCTCCTCTGTAAGCTACGCGATACCTGCAATACTCTTGCATGGTGAGTGTGTTACGGACTCGGGTCCTACACTCCGCTGCATGTTGCATGTCAAATGCCACCCAATTTCACCATGAGTAAACAGTACAGGGTATGTCATGGGATCTAAGTGACATCATGCGAAGGGTATCTCCTCTAGGGTAGATGAGTATATCTCTGTAAACAGGTGGTGTTCCATCCTTCCCCACAAAACAGCAGCTATTTCATTGCTAGTAGGTAAATTATAGCGTCTCAGATTTTATGACTTTCTAAATCTCAACTGACAGTGCTGTATTGGACGATTTTCTGTTCTGGCTCTTTGCTGCTCTTCTTATTCGATGACATGCATTGTTTTGTATACATTAACGTATGGACTACACTCATGAAACACCTCACTTATGTGATTCATTATTTGCGGTGAACAGTCATTATTTTGTGGTATCTTAAATCTGTGCCGCACACTTTTATTGGCGTCAATGATATAAAGCTGCCCATATTGTGGCGAACTTTTAGCAGGGCACAAAGGTGTAGTGTCGTGATATGTCTGCTCCTGAATGCGAAAGCAACATGGACCTCTTCCAGGTGGTAAACAAGTTTAACACGAAATGAAGTAAAGAAAAATGCGCAATTGTAATTGCGTATGTTCATGCGAAATGGAGCTCCTTTCTGGTCTTCTAGATCAAAGAGGTTCCTCATTCTTTTAAGGTGTTCTTGCAACTGGGGCAGCTTAACTTTTCCAATATTACAACAGTTAAAGATCTCTTTAGATAATTTCCTAACTATACGATGGTCACATGGAATATTCATATTTCCGATAAGAAATTCTCCAACATTGCCACTATTAACAATTGCTGGTCCATTTCTCCTTAGACGATCGTTTCTCATCCTGATTTCTCTGAAATTGTAAAGTTCTTTAGCATATATATCATTTCTTCTCTTTTGTTACCTTAATCTCTCTCTTTCTAAATACTCTTGGCGTTTCTCTTTTTGCATATTATTTCTTCTTTCTTGTTGCCGTAGCCTAGCTGGTTTCAAGGAATTATTTCTTTCTGCTTCATTGAATTCTGCTAGTCTTTTTTGGCTACGTCTTCTTTCTCGTGCTATCATTTCTTCTCGCTGCTTTTCTCTTATTCTTTCTCTCTATATGAGCATCCTTTCTCGCAAAGCTTATAGTCTTCTTTGTTTTGAGCCCATCATGTAATTTATTATATCCTTCAAAAATTAGTAATAGCCTATCTTTCTTAGTGAACTGAAGGTGGTTTATAAGACAAATATTTGTTGTCAAGGAAGCTTTTATGAGTCAGTGAAAGTACCAAACTTTTTTATAAAAAACCTCTTTCATATTGTTCTCTAGCCAAATCCTACTAATTTTGCTTTTTCATATACTTTCTGGTTGATTAACATCAGTAGGCTGAGAGCAAACATAAATAATCACCTCTTATTTGACGTGTAACACTTCGAGTAAAAACGCAAGTTCTGGAGACTCATCTTTTGGTTCTCGAATGATAGATAATTAGTACATTTAGTATTTTTATTACATTTACTACTTATAGTACTATTAGCACATTTATTATATCTTCTACTTTTAGAACATTAAGTACATTTAGTAGCTTTAGTACATTTAGTAGATTAAGTTAGTTTTACTTTTAGAACATTTAGTATTTTAGCACATTTATTACTTTTAGTATATTTATTCATTTTGACCCATCTAGTACATTTAGTAATTTTTTAATGTTATCACCTTTAATACTTTTAGTACATTTAACACATAAAGTACATTTAGCACATTTTGTAATTTCAGTACATTCAGCACATTTCGTAATTTTAGTACATTTTGTATTTTTAGTAAATTTGGTAATTTTAACAGATGAAATTTAATTTTAAAACACCCAATATCCATCGAATATTAAATTTCCAACACTCATTATCCATCATAAGAAAAGAGCGACCTGGGAGTGATGACGTCATAGCGTAACTGTCGAACGAATAGATGCGACATAAGCATATTATTATATAGATGATGAAATCACTCCAGTCCGTGAGTGAATTGTTATTTAAGTGTTTTACATACAACATAATTTCTTTCGTAAAGTCACAGAAAATACATTAACATAGATCACTATTATATATATATATATATATATATATATATATATATATATATATATATATATATATATATATATATACATCTGAGGAGCTGAGGCCTATACGAGTAAAGTTATCGAGATTTTCAAGCAAATTTTTTTTATTCAAAGGTTGTATACCAACCCCGGATCTACTATGAGGCAGCTACAGTTTAACGACCCGAGGCTAGGAATCTTTGGTAAACTGAAGCTTCTTGTTTATTTAATTTCCTGGTTGAAGGATATTAAACGGATAAAACTATAAAGATACAGCGAGAACATTATTTGTTTGGGTAGAGGGAGAGAATAAAACATGGAATATGTGTCCGATAAGAGAAAGGTAAAGGCTTGAGCCGATAGATGGCCTAAATTTAATTTCTTTAGTCTACAAAACACTTTCTTCCTCCCATCTACTCCAACGCAAAATCGCGGTCTATGGCAATAATATTTATTCTGTGAGGTACAGATTTTTTGGAGTAAAGTTTGTTTCAACTAGAGCATAAGAAATCTTGCTATAAATGGTGCATATATTTTTTTTTCTCTCCCAAAATCCATTTTCTTTCTGTTAAATCCTCACATAGTGATTATTCCATTCCTTTTATCTCACCTACCCCCACACATACCTCCTAAGACCATTTTATCAAACAGATACTGATGTTTGTTTTGTTCCGAGTTTGGGGGGTAAGAATTAAAAGTTTGCGTAATCCGATGAGAGGCATACTTACCCAATGGGCGTAAAATACTATTGAAAAATGGGGGAAAATATATACCAAAAAGAGGAAAGAGAGGTTGTAATTAAAATTTTATAACAAGTTTTCGCTTAGATAATAATGCATTTTTTTTATACCTTTTCCCATTTCTATTAATGTCATCCTAAAGATTAACTTAAATGGAGAGAGATTAACTTTAAATAAGAGTTAGAAATAACATCATTTCTTGCCGTTTGGTTTACGACCATACATTATTGTATTTCCCTTTAAACTCTTAAGCACTGTTAGAGGTTTCTACAGTTCTTTTCTTATTTCAGGATGGAGAGAGCATTTTTCTGCTCCTAAAGCTCAAACCAGAGAGTCAGAAGCACAAAAAGTAAGTGAAATTCTTATATTTTTCTTTGTGTTTTCCTGTTTCTGCCGACAGGTTTTCATGGATATAATATCTCCCCTATGTCGTTCATTTTATCTACTACCCCGGAAATATGTCCTGTCAAACTGATAGTATCAATTAGTTTCGATGGTCTTTTAGATACATATGGTCTGTATCTCGTGGTTTTGTTTACCTTAGATTCCTACGTTCTACTTCTATTGAAAGACGCCCTTGTCGCATTTCTTTCCAAGATTTCAATTAAGTAGACAAAAGTTGAGTAAAGAAAATTTGTTTGGTTTTGTTTACAAAAGAGATGGCCCATTGTTTAACATCATTTCGAATCTTGGATCTTGCCTTTCAAGAGATATTTTTGACGATGCATAATGAAAAGAATACATATTTTATTAATATTCTATGTCCAAATAAAAAAAAAGAGCTAAATTTCACTAGTACAAGACTATCGCCAAAGGTTCATAAATATTTATAGTCTTATGCAATAATTTCAACCGTAATTATTTCCAATAAATGTTAAATTATTTAGAAATTCTTTTATTTGGTCAAAATGTGATTTTTACTCTTTATACAAGCCATTATTTATTTCATCATGAGATTGCATAACCAGAAGAGTGTTAATAGAGGTTAATTATAAACCGCGACATCATTGATGCTACATTTGTATAAATTCTGTCTAAATTTCTAATACCTAATTAGAGCTAAATTTAAAAATTTACCTGAAATTTCTGAAAAATTCAATTAATCATTTATAATTACAATTTCGAAATCGTTATAATTCCAAAGTTTGAAACTTCAGTCTATAGGAAGCCTACATTTACAGGTTCAGGTACAAGCTTCTTTAGTTTCTTGCCAGAAAACCTTAAGTTATCCTCCTCACCAAAAAATCTTATTCATCGAGCCTACAATATATGTTGTTCATATAGACTGCTGCATTTAGAATTTTATTTTCTAAAAACTTTCTTGAAAAATAATGGCTAGCCTGACTTATTAGTGGAAAAACATATTTAAAAGTTCCTTAATGCTCTCTATCAAAAAAGTACCACAGAAAATTCTGTAGAAAAATTATCTATTTTCTTTAGTCTCCCATACTTTAGTAAAAAATCAAACGACTTTGTAAATAAAATTAAGAAGACTCTAACTAAATTTTATCCATATCTCGACCCAAACTTCATGTTAAAATGTGGGTACAATATTGGATGCTATTTCAGCTATAAGGACAGAATTTCATTCCCTTGCCACCTCTCTGTAATTTATAAATATAGTTGTGAATCTTGCGATTTATCTTATATTGGTTCGACCATTAGGGTCAATCCATTGTCGCATCAGGCAGCATCGAGCAAGGTCAACCCGCACGGGGCTGATTCTAAACAAACATGACCCCTCGCCCATACGAGGTCACATCAAAGTATGCAAGTTTGAAATAAATATGGATAATTTTAGAATACTTAGTCATACCCCGCACCCCAACGAACTACGCATATTAGAATCACTTTACACCCTAAAACTTAAACCTAATTTAAATATAAATCAAACTGCATCCAATCTCTATATTGTATCATGAATTATTGAAATCTTTATTCTTGTATTAAGCAGCTTATCCTAAATTGCACTATTCAATTTTGGCATTTTATGAATACTATAAATTTTAACCCTTTACTATCTTAGTTTCTTAATGACGATGATGAAGATAGGACCTCGAAACGTTCAAACTTAGACAAATAAAGATGCTTTGATCAATAGCAATAAATGAAAGGCGGATTCCAAGTACTTTCGAACTTTTTCAGTTCATTCTTAAGGAATAACGAATAGTTTTACAAATATAAGAAACAACAGAGTGATGCCGCCCACCAATGTACAACGAAAGGACACAGAATAGAAAAATATTATCAAAGTCGAGTGTAGATACCGGATATGAAGTATAAAACCAAATAGATAAGGTTTATTTTCGTAAATTCCAATTGTAAGCAAAGAATTTAGATATTTAGGTCATAAAACTAAGTACATACACACCCAATTATGAATACATAAAAAATAAATACGAGAAACATAACTAAATTAATAAAACAAAGGGCTAAAAATAAAAATGCACCTGGTCCAGTTAAAAGAGACCAGGAGATATATTAAAATTAGGCGAAGAATTAATGAATGAGCATTCGTCAATATTTCTTTGAACAAAGTCATCAGATTAGTAAATAAATTTAGCCAAATTTCAATTGATAGGGTGACTGTTTTCATATAAATGGACAAAGAAAGCACTATTACTTTCACCCCTCCTACTATTGCAGAAGTCCACAAACAAATAATATCGTCTATACAGAAAATCGGAACCAAAACAAAGGGAAAATCGATAATGGTCGGGAGTAAGTTAGTTTCTAAAAATTCCATATATATATTGGAAAGAACAAAGGATAAGCAATTTCCCATAGCCAAACCAAACTTTTGAATGTAAAATTTACCATTAAAAGAAAACTTACAGTTTTTAGTACATATTGAGATGAGTTCAATAACTAATATTACTGGCAAGGAAATATCAAAGTTACGCAATTTATCACTAAGGAAGAGGAAAATCTCGCCTAACGGCACTTTGAGTAAAAAAAGAACAAACATCGAAACTAACAAGGGAGAAGTTATTAGAGTATTGGATGGAGTCGAGTGTTTGAATAAGGTCGTAACTATTTTTAATATGAGAATTAGAAATGGTACCAACAAGGGGAGTGAGGTATGAAGTGAGCCATTTAGATAAGTAATATAAAATTGAGCTAACAGAGATAATAATAGGGCGCATAGGGTTATTAGGCTTATGAGTCTTTACAAGACCATATAAATATGGCGGAGATACATTAGTAGATTTAAATTTAGCAATTAACTAGGGTAAATATTTAAGATGGGAACGCACTTTTTGTGGAAATTACTATTAAATTGAATCACAGGATCTTCTTCTAGGAGTACATATGTAGAATGGTCATTTAGAAATAGATCCATTTTACGAATATCCATAATAACGACTGCAACAGATTTATCTGCTTTAGTAAGGTGTAATGAATCATTATTTCGAATATCAGCTAAAGCACGATGAAAATGCAAGGGGTAATTATGATGGGTCGGAGAGGCTAAGCAATGGTAAACCCAACCTTTAGCAATAGAAACATGTTCACTAGGAATGTCACTAGATTTTTTAAATTTTAATTTCGAGATTTCAAAGAACTTTGAAACAGGTAACAATCTTTGCTACTGTCTCAGATTTCTTGCAGGATGCATAGATTTGGCAAAAAAATCCTTTTACACAACTGAACTCCCTCCGGCATACAATTTTAATGAGTCCTTTTCCTTTCTTCCCCGCCTCTTGAATAGGTTAAATATTTAAGTATCAGGCTACAATAAACAAAATGTTGATTCATAATATTAACAATAGTATAGGGGGGGAGTTATTCTGTTGAATGATCAGTTTGCCCTAATTAATACTTTGGGCAAACCGGTAAATCATTAAATGTAGGCTTGACGCAACATAAATACAATATTAGGAGTGAAAGTAATATTGTTTTCTTTTTCCATTCATCTGAAAATAGTCACCTTATCAATTGGAATTCGACTAAACTTATTTACAAATCTGATGACTTTATTCAAAGAAATATTGTCGAATGCTCATTCATTAATTCCTTGCCTAATTTTAATATATCCCCGGGTCCATTTAAACTGTTATTAAAGGGTTTATTTATAACAGAATTGTCCATTTTCAATCTTAGCCCTTTGATTTATTAATTTTGTTATGTTTCTCTTGTTTATTTTTATATATTTATAATTGTTTGTCTATGTATTTTGTTTTGTGACCTAAATGTCTACATTCTTTGCTAACAGTTGGCATTTCCGGAATTAGACCTTATCTATTTGGTTTTATACTTCATATCCAGTATCTAACCCGTCTTTAAAAATATTTTACTATTCCGTGTCCTTTCGTTGTACTTGAAGGGGGAATCACTCTTTTATTTCTCATATTTGTAAATTATTCGTTATTCCTTGAGAATGAACTGAACAAGTTCGAAAGTACTTGTAATCCGCCTTTCATTTTCTTGTGTGATTTTTTGCATTTATTGCTCTACTCATACACTACTTTGTGAGTTTCTCATATATATATATATATATGCAAGTAATAAAAGAAATCAAGTAAAAAGGAAGAGCATTGCCATAAAAGTCATATGGCATAATAAGTTCGAAAATCTTGTCAGGAAGTTTTTATACTTGCTCTTTCTTTAAGGAAAACCTTAGAACAGTGCATTGAAATATTCCAAATAAACCATCCTAACACAACTTATGACTTTCGATTATTATCTACAGACTTCTTCCTCTTTCTCTATACCATCCTTTATGTATTTGGTGTTATATTTATATTTATTTCTCACCTTAACGTTAAAATAAAACTGCATTATATGTGTGATGTCTCAAGCCTCCTTTTAGGTATGATTTTCATGTTTATTTATTGGTATCGTCCTTTACTAGGGTTTTTTCTGCGCTTGAAAATATTTTGTTCTTCCGGCAATAATCGAAGTATAAATCTTGCTCTGTTTAATTAACGTGGACCTTAATATTTTTTCTCTATCCCTGTAAAAAAGTATGGAACGAACTATTTTCCCTTTTATTTTCTTTTGAATCAAACAGGGTAAGTTAATAGGAAAGATGTCAAGTATATTAAGGAATGGGCGCAAGTAATGAGGAAACCTAAAAAAAAAGGAAAAGAGAAACTATGCCTCATAACAAAAAGAATTTATTGGAAATAGAAAGTAATTCCTGAATAAAATGAGTAATACTCTCCACTGCTTCACCAAAGATATTTTGACTGTGATAGTATTCAATGGACTTTGGTATGGTCAATATTCCAGAAGTTAAATAGTAGGCTAGTTTTGCTGACTATATGATTAATTATAGTACCTAATAACTGTAATATTTTTAGCTGAACTGGCATTAATGATTTTCTGGTGTTAAATTACATCTACGAAATTTCGTCCATAAGGGTTTTATCCACTTTTGTTATTTTCTGTACATTTACCATTAGTCTTTTATATAGAAGCTGAGTTAAATCCCTAAATTAATTTCAAGATATATTTTCCCACTATACTTAATCTTTCTCTCTACACTTGAATGAAAAGATTATATATATACATCGATCTTTTATTCACTTTATTACTTTATTTATATTCTTTTGTGTTTTAAATTTACTTTTATAAACACATATGGTTCATTAGTATTTTACAAATAATTTTTTCTTATTTTCTTTTACCCCATAGCTATTAAGATTACTTTTTTGTTATGTAGGCAAGAAAGAGTTTAATCATGTTGCCTTCTGAATCCTCGCAAGAAAAAGTATTAATAAGCACTTATTCTTTTATCCTCCCTTACTGCTTTCAATTTATCCTGGAGTAAATTAAGTACCCTGAATGTAGGTATGTATCTGAACTTTGCGTCAAGGAACTTTTTGGATCGGTGCATTCCTGATTCCAAATTTAATTGAGTAAGTGTATGTAACTCTCCTTCTCATCCTCTGTATTACCTTGTACCAATCCTACCCTCTCGAGACAAGTTTCTTTCTTTTCCAATATCAACAGATACATGTATCTTTTTCCTTCTTAATAATTAAGAAAAATGATTTCACTATCAGTTTCTAACTCGGTCATAGAGATTTTTAAGTTATTTTCATACATCTCATATTTGAAAAGTGTCTAAAATATCTCGCATGATCATGCAACTTTAGCATCTTGTAAGACAGATCATTTTCAGAGGTGAAGAAATATTCAAGAAATCATTCTACGTTTAATTGGCAACACAATATTTATCTACCACATTCGTATTGAAGATATATCACAGATAGTTATTATGAGAACTACATATAGTTGTTTTAAGACC
The DNA here is from genome assembly GCA_963969495.1 of Ceratothoa steindachneri. Classification (NCBI taxonomy): domain Eukaryota; kingdom Metazoa; phylum Arthropoda; class Malacostraca; order Isopoda; family Cymothoidae; genus Ceratothoa; species Ceratothoa steindachneri. Next base: position 109,365,153 of record OZ018332.1, read on the forward strand.
CAATGGTCGACTGAGATAAAATATAGTCCGCGGTATTCTACTATTGCCTAAAGAACATTAAATTAAATTAAATTAAAATAAGATGTTGTCAAAATAATTTATACCAATACTCTTCAATAATCTTTATTACTAGAGAATGGCAAGAATAATTCGAGTCTTAGTTTAATGTATTACAATAATCGTTAAACTCAATGCCATTTTCTCCTTTATCTAAATCAAATTTATTAAGTTTAGCTAAAACGAGTACCTTGTTTTAGTAAGTTTTGGATATTATTTTAGGATGATAAAACTTATTTGGATTTCAAAATTTTAGAAAGAGAATATTCTAGATTATTTTTTTTGTCTCATGTTACTGCATATTTTTTCTCAGGAAGAAATTTAGTTAATATATCTCTCGGTGTGATTTATGTTACAATTAGCATATTAAGATAATTTAAGCTTAGGTCTATTTACGGAGAATTGCATCTTCTCCTTGCTACACATTTCATTGTTTTAATTGTACGTTAGGAAAACTATCGTTGATTTATTTAAAATCAAGGAGCATTTAGAGGTAAATACATCATTCCAACATAAAAAGAAGAAAAAGCCTTATAAATAATAAACCAAAGAAAGGAGGAAGCGAAAATTATTTAAAAATAAGAAAGAAGATATGAACAAGCGATAATACAAAATAAATGTACTAAAAACCTTGGTTCATTCCGTCATCTTAATTCCGAAATAAAGAAATCAGCACTGGTCTACTGTTATAATGAAACATTATGATGAGTAGAATAATATAACAAAAATAAAAGATGGGAGTCTAAGAAATTTAAATGATCCCAACTTTACCAATAAACATTAATCAGCACCCAAAATATGACTTCTTGGGAGTAAGATAAACGAGTATTTCTAATCCTTCATCAAAACATGGGACCCTATGATTATAAGTAATAAATTCCACCAACTTCGAGAAACAACGTCTTTCTCTCAGGCGAAAAGATTAACTAATTATTACCTAAGAGAAAAATAGCCAAATTATGACCATAGTCTATTAGTGGAATAGCGACATTACTGGAGCAGTCGTTGTTTGCCTTGTTATAGCTATCTATTTAACACCCAACTTTAGTTGACAGCAATTTCTATTTAAACCAGGCTTAACTAAATTATTGTTAATCTGTTTACAGCTAAGATATTTCTTTCATATTTCTGCCATTATATCATGAGGAAATTCTGTAAAGAATAAAATCCGATTATTTAGTCGTATTATGAGCCCGCTGTATCGTTCATTATGGAGCACGAGTAACCAATATGTTCTAGAAAAAAGTCCAATTTACTAATTAGGCGGGAGTTTTCTCAAACGTATAGAAGGGCTTTGGATTAATGGCTTCAAGGCACCAGGTAGCTGAATACTTTAAATTATGCATTTATTTGTAATGATACTTATTTCTACCTTCAAGCTTTAATGGCTAACAAATTCCAGCACTATAAAAGGAAGACATTTTTGGCTTTCACCGAGTATAAACTCACACTCTGTTCTTAACTTTTTACCACTTTATTCCATCTCAGCATCCAATTTATTCAAACTGTTGTTCAAGAGGTGACATTTTATCTATTCATTGATAGGGAGTTCTGAGTTGTTACATTAGTATCAAAATGTTTTAAGCTTGTTACTTTATCGTTAGACCATTTATCCTTCATTAAATATTTGTAATATTTAAAATAAGTTTCATCCCAGGAATTTTTACATAGCAAATAGGTCGAAGGGGAGAATTTCCTGCTGGTCTTAGGATTATTTTATTGTATGCCATTTTCGATCTCTTTAACACGTTAATTTCTGATTAGACTGCTTACGGTACATTGATTGCTTAAAAGGAAATATTAATATTGTTTTCCGAAATAACATAGGTGAATATATGTACATTATTAAGGTTTATGTTTGTAGCATCTAATACACGAAAGTTGAACTTTTATCCCTTTGTGTCAGTCTTGTTCTACGTATTTAACAACACGACAACCTTAAAATAAGACCAAATTTACCAAGTCATGAATGAATTAATGTTTTTTTCCTTTTATTTTAGTTGATAATTAATCGTGCTTCAAAGAGAATATAAAATGAGACGGAAAACGAAAAACCATCAAATTTATAGTGCTTTAAATTGAGAAACGGCATTGAAAGTCTCGAATTCGATCTCTAAAATCCAAAAGTATCACATTACCTCTTCACATTGTGTGTGAAAATTATAATATGAATAAGTAAATGAGAGAACATAAACTAATTTTGAATAAAAAATTGGATTGGCACTTGGAATTTTGTTTTATTTGTTACTGCTCTCATCTAAGTAAGAGCTATATGATTTAAAAACGTCTACGAACATAATTTTAAACAAATATGGATCTCGGGCGTTCCAATTGCATACATTCATGTTAAATTGGAGCTAAGGTTAAAAAGGTCTCTATTTATTGCAACAATATGATCATAAATGTTTTGCGGCTTCCCCCATCTAATAATTGTTGCAACTATTCAATAAACCACGTTTCTTTCTTCACTATAAATTTCTCCCAAATTGCAAGATTTACGCGATAGTTCAGGGCGATGTACTTGCAAAGTTTTAGTCATGCAGACAACAAAATGTGGACTCAGCGATAGAAAACGTATATAAATTAACAATTATTACCACCAGGGTTGGTAGAAGGCAAACATGATTTCACAGACAATTAAGTAAAACAGAGGGTAGCAAAAGTAAACTCAATAAATCTGAAAAGCACAATAAACTTTTCGTGAGATTATAAGATATTCGCAAATATCAAAGCATTCATTAATTTTGAAGTATAATAATTAATATTTAGTATTTGCTCTCACATTCTTTCAAAAAGGCATATTTCCCCCTGCTTTCCTTATAACTTCAAATATTTTTTCGAGGACGCAGCTATATTTTTTCAATATTACTTTCTTAAAAAAATCAATTAAGTGTCAGCTGCTTAATATATTCATCCTTTCGGAGAAAATCTGACAAGTTTGGCTTTAAAGAGCATCCTTTACTTCCGCCAAAGCAGGCGTCATAAGGAATGTTTCCTCGAAAACAGGAAAAGTTCAGATTAGAAACTGGCCACCAGAAAGTTTTCCTCCTAATTTTCATGTCCCAAATTAAGCCTTCAAGCCATCATTTTCATCGTAATTCACGTTGTTTGGCCGAATACACGTAGGTATTGCTCTAACTAATCCTCCAAAGTTTATATTTAGTAATCGTGAATGTGCCACTTGAATACTTTGAAAGGTGGATTTATTTATACGACAAAACACCCGCATCGTTCAGCGCGTAAATGCTATTCATTTGCCTCCAACCAACCATTATGGAAGGCGCTAAGGAGCACAGGCAAGTCATTTATTTCGAGTCAATTTCCTCGCTACCTCGCCAAATTTCTTCCGCAAATAAATTGGCTAAAATCTTCCTCAAAAGATAAACGGTTGGTGGGGGTAGGCAAGAAGTTTATCTTCATAAATGCTAGACTAGGACAAAGTAACTGAGTCTTTCCTCTTTTGTACTAAGGCCACTAAATTTGCTTAACCAGACTTTCATTTTTTATTAATTTTTTTCCTTCCCTGATGGAAAGAGTGGATGAAAAAACTTCAGTCGATTAATAGCTTCTACATTTGAATTCACTCAAAAACTTTGCGCTTAGTATTTTATGTTTTCCCTGGCTATATCTTTGTTTTTGCCATTTGAGGTTTTTTGTTGAATCGAGTTCATTTTCATCAAACATAATCAGTTTCCATTTTTTCCAAAATACTCATATTTAAAATATCCTTAAAATGAATATAAATATACGTTCTTGCATATTTTATTTTCAAAGAAATGTTCTTACTTATGGACAATTATTTAGTTAAGATTTATTTATCAATCTCGTCTGCTATTAAATCAAAATTGTATTTGTATACAAAAGATAAGTGAACCAGGACTTTTAAAGACAGAAATTAACTTTTCCTCTCGAAAATCAATCTTTAATATATATATATATAATGTATATCTCTCCTGAGATAAAATGCTGTTCTGCCGCCAAAAAGTAAAACGCATTAACTCCAAAATCCTTGTTTTGAGAAAATCGTTATTTAAGATTCAATGGAATTAATTCAACTTACCATTTGAAATCTCGGTATGATGACAAAACAGACGTAAACCGCCTTAATAAAAATATTCGCCTCATTCTACGGATTCCATAGATATCCAATTTGTAAAACATCGCATTTTTAGAGTTAATGCGTTCTGCTTTTAGCGGCAGTGTTGTTTGCTGCCTCAGTCTGCTCGATTTACCCCAGCACGGATTTTTTTGCAATTGTGAAAATAAATCAGCGAAGAAAAACTATTCTGTTTATTTTGTCTTTCTTTGCGGTATGTATGACTGATTGATATATATATATATATATATATATATATATATATATATATATATATATATGCATATATTAATAACCACAGGATTGTTCTTACATAAACTATAGGTTTTCTTATCATCAAAGCATCTAAATCTGCGAAAATTGTTTATGATAATAGCTGAATTCTGCTGAATGAAGTACAAACTAATTACTATTTTTTAACGAGCAATAACAATAATTGAGATTAAAGAGATATCTGCCCGCAACACAGTGCCACCTGTTCTATCATAAATCTGTAATTAAACTTTCATTTAAACCAGATTAGATCTCAAATAAGAGCAAAATAAAATGATTAAACAGCTGATAAACTGGTCTCTGCAAACTTGATTTATATCGCCTTTTGAATAAAATTAGGATCATTTATCCTATATATAATAGAAACGATAATGATATAGAATGGGTAATAGCATATTCTCCTTCATTTGATACAATAATGAAATGATGAATCTTTTATCTATAATTTTCATCAAATTCCGACCTTCTAAATTTTGACCCGCGTATCAAAGTGATAAAGTGAGTAAGGATTATCTTAAGAAACTCAATTTTCAACTAGGGAGGATAATAGCATCCCCAACTTATTAACTAAATTATTATTTTGAATAGCTAAATTATTTTTTACGCATAACCGATTTATCATTTACTCCCTGGATCTGAACTAAGCCTAACAACAATAAAGAAACATAAAATTCTTCTTTGTTTTCATTATTAACATAACATAATTTTACGATAGCGAACCCACACTAGCCTATCTAAGGTAAACTGAGTCAACTTGCGTCCGTATCAAACCCTTAACATCCCTCTATAAACAACATCCAGAGAATTTTGTCAAAATACCGCTTCATTGTCATCACCAATATATGATTTTTAATAGCTTAATCATGCAGCTATGGTAAAATGTATAATAAAATCGATATTCGAATTTGTGAATTTTATATCCAAAACAAAACTGAATTTGACAATATATTATTGTCAATAGCTTAAACATGGAACTATGGTACAATGTATAATAAAATCGATATTACAATTTGCAAATATTATACCCAAAACAAAAACAAAAATTTTCCCTTTAGTTTCATTTAATTTTTCACCTATGGCCCCATTCATATCATTAACCCGTAAATAGACGAGCTTTCCAATATCCAACCTTTTTCTCTCGAAAGAACATTTGAATAGTTCAATTATATCTCCTCTCTCGCATAGCTATATTCAAATGAAAGATTACATATTTAATATTCTTAATCTTTCTACGTACATATTCAAGGTCCCTTATGGAACGGATCTCCTCTGTTGCCATGATTTGCACCGATTTTACTAGGTTGGTATCATATCTAAAATATGAGTATCATCCCTGCGCAGCAAAGTACTCTAAATGTAGCCTAACATCCGTTTTAGAGTTTGAAGTTAACCTCCTTAATTTTGTAAATAACGTTCTATTTAATATGCAATAGTACTTATTTTTCTTCATTTTTTTTTCCTCAACACACTGGTTAGAAAACTTTGAGGACCTATCCAACATTCGTTTGGTTAATGTTCAACAATTTTAGAGCTAATTCCTATGTTATTATGGTAGTATATTTGAAGTTTGAAGCGCTTTGTTCCTTTAATGCGCAGGTTACCAACTTATTTAAATCCTATGCATCTAAAGTTTCATTCAACATATTTTCTACTTTACCAATATGGTATTCTCTGCGAAGATTAATACTTTATTATTAACCTGTCTTAAAAAAACTTTACATAAGTAAGAAATAATAATGGGCCCAGAAGTTTTGCCTGGGGTGATCTACTGATAAAATCCTTCCACTTTGAATCTACTTCATATAGTAATTCCCTTTGCTTTATGTCTTTCATCATATAAGCTATTAAATTCAAATCCCTTTCCCAAATCCCATTCGTTTTCAATTTATAAACTAGTCTCGTATGACGCACCTTGTCAAATAGTTGTCTAGTATCAAAACTTAGATATGAAGACGAAATTCCTTCCAAGTCATTATTTGCGTGGCAAACTATGTTGGTTCACTATCTGGAGGCTGTAGTAATCAATAAATAATTATATTTGCTTGCCATAATAGCCAATAAACCTAAAGTCATAAAGTGTTAAACATTTGTACAGACATGACTTCCATAATTAAGTGGCTAGTCGTGCTTAATTATTGTCCAACAAACTATGTTCCAGCTTTACATAATCCTTTTCCAGCTGCAACGAAACCAACCAACTTTTTATCCTGTAAAATTTTAGAAATATGTACCTTCATCGGCCAGAACAGGTTTAAACGTAATCAAATCTCATTTTCCAATGAACTATGCTCAAAATCTATAACAAAACGAACCTTAAACAAACATTAATGGGTTTCCATCACGCAAATCCACATAGTAGGTATACAGACATATGTAATTGTTCACATTCTAGCCGATTAGAAATTGATTCATACCTTGCGTGATGATAAGGGAATTTAGGTATAGTTTATCACTTGATGGGAGTCCAATTTAGTTTTACCTGCTACTGCATCTTTTCTTGGCCATTTGTTTGTTTTCAAGGTGAAAAGTGGGTTTCTAATGAGATGCGCATCAGAGAGGTTGATTTGATAGTCAAATCTAGAGATAATCGCATACCTATTCATCATCTTTACCAAACTTCCCTCTGTGCTAATTTAGTGACCATTCTACAAACTATTGTACAAACCTAACATAGAGTAGTTTATCTAAAACCTATTTGAAATAGTTTATAGTCTGTATAACACAGTCTAGAAACACATTTTCTTGTAAACCACCATAGAATGAGTCAAATTTTCCCTTAAGAAATTTAAACGTGTAGAATCAACGATGAGAAGTTAGTCACTTAATTAGGAAAAGAAGAGAAAGAGATTAAAAATACTGCAGGGAATGTTAAAATATAATCAGATAACGAGAATCGTAATGGCAATAAAGTTAATTCACTTGTAACAGCGACCATGAATTGCGGTGTAATTATTTATATTGGTCTATTACATTACATTTCTGTTTTATTTAGGCTAATAATTTAAAATAACTCAACGGGCATATCCAAATGTCATGGCCTTAGCACCCTTTGATCCTAAGGATCAAATATAAATGTAAGCATGCTTTAAAAGATTGAAATGATTTGGCAAAAATCCACAATACAATTTAAGTCTGGCCTCAAAGATTTCTCCTACATTAAATCTCTGCCCATCATCCCATTATTTGGAATTTAGATCAGCCTTAAGGAACAAGCGAGATGTAAATAAATTTATCCTTAGAAAGAAATACAGCCACCTTTGATCGATGCATGTCAAACTGACCTATTACTGATTCAAGGACCGACTCTGATGGTCAGGGACACTTAAGAGCTACGGAACTTGAGAGAAATCATCACCTCACTCCGGCTGTCTGCTCGCCTAACCTCTATCTCGCTGTGCTTATAATTCCTTTCTCCAGAACCAATACTACCAATGTGATGAGTATTAAAAAACTAATAAAAAAACACACTATATCAGAAAATCTTTATAGCGTCATAGTGCGACATACTCTTCCTGGGCACCTCGAAGCATTGGTGACTCCGGAGCTTGTCTACTCATTCATACACTCGGTAATTAGAAGTGAATTCTGCTCTCGAGTGCATTTCAATCTTCATCCAACCACTCATCAAATATCAAGCAACCAAGTTCCAGCAGGACTCCATTGAAACTACAATGAGAGACCATTAGCAATCTGAATCTGAGATCATCTCTTGAAATTGCCATCCTAAACGGAAAATATGCGTACACTTGCCAAACCACAGGCGTAAAATTGCATCTATGGCCCGTGACTAGGGTCAAAGAGCGGAAACCGAAAATTCCCTACAAGTAGCTTGTCATAGAAACAGATATAATAGATGCATAATAATGCCTGATATTTAAATTTTAACGTAAACTATATTGAAATATTATAGCTTTTAGCGAAATTTTTTTATTCTTTAATTTCTTTTTAACGGTAGTAATAACCTTTGCTTTTCTTTTTAGACATTCGAATGCCATATTCTATCCAGAGGTGCTCAAACCAGCTCCCGCCATGGCACTTGGATATGCCCGTTGGATTACGAAAATAGACAGATCAGTTTTTATAATTTTGATGCGAAATAACCGACTTACATACGAGGGGCGGTTAAAATGTTTTGCGAATCAGTAGGGCGAAACAGAGGAAGGGGGATGGCTGTTTGTGGGGGTGTTAGGACAAGTTATGAAAAGTCAAGACCTGCAGCCGCACGCTTCTGCCTCATCTATTTAAGAAGCAATAGCTGATCGCACATCGTCAGTCACAAATCTTTCAACAATGTCAAAGGTTGAGCACCGCGCAGTGATCAAAGTTTTGACCAAGGAAGGCAAGAATGCAAAAGAGATCCATGAACGCATGGCTGCAGTGTACATCGACACCGCCCCTTCCTATGCAACTAGTGCTCGCTGGAATAGGGAGTTCCGCCATGGTCGTGAGTCCCTTGAAGATGACCCCCATCCAGGATGCCCGTCAGACGTGACCAACGAGGACAATGTGGCCAGTGTAGAGAGGATGATCCTCGGAAATCGACGGGTGAAGTTCGAAGAAATCGAGCGACAACTTAGAATATCACATGGAAGTGTTATCAACATCCTCCACTACAATTTGGCAATGACCAAGGTTTCTGCCCGTTGGGTCCCTAGAAACCTCACCCCATATGATCGACTTCAACGTCGTCAAAGTCCACAAGGCCAAAGTTGCACAAGCTGCTCTGCGCGAGTGCGGATTCGATGAGCACAACCATCATCCCCTACAGTCTAGATCCGGGCCCTAGTGACTGCTTTTTATTCTGCTAGCTCAAGTCTGCACTGCGTGTACGCCAGTTTTGGGACGATGAAGATGTCCAGCTCGCCGTCCAGGAGTGGATTGAACAGCAGTTGGGAGATTTCTGGTTGTCCGGAATTCGAAGCCTCTGGGACAAGTTGCGCAAGTGCATCAAAGTCTAGGGTAGTTCTATTAAAAAATAATAAAGCACTTTTCCTCATATCTCGTATCCTTATATCCGAATTGCAAAACTTATTCGCCACCCATCGTATTTTGTTATCAAATTATGTTTATTTTGATGACACCCAAGTGATGTTTTGAATCCCCTCTTGTAAGGTGTAGTAGTAGTTGTTTATGCCGACCGGATAATGAAATAGACATAAAGGTCAGTATGAAAATCGCTGGTGAGTCCAAGGGTGCTAGATGCCTGTGCTATTTGGGGAAAGATGCCAGGAAGTATTATGTTTTGACACCAAACAACATTAAGGTGAAACCTTCCTCGCCCCCTTTTTTGTTACAGAGGTTTGGGATATAGATTCCCATCGACAGGATTCTTTGGAGCAGAAAATGTGTGTGTGTGTGTGTTTGTGATGCAAAGATGGGAGAGGAAAGAAAGTACTTTTGTAATTGACTAGTTATGTAATTAGAAGTGTAATCTCTACCCACCCTAGCACAGGCTGAGCACAACGCGTCCACCAATTGTTAGCCAGATCTCTACGTGCGCTGACATTTGTGTCCGCTAATGCCTGGATCGAACCCATCACCACGACGTTTGCCGACTAACGCCATATCTACTCGGTTAGCAAGAGCTAAGGAGGAGGGATAAAAATAAATAATTGATAACAGCTGCCCAGAGGTCTCTAAGCCCTAAGCAATCCTGCTCTCTCTCTTAATTTTCCTTTCTATTTTCATCTGAAATATCCTTGTTCCAAATCAGTTAATCTCAATGAAAAGTGAGGGTCGAAAAGGAGTCCCCTGTGGCCATACTGATGGCTAATCCCGTCCTAGGATATTATTGTTAATAGACTTTATAGTTTCTCCTAGTAACCTCATGTTTCTTCATTTAACTACCTAAGTTTCTATTCTACCTTTAAATGTTAATTTCAATTCATTAATACTCACAACCATTATTATACTAAGCTTTGCCAAACTATTCAAAACAAAGGCAATATTAAATATACGCCGCCGTGATTTTTCATTCAGTTATGAATGAGTAAAATAAATATTAATGAAAGAAAAACTTATTATATAGTTATATTTTAATGAGCTTTTCCACTGAACCGCCAATTTTCCTTTATGTTCCACGATTATCAAAAGAAAAGTCAATTTATAAAAATTTTCACATTTGTTCTTTGAAGTCCGCGTCACAGAAACATTTGGTACAGTTCTCTATACACTTTGATTAACTTTACAACTTTTATTTAAAAATGACTAAAGCTAACAATATTCAAGAGGCCGAAAGCAAATTCTGATGAAGTCTATGAAGTTCTCTAACAAAAAGTTTTTCATTTATAAACTTTTAACGTAGCCTCAAAATAATGAAAGGAGAAAATGAAAAATATATCGAAGAGTCATATAAAAAATTAGAAGGAGAAAGTGAAGAATTATTTTTTTACATTCCATTTTTCGGATTGAAATTTTATAGTTTTATCTTTTATTCTTTTATTAAGGTCATTATAAAAATTCCTCTTTCAAGACCCCATCTTCTAAAAAGCAAGTATAAACAAATTTAGAGAAATTCACTTTATTTTGCAATAGCGTAATTTATAAAATTTGAATTTTGTTAATCCTTAGAGCATTATGGAAATAAAAGTCATATTCATAAAGTACTTTTAAAATCACTGAATTCAATTTATAGTTTAAGAAAAAGTTTAAAAAAGAATTAATTTCCACCAAATGTCTTCTTCCCTGAACCGAAATTTCAATAAGTTTCAGAAGAAATGAATGCGAAAAAAAAGCACTGATAGGTTTATGCATTAAAAATAGAGCATTTTACAATTTATTATCTTAGAGATTTCAGAGGAGGAACGCAATGAGAGGATAGGACGAAATCTTTATTTCCTGAAACAAATTTTATCAGGCTAAAAATCTAAGAATTTGAGCGAGTACAGTTTAATAAGACGGGTTTGTAATTTTTTCGTACATTCAAGTTTCTACTTACGAGTGTGTCTTGCCCGGTAAGTAAATTCGCTGCGGTGAATGTTAGAAATACTCCCAAACCCACATTTTAGGCAGATGATTTGTGGTAATGCAGTTTTTTGTTGTATTTATTTTTATTAGCAATTTTTCTCGCCTTTTTCTGTTTTCTTGCTCATGATTTACAGCCCTGGCGACTAGAATCATCATTGTATTATACTACTTTAGTTATATTCTCAATAATTTAACTCCACTAGATGTAATAATATTAGCAGAAAGTTGGAATTCTAAATTTTAAGATTTTCGATAATTCTCTTGAATTGGCTCGCCATAGCATATTACAAAATACCTAAATAATGCCTCAGTTTCTTTGAACTGATTTCATTGAAAATCTCCTTTTTAAATTCAATGTTTATTACTAAAAGGTTTTACTATTTTCACTACAGTGTTTATTATGATCTCCGGCTTATACCATTATGGATGGAATTAGAGTTTAATGAAAATTTCACAAACATAATGCGTGAAACATGTATATATTACTCACAAAATTCAAACTAATCCTACTCCTATCCCGCGGTTGACCTTTTTTATGAAGTCAAGTGGCATTTTCATTTAGGCAGCTAGTAGCTCAAGATAAGTCAAAGATTCTATTATTAATATGTTATGGTAAAACTAAGTAGTGATTTATGGGTGATTTATAAACAAGGTCCAGATGAGAAATTAAGATTTTTTCATTGGAAAACAATCAAATCATAATAGAAAGCAATTAAATCCCACCTTTTTTCTAGTGGTTTGTACAAAAAGTTATATTTTAACTATTTTATTGTGATTTTCCTTTGCTGGATGTTTACCTAAATAGGATTTGAATAGTTTCTATAATTAAAATACACAGAAATTTTTATGAAAACCTTAACACAAAAAGTTAATTTGTTATATATAAAATCCTTTTTTTTTTACTTTTTTCATTCATGTTTATGCAGTGATGCTTCGAATCAGTAATTTAAATGCTTTGAAACTAGCAAATAGTAGTCGGAGTAGTTTTTCAACCTGCCTCTATCCAGGCGGATACTGACAGTATAACGAAATAGATATAAAGGTCCGTATGGCAATCGTTCGTGAACCTGAGGGCACCAGGAGCCGGTCTTCTTTGGGGAGAAGTGTCAAGAAAAATTATATTTTTTGACAAAAAACATCCTTCAGGTTGATAGAACCTTCCTTGTCCTGGGGCAGAGGTACCTGTACTGAATCAGAAGTATGTGGATATATATACTGATCGCAGGATTACTTGGAACCAAAGAGTTTGTGTGTGTTGTGTTGCGAAAAGTGGAAATAAAAGAAATCAATGTTGTAATTGTCTATGTGCGGGATAAAAGTGTAATACTAACGCCGTATCCACTCGGCTAGAAAGAGCTCCGCTGGAAAAAGGTAAAAACTGACCTTTGTCATTACTACTGATGTCTTCTAGGTGAGGCAATTCAATTGACAGGAATCAAAGTAGTTAATAAGTAACTATTCTCTCTAGGTGGTGCAAATAGTATTTCCTAAGCAGGTTAGGAGGTTGATCAAAAGATGGCCATTTTTTATATATATTTTATTTAATTGTTTCGTGCTACCATGTTGTATAGTAAAGTTTTGAAAAATTAAAAAAAGGGCACCGTGGTAGGATAGGCTCTCCGAGCAATTCCCGTGATGTTTTGAATGTGTTTACTTTCACGAAACTTGGAATTATACAAGTGTAAAGCACGAAAACTTAAATAAAATATATAAAAACTATCCATCCTTTACTTAACCATTAACTTCAAATACTTACCGCCATTTCGTTAACCCGCTAACCACATAGGTACCTACTAGTATGCATTAATAACAAAAGAAAATACCAGCTTTGATTGTTTTCCAGTTGAAAACATTTCATTCATATCGTGTTCCAAAGAAGAAGACTGTCTATTCATATAGTTTTACTAAACTTAAATATTAGTGATTATTTGCTTAAAACTAAAAAAAGTGAAGTTGTACCCTTCTTAAATTTTTAACGATCAGTGCAGGTAAAATAATAAATAGTTCACATAACAGCGATGTAGTTAATTGCCCACTGCATCCATCCAAAGTAATACATATGTATTTCTCGTCTATATCGCTAATGGTTTTCAATCTGGTTAGAAAAACAAACTAATTTGTAATAAACCTACATTTTTCAACCTTGTTTAAAATGAACCTACATTTTTCTACCTTGTTTCAAATGTAGCTACATTTTCAACGTCTAAATGCCTCCCAAATTTATAACTAAAACAATATTGAAAAACATTGTAATAATTATAGATAAATCCGAATCGTTGACAATCATATTGGAGATCCATGTTTCCTCATAAATGCGAAAATACGCTTGATTCTACATAACTCTTTTCAGATTAACAAGCACAATTTTTATGAGCGTAAATTTACAACATTGTTTTATCGTTGTAATCATCAACTCGAACATTCGGCCGAAGAGAAATCTCGGAAAAAACATTCTATCAAGAGTAATGATGATAAATCTAAAGCACAGCAATATTTTATGGTCTTTTTACAAATTCATATGCATATTCATTTATTTATTATTTATATTTAGACTATTTCGATGAATATTAATGGTACACGAGTGAGGTACTAGATTCTACTAGACATTGGAACTCTTTCTACCTGGTTTAATTTCACCAAGAACGGAGGAAAAGAAATTTCGGCGTACGGAGCAAGTCGTATATTGGCATCGCACCGAGGCTGACGTTTCGGTGCAGTCATCACAATCCACTCACGTCATGTCACACATTGCCAATGACAACACCACTTTCCTTCCATTTCTTTTCTCGTGCGCACACAGCCCATCACTCTTTCGTCCTAGAGCCTAGGAAAGGGTTACTGGGGGTTATGTAGAATGAATGTGAATTGCTGGGCCACGAATGTTTCCCTTATTCTCTGGGTTTCTCTAAACAGAGCTACCAGTATTCCCACCCCCACCCCATGCCACACACATACACACACCGCAAGGTGGGTTGGCTTCAGGTACCCTCTGACTAATCTGGTCTTTGAAGTAATTAACTAAACTATAGAAACATTAAAAAAAGCTTGCAAAGAGCAAAATTCTAAATAAAACATAAAGAAAATAGAATAAATTGAATTCAATTTGACTTTTATTAATTATTATCTTGAGTAATTAAGATTTGATCCAGCTCAAGTTTATCAAACTGATGAGCACAGCTTCATTAGGCATTTTTTTTAAATTAAAATTATATGAATATTGCTTATAAATTAGTGCGTAATTATTTATTTAATATTAATTATAGGGTAAAATAAATTTATTTCGAAAGTATATAATTTTTTTTCTAAACCACTGGGGTTAGGTTAAGAGACTTTGTAAAATTTTATGAGTGAAGAATAGAAATCAGGAATAGTCGAAAAGTATAGCTCCAAACCATTGCAGTTCTGATTTAAGGATAAATGTAGACATGCATATTAGGAGAATTATGACGCTTATATTTTGGGAGAAGGAATATATATTAGATTACTTTGAATTAGTTTAATATGCTTCATCTCGAAAGGAATACAATTATGCTATAAATAAAATCATTTCGGCACAATAAGCAACAGAAAAAGGTGGGTTACTCAAAATTCTTTATTGTTTGTTATAGACTCAACACCACATAGCTTTGTTACCCACTGTCATACTGAAAAGGCAATCATTTTAGACGGTGTAATTCACAGGAAGCAATTTAATGAAAAACTCACCATGATCGAGCCAAATTTCCATGAAAATAAACGGAATAGGATTATTTTTCTATGCTGTGAATTTAAGAATCTTCTAATATATATGTAAAGCAAATAAATATTGTATATTTGATTTTTTTCTAAATGCCACTAATTATTTTGAAACTAATCTAATATGTCTGGCATCTATCGTAGGTTGGGTAGAAGTAGTTATTTCGTGTTGGAAATCTGATAATGTTACTCTATTAACTAAATTTTGAAGTGGTTGTTCATTCCCTGGCTATTACTCCCCAATATATATATATTTTCAACATTTAGGAGGTTTTTTTAAGGTTTCTTCGCAAAATGACTGAATATCTAGGTCAGTACTGGGTCAAATGTTTGTTATTCCTTGTAATTATTAATTGCCTTAATATGAATTGCTTAGAAAAATTGTCAAATTCGCAGATGACATGAAGCTGTGAAAGAAAACCTTTTCGTTTATGATTTTATGTAACTGCAGTAAGACTAAGATCAAATCTTCTAGCCATCGGATATCTGGCAAATCAAATTTAATAAATTCAAATATAAGATCATGCAGTTATGATTAAATTTATAAATGATTGCCAAATAATCAGCCAAATCCAAGGAACCGGTTAAATAAAACGGAACCGAGTAGTTTGCATCTCAAAGGACTTTAGTTTTAAAGCAATCAATCGAAGCATCTAAGAACGGAAACCGAATGCTCTAATACATTTCACGGAACTTCACTTTTAAGTCCAAATATTTTAATTTTACCTATATATTAATCGCTCGTCCGACCTCATAATAAGTACGCAGTGCAATTATGGTTCCCTTACTTTGACCTACAGGTAGAATGTTAGAAATAGGGAAGCCTATGTTAACTAAAGGAATTCCTGAGCTTATATATAAACTGTACAAAAAAAAGACTTCGCTACTTAAACTCATTAACTCTTGCAAGTAGGAAATTACGCGAACAATTCAGCAAAGTTTCTAAAATCTCAAATGATTCAATAATATAAATTATAGATTATTGTTTGATACGGATGATAGAGCCAAAACTAGTCAAAATGGATTCAAATTAGCCAAAAAGCGTTTCAACAACCTTATAGCTAAGAATTGCTTCATTTATAAAATTAAAAAATAGTGGAATAACCTACATATCTAACCCAGCAGTGGAAAAAATCAGTAAATATATTTGAATTTAACTTGACGAGTATTATTTTATTGTAAATATTACTTAGTAAGAGGCACAGATGAAAACCTCCACTGAAAGATAAGTAAAGTTTGCGAAAGAGAGAATTAATAAGTAAAATGATATAAGCGATTTCAGCTTTATACAGTTATTGTTCAGGGGCGTTTTCCCTATTATTTTCAGAAGTTCATCTCAGTATATTCCTTTAAACACAAGCAGGTGAGGATTTGTCCTATTTTCTTTTTTGTATGTGCGATTGTCTTGAGCTATATTAGAATTCCTTATGATCATGTATTTTAGTGTGCATCAGCTTTCTCGTACTTACATTAGAGCTAACGTCATCTTTCGAGCTATTTGTAAAGTGTTTACTCTGGTTTGTCTTCTGATATAGTTGGTTTTCTGTAGCTTTCACCTTTTTACTTCTCGAGCTGATGGTTTTAAGTTGATCGATGTATCTGGGTTGGTTTTTATTCAGTATTTAATTATGGGATTTATAATTGAAGTGCCTTTGACATCATTATTCAAAGATTTACTATCAATTACTAGCACTGACGTGCATTTTTTAAGATTCTTTGCAATTTTAATCATTCTATGCATTGCTAATCTTCTCGGCTTATAATACCCGGTAGATACTACTCGAAACTTGCTCAATTCTAATAGCTTTGCTTTGCTTTTTCTTTTGTGAAGTACAAAACTACATAATATTTTATATATTTTGTTACAGAATTGCCAAGCTATAGAATGTTTTCATAGACATATAGTTGAGTTGTATGACCTTTAAATATTCAAATTAGGGGTCAAAGTCATTTTGTTAAACAAACATACACAAGAGTAATAGCCTAATTTAATGGTTTATCTTGTTTGTCTGGGACTGTTATTCTTTTTATATAGTTTGGCTAGTTATAATAATAATGCTGCTAAAAATATCTAACCGTTCTTCGCAACTTCTAGAATAAGAATTAAAATTTAAAAACAAACAATTAAATAAATTGTTCATACGATTCCATATATTCCGTAAATTCCCCGTTTAATCAAATAACAATCCAATATTTTTTGCAGCAGCAGACACACAAATAGGTTTAATATGTCTATGCTGGATACAAATTCTACGTGTTTGTTACATTCTAGTTCAGGTTTCGCAGAAGCAATTTTAGGCTATATTAACCCCAGTGTATTTTATAATTTATAAGTAAAGTTCTACGCCTATTTTTTGACTAAAAAGAAATGAAAAAAGTTTTCTATAAATAACAGAATTGCGTTTAAGACTATAAAAATTTTGGCAAAGGCCCCGAAGAATTGGAAATTTAAATTTTTAAGATAATATTTATGGCATTCTTTACATAATGCAAATGGTTTGCTAGCTTAAAAGTTGTAATATCATTGCAGACATCAAGAACATTTATTGTGCGAATGGAACTTAATATAAATTATATTACAAGGGTGTAAGCAACATAAATCGCGAGAAAATGTTAAAACATTAGAATAGAGATTTTGCATCTTCCATAAAATCGTATGACGATTATAGCATTAAACTGTGGTTTCAGTAGCAGTAAATAAGAAATTTGGAATTTTAATAATAATAATAGTATTGCTCCAATTGTGAAAGTCGTTAGACATCATAAGAAATGAAGAAACAAAGCATATACTTGGAATTATCGTGTTATTATTTTAAATAAAATTTCTTTTTATATATATATAAGTTGGTGCAAAACTTTAAATGTCTGTCAATGGCGTAACGTTTTAATAATTAGGCGATTAATATTTTAATAACTTTTTGTTATATTTCATTATATGTTGATTATCATTTCAAGAGTAGTGCAAACATTAAATAAATGTGTTCCGGAATAAGAGAGAATATATTTTCGGATAATTGAGGACTAAGCAAAGGTTTATATGCACAAATTAAAAATTAGAATTAGTTTTTGTTGCATAACCTTGGTTTATTAAAATGCAGCCTTCTTAAATGTGAATTTGTTCCATTTCTACTTGCAGTACATCCATGACTCATGTCAAAGGGTTTTGATGGTCATTTCACCGGTATCAGTTGTCATGGCACGGGTAAACTAACAGATAAAAGAAAGAATAAAGGTCCTGGCAAAAAAGAGTATACAAGTATACTTACAGGATAGCCTTATATGTACACATAGGCATATACGAGGTGCGGTCAATAAGTTTTGCGAATCAGTAGGGCAAAACAGAGTAAGGAAGATGGCTGTTTGTGGAGGTGTTAGGACAGGTTATGACAAGTCAGGAACTGCAGCCGCACGCTCCTGCCTGGTCTATTTAGGAAGCAATAGTTGATCGCCTATCGTCAGTCACAAATCTTTCAACAATGGAGAAGGTTGAGCACCGCGTAGTGATCAAAGTTTTGACCAAGGAAGGAAAGAATGCAAAAGAGAAACGTGAACGCATGGTTGCAGTGTACACCGACACTGCCCTTTCCTATGCAACCATTGCTTGCTGGAATATGGAGTTCTGGCATGGTCGTGAGTGCCTTGAAGATGAACCTCATCCAGGATGCCCGTCACGCGTGACCAAGGAGGACAATGTGGCCCGTGTGGAGAGGATGATGTTCGAAAATCGACGGGTGAAGGTCGAAAAAATCGAGCGACAACTAGGAATATCACATGGAAGTGTTATCAACATCATCCACGACAATTTTGCCATGGCCAAGGTCTCTGCCCGCTGGGTCCCTAGAAACCTCACGCCCCATGATCGACTTCAACGTCGTCAAAGTCTACAAGCTGCCCTGCGCGAGTGCGGATTCGAGGAGCTCAACCATCCCCCCTACAGTCCTGATCTGGCCCCTAGCGACTACTTTTTATTCCGCCAGCTGCACTGCGTGGACGCCGGTTTGTGGACGATGAAGATGTCCAGCTTGCCGTTAAGGAGTGGATTGAACAGCAGTCGGGAGATTCCTGATTGTCGTGAATTCGAAGCCTCAGGGACAAGTGGTGCAAGTGCATTGAAGTCGAAGGTAGTTATATTAAAAAACAATAAAGCACTTTTCCTCATATCTCATTTTCTTATATCAGAATTGCAAAACTTATTGCCTGCTCTCGTATAAAGTTTAACCAAATAATGGGCTGACATTTCCTTTTGAAACAAATTTTCAACAATCCCGACCAATATTCAGAGTAGGAATCCTATTTATAGATCTCCTTTAGGTAATCATTCTCTTTATATAATTTGTTTAATTAATAATAATTCGAATGCAAATCCAATAATGGCTTTGATTACTTCCGGTAATGGGCATAAAAATGGAACTATTTTAGATAATTTTTAATTATACTTAGTTGAAATAAGCAAATAATTACAGATTTTTTAGCTTGCCTAAATGAACTCTTATGGCAATCAGAATCTTAAACGCACTATCTGCTTCCTAATTTAATATCATAATTCTTAACTAATAATTGTTTTATTGTCTAATCCTGATTACCAACCAAGAGGCAATTAATCTTTTTACTATTTAGGGAAGAGAAAAAAGAAATATTAGTAAAGGGAGAAACAACTAGATTATTACAATCGAAATTATTTGAAATATGTGTTTTGTGGGCAGTTTTTATTAAAGGTTTAAAACAAGTAGGAATGAAATAAGATGTAGCAAGTACGAAGTAAATAAAAACAGTAAAAGAGTTTGTGGAAAATTTCAAAGATTTACAAAAAATTACTATTATGAAATCTTAGTTAAAGGCTCGCGCAATAGAGAGAAACAGAATAAAAAAAACTGAAGTTTAAAACTTATGGCTAAGTGAAGACAAAAATAAATATATAATCTATAATATCTATGTTTGCAAAATACGGAACATAAGAGTACCTACCAATCGGTAGTCGAAGAATCAAAATGACTGGAAAAATATGGTTTAATATTATTATAATTTTTCAGTATTTAGGAAACACGAATTGTTTGCAATAATTGAAGAATACTCTATTTTTGTTAATTTTGTAACTTTTGTTTACATTTATTTCGATTAAATTCCTTTTATATCTATATACTTCCCGCATAAACAACGATTCTCTAACAAAAAAGTCGTTTAATTAAGCTGTTATTGGTGCATTCGGAATACCCCCCAAAACTACTGAATTCATGTTTGTAAATAACATCTATGTATAATATTCATACTATTTAATTTTCAGTTTAATTAACTCTTTTGTAGATCGAAGTAATATTGCAAAAGTACGTACATTTGAAGGATAGGAATATTACGAGAATAAAAGAAAATTCCATGCGCAAGTGTGTTTTTAATTAAAAATACTCATTGATATCTCTGGATTAATCCAAACATTAATAATAAAATACTATGTTTATAAATAAAATGAATATTTACATTAAAAAAAACTGGTTTGTTTCATCCTTAATTTTCATCAAATCATAAAGGCATAATTAAACCGTTTAATTTTCACTCTGTTGTTATTTTTTCCCTATCTCTTTCATTCTTGTGTAAAAAATAAAATATAAAGCATACACATTACAATAATAATATATAATTGTTAGCTTATATAGGAAAAGAAAAATAGTAAAAGAGAAACTTACATTATTGCATTTATTTCACTTTAGCATAACTTATTCTTAAAGAAGTTTCATTTTAGCGATCTTTAATGGTTTCAAGCAGAAGTATTAAAAGGCAGAAAAGCTCTCCCGATAAAAATTAAGATAAGTCGTAGAAAGTTCTCTTTAAACTGAGTGAGGGGACTCATTTTTCTGATTTCAAACTTTTCGAAGAATCGTTGCCTTTTTTCGGGTTCTTCATTTCTTAATGAAGAAAATATCAGCATATTGTTTGGATTCTAGGGGACTACAATATGTAAAGATATTAATAGGGAAAGAAGAAAAAGATTAATTTACATATTCGTAAGGATTAAAGAGTGCTATAAGCAGAGTTGGTTGGAAGGATATAACCAGAAGTATAATGAGAAACATTGATTTGTTGCATTCATCGAGATGAAGGGAAAGAATTTTATCAGAGCAACAGAAAAGTAAAAATGATACATCAGCTGAATTGCAATGACTTTAGGGAAGGAAAGTTTCTCGTGCGTAAATATCTAATGATTAATTTAATAATTTTAATTGCTTGCTACTCTTTCTTACTCATTTATGCACTTTAAATATTAAATTAATGGTGAACTTTATTCGGGCGTAAATAACTATTTTCATGAAATTATCCGACTATTGATCAGATGTCAAATGTCACTCCAAATCTTACACTTGAGAAACTGGATCTATTAATTGAACGGCTTAGTTGCGAAAGTTTTTTATATCATTGCAGTTACGGAGAGTTTGATGGAAAGTGCTGAGTTGAAAGTGGAATTTGACATACCTAGGAATAAATTTATAACAAAGTTTCATGCATCAAAAGTATACAAGTTGGCTTCCAAAACTCATGCATCAAAAAGTAGACAAGTTCTGGCGAAAACAGACATCTTAAACTTAATTTTGATAAATGAAGATAAATTATTTAAGAATATATACGGTAGCGAAACACTTAGAAATAGCGCTATTCGTAAATATGTTCACGAAGGCTCTCATCTAAATAAGTTTTAACTCTTGTAATTTTGAATTTTTTCGCTCTCCCCCAAAACTTTTCAACTAGGCTGAAATTGTCAATGTTAAAAACGCCAGGTTGATTTATAATGATATCAAGCTTTGTCTTTTCATTATAAATTATAATAGATCAAACCAGGTGTCGTTGCTGAATAGTTAAATCAGAAAGTGCCCAAAATATCGAAACCCAGCAACAGTTGCTTTGTCAAACGCAACTTAAAAAATACAAAAATGAACTAAACACGATCTAGCGTCGTTAGCTAAACACATACTAAAGAGTTGCAATAAATAAGTAAATAATTGTAAGTCAATTATATAGTGTATTAGGCTTGTTCTAGATGCCCTTGAAAATAGCGCTATTCGTAAATATGTTCATGAGAGCTCTCGTGGTGATGATATTAAATTAAAATTTGTGATATTTTTTCCGTGAAAGATTCAAATTTCTTACCTATGATAGAAGACGTAATAAATTTTGACCAAAATACTACTCTGTCAAATAATCAAATAGCAGAAAGTTAAATTAGGTTTTAGATTGAGAAAATGAAAATCTCCTATAAAATATATCTGATCAACATTAAAGAATTAGCAATCAAACTCAAACTTTTAGACCGCCCTTGTACATTTGCAAAATATCTACATATTTATATTAGAAAGTTCTTACGGAGTTAATAGACATAAATGGAATATCAATTTTTAAAAAGCGTTGAGACTTATCATGCAAATTATCGTCTCACCTTCTTTACACAAATCCTTAGGAAAAACTTGGAGAGAGAGGATTGGAGAGTATCTGAAGGAAAGAAATTAATAAATTAAACACAGTATGGCTTTCGACACGGATGCTAATGTTTAACTTACTTGCTTAAATCATTTCACAAAATGATCACAACGGTAACAAAGATAAAGCTGTACATTCAATTTATCTCGATTTCAAAAAGGCTTTTAACACCGTTGCGCATAAAATACTCGTAATAAAGCCAAAGGTGCATGGAATAGGGACAATGTACTAAAATGGATTGAAGACTGGCTGAAAACCCTTAGGTAGAGAGTTGTTGTCAATGGGAATAGTTCATCACCGTTATCATTCACTAGCAGCCTTCCAGAGGAATCTGTTTTCGTTCCTTTGTTTTTTATTTATAATAAGATATAAACTATTCTAATAATAATTTATTTTGTAAAATTTCCATATTTGCTAAAGATACTATATGTGGTACTAGAAGAATATACTATAGTGATTGTCAACATCGAAACGGATTTATGTGTCTTAATTTTCAATGATATAAAATTTCTGAAACAATATACTGTGACGTCACAAAATGCCAATATGGTTCTATGATACATAGCTATCGATTTTTCATTAAAATCGAAAGTTATTATGTGTCATTTATATAAAGTGATGTAAGACCTCATTTAGAATATGCAGTGCAATTCTGGTCTAGATGCATGCCAGAATTGCGTCCTCCTTTAAGCGACGAAATTAAATCCTGAACTTAGAAATATATCGTAGAAGGAAAGGCTTATGCAACTCAATTTACTTTCAGTGATAGATCAGCAACTACGTGACCAACTTACTGAAGTATTTAAAATAATAAACGGGTTTACTAATATTTCGTATGACTTTCTCAATATTTAAGCTAGATCATCAAGCAGCTATTAGAAATAACGGTTTTACACCTCGATAACTCAATAAGAAATTTCTTTTACAATAACAGAATTGGAAACGTTTCCCAATGAATGTTAATAAGAACCATACAACAAATATTTTTAAAAATAGAATCGTTAAATATTAGTTTGAAATTTTATCTTGCCGATATAAGCGTTGTGAAATTATTTCGTAATCCATATCCTCTTTTCCTCTACTCATTCTAAACCTCTGACTTCCATTACCTACCCCCTTTTGGGGCCTCGAGTGTACCTTAGGTCCTTTGCTGGTTCATAATTCTACAATTATGTTCACTTTTGTTCGCAGTACATTTCAATCACTTAAGAACTGAATACTTAGAAGAGCTAACTTAAATTATAAGACGACTTTCCTATTAAAAGGAAATTTGGATATCTGAAAATATTTAATTAGATCCCATTTTAAATGACGATTGTGACTTTACTAATTAAATAAATTGATACGCTTACTGGCAAACATGCTCTTCTAAACACCATATTAGCGAGAAACAAATTGCCGTTAAATGGTTATACCTCCTCTAATTTTCTAAATTACTATTTACGGGTTAACACAAACATATCCCTCCTATTTTCATATGGAATGCAGTAATATTTCGTTTACTATAACTTTTATCCAACTACATAATTCGCAGTTTAATGTAATAATGTAAAAGTAATATATTTAACGAAAATAAAAATTAAATAGTTTGTACATAAGGAACTGAATCCAGTGAATTTGATTTAAGTTTTTTACACCAACGCCTTTAGCATTAGGACATGTGCAATGAAATTAGCAGAAATGCCACAAGTTATTGTTTTACTTAGGAAAAAGGCTGGCTAATTTAAAGGGCCGGGAACAACAGTCAACAGGGAAATTTGTGCAGAAGGCGTTTGCTCATGTGTGAAACAAATTTATAGGTGTACATGTCTCTGTGACTGTACATGTTAGCATCTGCTTTATGTCTGTAATATTCGTATTTGGAAGTGAAAAATAGTCAACATTTTGAAGAGGGTTTAAACGGTTGGACAGATATGATATAAAATAGTATTACTTGTAATAAGAACTAAAATCGTAGTGAAAGTTTGCGCTAAAAATAACCGATAAAATAAATCTCTATGTTTCTTTGTTTGTCTCTTTCTATCTTTTTCTAAAAATTATGACAATATTTTAAACAATAGGGAAGTATTAGTTTTAAGATACTGAATAACATCTTTATTATATCGGTGACTATGTGTATAAAATGCATGTATTTTAACTAATACTCCATATTTACAGAAAATATGCAGTATCTACTTTCTTTAGAAAAAAACATAAAACTAATCATACATTTTCAGCTTGGGAGAGTGACTACTCAGAAATGAAGCGAGCAATACCCGGATTGTTTTGTATTTCCCAATTTCGAGCATATACGACATTGCTTTTTCCGGTCCATCCGTTAAGAAAATTAAAATCTTGTAAAAGAAATGAGAAAACTTTTCCAACATCAAATTTTCAGATTCTATTGGACAAAGTTTTTTCCTGGGAAATATATTATTGATATTTTGGGCAAGTGCTGTATTAGGGTATATATTAAATTTTGTACAACAGTAATTTTACATTTTAGTATCTATTGGTAAATTATAAATATTTTTCTTTCTCTTATCTATCAATTCATATCGTTTGGGAATTTACTTTAATTTACGAAAGCATATTTATCAAGAAATTAGTTTTTCCATAAAATATTGATTTTCCATTTAAATTTGATGAAGACAAAATGAGAAAAAAACAATACGAAATACATATACAGTATGGCAGATAATTAAGGCAATTCGTCTTAAACAATTCGTCTAAAATACAGTTTGTCTAAAGCAAATTGTCTAAAACAATATATTCAAAATAGTTTGCCTAAAATCAATTGGTCTAAAACACTTTATCTGAAATAGTTTGTCTAATAATAATTTGTCTAAAATCAATTGGTCTAAAACAATTGATCTGAAATAGTTTGTCTAATAATAATTCGTCTAAAATCAATTGGTCTAAAACAATTTATCTGAAATAGTTTGTCTAATAATAATTCGTCTAAAATAAATTGGTCTAAAACAATTTATCTGAAATAGTTTGTCTAATAATAATTCGTCTAAAATCAATTGGTCTAAAACACTTTATCTGAAATAGTTTGTCTAATAATAATTGGTCTAAAATCAATTGTTCTAAAACAATTTATCTGAAATAGTTTGTCTAATAATAATTCGTCTAAAATCAAAGGGTCTAAAACAATTTATCTGAAATAGTTTGTCTAATAATAATTCGTCTAAAATAAATTGGTCTAAAACAATTTATCTGAAATAGTTTGTCTAATAATAATTCATCTAAAATAAATTGTTCTAAAACAATTTATCTAAAATAGTTTGTCTAATAATAATTCGTCTAAAATAAATTGGTCTAAAACAATTTATCTGAAATAGTTTGTCTAATAATAATTCGTCCAAAATAAATTGGTCTAAAACAATTTATCTGAAATAGTTTGTCTAATAATAATTCGTCTAAAATCAATTGGTCTAAAACAATTTATCTGAAATAGTTTGTCTAATAATAATTCGTCTAAAATCAATTAGTCTAAAACAATTTATCTGAAATAGTTTGTCTAATAATAATTCGTATAAAATCAATTGGTCTAAAACAATTTATCTGAAATAGTTTGTCTAATAATAATTTGTCTAAAATAAATTGGTCTAAAACAATTTATCTGAAATACTTGGTCTAATAATAATTCGTCTAAAATAAATTGGTCTAAACAATTTATCTGAAATAGTTTGTCTAATAATAATTCGTCTAAAATCAATTGGTCTAAAATAATTTATCTGAAATAGTTCGTCTAATAATAATTCGTCTAAAATCAATTGGTCAAATCACTACTTGGCTAAAATACAATTCAATTCAAAACTCAAGATAAATAGAAATGCATTTGTCTGCTTTTATATATTCGGAATATGGATGAAAATATTGAAAATGGGTTGATTTAATTTCATAATATACAATATTAAAATTGATTTTATAAATCAAGTTCATTGAAATATTAATAAGAAAGGCTGCGAGCAGTACTACAACTATAGTCAATAGAATTATCGGGATCCAAATTTTGAACTTCTTTTTATACGTTTCAATTAGTGCAATAGAGTTTCCTTGGGCTTCACGTTCTATCCCAGCGGCATATTGCTTAATTTCAATCACGGTGAAACATTGTTCTTTGTTCCAACAATCTATCAATTTCCATATTTAGGTTTGGTGGGCAGCAACATAAGTTTCAAAACTTGGAGTCCAACCTTCCACTGATTGCCGGTTTGGGCAAATCATTATGAGCTTTGAGGTTATGAAATTCCACACCTTGTGTGGAAAAAGCGGTAGACCTCGACCATTCCTTCTGTTCGGCTGTTCAATATATATCTTTTTATAATAATCAAGAGCATTTTGTGCTTCATAAGAGAAGATGCTATTATCACATAATAACTCACATGAGTCTATTACACTGTCTCCTGGAACAAATGCTAATGCCTGTAGCATCAACAAAATCTGTATCTGTTTTATATTGCCGTTTTAAGCGATTATTTTGAATGGCACGAAAGATGCATTATTTGAAATGGAAAAAGCAAAAAAGCACCCATTTCTGCTTCGAAATTTTTGCATACAGGTTTACATTATTTTTTCCCTCCGAACAAGGAGGTAAAATTCTTTATCTGCTTTAAAAGGGTAACATATGTTGCTTCGTATTTGTCAGGTGGGAATGCTAATATGAGCTGCAGCTAAGTTTTTTTTTTTAATCCATGCAGGGTTTATAGTTTGTGAAATAACAGAGGCACAGTTTTAAATATACCGTTATATACCAATGACCGTTTTGCTTTAAACATTGTAAATTACATTCACTAGCAAATAATAGTAT
This sequence comes from Ceratothoa steindachneri, assembly GCA_963969495.1. NCBI lineage: Eukaryota > Metazoa > Arthropoda > Malacostraca > Isopoda > Cymothoidae > Ceratothoa > Ceratothoa steindachneri. Next base: position 109,392,539 of record OZ018332.1, read on the forward strand.
ACGCCTTTCAACTGGGCCCCAAATCATATATCAGACATTAATCCCCTTTCAAATTTTTAGTTAACTCAATCGGTAAATTATTTGATTGCAACTTAATGGCAGGGCAAGTTTAACATTCGTGTTTTTCACTTAATGTTTTTGAATTTGGGAAGTTTTGCTCAATTGTTTGATCATTACGTTCAAGTAGACTGTATATTATTGAATTAGGTATATCTTGTGTTAATTTAGTAAGCACACAAATTTCTGCCACGATTTCTTTAGCTGCAACTTTGGCAGTCTCTTATAAAACGTATGAGTATTGTTAACTAACAGTTTCTCCCTTTTTTCCGCCTTAATAATTTGAGCACACATTATGGGCTACTGTTTAAATCTTCCCGGATAAATTTGTTTAAAGTACTTATCCGCATATAATGGGTGGAAAGTAATAAATGGCATCGTAGATTGGGGGACAATTTATGTATATGCTATATTTCGAGTATATTAAAATATTTGTTTTGGGTAATAATGTATTTTAGACAAATTGCTATTTGACCAATTTATTTTAGACAAATTTTTATTAGACAGGTTGTATTTAATACAAACTTTTTAAACAAATTCGCCTGATACGGTATGGCAGTATGGATTTTCTAGGAATTACTAAAAATAAACATTAACATATCAAATACAAACAGCGCTATCGGATATTTAAATTTCAAGAACTAAAAAGAAACAATTATATAGTAAAGTTATTTAAATTTAATAAATCATAATTATTAAATATATATTTCATTCAGCTATTACAAGATAAATTTTTATGTATATACTACATGCACTCATTTGGGAAACTAATTGCGTTGCAGTAATTTATTGATGATTATTCAAGTATAAGAAAGTGACTTAACACAAAGACTTGTCTGTTAAAGTCTAATATCACCTTCATTTGTTTTATTTAATCTTCTTATTTTCCTTTTAATTATCTCATTTTGCATCTATTTGCTCTATTTAATTTCAACTTATTTATACAAGGACCTATAAACAGGAAGGTCACTAAGCTACATATAACAGGAAAGGGTTTAAAACGGCAGCATTTTCTCTCCTTACTAGAAACTATTCATAAAGTGTTTACGACTCCTTGCATCTAATTAATACCTGCGGTTATCAGCCTTTAGATTTATTGCTTTCCTCAGATCTCAACTAAAGGTTTTGTCTGATAAAGGAAGCATGTTTAAGCTCAGTAAAACATTGGCCAAACTAAATATTGGACTGCCCTGGTACATGGAGTAGGGCGATTGTCCAATTTACATGGAAACACGACTGACAGTGTCGCTAAAGTAAAATTTATATTCTATTTATTCTGAACACGTTGACTTAGATTACTCACCAGGAGATGAGTAAAAATTTCGTGACCATAATTCTTCAAATGTTGACCATAATCCTCTTTCTAATAAGGAAAGACTCTATTTTATACCTATATATTAAGCAAAAATTTTGAAATCCTTATTTCATATATATCAACTAATTCATAGTGTATGTAATAAATAAATAAAGTTTTTCTCTGCTATACAAAAGAGGATCAATTTAACCGATATAGTTTAAGGGATGCAGCTGAAAAAGTTGAAAATCTGCAAATAATTGTTGGAAAAGTTCATTCCAATAATTGCATAGGCATTATTTTACATAAGCCTTAAAAATACATAAGTATAAAGAAGTTTGCAACATTTAAAATTCAAAGTCCAAAGTAGCGAAAATTATCCACAAGTTTACCATTAATTTCTTTCTTTTAGAAATATTTTTCTTTCGAGTTTTAACTTATTTTTGGCCTCTCAAAGCCAATCACATTTCGTCTTCTCTTCCAGATTTATCTAGTCGATTTTTCTTTTTTCTTCATTACTACATAAGGCAATCAGTCCTTTGACTTTTATTATTGAATTACTCACCTTTTTAAAGTACTGCCCATTTAATAAAGTAGCCAAATCTCAAACTGTATATTTAATGTGTTCAAAACCTTACTGGGACATGTGCAGGTTTCATAGGTTAACTTGGGCCAGAGAAAATACTCAAAATTAAGATTCACAAGGCATGTTTGTGTTACAAATTTTAATATAATATTGCAAGGAATTAAACTTAGAAATAATTTAGACATTTATGAAATCTTCTGACATCCTGCAGTTATTCCTTCATGGAATAAAATGAAATAATAATATAATATAATAATCTACTAAATTTTGCATTTTTTACCACCCATTCAGCACTTATGATGTAAATAACAATAGAATCCTATATTTTAAAAGAGATCCGAACCACGAGTTGCTACAAAATATGGCATCCGCTGAACTGTCATAAATATGTTTACTTGGATCAACGCGAATCCAGGATTTTTGTTTCCCAAATCTTAGCAAAGACGTTGCTCATGCAGCAATCCTAAAGAAAATTTTGTTTATTTTAGCGTCCATTTATCGACTGACTACAAGATCATAACCGCCCTAATTTTCTAGTAACCTAATGATAGGCTAAATTAAAAAAACAAAACAAGAATAAACCAAGAAACAGCATACAACAAGAGCAGAAAATGCCAAGAATTTACTTTTATCATCTTCGATCCTGTAAAGTCTTTCTTATGATAAGAATTATAGGATCAGCTGGGATAAGCGGCACTAATGTTTGGGGGGGCGCTTAATTTCAGGTGGGAAGATGGGGCTCTTGTATGGAGCGAAAAATTCGGGTCGCTTATCTTAAGGTAAAAGTTAGAATAGTCTCGGACCAAACGTAGGTAACATTTTCTCTAGGTTAATTCGGTTAGAATTGAAAAAAGCAAATTATTACAATAAAAGCCCATTATTCTTGTAGTATTTAATAAAATACCATGAAACTCCTTTTAAGGGATGATTCCTGCTCTTGCTCTCATTTTGTTCAGTTACAAGAAAGTTAAGGTAATTAAGGTTGTGTATCATATTTCACTTAGGATTACGTCCTAGCCGAGTGGAATCGCCGCTTTTAATTTTAGTGAAGATTAAGCCACATTGGTTGTGGTAAATCTCTCGATGGATTACCATTTAAGAGTGTTTTCTAGACGGCTGCTAATTGTTGATAAACTCTAACCTTTAATTTTTACTTTAGTTTTTCATTTTTATTTTTTTGTAAGGGGAGGCCGTAAATATTTGGGAGGGTCACCCTTCTTTAGAAGTGATTTCGGAAGCATATCTTCAAATAATCAAAGTTTTAGTATTTTACAGAAAGACTTCATTTCCCTTGGAAAGTTTTTGTTTATTTAATCGTCCATTTAGTGACTGACTACAAGTTAATAAGTTGCCTTAATATTTTGATAGGCTTAATTAAAAAAAAAATAAATAAACCCTCCCAAAAAAATAAAAACAAAAAACAAGAATAAAAAAATAATAATTGAGGATAAGAATAATTTATAGAATAAGTCAGCAGCGTTTTATTTACAATTTTGTCTACTCATTAAAGTTTCATTAAAGTTTCATAATGTGGACCCTTTACAAGTCTGTTCATGACTAGTTAGTGATATTAAGTTTCTATTAAGTCTTTATTGTCTTTTTTAAGTAGTTTAAAGTAGCCCTGTTTTGTATTTACATGAGTTCATTGAATATCATTGTTACAATTCAGTTTATACTTAGTTAATAATTAGTTCATTTTATTGTTCATGTTTATCTATTATGTTGTAGTAAATATATACTGTTTAATTTGTCAATGATTTAATGTATAAAATTGCCTTAAAGGTATTGCTTTGCTCTAATAAATTTTTGTAAATTAAATTTTACATAACTTTGTCTTTATTAATGGTAACAGTGAGAAATGGCTGACCCTAAGGCCATAAATTGTTGAAGCTGTAAGCACTCAGTTAAGCCGATAGATAAAGCTTTCCTATGCGAACTTTGTGACCTGTGGTTTCCCATTAAATGTGCAAGTCTTCCTTCTGCAGTTTATGAGTGTATCTTTTTACATCTAAAAAATTTGAAGAAGCAGCAAGTTGAAATAATAAATGTTGTCAGAGAGAGAAGGTTACCCCTCCCCCCCTCTAGAACTCAACCTCTACCCGTTTGCACGTGAGAAAGATGCACCTTCCACGGCCAGACAGCCCGAAGGCAGCAGCCAGGGTTCACGCCCGACAGACGATAGACATGGACAGGCATCTATCACCTGGATATCAACTTCATTCTTGTCTGGAGTACTCCCTCGTTCATTTTTCAGTGAGGTTAAAGAAGAAGTAACTTTGCAGCACCCCGCTTACTCGTCGTACCCCAAACCTCCAGTCAGTTAGGCTCTACGGGAGTCGCCTCGTCATTTGCACTCTCCCCCTCTCCTTGAAAGCAATCACCATGCATCCTCTCTCAGAGTCTCGTCCCCGTCCAGTAATTTGTATCCCCCCCCCCTCATTTGGTATCCCGGGTCTCATCTTATTTATTGTCATTTATCTACTTGTGATCATAATATTTTCTTCGTATATTTTAAAGTTATTTTTCTAAAATCAGTTTCTCTAAACCCAGAACCTCTAAGAATTGAAAATTTAGGCGAACCGCATTCGATTTTTATTATTTTTTTATTATCTACGACAATTGTTATGAATGACATGAAAAAAGCCTTTGCAGCTATGGAGCAAAATGTAAATGAGGAAATATCTACAATTGAAAGTGGTAAGTCAAGAGGTCCTAAATTATAAAATTAGTGATTAGTCATGTGCTAAATTAACTGATATTTCAAAAAGGTTGATGTTTAGCATGATGCCATGAAAATTTATCACACAGCCAAGTAAGGGTAAGAAAGTTCCGTATGCTGATAAGGTGAAAAAGAAAAATCTTTAAATAATTAAAAGTAGTGATGGAACCAGCAAAATCGGTGAAAAAGAGAAGGAGGGTGCTATTGCATTAAGGGATATTCCCTATGGCAGATACCAAATTTTCTTTTGAGGGAAATATTGTAGTGAACTTTGACGAGGAGAATGTTAGGGATGATGCTGCCAAAATAATCCAAAGCAAAATTAAAGATGTAGGCATTAAGAAGGTTGGTAAATTACAACCAAAATTCATGACTTGTAATATTCATAGTGATGAGAAAAATGTTTTGGTAGCATTAATTGAGAGAAATCCTTGTTTGAAGTCTGTGTCTGATATTGAAAATAATCTTAAATTTGTACTGAAGAAAAAAAGCAGCTGGAAGGACTGAACACTATATTTTCAAATTTACTTATGAATTTGGAAAAATGCTTCATGAAATAGTAATAAGGTCAGGCTACCATAGGGTCGATATTCTATCATGTTATATTCTCCTTTCATTGTCAGATGTATTCTCATATGGACAAAAATTGCAAGTTCAAAGATCAAAACCGAGCTTTTGGGGTCTGTTCCCAAAATCATAGCACAAAGTCTTGCTAATCCTCCTCGGAAAAATGTATAAACTGTGTTAAACAAAAGAGACCCGGGATTGATTATAAAGTAAATTTAAAATACTGCAAAACCTTAGATGCTGAAATTATGAGGGTTGCAGCTATTACAGATAATGGAAAATAGGAATAAATGCTTAAACTGTTGACTGATAAACATTCAATCAGTCAGAAATAAAACTCTTCCTATCAGAGAGTTATTAAATAAAAGAAGTGTTGATGTTTTAGCCTTAACTGAGACATGGTTAAATAATTTCAACAATGCTAAGATAAATGAAATGACCGCTCCAACACATACTATTCTTTACATTCCGAGAAATGGTAGGGTTGGAAGAGGAGTTGGTCTATTTGTTTTTCATGCTCTTTAACAAGTTAAAGTTCTGACTCGTCTTGCAGTCACCAGTTTTGAGATATGGTGGTTAGTTTTAAATGTCAGAACCAGTTAGTATCTTAAATTGTTATTTATAGCCCTCCCTCATCCGATATGAATCTTTTCTTTTAGGAATGTGGTGCCCTGATAGATCTAATTGACATGTTCTTCTTTAATGTATTTCTGGTGGCTGATTTTAGTATTTGGATGGATGACTCAGATAATAATATTAAAAATAGGTTTTGTGATTTATTGGAATATTATCAGCTGTCAAATTTTTTTAGTGCAGTGACTTCATCTAGTGGACAAGTATTAGATCTGGTTATTGGTAATATGTATACTAGATTGGTAAGTGATGTATAATTTGAAGTCGTTTTTACTATCTCACTAGTGCACAGATTAGTTACTTTGTATCTTCTTTTATCAAAGGATAAATTGTCTAAAAATATTTGCTTTATAGAGATAAGTCTGCTTTCTGTCCTGAAGTTTTCATTGATGAATTGACAAAGAAAATTACTGACAGGCTAGATGATCCCTGTATACATAACAATTTGTTATTGATTTCTGAATGTGTGGATTGCTTTATTGGTTTATACAATGATGTAACTAAATGTGAATATAATACTAGATGCCCATATCGTGAGAAAATTATATTAATTAAAGATAGGTCACCGTGGTTCAATAGTAAATTATTAGGCATGAAGAGAGAAAAAAGACCCATCTAATCCAACTGGAGCTAGCTAAAATCTGTTAGTGCTGAGTAGAAATACAAGAGTAGTAAGAATAAACTAAATTGCCATGCGAGAGATATAAAAGCTCAGTATTAAAACTAAAAAATTAACCTATCAGGGACTGATATGTCTAAGCTCTATAGACTGCTAAATGATTTGACTGGTAGTTCCAAGAGGAAGAAACTACCTGATGGATTGAGTAATAAGGATTTGGCTACTGATTTGGGGGATTTCTTTTAGAATAAAATTGTGAATATTATTAACAACTTTGTAAATATATATCTACCAATAACTAGATAATCAAATACAGATATTAAACTATCTCACTTCAGTAGTGTCACTGATGATATTCTTAGAAAAATTGTTCAAAATGCTAATAAGACCTATATCGCAACTGACCCATTTCCTATTGCTTATGAGAATAGAGCAAATAATTTTTCTAATATTATAAATATTATTTTAAGGAATAAAAATACTAGTATATTAAATTGTGATTGTCTTGTATCTGAAAAAACAGTTATTGTAAAACCTGTGTTAAAGGGGGTTCTTGATCATCTGGAATTAGTCTCTTATAGACCAACTTTAAATCTGACCTTTTTTTCCAAAATATTTGAATATGTTATTTATTCTTGAGTAGTTGCTTGAACATTTATATAATGTAAATGCTCTACCAGATTGTCAATCTGCTTACAGACATCTGTAATCTACTGAGTCAGCAACCTGTTCTGTAATTAATGATTTATTGGAGATTAATTTTTTATGGCAAATGTGCAATTTTAGTTCAGTTTGATCTGAGTGCTGACTTCAACACTGTTGTTCATGAGTTTATTGTAGATTATTTCAGAATTATTGGCATTGCGGATGATGCCTTGAAATATTTTAAAAATTACTTAGCAGAAAGAAAATATTGTGTACAAATTGGAAAATCCTTTTCATCATATGAGATTTTGCATAGGCGAGTACCTCAGGGGAGTGTTTTGGGCCCTATATTGTTTTGTATTTACACAATAGGTTTATCAAAGGTTTTAGAGGGATTTGGAGTAAAACATAAATTATTTGCCGATGACACTTAATTCTATTTTTCAATATAAAATATTAACAATACAGTTGTTGCATTAAATAATATTATGTGATGTGTTAAAGAATGGATAGATCTTAAGCAATTAAAGCTTAATGAAAAAAAATGAATATATGATCATTGGGAGTAAATATAAAATTAGTAATCTAGGCGACACTAATATGGTTGTTAATGACACTCTAGTTAATACTAAGAAGAAGTATGTGATCTAGGTGTCCTAATAGATTGTAACCTGTCCCTGAATGCTCAAGTGAATAATGTGTTTAGGATTGCTGGTTACAATCTAAGAAACATTGCATTTATTAAGAAGTAATTACTAGATTAGATTATTGCAACTCAGTGTACTGTAACATGACAAAGATACAACTTAAGAAACTACAAAATATTTTGAAAAGACCTGTGAGACTGATTATGGGTGTGTCTCGTCCTGATAAAGTTACCATATTGCTAGTTAAGCTCCATTGGCTGCTCATAAAGGCTAAAGTAAAATTTAAAATATAGTTCGTGATTCATCAAGTTCTCCAGTCTGAAAAATCATTGTATTTGAGAAATCTCTTAAAGATGGTTGGCCCCACTAAAGAAAGTGTCAACACTCGTAGAGCAGAATCTGGACTGACCTTGTTTGAACTCAGGGTTACATCGAATATTGGATTTCATTCTTTTAAGTTCGCTGCCCCAAGATTTTATAAAAGTGTCCCACTTGATATTAGACGAATTGTCAGTATTCAAAACTTCAAGATAAGACTTAGTATATTCCTGTTCTCCGAGTGTTACAATATGGAGGACCATACCATCAGAGGGGAATATGCACTATAACATTTAGAGCTACAAATACATTGGTCTAAGGGTCCTGCAGAGCACCATTGGTGAAGTGGGACCATATAAAGAGAACAAAAAGTAACAAGTAACAATAAATTAACTTTAGTTTGAAGCACAGTTTGTATCTGCCAGCGAACCTAATTTTATTCAATTAATATAGGCCTATTTTCTATAACTATGATTGTTTGGAAAATAATAGTAAGGAATAAGTGCAGTATTGTAGTTTCTTATTCAAGGAAAATAGAAATGTAAATTCCTTGTCTGAAGTCTCTGTTTGTCGTAGTTTCTATAAACATGAGTATGTTTTTTTGGATTTATTGCATAGGAGTGAGATGACACTTAAATTTTGTCTCTCCTTCCTTAGGATGGTGTAAATTAATGATCAATGGTGTCATTTTATTTTCTGTGTGACAGCGCCAGATAGGCGCTAAAAAAATGTGTGAAAAATATAATTTGTTTAAAAGGTTTTTTAAGGAAAAGCACCATTATTTGATTATAATAACAAAAACATTCAATGTCTGATTTAATAAGTTCCTTCTTGATACATTTACACTTAGTCCTTTTTTATGATTGAATTTGAATCATTAATTCAGCAAATCAAATTCGAGTATAAAAGGATGGGGCTGAGGAAAGATCATTCAGAAAGTTCGTGCCACTCTGGAGAAGTAAAAATATCAAATAGTTTCAATAATTATATCGTTACCATTTTGTTTGACATCTTTTCCCATTTTATTGGTTTAAAAATCAAAACAAAATCCTTTATAAAAATAAGAATTTTTATACAAAATAATATTTGTTAACATAACACCTCTCTCCCTATTGAGCGATAAGTGAGCACTAGGCTAGCCTAGTTAAAGTATTAACTAGGACTAGACTAGCGTATTACACGAAATAAATAGACATTTTTGATAGGAACGAATAGGTTAGAACTTATTCAACAGAGTAGAGATAACCTAACTAGTTTAACCTAGTACTCATATAGCAATTCTTATTTTTCGAAAGGATTTTAATTCGGGTGGTTATAATTCAATAAAATGGGACTAATTTCTAAAACTAAATGGTAATTATAAAATTAATTAAATCTACTTAATTTCTTTTCCCATAACAGCACAAATATTCATGATGACCTATTACAATGTAAACATATAAAGGCCTATTATGTAGTTAGGAATTCCTAAAGGCAGATATATTTCCTGGTCGGTCAACTTTTGATAGAAAGATTATAACGAGGAACAAGCGGATAAAAATAACATATTGGATATATATGAAAACAAATCTTATGAATTTTACTCTTTACACATGCATGTTTTTTCAGGAACTAATTTATAGAATTGAGATATTTTATTTCTATAGTCTCAGTAATAATAAAAGGGTTCCCAACTTCACATACAATAGTTTGCCTTCATGAAATACATCATTAATGCCTTTTTAGTCATGTGTCAGTCTAGTCGCGGGTGACTCTACATCTAACTATGTCGTCATTCGGTCCGTGGTTTACTGTTTTGCTTTTAATTTTTTTTTAATAATATTATAACTTTACGGACAATTCTAACGAGATTTAAATCCCTTATGTTGCTATACATTATCTTTCAAATGATATTACTTCCATGGTCCTCCTAAAGTTAGTCTTTTAATTATTAAATGTTTGGGAGGTCGTAAGGTCATAAATCGGAATAAGTGTGAGCACGGAACTTTTTGGTCAGCAAACTTTGTTCTTTAGTCAGATACTTAAGTTCTTTCAGGTGTAGTCAATCATTTTCGTTTCCTCTTATACTTCGCTAATATGTAGAATTAAAGAAAAGTATAATTTTCAATGCAAAGTTTTCTAACGATGGCGTCCGCTTAGGTTATAATTTACCTAAAATTACTGCTTGAAATTGCCTTGATATCATTTTCTTTACTATTAAAGTAAATCTGCCAATCTTTTTAGGTTATTCTTTTTTCCCGTAAATCTGTAAAAATTGTTTTCAATAACAATCGCATACATGTTTGTATTAGCAGAAGTCGATTAGAGAATTGTTGGCTGTGATAAAGAAATGGTTTTTTGACCACTTACTCCCAACCATAAAGTATGTGGCTTAAGCGACATGGAGCCATTTTCTATATATTAGGAAAATAATCTAAGCGTGGCAAATTATACCACATTATGCATAAGGATGCTTCTTCCAATTAAATAAAAAAATACAGTATTTTGGCTTTTATATCTACTGATCTTTGCTGGGAGAAAAGAACTAATAACGGAAACATAGTACAGCTTGTAATCTTGCTTAAGACGCAACTACAAAGTACGCTCATAAAAATAGCTTAAACTAAAATGCTAAATGAAAAGATTGAAAAGTAAAAATCACTTGTTAGAATATTACGCATGGGTGAGCAGAAGTAGAGTTTGCGACCCTTAAGGCTATAAATCGTATAACAATTACCAGCATTTTCAATTAGAAATGATTTTATTTTCAACTGAATAAATAAATGTATAAAAGTGAAATGCACAACAAGGGGACAAAATGGTCAAAATAAGGCCCCACACTATGCTGCTTTATTCAAAACTCTAATTTGACAAATGTCAAAGGTAGTCGCAGTGCCATTCCATCTAATCTAATATTTTCCTGTTTCTCAAAAGCTGCGGCGAATATTGTCACCCTATCCTCATTCATAATAAAAGATGCCTACAAAATTTGATTTTCTCTCACTTTCTCTCACTCGTTTTCTTTCATTTTCTGGTGGTAGAAATGCTACGAAGATTGACAGCATATTATGAAATAAGGTAAAACGGATGAAAATTGACAGCTAATGAAGGAATACGATGAAACTTATAGATAAAAATGGATAAAAAACATGACAGAATCAGAAATTATATACAATACTTCTTTATTGAAAATTATCGTCTGCATAGAGTTGACACTTTATTTACATCTAGTAACTAAAGTTTTCTAGTCTTTATTACCATTCCTTCAAAAGGATCTGGTAATAGTCTTTTCTGATTGCAATCTTTATGATATTAATGATTTGTACCTGGAGTTAAGCTGTTTGTTTCGTATTGAATTTGATCAATCGTACTCTTTTAATTGCGCTTTCAGTGTGTTAATTCCTCTTTCATTTTTTATGTTTGTATTTGCGATATTTTTAAGTAAGCCTTATTTTAGCAAGCTCTAAATAAAATCATTATTGCTCAAAGGTTTTTAAGTAAGATACGTCAAATACAGTTCTTACTCACAACATATTTCTTTAGAATGTAGTTCTTTAGAATCATTGATGCATCCGAGTGGAGGTTAAAGTTTTCTGTAAAACCTTAGATATACCTTTGAACTCATCAGGGATGATGCTTTTCAAATACTAAAATAGGTGTTTTGTTGGCCTTTCTCCTTGACCTAAAAGCTATGCATCTTCTAAATTCTAATCTAGATGTCAAGCAGATAATTGTTGATAAACAGAAAAGTGAAATGAAAAAGGTAGAATAAATGTGAAAAGGAATAAAAACCAGAGATAAAGGTGGAGATGGTAAAACTAAACTGCAAATAAGGGGACAGTAGTATCATAATATTTTCACAAGGGAGACGGAAAGTAAAATTAGAATTATTTTACTAGCAGGCATTATCCATATACTAGATCAAATGGTGTTCGTTCGGTGAAGAAACTGCTAGTGTTTGAAACTACGAAAGCTGTTCTACTTGACAACGTATGTATAAATACTAGCTAGTAGTGAGCGATTATCACATATATTGGAAAGAACTGCTCTTAAATTCGCACCATTAGCTGGGCACTCTTTAAGATTGTATTTTCTTTGAGAGCTGTTTTCATGCATCTTGATGACAGTAAAAATTGTCTCATTTCTTTCACTATAACTTGGATTGATGAGATAACTGATCCCCAAGATTTTCCTCAAGTGAAAGTGTTCACCAAAATCTGAGATAATCTTGATTATATAGAGGAGTGGCCAGACTTTTCTTCTGGAGTATGTGCGTGGAATTTCCAAAGGAAAAGTTGATCTAGGGTTTGAACCCGAGAAATTTATACCATTAAACCATGTTAAATAGTTGACTATGGGCAGTCGATTAATGTGGCTGTAAAAAAGAGGCACTTAACTTTCAGGCTTGGAAGAGAAAATTCATCAGATGATCAAGCACAGTGTTTGAAATGTATGTAGTCTGCTGAAGAATAGAAAGGACAGTAAGTTCTATAATCAGCCTATATATACATATTTTGTCTACATTCTTTTCTCATAGTTCGAACTTCCGGAAGATTCTTATCTTAAAGCCTTTACCGTTCGTTTCCGGTATTTAATCCAATTCCTGATATTATTTTTATATTTTGTTTCTTTTCGTTGTACATGGGCGGTGCAAAGTTTTTCCGGCTCTTATATATACCACCTTTGTAAAATTATTCATTATTCCTTGAGAATGAACTGAACAATGGTCTTTCACTTCTGTCTGAGAACTTACTCAATTACATTATGAAATCGGATGACTTGGGAGTCAGAGAAACTGCTAACAGGAGAATTCAGCTTATCAGAAATAGGAAGACAACTCAAGAAGTGAATAAAGAAAATAAGAGTAATAAATATTAATAATATCTATAGAGCCTTTGAGAATCTTTTTGTTTCCGAATCATCAATATTGAGGCCACTGAATTGGCTAAATCGTCTATAAGGTCTTATTGTCCCTTATAATTGCAATGTTGCTAAAATGAGGTATAAAGAGAGGCGTTATTCTTGTAATATATTGCCTTATACAAATTTCTTAATAAATTTAATTTTCATGTACCACAAAATCTTTTATATACTTTATTAATTTTAAGGTTAAATAAGCCTTTCAATTTTATTGCCTCACATAACATTTATTAGGAAAACACCTCTGTTTTAAGACATTTCTAAATCCTTAAACCCTAGGACTAAACAACTCTACCAGAGAAAATAATGACATAAAACCTATAGTTTATTTATCAGTCTAATCGATTATAAATAGATCATATATTGATAGTGAATAATATAATTTAATTGTTGTTGCTATCCATTAATCTATAACTTCTGTATTATCATAAAAAGAAACCTTTAACCGTCATCAGACAGACCTGTAGAATCTTTTCTGGACCATCATTAAAATAGTTGACACCACGTTTTTTTTATTATAATAAAGTTAAGGATCAGATTATTCGTTTTATGTACATTTATATAGCAACTGAATTTAACGTCTGTGAATGATTATTCTCCGTATCAATGATGATTCTGTATTTCTTATTATAATGGAATATATGTACAAAGATAGAGGAGAGTAGAAAAAGGGGCAAAGAAAAATTAATAGCGTAGGCGAGTAGCGAACAGCTTCCCCCGTCATGAACCACTGTTGGCGAGCGGCGTAACCATTTGACCATCCTGATTCTCAAAAAAAGTCATTCAAGCAAAGCTTTTAAACGGCTCGCCTGCACTTCTAGTATGCTAGATATACTCTTAGGATTTTATTAAATTATATCCAATTAATATATATATATATATATATATATATATATATATATATATATATATATATATATATATATATTCTCTATTTAGCTATTATTATAAATAATCTTCTATTACTACTACCTCCTAAGACAACTAGTGATGAACAAAATTTATATTAGTTCTGATTGTGATGAAAGGAACCATTTAAATTGAATGCTTCCACAAATTAAATTGCGAGACTCTATATAAACATAGTAGATATTACAAGTTATGTAAAATTATCTTTGAGTATAATAGGTTAATAGTGACAATTAATATATATATATATATATATATATATATATATATATATATATATATATAAATGAAATGACAGAATTCCTAGTATAGTTATATTATTATCTGGTATAATATATTTTTTCAAAATTCCTGTTTTTCTTTTTTTCAACTCAACAATATAAGTTATTTTCAATTTACAATTCCCACTTTTGCGAGTAAGGGAGGGGATTGGAAGACCATTCATCTTTACCGCACACTCTTTTCTTAATTCAGATAAAAAATAATGCATTAGAAAGGTCAAGGACCTAACAAAATCACCTAATTGGTATCGATCGCAGTTATTTTTAAGGTGCTTACATTCCTTGTCACAACTTGTAATTCTTTCCCTCATTCGCTCGATTTCTCACTCATTCAGTTGAATTCCTTTTTGGTATCCCTCATTTTCGTTAACATATGTCGCACGTGCAGAAGTGGGTGGGAGAGATGGGTGGAGAGATCCTTCATCAGTACTATGCTTTCGCTTAAGCTATTTGTTGGGTATTTTCCAAAATAGGAAGCTCCTCGGTGAGGATAGTAATATCTTCTAAGGTAGTTCTGATTCCTTGTGATTCTTTGTAATTTCCTCTCTCCGCCTTCCATTCCCTCTTTCCTTATTTACAACATACTCAATCTTTCCTTCTTTGCATATTGGGCTGATACATCCGTCGCGCATTGTGGAAATTCTTGCTTGCGAGCGGAAAATGACAGGGAGACTTACGTACATCATTATGTTAATTCAATACTAGTCGGTGATATGCATAGGAAATATCCTTCACAGAGTTAAAAAGTTATAATAATGACTTTTAACTTAGTCTCCCGTTGCATATCAAATGTAACTGTCTCATTCGTCTGTGATTTCCTCCTACCTCAAAACCTAAATAAAAATGGAACTAAAAGATTCATAAATTAAATTGCATGAAACAACTAAAATAGTCTAATCATTACTATTAATCGAGCTTTAAGGGGAAGTTTTATTTAATAAAATTTAATCATGCCTAAAACTACCTAAAATTTTGACGGTGTTATTATTATACCTTAATTACTTTTTTTTACGCGCTGCTAACTGCTAACATGATTATATTGTAATTTTTTTTAATATCAAAGGTAATCCAAAAAATCACACAAGCTTTCTTCAGTCATTACAGTAACCAACTCTTTAGACAGTGATTTAATTTTTTTTTAGGCTTGCTCCCTACGTTACACGTTTCTAGTATGCATTTTGTTTTCCTGTCATTCATAAAATACAAGAACGCTCCAGTGTATTTACCCGTAATTAAAACGTAAGCATATATATATATATATATATATATATATATATATATATATATATATATATATATCGAGACGTACACAGACAATAACTGCATTAGCATCGATGATAAAATTAAAATTTGGAGTTTTCTAAACCTCTCTGCCATCGCACCAACTTTCAGACGTGCACTTATCTATTTTATTGAAAATGTAATTCCATGAAAATAAATTGTTTTTTAATATTTAATAGGAAAAAAGTATAGATGATACATGAAATTGCGGAAAATTTGCGTAAAACGGATTGGATAGGAAGTTTTCCCCTCAAGATATATGGCAATAATCAATTTCTTTTCTAATCTAAGGAAATAAATTAGGCAATTAATTACAACTACTTGAAATTTTCGTGTTTATAATTTCCCCAAAAAGGGCTCCAAGAAGGTGTTGAAAGGAGAAACCTTTGAAAAAAATGACCACACAAAAGAATTTAGAAGTAAGCGATGTAGAATGGCATAAGTGGTGAGACTGCGCATTCCATCTTCCCTCCAAGGTCCATCTTCCTTAAATGTCAGCTAGTGTGCCTAGCTTTTGTGTGGACAATTGATGACCAATGCGGAATGATCGACACTCCCTTTTTCGCCACCTACTAATGATAATAACATGCAATACCTGTGCTACATTTAACTACAGTGGGTTAATTCCCCAGCTGCCGCTAACAGCGGAGGTAGTCTACGTGAGATATACCACCCAGTATACTAGGCTCCCAAATACAACCACTGTTCAGTAATTCCGACTCAGTGGTTCAAATTCAAATTAACTGAACTTGGACGAGAGGGCATTTTCATCATGCGTAAGTAAGCCTATATTCGTTATCTTTACCGGTCTAATCATGCCTACGGATCAAAATGTATAGTATATCAATGATTTGGGTGGTATGAACGGCCTCCAGTGATCTTAACATCGTTTTGAAGCTTCTACCAACTAACATCCTTACCTTCATGGTCATCAGTTTCTCTTTTACACCACGAGAGAGAGGTTACGCAGGAGTATTCCGATTAAGCAGATTTTATCATTTCTTTGACTTGTCTTTGATGGATTTTAGGGTGTTTCCTGCTCCGTAATTCTCTAATTGTAAGTCCCGCTGTTGATAAGAGTCAATCAGCCTGCCATAGAGAAGCCTACCACTTATCTTTGCGGGGATACTAGAATCTAACATCACAAAATGCATGGCTTACCTAAAAGCCTACTTGCATAGCATCAAATGTTCTGTATGTATTTTTTTATACCTATTATCCTGACTACTACCTCAAAGTAGGTGCTACCAAAAGCAACCTATATGTTTTTCCGTCCAGAGAGATTACTGAAGTGCAAAATGAAAAGTGTAAGCGTTCGATTCCTGGTGTTCTTGCTTAAAGGAGTTACTAGTTGTGACCTTTTAAGCTACCAGCCAGCGATTCTACGGTCTACCCGAACAGGAATACTGATCACTCCGGTATGCCAACTCGCATCGGAACAACCAGGATATACAGTACTAGCATTAATGGTTTCCAAACTCTTTTTCCAAATCAATGATTTGGAATAATGTCCCTCAGAAAAGCCATGATAATAAGAGGAACATGATCCAAAGGGCGGTAAATGTCCCGCTCAGTAACTACGCAGCGGCAGTCTTATATATTCCTGAATTTTCCAGATTTTTGCTATTCGGCTCCTCAGGTGGTAAACCCTTGGCACATGAGCTACGCGGTGGCAACTTATCTATTCCTGAATTTTCCACATTTTTGTTTTTCAAGCCATCTACCATTTATTTTTTAAACTGGTCTACCACTTCTCTCACACACATAGGTAGACTATTTTCGGAGAAGACGGCACTAAACTCTTTTAAATTAGAACTCCTACAAAGGATTAAATACAGGTAAAATAGAGGATAGAAATATATAATTTGATTTTCCTTTTAATGAATTCTTTATTCTGGGATATGTTTTGAATGGCGAAGAGAGATGTTGCATTATGGTTCGTAAACAAAAGAAATTGCGGCATTAAGATTTAAATCCAAAGATAAACACGAGTGATAAATTCTCTCCGCATTTTCTCCAAGACAGGAAGGGTAATAGCAGGATTATGAAAACTAATCTCGGGATTTCAATCTAACTATTGCACAATATATTAGGGCTCCATTAATAAATTTAATCAAAACTGAAACTCAAAATAATAAATATGTTGCAATTTCAATGTAAGGAGATATTTTGATAAATGAAGAAACACGTTTCGATAGACGTCTCGACACTAAAGTTATATGAAGGTCTTTATAAATGTTTGAAGATTTATCAAAAATACGCTATATGCATATCGGCGCTGAAGACTAAATACACCTACCTGATGTATTTTTTTACTAGTTTATCCAATTATAATTTGAATAAATTTGGGATTATTTTATATGTTACGTATCTTAGATGCACCTGAAATCCTCAAAATTTATTTCAGCAAGAATGCAAAATTAAGAAAAGACACAGCAAGAGTATAGAAACATAATTTTTTTTCCTTAATTTTAGGAATTTTTTTTTAATTTTCAGAAGTATTAACTCCGAATTTCGGTCTTCATTCAGACAATTCCCCCTAAAATCGTCGTAATTCGTTGGGCTCTTTGATGTGGGTCTGGGGTGGGGAACCTGCGGCCCTGAGGTGGCATGCGGCCTCGGGGCTTATCATATGTTTCGGCCTCTGGTGGAATATCAAAATAAATCTTAATTTATATAAAATCCATGAATTCCAAAGCCAAGCAATTATAATAATATGTAACAGAATATAGACACTGAACTCTTACAAACAAAATAGATGCTAGCTAATGCAAAAGCATCGCGCCGAATGTAAAGTGAACGAAATATAACTACCTTAACCTTATAAATCATTCACAAATCTTTCACAACCTTGTGTACAAAACACAAATAGACGTAAAAATAAGAAAAATGAACGCACCTTTATGAATAATGCGTCATTTATGCTGATTGTCAAATTCAGTTAAAGCTTTTCCAGAATTCTTTGTACACCTATATTTTTCAGATATTCACTTATTTATATTTTTATACAACTTAAGGAAGACGAATGATAATAAATAAGAAAAATTGTAAAATATACAGTATATACGAGGGGCGGTCAATACGTTTTGCAATTCGGATATAAGGAAACGAGATATAAGGAAAAGTGTTTTATTACTTTTCAATATAACTACCCTCGACTTCATTGCACTTGCGCCACTTGTCACTGAGGCTTCGAATTCCCGGCAACCAGAAATCTCCCGACTGCTGTTTAATCCACTCCTGGACGGCGAACTAGACATCTTCATCGTCCACAAACCAGCGTCTACGCAGTGCAGCCTTGAGCTGGAGGAATAAAAAGTAGTCGCTAGGAGCCAGTCTGGACTGTAGGGGGTATGGTTCGGCTCCTCGAATCCGCACTCACGCAGGGAAGCTTGTGCAACTCTGGCCTTGTGGACTTAGACGACGTTGAAGTTGATCATGGGGCGTGCAGTTTCTAGGGAACCAGTGGAAAGAGACCTTGGCCATGGCCAAATTGTCGTGGGCGATGTTGATAACACTTCCATGTAATATTCCAAGTTCTCTCTCGATTTCTTCGACCTTCACCCGTCGACTTTTGAGGATCATCGGGTCCACATGGGCCATATTGTTCTCGTTGGTCACGCGTCACGGGCGTCCTGGACGGGGGTCATCTTCAAGGGACTTACGACCATAGCATAACTCCCTATTCCAGGTAGCAATGGTTGCATAGCAAGGGGCAGGGGCGGTGTATACTGCAATCATGCGTTCATGGATCTCTTTTGCATTCTTGCCTTCCTTGGTCAAAAATTTGATCACTGCCTAGAATAGGCTGTTTTCTCGTAACTATAAGACCTATAATGTCAGTTGTTGGCAACTGTCAGTCAGTAATATGATTTCACTGGTGTTGTACGTGTTTGTGCGTCCATCTATCAATGTGTGCTATTTGCTTTGATTATTTTGTTGCTTTGCTTGTTACTATTAATCAATAAAATATTTTATGTTTTTTAGATTAAATAAATTCCATCATTTGCCTACCCATCATGTATAAAAAATTAAAAAGAACGCTGCAAGAAGAAAACAGAGTGTTTAATGACGAATGTAAATTACAATTTAGTGTTTAATAATAGTAAAATGACTTGCTTGTTATGTGATACCGTAATTTCAACATTAAAGAAATGCAATGCACACAAGCACTATGTTGCTCATAAGGACAATAAATATGCCAAATTAGAGGGTTAGGCTCAAAAGATTGCATTAAATAAATTAAAAGATGGAAAATAAAAGCAAAGACAAATATTCCATTCAGTGTTAGACCTACATCAAGGAAACGCTACGACCGAGGCAAGTTATAAAGTAGCATATTTGCTTGGGAAAAAAGGTTAGCCATTTAACGATGCAAAACTTATAAAGGAATGCATCTTTGAAGTACTAAGATGCTTAGATCCAGATAAAGTTAATAATACAGATCGGCAGCATGAGTTTGGTCGCAATGTAACTGAGCAACTTCAAAAAATAATCCAAAAAGAAAATGTATATTACTCAATAGCTTTGGATGAATCGGCAGATTCAACTGATTCTGCACAAGTATTGTATTTTGTTTGTTGTGTAAGTAAAGATTTTCATTTATTTAGAGAATTGCTTGCTTTAGGTAGCCTTAAGGGAAGGACGTGAGGTATTGATATTTTCAACAACTTAAAGATAAATGTTCTGAAGCTGAACTAAATTTTACTAACTTGGTAAGTGTGTGTACAGATGATGCTCCAACTATGACTGGGACGAACGAAGGCTTTATTGCACATCTTAAAAGAGAACTCTCAGATCCAACTGCACTGATTTCTTTTCATTGTATTTTGCATCAGC
This sequence comes from Ceratothoa steindachneri, assembly GCA_963969495.1. Classification (NCBI taxonomy): domain Eukaryota; kingdom Metazoa; phylum Arthropoda; class Malacostraca; order Isopoda; family Cymothoidae; genus Ceratothoa; species Ceratothoa steindachneri. The sequence goes on from OZ018332.1 coordinate 109,412,833, forward strand.
GAAATCTGTGTGCCATATCTGTCATTTTGAATAACACTTGGCAAAAAGTTATAGGTATTGTGAACTATATTCGAGCAAATGGTACGAGGCATCACCAGTTTCGAAACATGCTCATGATGGATGATGAGATAATCAGTGTAGATTTACCCTATCATTTAAAAGTGTGCTGGTTATTAGTCAAAATTCTCTCTTTGCGAGCGAAAATAATTGAATTTTTTCAAGGGAACAATAAACATTGTGAATTATCAGATGCAAATTTTTACCGAGCTGTTTCGTTTCTATTTATCTAATGTAAAAGCAAAATGAGTTAAATATTTCGCTGCAAGGCAAAACTAAATTTATATATGATATGTGGCAAAAAATTCTGGCATTTAGAAAGAAGTTGTCGTTTTTCAAATCTCTTCTTGCTCAGTCGAAACTTTCAGAAGAACACTTTTTCCAGTTGACAAAAATAAATAATAAAAATAAAGAGTATAACTGTAAATCTTTCGAAACATACCAATCTGTTTTAGACTCTTTAATCAAAGAATTCTAATAAAGATTCATTGATTTCGAAAAGCATCATATCACCCTGAAACTAGCTTTTCAACCTCACTTAGTTGATGTATCAAAGGCACCAGAATATTTACAAATGGAGCTTATTGAGTTCTTTTAAGATAATATTCTGAGGTATTTGTTTCTTAGTAAGGAAGATCTTGTTGAAATTTGCAAAAAGGCGTGTAGAATACTCTGGCCTTCGCGAATATGCTCGCCGATTGATTTCGTGCTTTTCTACGACATACTGTTGTGAATCCACAACCTCAAACTTAACACAAATCAAGGGTTCTTTGAGGAACACAGATGACAGATGAGCATCTGGAAGACCAATTAAAACTTAAAACCTTGATGTTAGAACCAGACATCAAAATGTTGTCTCACCAGAAGCAATCTCAAAGAGGTCATTGAATTATTAAAAAGGTAAGTGAATAAATATAATTATTCGTCTTAAAATGCATGTATACTCCCTGCTAACTATTAATTTAAATAATATTAACAAAAGGTAAAAAATTACAGTATAAAATAGTCACACTTATTGACTGCTGCCTCATTGTGGGCGGCAAATTTTAATGTGGACTCCACACATGAAAAGGCTCCCCACCCATGGTGTAGGATCTTTTTCAATTCCATCCACATATTTTATATGGGATTCAGGCCAAGGCTTTGTTATCGAGATTTCAGAATATCAAGAATGGAATCTCAAAACCATTCTTTCACTCCACAAGCCGTATGATTTTTTTTATATTTATCATGTTAAAGGTAAAACTATTGGGTTGAGAAATAATTTCTTGCGTTTTTATCAAATTTATTCATTACCATTAACAATTTTAGAAAAACTTTATTTTGAATTGATAACAATATGCAATTTAATCAATAATATAGTCTCCATTGTTATTTAAAACTTCTTCCCAACGTTCAACAAATTTTTCGATGCCTCTGCAATAAAAATCTCTGGATTTTGACGCAAAGAATTTGTCTAACCAGTTTCTTAATTCCACATCAGTGTTGAACGAAACGCCGCGAAAATTGTTGGAGAGCGATCGGAACAGATGGAAATCCGATGGAGCCAAGTCTGGCGAAAATGGAGGATGAGGCAGGATTTCCAAATTAAGCGTTTGGATGGCATCTTTTCTCATATTAGAAATGTGAGGACGAGCAGAACGTAGAGTTCTGCATTGACAATCTCGTTGTTCGCAAGGAGCTCATAAAGAATGATGCCTTCACAATCCCACCACACACACAGCATCGTCTTTCGTAGATGAAGTCCTTGCTTGAATTGCAGAAGTGTTTTTTTTATTAGGGCTAAGTTATTGTTTTCGATGGCTCATGTTCACATAAACACACCACCTTTCGTCGCCAGTGATGATGCGGTGAAGAAATCAGTCCTTATGTCTACAAGTAGCCTTGTGACGAGCAAGCAAACCTGCGGCAATCGTAGAGCTTTGAAGTTTGTTGCTTTCGCTTAAAGCGTGCGGAAACCATGTACCGAGTTTTTTAACTTTTCCCATCGAATGAAGGTGATTCACTACAGTTTTCTGATCACACACCAATTGTACAGCCAATCCTCTAGTCGATTGACGAGGATTTTCATGAAGAAGGTCGTTCATTCGATCTTCATCCAAAATAATGGCGCGACGAGAACGTTATTCGTCATTAAGATTGAAATGCCTGTTTTTGAAATGTGAAAACCACCATCTGATAAAGCATTTTCTCCGTACACATCACAAATATCGCGACGAGCTTTGGCTGCGTTTGCATTGTTCCTGTCTCGATTGAAAATGAATAACAACAAGTTTTGAAAAAGCGCCTTTCTTTGAACTTGACACTCCATTTTGAGGGTACAGAACAAAAATTAAATTAACACAACTTTTAAATAAACCGCAATGACTTATTACTCAGCTTCAAGACGTAGCCTAAGCAAAAGCCTAATAGTCTCCGTTGTTAAGAGACGTAGCCTAACATTTGCAAATTTTGCTCTCATTATTTATTATTGTTTCCTAATATGTGCACAAATCACGTCAACAAAACTTAAATCAACACCACATAAAAAAAACGCAAGAACTTATTCCTCAACCTAATACTTACCTGACTTTACTTTCTTACATATTATAGATGGATTTCTTTCAAAATGACCAGATATCTTTCCCCCTCATTTTTTCAAAGATTTAAAAAAAATTCATTACCATTAGCAGTAAAGTACATAACCTCATAATATTAATCTACTTTTTCCGTGCTCTACGGTTGGTATAACGTTTTTGCAGAAGAAGCGGTATATCAGCATTCCGCCAAACACGTGATCTGCAATTATGGAAAACTTTTGGTATTTTCTGAATTTTGTGACAATATACTTATTTCTAGCCCTATAGCTATGTATATTATTTTTTATGTCTGTATTTTTCCATTTTATTCTGTCAAATATTTTCTCCAATTACAGACAAACCTTGACATATTCTCCTCTTATTGGCGTGTGTTATATTTTAACCTGTTAAAAATGATAAGAATTTAAGATTCCTTCAACTTCTTGGTAGAATTTCATTGTTACCCTTACCTTATACTTATATAAGATTATATTAACTGATGCCTGTGAGGTGTTCTTTGCAGAATAACAGTAACATGCCATCCAATGTCTTCATTATGTTCCTTTCTTTTACCCATTCTAAAGAGATATAACAAAAATCTAGAATAACCTTCATATGACTAAAGGGTCTTCCAATACACCAAATCCAATTTTGTAGCTTAATCGAGAAAGTTAGGCAGAATCACCTTATAAACATCGAATCTTTGTAATCAAAGCGTATAAAGCAGTGGTCATTAAATCAGCAATGAGCCAAATATTAATATTATAGCGCAATATAGTAAAGAATAATGACCATATACACTAATCAGACACCGGCAGGAAAAATTGGCGGGAGGCGCTTGGGCGTTCCTTTCACCCTGGCAGTAAACATAGCAATTTCTCCCTCTTCCCGCAAACATTGGAAGGAGAAGGAAATTAAACTGGAATTTAGTGTGGGGGAGATAGCAAAGACGAGTATTATTGGAAAGGGAGACTCTATCAACGTATGTAGGTAGTCATTTCTTTTGCAATTTAGTCATTTTCGTGGCATCAAATATAGAGAGTTTGATTGGGTAAATTGAATTCAGATTATTTGGCCAAAAACTGAAAAAAAACGCATTTTCAGCCTAATCGAATTGTTTGAAGGGGAAGCTATAAACGAATTACAAGATTTTTCACTAATTTAATTGTAGATTTTGTGGGGTTTTAGCTAATTGGAATTACCAGGTGAATGTAAGTTTACAATTGAAAATATAAAAATATTTCCTCCCTAAATTACATTTTATTTGTTTATTGTTAAGAAAAATTTATATAAAAACGTTTTGCTTCTGTATGAAAACGTTTATCGGAGCGGAAATTAAGAGATATGAGATAAAGAAAGGGAGAAATAAAGTACAGGGGATATACAAGTAATAGAAAATGTTACGGAATATAAATAGAAAGCAGTATATCAAAGTAATCCTCCAAACGGAGAGCAATGCGAGATTGGTCGATATGGTTCTTTTATCAATGGTATAAATTTCCTGAATTTATCCAGGTCGAAGAAAAACGACCTAAAATCACAATCTTTAATATAACTTTAAAATAACTTTATCTTCACAAAACTCTAGAGAAATGAAAATATTAATTTTTCAGGTTCTATACCAAATGGAGAAACATGAATATTCAATACCCTTTTCACCTATTTAGATGGACAAATGTATACTCTTTAGTATGATAGAAGATGTATTAAATTCATTTAGTGTGAAATTTACTCCTTACCCCTGAGACATTGTGTGAAACACTGAGAATGGCGCAGATTAAAGTCCCCCATCTATCTTTGGCTCTATTGAATAACACACTGGATTTGCGTCAGACTTCCTACGCGATCGATCACTCGGAGAGAGAAAACGAAGAGTCATTCGAATTTCAACCGCATAATGCGCTAATGCTGTTTCCTCATTATTTTAAATGAGGTTTGCATATATAGACTTTAGGGAGTTTAAGAGTAATAAATGTAACCTACTTAGTGTAGTAATACCAAAGCTATATATAAATAGGATTCGAGTTTGAGCGACTAAATTAAAAAGAAAAAAGGCGCAGTGAAATATTTCCGTTTTTGCACCTCGTAGAATTTCAGTGTAGGGAAATTAAGTTTCTAACAGGCAACTATTTGACTTTAAAGCCGGTTAGTTATGTATGTTGTTATATTCGTTTTGATTGTTTCAGCTTGGTATTAAAATATTGGAAAATAAACGACCGTAAACGACCGCAATGGTCAAAATAAGCGGTCTTATGAATATTCATCGCCGAAAACGAGATCTCTCCCAGAATCTTCATCCGCTTGCAATAAATGTCTCTTAATCGAGCAAAACGTCAGATAGAGGAAGGTTTCATTTATTTTTCGATTGGTATTTCAAATATTTTACTATTTCTCATGTTTAAATTAAATTCTAAACTGATGGCAACAGGCATTAGATGTGTGTATAGTACCTGGAAACGAAATTATAGGGACTCCATATATACATACTCGTATGTACAGTACTTGCAAAATTATTACGGCTGTCCAAATTTGACATTTTTCTACAGAAAAGCCAGTTAAACCAATTTTATTCATTTAAATGGATTTATTTTATGCACTAATACTGAGCAACTATTTAACTTTTATTTTCAAGAGCTTTATCTTTCTTTGTAAGTATAATTGGTAACACTGAATGAACGAAACTGCATTGGACAATTTCAATGAAGTCACAGCCAGTTATGTGAGTTAGTTGGTATTCGGCTTTAGAGTGCAAATAGGATGTTTTTTGTTATTTATAGTGTTTTTGTGCGTTTAAGGTAGTTTATTAGTTATTTTAATAATTTACTTTTGTGTGTTTTAGGTATTCTTTTAGTTATAAATGAATTAAACCAAAATGCGTAAACAGAGTGATTTGAATCCTCAGAAAATTAGACAAACTTTTGCTGAAAGAAACTAAATTAAAACAGAAATACAGAGCAAAAAACTAGGCGTTTCAACTCAAATAGACAATGTTATTAAGAAAAAAATGATAAAGGTCAAGTTTTAAATTAAAAAGGGTTAAAAAATATAGAGGAAAACGAAAAACAACTTCGAGAAAAGATATAAAATGAATACATCAGGCTCTTAAGAACAGAAGAATACCTTGCAGGAATATTTCTATTGAGTTGGCAGTAGAGGGTGTTAGTCTTGTCCGAAAAAAAATGAATGACAGACTTTGGCAGCTGGATTGAAATAATATCGTTGGAAAAATAATCCTCGACTCACGGAAATAATAATGAAGGCACGCTATTCTTAGGCAAAGAATCACCTTGACTGGACTTCAGAACAATGGGGAAAGGTAAGAATGACATTTTAGCTGATTAGTTACGTGTTCTTCATCAAAAGTTATGAAGATAGATTAAGGGAATTACATCTGTTCTCGTTGAAAACCCGTAGACTGCGTGGTCAGCTCATTGAAGTTTTCAAAATACTTCGAGGGTTTGACAATGTTGACTACGGGGATATTTTCACACTCAGTGAGAACAGAACGCGCAATCACGGCTTCAGACTTGAACTGAAGCGTTACAACCGCAATCTGTGTGGAAATTATTTCACCTACAGTATCTGCGGTAAGTGGGACGCACTTTCAGTGGATGTTGTCAACAGTGAATCTGTTGACCAGTTCAAGTTAAGACTAGACAAAGTCTTTAAAAGTGGCCGTTTAGGGACGCAAAACAATTGAGCAGCCATGTGCCCGCTCGATTGCTAGTCCAAAGGTACCTTCTTTGAATGGACAGTAAGGTCTCCTAGGGTACTTTCTTTCCTTGTAACTCCTTGTAACATTAACTGTGCTGCATTCTATTAATCGGTCAAATGTTTTCAAACCATAGAGTTTCATTACTTCAAAGGCTTTTCTAATAAGTCTATGGCTGTACAACTACTTATGTTGTATTTTCTATTATTGCTGGCAGTTTTCTCTGCCGAATCAACCATTGCATTGCTAGAAGACCGCATGCAGTGTGTAAGAAGTCGGCATGAGAAAAACAGTAAAATTTCCAACGAAAATTATGGTGTGGGGAGACATTTTGGTATATGAAACAAGTTGTTTGTGCATTGTTAAGAAAACTATTAACCCAAAAATGTATATAGAAGTTCTTAAAGGTCGGTTACTGCTCCAAATAAGGGAATGGTATGTCGACTGACCTTGGTTATTTAAAAAAGACTCGGCCTCATGTCATATAGCAAAATCAGGGAAGGCATGGTGTGCACAAAATAGAGCTTAGCTGCTTCCATGGCCCGGAAATTCACCGAACATGAATCCCATTGAAAGTTTATAGTGTCTGCTGAAAGATGAAATAAACACAGAGCCCATTACAACCAAATGACAACTAATATTCCCTCTCATTAAAGTTTGGTTCAGATCTAAGTAAATCTAGGAAATGTGCAAAGCATTGATCAACGCCATTTCAAGACGTGTTAATGCACTCATGATTGCTAAGGTAGCCAAACTGCTTACTAATGAATGTATGTAGAAGACTTAACACTGAACGAATGTGTCAAAATAAATCTACTCAAAAATAATAAAATTAGTTTTATTAGCATTTTTGTAGAAAAAATCATTTGGGGGAAAAATCCATAATAACTCCGCCAGTACTGTAACTTGCATTAGAAGCTTTCAGTAGTTTCCAATTCAGTTGATGTAAACATTTCCCATTTAAACCGTTTCTTCTAATTATCTATCACCATAACGTACATACCTTTATATCTGTATAAATTAGAATGATCATATATAAACACACTGAGTCAGATGTGTACATATACATACAGGTAGACCCACAAAAGAAAAGTCAAAAACTATTCCAAGCACTTTCGTCTTTATTCTTAAAGACTTTTTCAAAAAAGGAAGAGGAGGCTGGAGATACATTGCCTTAAATAGTGGAAGGGGGCATTAGACTACTCACCTCTGGACCTTAATTAGGGGGTACAAAATCCTGAAACAAATTTATTTGAGATTTTATGTATGTAGTGATAATGGGGTCTAGCATGAACAAACCAGGGCTAAGATTAAAATTTGGAGAAACGCGTTAATGGAGATACATTCTAATATATTTCTCGAAATATAATTACTGCATTTTATGACTGGTTTGGCACTGTTCCAGTTAATGCTATGGTTAAGGTTGTACATATGTAGAAAAAGCGCAGTTTGTTCACTGTAATTACGTACATTGCTTGATGTTGCTTAACTTGGACATCTAGTTCTTTCTCGGTTTGTCCATAATAACATTTTTGGCAATTGTTGCAGCCTATCGAATAAACAATGCCAGGTAAGGGGGCAGGGCTGAATTTTGACAAGAATGCGATAAATTTTAGTCCCGTACTTAAAAGTAAAATTTATGTTCATAGGCCTAAGTAAACGAGGTAATTTAATGAAAATATGGTTATAGGGTAAAACTAATATGTTTTTGTTCTGAAACTTAGGGATATAAACTTTAGCTTGATAATAGGAACGTTTGGCCGACTTATAACAATTGTTAAGAAAGTACAAAGGGTAGCACAAATTTATCCTTATTTTATATACTCTATCGACTTCTTTGTCTCGATATTCTGGTGAGACAATTCTAAGGGCACCCACAAACATAGAAGAGAAAACAATTTGTTTGATTTTATTATGGGGGTTAGAATAAAAGTGTATAAAAGAGTCTATGGCTGTGAGTTTTCTATATATTTCATATTTGAAACAATGGTTTGTCCGATGAATTAGAATATCTAGTAAAGGGAGTGTGCAATCTTTTTCAACTCCTAAAGTAAATTTAATCGAGGGCACTAAGGTGTTAATTTTTATAAGAAATGTATTAATATTTAAATTATTAGGCCAAAAACAAAGGATGTCATCAAAATATCGCATCCAGGCTATATGGGTTTCATTAATTTCAGGAAGTATTCTAGATTGGTAGAATTCCTTGTATAGGCTTGCGAATACAGGGGACAAACAATTCCTAATTGCCATTCCAAAGGTTTGGTGATGAAATTTTATATTAAAGGTACATTTGCAATTGTTGAGCAAAGATCAATGAGTTTAATTAGGGTAGAAGCGGGTATAGAAAGAGCAACTGTGACGAGGTCTTTTTAAAGGAAATTCAAGAGATCAAGTACAGGATGGAACAAACATCGAAACTAACCAAGCTAAAATTATCAGGGTAGGGGATATTTTTAATAAAAACCACAAAGCTCAGACCTGAAACCCATAGAAAATTTGCTAATGGTATTAAAGAGTGCGAAAATCGCGTTCACTAAAGTAGCCCAACGAATAAAGACGAGTCACTGATGTCCTATAAAGAATAATAGAGCAAAGTTTCGACTGTAAAAGGGTACAATTTAATGAAAATCCTACAACAAATGTTTAGTAGATTTAATTGCTGAGAACTTCATAGCGAAAAAATATTACCTTTATTCATCCCATTTGGTGTTTAATCTTTTTTCTCTTTTAAATTTTGTAATTTGGGCCTCCTGAAGGATATCTCAGCGGACGGGAGACTCGAATCATTAAGATGGCGGGTATCCTTCAAGTGAATTTGTCCTAGCATTTTTTTTCTCATTCTTTATTGGTTTATTTGCTTGTTTTTCCCTTTTCTTTGTCAATTCTCATCTTGTTCCGTATTTATTTATATTATTGACTTAGGTGTTTCTGAGATTTAGATTAAGGAATTAATTAATTTGGCGGTGGGATCGTAAAATTAAATAAATGCATACATTGTTACTCCCATCTCACATATCCCCTACATATATATGCAATAACACATGGTTATTTCCCTTCTCACTCCCCACCCCCACATATTAATTATGCATAGTTATTTCTCCTTTACATTTCTCCATATTTTTCAGACAGTTAGCCCCTATTCTCTCATATCCCCCATACCTTATCCACATAGTTATAATCTTCTCACATCTCTCTCTACTTACTTTACCCTTTTCACATATCTCCTCGCACATATTTAATCCGGTTAGCTTCGACAAATTGAGCTGTGGCGATATACATTAATCAAAGAGAGGAAAAGCTTTATGGAAATGAGGTGGATTATTTAGTGTAGAAGTTTTTTATATTAAGCTTGGTGATGTTTTCATCCTGCAATGTGAATATATGATTAGCATCGGTCTGACTGCTTTTATTTGTTTGACTGCACGTGTCATTATTAGTTGCTTCGGCCGTATTAATCCACATAGCTGTATCATTTCTTCCATCTGCAATGTAGCTTGCTTCCACTCCTCCATGCCTTTATTTTCGAAGAACTTAGCTATCTTAGCCAACCTCTCCTTCTGTCGTCTTTGACTCTTTTAGACCTTTCTCAGCCTGTCTATCCCAGCCCGCCAATCTGTATGTCTACTTACACAAATCTCTCTTTTTTTCTTAGATCCGGTATTTATTTTCATTTTTCCACTTTAAATCTATTTCTATTATATAACATGCTTTTCCTATACTGTTTGGGGGTGATAGATTTAAAATTCTGCCAATTTGTTTTGTTACAACCTCAGCGTCATCAAATTAGGAAAATGAACAAGATTTGTATTTTTATTTGATTGTATTGTTTTTATTTATTTTAACCCACGGTAAGGCGCAGAAAACTCGCTATGCGATCTATTAGAAGTAAATGTAACTGTCTCAAAATTGGATTCAACTATTTGACAACCATTCCTCCAAAATTACTGTTTGACTTGCAATGTAATGGAATATCCACCACTTGACGTTTCATTTTGTTTGATTGTCTCTTTTAAGAAAGAAAGAAAGCTTAAATATTAGAAATATATCCTAAATAGAGGAGTTTTTCTCAATCACTTAAAAGATTAAGATGTCAGCATTAAGATTAATAGCAAATTATTCTATTATTTTGATTGAAAATGGATGTGCCAATCACGGCCTGTTAATTATCTAAGAAATTTCCAAAAGATATTCATACACTAGTAAATTAATATAGTTCTTAGTTTTCTTGTACCTACTTGTGATCTACATCGTTTATTCCATGCAATTTGTTGTGTGTTCTAAGCAGTCGGAAATATATCAATTTTTATTCGTGAATATCTCAGTTATAATATTTTAAAAAGCGTTCTACAGAATAAGGCCAATTTTTGAAGAAAAGATTGTAAATTTGTGGAGCCTAAAAAAAATGAAAATGTACATACGGGGCATAACTTGGAATATACAACGAGAGTTGCTAAGAATCGCTTATTATTATAGGATACTGCCAAGAAATTTTAGCAAAGAGAACGAGAGCAAGAACATAATTTTACTAAATCTGATTTAAATGTCATATCTAAGATCCACTAAGGAATGGCATTTTAAACAAACGCTAAGGAGGGCGCTCTCAACATTAGCTCAAACATGCTCAGTACATGTATTCCTGCCTAATCTTCATTGCATAGTTTAAAGGTTACCTCAATTCAGGGTGGTGGAATCTCCCCTCTCTGGAATGTTTGTTTGGCCTGCCAATGCTTGGAATACCTGAATAATTTTGCCCTGAAGGCAATTGAGGTGAAACTGGCAAACTCCTGAACTCAACCAATTTATTCTACGGGGGAATTTAAAATATTTTGTAACTATAAACGGAGTAGAATATGCGCGGATATATTGCAGCAGACTGACTTGGTTCAATTATTGAGAAGAGGAAGTTTGGTTTCAACATAAGAGTAACATTGAGAAGGAAACAACAAATTTATAACTAACATTAAGAATGCGTCCCGACATTTCAAACAGAGAGCATCAATAAACATTTCCTTAATGTCGCATAGATGCAACACCCAGTGAATTCTAAATGGATAGCTAAAAACTTAGTTGTAAAATTTGAACATCACTATATCATCATATTTTGTAATTCCACATCAAGTGTATTAATGTATCAGGAAAAACGACACAAGTCTCCTTGCTTTAATAAGCCCTGAATAACCTTTAAAGACTATACACAAAACATTGTTTTTATCCAAATCAATCATAAAATAGGTAAAGAAGTCGTTCCTTTTTTGAGTTTAAGTGGGTGTAAGAATATGTCTATCGATCTTATTGCCATAAGCTAGCACTTTTTCGTACCTCTTTCCAATCATTTATTTCTTAAACTAGTGCAACAAAAGGAAAAAATAAGAATTAAATCTCGGTACACTAAACTTTATTTTAGCTCCCATCCATAGCCCATGAAGTATACTTGACAACTCAATAAATGATAGGTTCTGTTTTTTGAAAGATAAACTTGCTTATTCGGTTGTTAGGAATGCGACTCCAATCGGGACTTCAATTGCTATCCAACAACAAACGATGTGGCTAAACAAATAAATACAGATACATATTATTTTAAATTCTTATATTGTGGCAGAAAAATATCTTTACTTGCTTATTATTATTACTTTGGGGATGGAGGCAGATTCAAGAATGTTACGCACTCTACCTATCATATAATATACTTTCAATGAATAAACAATTTACCGCACTATCTCTGCAGGTAACCCACACGTGTGATTGACCTTTAGTAATGAGCGAACAACGGCGTAGCGGCAAGAATAGATCGAGCGTCTTCTAAATACAGATCGGATGCTATGTTTCCAATTGGCTATAACGTACCACACTGTTAATTTTTCTCATTTGGTAAACAACGATGTCTAAAAATGGTAAGCTACACTATAAACACTAAAGAATGTTAATATATGGTTCCATAACATATTTGTACAGTCAATTGTTTACCTTAGTGTAGTCCTAGAGTATAAAGTACGATAGAGACTACTTTTCACCACATTTATATGTTAGCCACCCCTACTCAAAGTAATCATCAATCGGTACCAATAGCCAACCACCACAAGTTAAAGTGATGCAATTATACTAAAGAGAAGATATAAAAAAATAAAATTGAAAATCTTTTTAAGTCTTAAATTATTCGCTTGATTACTTAATAGAAGAATTGAAAAATATTCTTCCAGACAATAAATTAAAGCCAAAAATGACATAATGAATGTATTAAAAAATAAATATACTTTTGCAGAAAACTGTTAGTTTAAAAGTAGAAACTGAGTAGACATGGACAAAACTTTAGGTTTGTGAACAAAAAATCTTAAATACCCCCAAAATGCTCCATCAATATTGCAAAGGGGCAATTGTATTTGTTATTTTTTCATCAAAAGATACAAATAAAATAAATAGAAGAGCATTGGTGGTAAAGGTTCGAATCGCAACTATTAATTTACCTTTTTGATAGGGTAAAATAGTTTATATTATTTTATTCCGTATACTATATCTTTTTCCTTCTATCTAAGCTATGTATGATCCTTGTTTGCGTGTGTATCATCTTTCCTATCGTTTAATTATTATTATATATATATATATATATATATATATATATATATATATATATATATATATATATACAGCCTTAGTCAAAATTATGAGGCACGTATGAAAAAGTGAGGAATATGATTTAAACTCATTTATTTCAAACTTGACATAGTATAAATAAAAAATTTTGCGTATATTCTATCAATAATTAATGTTTAAAATCCTCTTTTGCTTTTATAACCGCTTTTATGCGTTTTTGCATACTTGAGACTAAGTTGGCACAGATGGTTGGCTCAATTTTATGCCAATCTTCATGAACTTTGGCTGTTACTTCACTTTTTGAGGAACATTTGTACACCCTCACTCTTGTGCCCAACTGTGACCACAAATGTCCAATGGCGTTGAGGTCTGGAGATTGAGGGAGCAATTCCATTAACGACACCCATTTCTTTTCAAACCAACCGTTTAAGACTCTAGCTGTGTAGCATTGGGCATTGTCTTATTGGAAGATTACACCATCTAGTATGTCATCATTGAAAACTTTAGCTAAGGAAGTTGATAACCTAGTCTAACATGCTGGTGTGAGCGTTGGAATTTATTTTGCCCTCACAAGTGAACAAAAATCCTGGACCTGAAGACGACATGCAGCCACCAAACAAATTCACTGCCAGCTCTAAATTGACTGTTGGGACAAGGCGTCTCGGATCATAAACTTCCCCAACTCTTCAACGAACCTAAACAGCTTCAGAAGTTCCAAGGATCTGAGGAGACATGTAAATTTTACTGATCATTTTTTTGTATTTAATAGAAATTTGGGTATCCAATAAAAATGTGTAGAAGCATAAAAAATAGGTGGAAACTAATGTGGAGAACATATCTCAAAGTTAGTTTCATCAGATCAAACAACTTTAGCCCAATCATTATCAATGCAATCTTAATGCTCTTTTGCCCAAGACATTTGTTCTTATTGTCCATCTGAGACAGCCACGACTTCTTTCTAGTCTTACTTACTTTAAACCCAGCTTCTAATAACCTTCTTCTCACTTTGCGTCTTGATATCTCTCTTTTGTTGCTGCCCGAAACTCAGCAACTACATCAGAAGAGATTTTCCTATCAGGCAGAGATGTGATTTTTAGCAACCTCTCTTCTCTCGTTGTTGTACAAATTTTGCGACCTTGAGAATTGCAGTTTTTGAAAGAATTGGTTTCATTTTACCTTTTAATGATTGTTCGGAGATGGATTCTCAAACATTTCAATTTTCGTGCAATTTTGACTTTAGATAATCTCTCTCTGAACAATGCAATTATTTGAGCTCCTTGAGCTTCAAAAATCTGTTTCCACAAAGAGAGATATTTTAACAAAAAATTACTACTTGTAAGTTAACAATAAGATAATCACTGAAAAAAATAGGAATAACGTTGCGTCAACCACTTATTCAAAATATGCAAAAACACATTAAAGCGGTTATTAAAGCAAAAGGAAAAAATAAAGACTAATTATAGAGGGGATGCTTGTATTCTTCCAATGTCCCTTTCTCTTGCCTCCAATAAAACCCATATTTCCTTTCTCATTGCTCATTTCCATCTAATTTCTCTTTCTCTTGTACTATATATATATATATATATATATGGAAAAATATCCATACATAAAATACAAAATATATATACATTATATATATATAATGTATATCTTTCGTGACTGCGAAAGGATGATGAAATAGATCAAGCATACGGCAAGAAACAGAAAAACAGGCTAATTTTTCTTCAGAAAATGTGTGCTTGGTTCGAATCCTCACCCTTTTACAGAATTTTTAGAATTAGGAAATGACTTAATCTGAAGAAAAATTTTCCTGTTTTTCTGTATCTTGCGGTCTGCTGGATTAATTTCATCATTCTTTCACGCTCATGAAAGATTTCTACATATATTCTTATATATTCATATAAACAAGTACAAATTCACACGGGCAAAGAAAACTAGTCGGGTATCAAACGAAGCGATATATTTAGTTGAGAAATACTTCGAAATGGCTACATCTGCATTCAGGGCCTTCTCTAGGCGGTATCTTAATTTGTTGTATGCCTTGGTGACGGAGTTATTGTTAATAATGGTGTGAGTACGGCGTAGTGGGTAGTCGTCAGGTGGGATACGAAAATTGAAAAAAAATAATTGTTAATGATGACATTACCTTCATATTGGCGCTTCTCAGAGATCCTAAAGCGTTGTGAACAGCTTTGTAGACATCATCCTCAACAGTACCCAACACGGAATAATCTAAGGGATTGCAGTTGGGGGTGTCATCCTCAACTGCATTATAATGAGTATGCAGTGGTAGCGAACGATGTAAAGGCAGTGAAAAAATTAACGCAATGAAATGAATTTAATATAATTAGAAACATTGAGGAGAATTTTTCACAAGTGTTCTGACAACAATTATAATTTATATAAAAAGTGCAATTAATCCCTAGGATTGAACAGTCTGGCTGTTCGGTTAGGTTTGATTACTATAATTTCAGATGTGATTTTGGTGGAAATCTAATGGAGAACTTTTTCCGAAAAATAGAACATCATACTTGTTAAAATTAAATGGAAAATGGAAAAAGTTTAAGGGCTATTTTGGAAGAAACTCCTTTAGCCTGAAAAAGATAACTGAAGTTTGCTAGTGAATAAACGGTCCCAGGATTCCAAAATTAGCTTTTTAAGTGGCTATCACAGACGACGAGATCAGCACGCTATAGGAACTATATGTATATGGAAGGATAAACAAAACATATCCATCGAAGAAACCTAACGAATGAGGATGATGGATAAACTGTAAGAAGGAATTAAGCAAAATATCTATTGAAGCCTCTTGGAAATGAAGATACAGTAAATATATGACAAGCGTTTGATAGCTGTAATTGTTAAGAGAGATGTGCGATAAAATATTATTAATTATATTTCCATTGTGAATTCTGTGTTCAGTTTTATAATGATGCTGAAATATTTTGGGGTCATAAAACCTGTTAGATTGCATTATTTTTCACATTTAAAATGAATCTGCAACATTTAGTATACAGAAAATATTAGAAAATTATTATGGTAAATATATCCAATTTGCGAGTTATAATTGTATCTTTTATAGAATCCTAATGTAAAAACTTCAAAGTATGCATTTCTCATTTTACAGCAAAACTTAATAATATGGCTCAGTTATACATATTTTAAAAATAAATGGTTGTTTTTAAACAAATATATTTAATAACATAGGTTAGTCACATAAAAAGATCCGTATTAAATAATGTAGTTATCATTACCATTATTTTTATCTTTGAACCGTGTTCTTGTTTCCATCTGTATTTTCTTTCTAAGTTCTTTGTTAAACGCATTTCTGGGCATTCAATCTCTGCATTGAGGCATCTTTCCATGAACGTACATAGAAAAAATAAGGACATGGGAAGATGACTCAATGCAGAGAGCAAATGCCCAGAAAGGTATAAAATAAGTGTAATCGGCTCATACATCCGCCGAGCATATAAATGCTGCTCTACGTGGGAACTTTTTCACCAAGATATCTCACATGTAAAGTTAACACTCGTGAACAATGGTTTCCCGAACAGCATGATTGACAAACAAATCCAATCAATTTTAAATAATCATTGCAAAGATACGGATAAAACTGAAAGTAATCAGGTAGAGGTCAACAACATCAAAGTGTTTTACCGAAATCAGATGCCCCCGGCCTATAAAATAAATGGAAGAAACATCTAGGAGATTATTAACTCTAACATCAAGATTAAAAATCAAACGGATAAAATTGAACTCAACATTTATTATCAAAAAACAAAAGCGAGCAATCTCCTGATGAAAAACAACAGCTGCCCAAACTCCTCGAATCTCAAGTTAACCAACATAGTTCACGAGTTCATCTACCCCGATAAATACGGTAAGCTTTATAACAACTCAAAATATATTGAAATGAAAACTAATACACTTTTGAGACGTTTAACTATGCATCTGCAAAGCAGAGGGCCCAAAATTCATATGGAAAGTGCTTATAACATTAACCTAACGAAAGATATGCTAGTTGATAACATCGTTATTAAAAAAAAGAGGTAAATATAGCTAGGCTGAACATCTTAGAAGCTGGTTATCAACAGTCAAGCGACAAGCTGAAATCGAAAACTAAAATTATTTTAAAATTGCACTCACCGGACTAACCCGTTTCCTGTAACGTTATGCTTTACCTAGACGGAATAAATACCCCTTAAAAATAGTTTTCTTTTATTCTGTCAGATCCTCACTCCACTCATTACATCGGGAAAGGAGGTAAGAAAAAATCTAAACGCTTCGAAGATGATCGAATAAGATCGAAAGCTCAGCAACTTAGTTTGGTTTTTACCAGACACATTCATTTAAAAGCGAGATAAATACAGGACAAGGGATCCACCATCTACAAGATGGAATAAAAAAGATAGAAGAAGAGAAGTTGCCGAGGGAAATGAATTAAGGCAAAATACACAATGCTTTTCAACAAATTTTGCATATATATATATAATTATATATATATATATATATATATATATATATATATATGTACATATATATATATATATATATATATATATATATATATATATATATATATATATATATATATATATATAGATAGATATATGTAATTAAAGGCCCAAGGAAATGGAAATTGATAACACAAACCGGAAAACGCTAAGGAGAATATTACATTGGTTCATGTAAAATTGTCCTTAGCGTTTTTCCGGGTTGTGTTACCAATTTCTATTTCCTTGGGCCTTTAGATACTTCTATATATATATATATATATATATATATATATATATATATATATATATATATATATATATATATCCGAATTATTTGATTTTAATTGATTATGATGAGCAATTGACCATTAATAAGTCTCAAAGAACGAGAGAGCTCAGCTCCGTTTCAAATCATCTTTTGGGCAGTGAATGACAGCCAGCCCAAACGAAGAGAGCATGTACGACTTGTCCGGAACTCTTATTTCTTCTTGATTTCCATCAAATGGGAAAAAACAGATTAAGTCTGGCTTACCAAGTCATTGAATTTTCAAGCGATGGTTTCAAATTAAAAATGAAGCTTAGTTTCGCTTTTATAGTATTTATAAACTAAATATATTTAATGAATATTATCTGTCTTAAATACAAATTTATTAATAATAAAGTATTGTTTATTGAGATACTATGAGCAATGCGATTCTCAAAATTTAATGTTGAATGTCTTTGCTAATAGAATCAGAGGGTGAAACTACCTGAGCTGGTATGAGGTCCTTTATTAAAATCTTGCTTCTCTAGAGCTTCTTGAGAATAACAAAAATTAGTGGTATAAGATGTAAATTGAGTTAGGATAGGGTTGCAAATAAAAGAGAAATATTAGTGTAAGGGTTATATAGTTGCGAGGCCGACTAAGTAATCTCTTGCTTTCTGGGTGTAACTGTTTGTTTTTTTATGACAGAGGTATCTGCACCGCTTAAATAAACATGCTCCTTTCTTAATTGGACTTGGGATCAGCCATAGAAAAGTTAGGAGTATAAATTTTAAATGGGGGAAGTAGGGCCTCGAATCGTCTTCGCCTCCTTGCCTCCGCCCACATTCTGGATGGTGAGTAGAGAAGAGGTCTGTTGTTGACTCGCTCCTGCATAAACTGCCTACAATTCTGCTTCTTGTATTAATATGGACCGAGAGGGAAGTGCTTTATAATGGAGCTCGAACTGATGTCTCAAGGAGAAGGTAATACTAGGAGAAGGAAAAATGAGATTATAGAGTTAAAGCTTAGAGAGGAGCCAGGGTGGGCAACCTCGATAGTCATAGGTAACAAAGGAATAATTTCCATCCCCAAAAGTTATGGGGTACATACTAATTATTTTGAGATCCGAATTTACGCTTCATTCATTCGTTCCTTTCTTACACTCACCTCTGAGAAATAAATCAAACCAATGATTTAAATACCCTTCAAAGTGCTGCAAAATGATTGATCTGACATAGTGGCTGATTGATCTATTTCATGCTGGTAGTTTTGGGATTGTAATGTTGAGCTGAAGCCCCCTGTACGTCTCAATTAGACTGATTTTGATTGCTTTGTTTCTGGTCTTTTTGATGAATGCTACAGGGTGCCCCAATATTTAAAAGATGTCTTATGTGCATTGTTTCACCTGTGCAAGCAAATTTGGGCTGAAAATTCTCCGCTGTGCAAAAGAATCAAATGAGGATGTCTGATAATTCTGAGCCGACATGTAGTAGTCATGATTCTTTTGTTCCACTAATTTTTAATCCATGGCCATCGGACTAAAATTGGTATCGCAGAAAAAAAAAGTGTACATAGGAGAAATGGAAGAACTAGCTATTAACCTAACCATTCCCTACAACACCAACCAAAATTTATAACTTATTTATTACATCTATGCGCACGTGAATCTTTGCCTCGCTCTGATTCAGATGCTTGAAAAATACGCCATTAAAGTGATGTGCTTCCCGGAGAAGCCTCATAACCAAAGATTTCTTTAAACTAAGCTCGGTTAATTACTTAATAAAAGACCAGGAACTGAATTACAGAAGTCAAAAACAGAAAATGATGCAAGGAAAAAAACGAAAGTTACAGATCTAAATACTTTGAATTTAGACTAAAAGGTTACGTAGGTAAGTCTAACCAACGTTCAAGAATATGCCTGCCATTATATAACATACTAAGAAGAATAAAATACAGCCAATGTAAGGTATATGTACGCCATGTATCATTAGGAAGTAGAGGTGAATACATAATCATTAACGAACAAATCCTGGTTTTCTCGATATGAGTGTAAACAAATGAAGACTGAATTGTTTATAGATTTAGGTATTGAACGCATCTCAAGAAAAAAACAAAGCACAAAAAGAAGATCTAAGCACATAAATAAATAGCGAATTTAGATAAACCCAGAAAAACGATCCAACTAAATTGAGAAGAAACTCCTCTATGAAAATGCAAATCACTGGTTTAGTAGAGGAAAGACAATAATCTACAGGATAAGAAAAAACATACAAAGAAAAAATAACCAAAAGAGCAGCGGATAAAATCCCACAAGCGTCATGATGCTATATTTCGTTATCAAAGAAGAAAGAAAAAACAAAGGAGCAACATAGATTAGCTATATATTTTCGCAACCTCGTCACTTTCATACTGTAAATGATTCAACCTTTCATCTCCTGACTCTACATACACCTCAATCCCCTCTAAAAACTTAAATGATCACTTATTTTCATCCTCAAAAAGCAAAACAGAATCTTAAAATATATATGTATGTGGAGAGGAGCATGTTACATGTACTCTAAATAGCGATAGCCTTTATGCAATAGAGGAAGTGAAATATGTAATTAGTTTTTTGTAGTTTAAGAGCAATAGCAACGAGACTGTATTAGACAGAATGCTTATAAAGAGAAATTTATAAATAAAATCCCGATTGATGTTAAACAGTCGAAATAGTGGACGATATAGAGACGCAGTTCCTATTGCAGGCTTAAGGGCCGAGAATGGGCAGAACTGCCGGCACTGAATTTAATAGGGTGTGTTGTTCCTCTAGTGCTCACTGGTAGCAGAGGCATTTTATTACTACACTATCCACTCCTTTTGTGTAGTAAATATGTGTGAAATATATAGAACGCAGATTTGCCTGCGGGCTGGGATTAAGAAAATATGCAATCCTCCAACATGTTAGATACATATTTTATTTGTTTTTTTTTAATTGGTAGAAAGAGGGAATATGAGGGGGAGGAGTAAGGAAGATGGGAAAGGGTAATATAGCAAGGATAAAGAAAGGAAGTGTTAATCTGAAAGGTGCCCAGTGAACGGGCCTTCTCCGTTATTTCTAAATTTATTTTATTTTGCTGCTCCACTACGGAATCAGTTTTTAATTTGTCCCACTAAGGTATCTTTTGTTTTTTTTTAATTTTCTTAACTTTTGATAATTATTATTATTATCATTTTTATATTTTCTCTCAAACTATCTAGATACATATATTTTGGAACATGTTCCGGTGTTCTCTTGTTATGGAGGCATCTTCTACATCTACCTCCGTCTTTCTCTGGGTGAAGAGCCTCTAGGTTCTCCATTAGGAGAATTTCCTCCAGCCTTGCCCAGGTGACCCGTCCTCTTCTGTGCAAAAAGACGTTGATGAGATCTAAACAGTCTCTTCCTGGAGGCTTTTTGAGGTCTGGTACTTTTGCTATTATAGTTTGTGAAAACTGGATGCCTTGATTCTACCCCCCCCCCCAAGTCTTGACATATTTTTTTGTGACGTGCGCCGCATTAAACACTATTGCAGGGTACACCAGTTTAGATCTAACGAAACTTGTATATAATTTCTCTTTGTTGGATGAGTTTAGGTATCTAAATCGTTGGAGCTTGCCTTGCGAGTCCGATCCTGAAGCCGATGTGACCGCCCTTGCCTGTGCTGACAGGTTTGAACCCGAGGACGAATGCATCCGGCTAGTACTCAATTTTGGTATCATTTAGGTTGAGGGGGATGCTCCGAAGTACGTTAGTTTGGATCTTCCAGCGATTTCGAATCTGAAGATCCTTTCAGCCTCGGCGGTCATGGCTCTGGCCATCATACCTGTGGAGTTTATCCTTCGAACCACGCTCTAGGTGATATCATCCGCATACTGTATATTTAGGTTCCTTTCATCAATAGGTTTAGGGATATCTTCCCTAAAGATGGTAGAGTGGGGTTAAGACATTCTCTTTGAGAGACACCGGACAGTAGCTCGAAGGCCGCCACTGTATGCTTCTCGAAGATGATGACTTCCTGCCTGTTGGTCAAGTAGGCCATCGATTTAGAGTTTGTCAAAGGCCTTCTTTACGTATCTGCAGACGATGTCCATCCAGCATATTTTTGCCTTCCCTGATTTTTCATGTTGAAGCATGTGGTCTATGGCTGACTCTATTTCACATGTGTTTCCTAAATCCATGTTGTTCCTCATTCAACATAGAGTGTTCTGTCAGTTATGCCGTTATTCTACTGATGAGAATTTTTTCATAAACATTCCCAATGATCTTGAGCAATGGGATAGGGTTGAAATTCATGACCTGATTTGCTGGCTTACCAGGCTTGGTGATGAAAATCATCTTCGAAGTCTTCTGGCCGTACGGGAAGTATCGTAATGCAAGTTGCGCATTGATCAGGTTCAAAAATCCAGTCAAAAGTATTTTACGTGCCTCTGTCAGGTGCATTATGGTAATTTGGCTGAGGCCTGGGGCTTTAGCCCGGAACGATGAGATCGTATTCCACAATTCCGCATTCGTGATAGTTTCCCTCCTGTGATTTGCCGCGGAGGCAGTTGAGTTTCGCGGTTTCGTAAAAAGTGAACCTGTCCTCTCTCCTCACCATGTATTCGAGAACATGGTGCTCAAAACCTTTAGCGAGATGATTTTCATGATTATCATTTGAGCACTTCTGTCCACCTTTAAAAACGAGACATCTTTCTCTGCGTACCCATTCAACCTTTTATGGGCACCCTTTAGCCCTCCTTGAGCTCCATTTGAGCCATGCTTAAACAGCTGTTAAGACATCCCCTTTATACCTGTTTAGTCATCTGAGAGTACCTATTAAGACCTCCATAGACACTCCCTTTGCCCTCTCTGAGCGCACATTCAGCCTTCTCTAAACACCCATTTATCTCTCCCTAGGCTCCCATTAAGCGCTCTATGAAAAACCAGTTTTTCTTACTTAGAACCCATTGGACAATCGTTTAACATCTTTTGAACCTTCTCTGAAAGTCAATTGGACGCTGACCAGACACTTTTGAGCCCACCCGTAACTCACAGAGAACCCTTTCGACAGCCAGGCAGCGCAGGACTCGCGTGCTTCTTCTGCTATGTAACACCAATTGACCGCTCTCCTTATCTATTAACACTCATTGACCTTTCCCGTAACAGCTATTTAGTTCTCCTGTAACACCATTCCATGAACAGCTATTGAGCCCACATGAAACCCCCTTTTAACCCTTTCAGAACTCCCTTGAGTTCCATGAACAAGCATTTAACCATCCTTGAACACTCACTTAACACTTCTCGAACCTACTGAGAACACTCTTGGACCATCTTCAGACTCTCGGCGATATCGTCTTACATCTTTCCTCTGAGTCTTTCCCTCATCACCCCCTATAGTCAATCGATTATCATCATCCTTTACCTTCAAAGCCTTAATTTATAATAAATAAACAATTAATTTTTCATGCGATGAAAAAAAATGAAATTTGTAATCTTTTAAGCAAGAACCCTCGGGAAAAGAAGTAAAACTTGGACACTCAACACAAAAATCACGCAGTTACTCAGACGAACCCTGGCTAAATATGAAAGGATAGATGCTGGCAATAACCCGCAAAGAAGGGAAAAAGGATATGTTCATAAAAACGCATAGAGTGTTGACAAATATGATGGTAAATGTTCGGAAAGTAACCGGCCTCTATTTTCTGGATAATTCATATTTAACTTTGCTTAAGAACAGGGAGATTTTTAATATAAAGACGGTTTTTTTCTTGAAAAAAACCCATAGTGTTTTTATTAATTAAAATAACTTCATTAAAAAGTAGAGGAAGAGCCCGCACAAGTTAAAAAATCGGTAGCCATTATCTTAGCTGATTCAGTTTCAATTCATATTTAATTTTGGTTAAAACAGTTTTTAAAATTTTGCGACTGTTTTTTTCATGATCAAAATAAAAAGTTTTTTTATTAAATATATAGGAGCAGCCCGCAAAAATTGAAGAATCGGTAGCCATTGTGTTAAATGATATAGTTTCAATTTTTATTTAACTTTGCTTAAAACAGTGTTTTTTTACTTAAGACATTGTTTTTTCTCGGGTCAGACTGGATCATATGAAGGACTTGTAACGATAAAAACTAGTGATTAAAGCTTAAAACGATAATATTTTTCCTTTTGATTGACACTTTGTTTAAGCATCTATCATGGAGCATGCCATGACTGGTAATAACATCTATAAACAATATTATAGCGTGAAGATTTATTTGCCCAAGATTTGGGAGCTTGTCTTAAGATGATTTAAAATTGTTGATTATTAATATATAACTGTCAACCGCGTTGGGTTGGACAGTCATTTAACGAAAATTTACCGATATATTAAACAGAATAAAAATTTTTAAGTAGGAATAGCAAGCATGGCGCATAGGCAGAAGAAATGAAAGATGATAGACAAAATAAATGTTAAACTCTACACGATTATATATAAATGTACCAAAATGAAGATCTCTTTTAATAAAATATGCTTAGGATTAAATGATATCAAACCGCAATCGAACTCACAAAAGCGATAAATTAGTTTTGCAATTATAATTCGATAAATCTAATTCTGATATCATTTAAAGTGATCATAGTATCCAACCGAAGCTTTTATATGTACATATAGAAGACTAGTCTTTGGATATTTGCGAGTATTTGTCTTATTACTCTAACTCAATAGACTATTAAGATCATATTTTGGATTATTTACAAAAAACTACTAATATGTTGATAACTCATATAAAGATTTTCTTTTCATATACTTCCAACACAAAGTCATGGCGATAATTCCTTTATAAAGATTTTAGGTTAATTGACTATCTCTGTGCTTCATATTTATTTCGTTCACCATTTCAATTGCTTTATAAAATATACTGTAACGGGAGAAGATAAGAAGGAAGAGAATTAGGTAAATATGGTGAGAAATGTATGAACTTTCTTTGGATTTCTAAATAAAAAGATTTTCAAGGTTCCTTTAGTTAACAACAGGAGAATTCCAGACTTCTATAATGCGCCAACTGAATAAGCTCTGGTTTAATGAAATTCGAATATAATGAAAATTGCCCCTGGATTATGCTAGGGATGTTTTATCTTAAGATCAAACATCCATCGACTGAATCTTTCTATCATAGTTAAAGGAGAAATTCCTAGAAAGTAGAATAATGAGTCATAAAAATATGTATAATGTAAGAGAGAGAAAAGTTTCCCTATGAGCTGTTAAGAAAAATATACCTCATAAATTTGTGAATAAGTTATTTTTTTACTTACGATACTACCTAAATAATATTATGATGGATTATTGAGCAAAGATGATATTAGAAGTGTTTCCTTTTAAATTTAAGTTCCAAGCAAATCTTTTTTATGATTGTCTGCATTATTTGAAGTTTAACTCTTAAAATTATCTTTAGACATCAGCAGGGAAGGGGATATTGGGTTAAGGCCAATCTTACAATGAATCGCGTCACAGGAGTTAAAATGCGTGGTTTATAATAGTTTCAAAGATTTCCTTCTGACACGGCCTGAGGTAGAGCATCAGGTCCTTAAGCCCACAGATAGGGTTGAAAAGATAGTCTTAGAAAAAGGTTACGCTGTGATGGAACGCGGAGGAAGCACAACAACTTTTACTGCCATATCAAACAATTTAAGTAAACCAAGTGACGAGGTTTCACTGATTTGCATTCAGGCCGAGAGGATGTAAAGCTCCTTCAGGAACGAATATAACAATCTATTCAGGGTACCCACTACAGTGAAGGAGATGAGGAGAGTTAGTATAGAAAGGCAGAAAGGAGATTCTAGCAGAAGAACGAGGAGAGGCTAAGCTGGGGCAACTCGAGATCTGATTCCTGTCAGCAGGGCGGCCAGGGAAACACATCGACTTGAAAACTATTTTAACGTAGCCTCTTTTGAATAATTAAGTTAAAAGTTAATATCCTTACTGTAATAGAATGTTAAAAATAGACTCACAACAGTCTAAATTAGTTTGACTCTCGGTTCTTGGCCAAAACATCGTTATAGCGTAAAATTATTACCATAATGTAAAGGTATTTTTCATAAAATACAATCAATTGAAATATTGCATTTTCCTTAAAATTATTCAATATCTGCCAGAATGGATCCAGATGACCGAAGATTCTCGAATTGATAGCATGGATTGGGGCTCAGTATTTGTTGGCATCATTTATTTTTACTTTTCACTTTTTTAAAATATGAATCTGTCAGAATTGTGTTTAGGAAAATAAAGCGTCTTTATGACAAATGCATTTTCATCAACTCAAATTCAACAAAAGAAATGTCGAAAAATATATTTAGAATCAAACTTTCTTAAATAAAATTCAAACAAAATTTAGAATATTCGTTTGGAAAATTTAGAACGATGAAGAAAATATTATATAAATGGTTATTAAATTTATGCATTACTAAAGTGTCAATAGAAAATGTTTTAATTCTATTCGAAAATCATAATAATGAAAGAATAATGGGTAGCACGAGATTACATAAGTAAAGAATACGTCGTCACCAAATGGGTCGCCTTCAATCGCAGTAGCCTAAACATGACATAGCATTCCGCAGTAAAAGACGCTGCATTTCTTAATCCTTGGTCTGATTCTCCTCTAATCTGTTTTTAGAGGAACAAATCCGAAATTTCATTACATCTCCCATTTGCTCCGATCTCAAACCTATGGTATAAAAGACGAAGAAACCACTACGTGTCTTGCTAGGGCAAGGGACATTTGTCGTTGCTAGAATACCATTCAATTTTGTCTAGCTGTATAATATTTGCAGAGACAAAGAGCTAAAATAGAGGAAAACAAGGCAGCTCTCTTTCTACGATGAACTTATTTATTCCCCGAAGAGCAAATGATTGATTGATTGCAGATGAGCGGAGAGCTGGACATTAGGCGCTTCGGCCCCAAAGGCGCTCTCCAATTAATTATAATTTACCGCGAATTTTAGAAGAGTTATTCTACAGCCGTCTTTTTTATCTATTCATTTTCTTTCGCCTATAGTATTTAGTATTTCTCTCGCCTTTAGTATGTAGTATTTTCTTCAATTATAATTATTTCATAATTAAATCGACTCTTTTTGTCAGCGTTTCAAATCAATCTCAACCCTTACTCATCTGCAGTCTTTTTCTGCCCTCATTATCGATTCTTTCTTGATGTCCTAAGCACGTCAGAATCTTATCTCACTAATCATCTATGTTATGCATCGTTAGTATAAGGAAGAATTTACGCTCTCATTACGCTGAGTTACAAAATAATTCTTTGTAACTCTAGTAGGGTTTTCTAACTGATTCAGGACAATTCTACACCGCTGGATCCGAAAATAGCATCCGTTTTCTCCGATCTCTTCAGGGTGTTGTGCTAGCTATATATTTAAAAAAAACCAGCTTTTATAACAAATTCGATTAAGTTTTTTGGACATTTTCGGTTGAATTTTGTTTATATTTCTTATCTTAAATTTTTTTAAGGATAAAAACATGTTTTTTAATATAGTTTATTAATTAAATGTTGCCAAAATTTATTATATACATTAAATCGTAGATATTGATAAATGTAAGTACATGGAAATTGGATGTTCAGAATTCCGTGCAAGAACTTGTGTTCATCGAACTCCTAGAATGCTCAGCAGTAGGGATCTCTCTGTTCAGAGTCCAACAGTAATCAGCCATCATAATTGCCACCCATAGAGCCTAATACCTGGTGTCTATCTCTTTCATATCCTGATGGAATCTCTCTTACTGCTCGTCGCTTATTGTTCCCAGATTCTCAGGAAACTGACTCATATGCGAGAATAAGTAATACATTTTGAGGCTTATGTTGCATCCAAGGTTTCTGAAAACAGTCATCCTATTAGTGACATGTATTTTGTAGTCCCTGTTTTTCTTGTTACCAAGAAAGTTTTTCACGACCAGAACATTAGCCTTTCACGCTCCCAGAGTCAATTCTTTCATTGAGTTTTCAAACCCCGGATATCTGATGAGCTGACGGAGTTGAGGACCGTCAAAGAGGCCAGCTTTCAACTCTTGCATGGACAATCCTGTAAAAGCATAACATAATTAAGTAAAACAGCCACCATCCTTGTCTAGAGCTTTGGTGAACTATTTGATCAAGCTAAGCTTGGTTTTCAGAGATGGGAAGATTATTCTGTTCCTGTCCACCAGAAGGTTGTTTATGACGTTTTTTGCTCTGCATGGCATCATATTCTCCCCTATACGCCAGTCCTTTTTCGTTTAAGGCTGATATCAGCCCCTATTCTCCTAGATGCACATAGAGCACGTGTACTTGGTGAACCTGGACTGTTGTCACAATATAAACCTCATAATCTTTACGTCAACACAAATCAACCAATCATGCTGTTCATAACGAGTTTTATCAAGCATTTTCTTTACTGCTTCATAACTCTTCTTCAGTTTAGTTGAGTAAACGAGGGGTAAAGAAGCAAACTGGTTGCCGTTGTGCAGCAGAACATAATTCAGCGATCGCTTGCTGCTATCAATGAACCGTCACAAATCTTCGAGTTGGTACTGGGACACTCCAAGCTTGTGCAGAAGCTGCTCAATATCTGAAAAGTAACCAAATCTTTTTCTTCAGAAAAACTTGGTAGAAGTTGATGCAACCGTTCTCAGATCGGAGCTTTTTATCTTTCAATCTGGATGCCAACAGTTCGGCAGTGTACTTTGAAAAGCTGAAAACGCGAACTTGATCTTTTAGCTATGTACTTAGGGGAAAAAGATGTGGAGCATTATTATCCAAAAACACTTTTTCTTCATTTTCTTCAACACTTGAGGAATCTTTGCCAATAATATCAGAAAGTTCTCCAAAGACAGGTATTTAACTTTTAATCGCAATAAGCCACATGTAGTATGACTTGTTGCTTGAAGATCAATATAATTGAGGCTTTTTCGACTCTATGTCTTTATCTGAGTCAAATCAATAGCTCAAAAGTAGCAGTTAGTGTCACGGTATGTCGGTTCCCTCCAAACCATAGGAATTCCAAATTTTAAACAACTCTTCTCACCCTTGGTCAAAAGACGCTGATGCAAAGTGTACATATTTAATACCATGTGTGACTCACAAACTTAATCCTGGTAACAATTTTTATACCAAATTAAGCATTGTAGGCAAGCTTTATGAAACTTGTAACTAGATTGCGTTCGAAACAACGGTGTATTCACCACAGATGTAGCAGAATACATCCGGCTTATTTTTGAAAGATCTTCTAGCTGAATCTATTTCATTCACCTGCATAAAGAAAATACCACTTATTCAAATGTTTTCGCATGTAAACTATCAAGAATTTGTTTATTTGAAGAAATAAAAAGGTTTCTGCATCATATAAATAGAGAATAACTTACATGTAACAAAAATTTATAAAAGGCATGTGGTGATAAATCAAAAGATGACCTGATTGAGCATAGTCAATGTGATTTTTGGATTCAGCAAATCAAAATTGTCCTAAATCAGCTAAAAAACTTAGGCAATAATCTTGGTTTTTGGCAGTGTTATCAGGCGTTTCACCTGTGAATGCATCACTATCTTCGATAGGGTCCACTTTCTCATTGTTATCACATACTACTATCCATTCCTAAGTTTATTACAACCATTTCTATTTATATTCCACGTGATAAAGCTATAATTTATTGACGGTTCCTCACATGTATTTATTTTGTACCTCTTAACATCACGTCCTGTCAATTGATATTTACAATACGCCACTTCCTTGTCGTAATGCAAGCGCCACCTCATCAAAACGGGTTTACTTCGTGACCGTCTCCAATTTATACTAACTAATTAATTTCTAATTGAGTTTACTCACTGAGTAATTAATTTTTACACATGGTAAATAAACTTTAGAATATCATCATTCCACTTCGGAAGAGCAATCACTCTATCTCGCAGACAATTATCTCGTTCAAGGCATCTAATTACCTCGAATTCTCAGAGTACAAAGGCTAAATAATAGGCGTAACATCGATAAAATAACAGAAAAATAAGTAACACAGACAAAAAAGAATAATCTCAGAAATAATTCAGCACAATGGTAGATAGATAAACAAATAGCTGTAACATATGTACAAAAGTAACCAATACGTCAAACTGATTTACTTCTGACATGGTCACAGTCGTAAAAAAGTAGATAAACAGTTACAACTTTGGCGCATTTTTAAACAATAAACGAACTCTTTAACTATTACCATAATAGTAAATAACCTAGTAAATAGATCAAACGTTGGTACAAAGATAAACAATTATATGCAAATTTCCAGTAGTGACAAAATGGTAAACAAGCAAACATACAGTTTTATCATTGGAACGATGGTAAACAATTCATCGAATAGTTCTATAATTAGAACAATGGTAAAGGAGTAGAAACCATTTTCAAGATTGTCAGGAATAAATGATAAAAAAGACAAATGGTCAAATATTGGTAAAATTGTAAAGAATTTAACAAACATTTAAAATAATGCGCATTGGTTAACTAGTAAACAAAAACTTTCGAAATTTTCTCATAGGGTATAGAAATACACAGAAACAATGGAAAAGTTAAACTAAGAGTTCTAAAAATGATAATGTGGTAAACAAATAACAAATATTTAAGTAGATAAACAGTTAGAACTTTAGCGCATTTTTAAACAATAAACGAACTCTTTAACTATTACCATATAGGTAAATAACCTAGTAAATAGATCAAACGTTGGTACAATGATAAACAATTATATGCAAATTTCCAGTAGTGACAAAATGGTAAACAAGCAAACATACAGTTTCATCATTGGAACGATGGTAAACAATTTATCCAATAGTTCTATAATTAGAACAATGGTAAGGGGAGGAGAAACCACTTTCAAGATTGTCAGGAATAAATGATAAAAAAAGACAAAAGGTCAAATATTGGTAAAATTGTAAAGAATTTAACAAAGATTTCAAATAATGCGCATTGGTAAACTAGTTAACAAAAACTTTCGAAATTTTCTCATAAGGTATAGAAATACACAGAAACAATGGAAAAATTAAACCAAGAGTTCTAATAATGATAATGTGGTAAACAAATAACAAGTATTTAATACTTTGACAGAATGATAAAAGGATATCAAGCAGTTCTAAGGTTGGTATAATAATAAAGAATTAAATATACAGTAAGAACAAAACATAAAAGGTACGGAAATCCAAAGAATAGTTCCAGTATTGACACCATCGAAAAATGTTAAATGTGAAGGCAAACTGTTACAATATTGGAACTATAGTACAGAATTAGAGAAAGAATTTCACTGTTAGCAGAGTGGTTAACAAGTACCATAGGTTCAGAAAATAGCAAAATATTAAGAAGCTAAACAAATTGTGCCAACATTGACACAATGTTAAGAAAATAAATAAACAATTACAACGTTGGCACATTTTAAATAATTAAACAAACAAGTAGAATTTAGGAAGAATGGAAAACAAGTAAGCAAACAGTTCCAAAATTGCCCCCTACCCTCTCCTCAAAATGAAATGAAATTTCGAGCTAACTTTTTGTCATCTCGCCCCTGATGGAAGTGTTTAGAGTAGAAACATATTAAAGCGACTTTCTCATTTCGATTTTTAGTCGAAGGCTGTCGAATCAGTATTGAGACTGGGGTTTAATTGCTGATTCTACTGCCTTCCCCCTCCTCATCGCATAAATCTCTTAAAATTTACAACCTACCGATCCTATGACGTCACATACAAAAAATCTCTCTCTCTCAGTTCTCCGTTTTTGCTCTTCGCTAAAGGTTAACATTATTTGTGTTTACGTAATCAATAATTTAAAAGATCCTTTACAAAACCTAATTAATTAATGTTGACGTTTCATTGTTTTTCAGTGTAAGCACACTCACATTTAACTGTATCAATTTCAATATTCCTTTATTGTGAACACAATCATAATTTCTTGTGATCATAGATATTATGTTCTAACTCGTATCAATTTTATAGAACCGGAAGATGGGTAATGCACCCGAAACGTGGTTATAATTAAATGAAAACTGTTACCTGTCTCATTTTCGGATTCATCCTTAACTTAATAATAAGACTCCTTAGAAGCAAACCGATAGAATCTCTCTCTCTCTCTCTCTCTCTCTATATATATATATATATATATATATATATATATATATATATATATATATATATATATATATATATATATATATGAGAAAGTGAAATTTGACGTAAATGAGCTGTATGGATTGCCTTCACTGTTCCGATCTTTGCTCTCTTTGATCCTTGTCTTCTTCCAATATCATTTTCTCTTGCCTTTAAAAAACTCCTGTTTATTGTCCTATTACTCATTTACATCAAATTTCTCTTCTCTTGCATGTTTATATTGTTATTTGTTCTGCAATACAAGGCTTCTGCATCTTTCTTTCTGTCTTAAAAAAAGGTTGTTGATAGACATAAATTAAATATGGCGAAAGCTCTGTGCTGGTTGTTACCACCTACACAACTTGTATTTGCTTTATATATATATATATATATATATATATATATATATATATATATATATATATATATACATACAGTGAGGTGAAACAAATATTTGCACCACGATATTTTATCCAAAATATATGTTTTATCAAACACCTATATTATTAATTCATAATTCTATATTACATTTAAGAGTAACGCAAATAACATTCCTCAAATATTGGTGGCAGTATACAAAGAAAAGCAATATAAGGATGAAAATAACTATTTGGACACTAGAGAGAGAGGCATAATATTTAGTTGAACTAACACCATTTGCTAAAAGTTCCATGGAGTTTTTTTTAAGAAAACGAGCAAGTACTACCGAAATTGTCTTGTAAAATTTGCTTACTTCTCTTTGCATATGTGTAGTTTTCAATTGAATAAGATTTGCAGGTTTCTTTTGCAGCAGAATTCCTTCATTATTCGAACCATATTTTCGATCTGTAGAGACAGCATAACATTAATATTGCTTTACAAGACCTAGTCCCGTGTTACTTTTGCCGTGTGCTTAAAATAGTCTTTCTGGAACATCAAATCATCTGCATCCTTAACTTATCCACAGTTATCACAATGTTATTGACCAATATTTACCTTTACTTGGCTCCATTCATTGTTTTATAGAATATATAAACAACACTTTGTCCATTAAAGGAAAAACAATATAGAGATTGTGTTTTCCCAAACATAGTCGGTTCGAATACAGTGCTAAATATGACGAGCTTCATTCAGGCCAAAGAATTCAATTTTGTTCCCATCACACGAAAGGATATTCATCCAACATTGATCAGTTTTCTCTGTGCTCCTGAGAAAAGTTCTGTCATCTATAAATTGAATCTTGTTCAGAAAATGGGTCTCGTGTAATGATGAATATCTGAGATTTTATCTATTTAGTTCATTATTAATTATTTGTTGTTTCGTAACTAATGTACCAATCGTACCCAGAGGTTCTTGCAGTTCCACATCAGTTATCATCGACTTTTTATACCGATCTCAGCATCGTCTACAGGCATATTGAGATCTTTTCCACGCGACTTCATTACGATGAAGTCTTTTATTATTTTAGCAATAAAACCTAAAATACTCTGTACTACTCAATTCTCTTCCAAAACTGAATTAATAGTAAAAAATTAACGAACAATTACAAAATTGGAACTATAGCAAACAACTAAGTGCAAAGAGTTAAGCTATTGGCAGATTGGTAAAAAAAGTAACCGATTCAGAAAATGGCAGAAATGGAAAAGAGAGAAAAGAAAAAAGAAGAAAAGTTTAGGAAAGAAAAGGGATATAAGATAAATGGCAGAATAAAAGAGCATATAGAAAAAAGGAGATAAAACAAATGGAATTTTTGAATGTGTAGAAAAGAAAGAGAGAGAGAAGAGAAAAGGAGGAATGCGAAATGAGTCTGAAAAAAACAATACCCAAGTAAAATATTGTTGGTACATAACAAATAACTCTAAATCTTTGTAGAGCACTCTAGAATAAAAAAGAATTGAAAATAGGCTAATTAAAAAAAATATTATTCCTGAATGTCTAAATAATTATTCTCAGCTTTATTTTGTATTTTCGCCAATAAAATATAATAACCTCATTTTGGCTTCAAATCACGGTGTAAGATTTTTCATCTTTCGCGAAGAGTG
Source organism: Ceratothoa steindachneri (assembly GCA_963969495.1). NCBI lineage: Eukaryota > Metazoa > Arthropoda > Malacostraca > Isopoda > Cymothoidae > Ceratothoa > Ceratothoa steindachneri. The sequence goes on from OZ018332.1 coordinate 109,446,646, forward strand.
CTTTTATACCCTATTTAACTTATATATATATTAATTAATGACAATAACGTCCATGTCAATCTAGTTAGGTAAAGGTAATAGCAATAAGTCCTTAATCAGCTAAAAAAGTCTCTTAGAGTTCCTTAAACCTCTTTAGGAGAGGCACCCATACTAGTCACCAACCATCCATTTTTATAATACGAGAAATGTCAAGTACGATACATCGAGCCTAAATAAGCCTGGGATTTACATTACGAATAGTTATAGTCATAAATTATTGAGGATCTAAGCAGCATTGGCCCTTTGTATTAAAATAGATTAACCAACTGTACCCAAGTATAAAATCACCAAGAAAAAATAAGATAATAACTGCATCCTCTTCCTAGACCTACAAATAACTCGCACACCTGACAGTTTCTACTCATCAATTTACAATAAACCCACATATACTGGCTCCATTTACATTTTTCCAGTTACTCTGCAACCAATTTATACTAAATTCCATTAAGACTTTTTTTTTCCCGTGTATTTTACCTCGCCTCCACCTAATTACATCGTTCAAAACGGAAACCCTCTAACCCTATTCGACCGAACTCTTCAAACTTTTTTAATACAAAGTTCAAATCGAAAGTCCTTTCATACAACGTTTTTAAAGAGAAGTCATTCATATCCCTGCCTTATATAGGATCTCTCAACTCCAATTTTTTATCTAAAATCTCACCTATCCTTAAACCCCCTTTCTGCGCTACTAACTATCAACCCGTATTTCAAATCCCACACAAATCACTACCCCACTTTAATAACAAAGACTAAACTCCAACTCTGCTTAGGTACTTAATTATTTATTATTACAACTGATTGCAATGTAAATCCTAGATTTATTTAGGTCTGACCCAGAGCGTTTTACATGCTCGTGTTAGCGCACACCTTTGGATAATTCATAGAACTGAAACCCCCATTAACAATCCAGAAACTTCTACTATCAGATTATATTAACCAACCAAATATCCAGGCCATACATCCTTATTTGATTATATTTCAATCAAAGGCACAACCAAGACGTAAAACCAACTAAGAACACTTGAATCGCTTTACATTATATTTACAAATCCGATGCTAAACTCAGATACTACTTCCGTTCATTTACTATTTTTGCATATGTGAAAAAACAACTTTTTAGGTAAATCAATAGGCTTAAAGAGTATAGAATTTCTTACAAGTAGGTTTAAAATTTTACTTTCAAGTCAGTGCGAGTTTCTCAAACTCTCTGCCTACAAATTTGAAGTGCATCCTTAGTAACCAAATAGCCATTTGTCCCCTTTTTGCTCCCTGCTCTTTATTAGCTATTTATCATTCCTTTAACAAAGATTTAAAACAAATCTTAAAAAAACAATCCTGACCTCCTTCAACGTTTTAAACCTATTAACCATCCCTTTCTCGTATATATGAATTGCCGAAACCCATTAAAATTGAAATCCCCCTCCATCTTATTATATTGTACATACTGGCTCTCTAAATGGCTGGCGATTTACTTTGTTGTGCATTGGAGTTAACGTCATCTTCTCACATAATTCATTCCTTCGATTTTATTGAGAAATTTAGAAATATCAAAATTAAAACTAGTCGCCGTGTTAGTTTTAGTGTAGAAAGCCTTTTTACTAATGTTTCTATTGATGGAGCACTTCACGTTCTACATAAAACAAATATTGTCAAACTACTTACACTTTATGTTAATGATAATGTATTTAACAATGAACTGGATTTTTTTCAAAAGAAATGAGTCCTTAGTATGGACAACCCGTTCTCCCCTATTCTTTGTCACCAGTTCATGGAACAATGTGACACCACTATACTCAACCTTATTAAGCCAAACACTAACTTCGTATGGTATAGCTATGTAGATGAAGTAATTTCAACAAGCCCTTAAACAACCATAGGCTCTTTTGATACTTTTTAAAAAGCTTAAAGTCTCGCTCCCAAGATGAAATTCAAAGTTGAATGGGAAAAGACAATTGTATAACTTTCCTTATGTAAAATTCTTTAGAATTTACCATCATAAATATCTTACTATATACCGTAAGCGTACTAATTCTAATTGATATATTCACTTTTTCTTACTGTCACGATGTTAAATTGAAAAAGAACCATTGCTATCTTTGTTTTTAACATTGTCTTGAATTTGTGTTTTCTTCACGATAAAATTATTTACATAACTTACACGTTTATATAATTATAATATCCATTATATTTTATTGATGAAAGCTTATCTATAATCTTTGTCAATATTCTACTAATACTAGTACAAAATTTTACCTTACTTAAAAAATTAAACTCAATTATATACCTAGCCTGACAGCATTCAAATAGCCTTCAACTATCAGGAAATCTTTCCCTACCACAAAACCCCAAGCGCAGAACAACGATACTGGTGTAACCTAATCCCGTGTAAAGGGACTAACTCTCCTTTATTCTACATTGGAGAAACGGGGAGGTCATTTGATAAGCACCTTTATGAACACAGAGGAAATAAGAGAGAAAAAGTAATGCATCAAGTCTTTTAATTTATGTCACAAACGCTAACCATGTTATAGTTTTCTCCCCAGCCAACTAAATTACAATTTTAACGATTTTAATAAAAGGAAGATCATTGAATCATTGTTAAGTAAATAAATTCCGAATTTCAATCTCGCAGGAGGGAAGTTTAAATGTAACTCCAAATTGTAAACCTAATTCTAAAAGATGTTGTTATGTCCTTAAATTAACGCCCCTAGATTAATGTTGGTAAATCTATTGCTCGATATTCATATGATTTGAGAGTTTTGTCAGTTTTTCTCAGTACACGGCTGAAGTTGATAGGATAATATAGAAAATTGTCCCTCCTGAATAAACTTTATGACCTTATACAGTGTTTTACTTTCTACACATGAACAGACACACACACACACACACACACACACATATATATATATATATATATATATATATATATATATATATATATATATATATATATATATATATATATATATATGTATATATATATATATATATATATATATATATATATATATATACACACTTTGCAAGAAGGAATATTGTTTAATTAATAGGGAATCCTCCTCGATCTGATTAGCTTAGAAAGATTTCCAGTAGTAGTGCTAATATGCTAAAAATTCTTGTAAAACTAACCAGAACTATTCTATAGGAAATAGTAGACAATCTCAAAGAGGCATAAAGAAATCATAGCTCAGTGTGTTAGTAAATTGCTCAACCAATATGGTTTGCGATATTTTAATGCGAGAAAAATGCTGTTTTTTAAATGTCATTCAGAAAAACTTATTATGTTTACTACGAAGTATTTATATAAGGCGGATAGTTATTTAATTAATGTCCAGAGTGAGCCATTTGTTTCATCAATCACCAAGGTTTGAGGTTAGACAACGAGGCATATGAACCAAAGAAAACTTTCTTAGCCATGTTACGGAGTGCCTCAATATAGTGGTGTTGAATAGCTTTTCTTTTCATGATAATCGACGAATTCATGTAATAGACGGAATGATGTATTAAGAATGCATCGTGATATATTTGCAAAACATCTCAACCCTTATGTTACAGTTCTTAAAATGAAGTCAAATTGGGCATCTCAGCAAGGCACTGAATCAAAGCGTAGTACCAATGACTCCAATTGCTGACGACTCCATTAGCTAGTTACGTTTTTTTGTCCCCCATTCATTTCACTCTCGCATACATTCTGTCAGCAACTTTAAGCATCGTCGGCATTTTTCAACTAATCCTAAACTGATGACAAGGGCTCAATCTTCACGCCTTCCCTCCCTAGATTCTTTTACTTCTACATATGCCTTCAACGACACCCTTTGCTCATTATTTGGATCTTTTCATCATACCTTGATATCCATGCAACCTCTTTGATCTACCTCCTTTCGCCAGAGAAGTGCTATTTGGTTTCCTGATACTATTTTTTAAGCACATATAAAAGTAATATAGCCTTGAGAGGCGCCATATGGCTGCTTACGCTCGTGATATACTACTGAGATGGCAACCACTTATATAGCATTCACTTTTGCTACTTATTCCTTCACTTTTCTTCTGAAATCTCCCTGAAACTCAAAGCCGCCGTATCCAAGCCAATAAGAAAAAAAAAACAATCTATGTATATACAAACACTCCCTAAGCTTCCTTGTCATATATTTCTCACTCTGACGCCCGGCTCTCTCACTCCCATGACCACCAATGCTGAATTCTTTGCCTTGTCTTATTGGAGCCAAAGGGGTGGTAGGTGGCAGAAGCTTCACTGCTCTCTTACATCCAGTTGGAGTGATAATTTTTAACTCTTGTCTTCCTCTCGCTCTTTTCTCTTTCTACCTCTCCCAATCTTTCTTTATCTTACCTATCATTTTAAACACCTGTCATATAATTTCATATCTTGCATGGGCAAGAGATGTGCAGTTTACTTTTGAATAATTGTCAACCCTCCCTACTCCATCATGATCAGTTTGCTTTCCCGGCCTCAAAGCTTGCAGGAAGATCTTTACCTGTATATCTTCCATACTAATGTCTCCATTAGAGATCTCTCTTAAGAAAGATTCCTCTTGATGTGCCATTGTTTTTATTGCCACCTAAATTCTTAAGTCATGCTGTGCGGCACAATATGATTTCAAACACTGTTGCTTACTTATTCCTTTAAAACTTCAGCTCCAATCCCAAGGACCCAGAAAGCTAGATCACCTGGCCCCCTCAAAAAGGGATAGTATCTTTTAGTCTACCTTCAATTCTAGACAAAGCACTGAATCCTCTCGCCTAATTGTAGTCACCCAATTATATCGCGTGTCTAATAATGGTCTGCCTAACATTATGATAGTAATTCTTAGTCTTTTAGCAGCATTTGTTTGATACTGCCGTTCATGCTATTCCTTTACCTAGTTTTTTTTTAATTCCAGTGTCTCTCTAGCCGCATATTTTACTGATTGCTTTCCTACTTATATTTTTATATTCACTGCATTTATTCATATAGTCAATGATAGATCTAGATCGGCTAATGTGCGTTTTGATTTAGCTTAAGCATAGTTTCTTGACCTCCGCAGATTGAGAATATTATAATCAATGGCATAAATTTATATCTGTGTCATACTCGGTGCCAGAGAATTGTGAACGACTTGGAGGTCTGTCAGGAAACGTGGTTTAAGATATTAGCAGTTAAAATAAAAGTTTGTTTTCTGAATCGACAAGAGGATATCTTTGCCAGTAAAAGATTGTCTATAAAGACTTAGATACCTTTGGACCGGTTGAACGATACAAAGTGAGAGATAGTTTTGAATCAAAAATTAACAGTGAAGTAAAAATGTGATCAAAATTTCGCAATATTATAACTTTAAATCAGCTTAGGACAAAAAAGAATATTATGAGCTGAGAGTATATGTAATTAACAAGACGATATATTTTTTTAAGTTAAAATACAATAATAAAGGTCAGAGTTAGGTTTATATTTTATATAGACTACTTTGTTTTGCCCATGTTTCGATAAAATAATTTTCATGAAGGGTCATAGCAGAATTTAAATCAAATTCCACTATGTTGGTATGTAGGTTAGGTTGGGTATAAGATCCATTAGATGTTAGTTTCTTTTGCTCATGTTTCGACAAAATACTATGAAAGATATGTTAGAGTGGTTTTTAAATTAAATGCAATAACTACCACAGTTTTTCTCAAATATACTTTGTTTTGAGCATATCGCTAAATATTACCTTTGCGCAATTGTTATCGGTTAAAATAACTTCTACCTATCTCTATGGCGGCATTGGATACAACTTGATTTCGGGTGTTTATTACTTTTTGCATTGTCGTTTGAGGTTATTGCGATATATTTTCAAATATCTCTCTGTATTCTTTCATCTTTAGTTGGTGAGTATTATTATTATTGAAATATAGGCCAGACAAAGTGCAAATTTAGAGTATAATCTTACAAACCTACATATGTAAATAATGTAATAAATTGTTTTTCAAGCTTGTATTCAATACTTATTGCTCTGGATATGACATTTTCTATTCCAAGTGCAAAATATTAAAGAACAAAAGAAGTAATTTTCTTTGAATATAAATCGGCTCAAAATTGAGGCAGCAAATGCAATCTCTGAGCAAAAAGATTCGAATCCCTCCTCTTTTCTTTCTACCCTTTGTGTCAATGGACTTTTCATTCCATTTTTATTATATTTCGTGGGAAGGAGAATTGATAATCTGGTTCTTTCCTATTCTATTAAGTACTTTGGGCTTGACCCGGCCCTCTACTTAACGGAAAGGAAGGGCGAATAAGCACAGCGTAACTATATCGCGGCCGACCTCGCTGTGTGTGTTTGAGCACTAATGTGACAACACGATATCAGACTGTATTTTAAGGAAGAGAAATGTCGTGCTTTATTCCTTACGAGGAACAATACAGTGGCAAAAATGTTCTTTGGAATGCATAAGACAGTAGGAGATTGTCGAAATGTGTGAGTGAAGTGTGATATATAAATGGTGGTTAGGATAAGAGAAGATCCTTTCTAGGTGTCATCCTAGTCGCTTAATAACATTACAAATATTCTCAAGGTAGATTGAAAGTTAAACCATTAACTACATTTTTAGCAGAATATGTAATGGTTGTTCCATTAAGAAGAAACGAAGTTAGCATTAAATAAAACAATGTTACTGGTGACAAATTATTGATTTCACTATTGGGTCATGTTATTTGAGGCATGGTAATTACTCGTATGTGCGAAAAATAAAACGCCTAAATGTCTGCCAAGACTTCGGCGGCACATATCCACTCGATGGTCAAAATTTTTGATGACGTCTCTGCATAGTTGCTCTTGGATCTCATCAATATGCTTTATTATCTCATTTTTCAGCTGTTGATTGTTGTTGGCTCGTTTGCATAGACCTTACTTTTGAGATGACCCTAAAGGAAGAAATCTAAAGGCGTCAAGTCACACGATCATAGTGGCTAATTGACCTCGCTGTTTCGAGAGATGATGCAATCTAGGAACTTCTCATTCAATAAAGACATTGTTGCATTCTCTGTGTGGCATTTGGGGCCGCCTTATTGAAACCACAAATCTTCGACATCCATAGAATTCAATTCAGGCCATAAAAAGTTGATTATCATGGCACGGTAACGCTCGCTGGTCACCGTAACAGAATTCTCGGAATCATTTTCGAATAAATAAGGCCCAATGATTCCGCTAGCAAAAATTGCACCCCAAACAGTGACCTTTTCTGGATGCAGTGGCTTTTCAACAATCTTCTTGGGATTTTATTAGCCCAAATGCGAGAATTCTTTCCTTTTAACGAATTCACCGAGATGAAAATGGACTTCATCACTAAAGATAATCTTTTGCAAAAAATCATCATCGGCTTGTCTTTGCTCGTGCACCCAATTGGTGAATGTACGGCGCTTTAAATGGTCAGCAGTCTTTAGTTCTTGTGTCAATTGAATTTTGTAATCGTGTAGAGACAAATCTTTTGTCAAAATTTGATGTAACGTTGTTGTGGAGAGGTGCAATGCCTGCGCGCGATGACGAATAGAGGTGTGTGGATCTTCGGTCACATTCTCGCGCACTGCAGCAATGTTTTCATCTGAACGGCGTAAACAAGCAGGCAATGGCGTTTTCATATCTGCCACCGACCCCGTTTGTTTGAATTTACGAACAATTTTCTCAATTAGACTCTCGGTTGGTCGATTATGTTGACCAAAAAAATCGCAAAGTGCCCGAAATTCGTTTCTGTTTGAACGTCCATTTTCATAATAGTCTTCGATTAAATTAACACGTTGTTCGATTGTTAATCTTTTCATATTTGAAATTGCCAAAGACTGAAGTTGTTAAATCTGGAATAAAAAGAAAAAAATCATTAGAGGCTTAAACTTAGCTCACATTTAAAATCGATCCAAGTTATTATAACACCCTTTACATTTATGTGAATTCTGGATTTCTTAACAATTTTTACCAAAATATTTGCCTAATTCTCTTCAACAAAAGCAATAAACACAAAAGTATATGGAGAAAGAAAACTATAATACATATTATATCGAAAAGTATTGATCTCTACTATTTAACTAGTTTGTTATTTAGAAAAAAGACAGCTATCCACAGCCAAAATGTACCCAAAGTCGTATATTTTAACAAACCATCAGACTTTTGGTATGATCGTCTGAATGGTTTAATGACGTCCATTGCTGCACTAGCCATTCCAAGAACTTCGACACTAAAAAAGATTTAACTTTGTATTCTTGTAAGGATCCTTGTAAGGATTTTATTCTGGAAGCTTTAATGCACATATCTATTGAAAGATCTAAGGCTAACGCAGTTAGCAATTATAGGACATTTATTCTTTTTCTTTTACCAGTCTGAGCGTCTTCTCCTTCAATTTTGTTTTTTTCTTATTCCCGAGTTCCTTCGATAAAACAACATATTCCCATTTTCTTATACCGGTTTTCTTCCTTTTCAATTATCGGTAATCATCATAGACAATATAAAAGGCAATATTTTTGTGTTTTTTCCATTCTATACATTTGCCTTTTTAGGTGTTGCTATGTGTTGTTGAGTATTTATATCCTACTCTTTCTCTCGTCATTATCTTTTCGGATATAATAAATGGAAGGTGTGATAGGCAATCAAGGTTTGTTTATCTCCATCTTTATTTAATTTATATATTTCCTCTATTCTCTTATTCTGCTAATAAAATATTTTTAAAAGGTAAATAAAATTATGGCGGGATTGGGAGAAATTTGGCCGTTATTATTATTCTCCATTTGACAGCTATGATGATGAAATTTGATTTTGCAAAAACTTTTGGAAGCACCATAATTGTTTCTTTAATAGAAAGGATGCATATTCAATAATCGAGGGGGACGAAAATAAACTGACTCTCAGTATTTTATACTAAAATTGATGGTTAAGATATAAATATATATTACACATATATATAAGGTGAACAGATACTTCAGGTTTGATAAAGTAACTTTGTATAGAAATAAAGAAAGAAGTTTAAAAACAGTTAAAGTTTAGCTATTTGGTTCATTGTTACCTTTCTTAGTTGCTTATTTGGAAGCGATTTACACAGAGGAAGATTTAGAACTTTGAAAAATTGGCTTCAATTATTTAGCGATCTCTAAATACAAAACTCAATGAGTTCGATAAATTTGGGAGACATTGTACGTACCATGTTAGGTAGATTTGTCTACGATTGTTATTAAGATATGGTTTTCCATATCACATTAATACAATTAACGATATCTGGTTTCTATCCATTTATCACAGTTGTAATACTTATCACACAATTAGCAGTTTTCCTTATTTAAACAAATCTTGTCTCTTGGTAATAGAATGATAGTTGCTCAATTTTAACCAGTAACAAAAATTCTGCTCTCTATCTTAGGCAAATTGATTTATACATCGCCCGGAATATGTTCCCTAAATTAACAAAAGGAAACTTTTGAAAATATCACTGGATAAGTATTGTTATTTAAATCCAGCTGCCAAAAATCCTATTAATTGCTAGTGAAAATGTAATATAGTTCTGATATGACTCTTTTAGAATAAATGTGCCTATTTATGCCGGATTAAATAAATCTTATCCACTTAATGAAACTTTCGAGCTTCATTCATGACTTGTTTCTCTTTCAAATTAGTTAGGTCAAGTAGATTCGTTTTTTTCAAGACGTGGTATACATATATCTTTGACACAAATTTGCATGGCCTTACCAATCTCTTTTCAAGAACATTGGGGAGTCGTTGCCTTCCTTTGTTTTAACATATTTTGTTTAAAGAAAAAACTAGAACACGGCAATTTCAATACTATTAACATTTTGGGATCAGCTCTTAGTTTAACTGTGCGAGTTCATGTGGCCTTAGAAAAGATCATAAAAGGGCAAATCGCTTTAATTACCTTTTCATTTTATAACATACTTTATTAAAAATAACTCATTTACAAAAATCTAAGTCTATTAATTAATTAATAACTAAGAATAGCACTTGAATAGAAACCATTATTTCAACTTAGTGTACTTTAATTTAGTGCTCGGATTGGTTTAAAATCATCGAAAATTTTGCGTAAAATAAAATTTATATGTTTAAAAGAACATTAAAAATTTAATACATCCAGCGGGAAAATTATAGGAAAAGCAGTTTACGAGAGGCGATGGCAATATTAATCATCTCTCGCGCTCGAATAAAAAATATATTTTCAGCCTCTTTTGCAAGAGATCAAAGGAAAGAGCCCTTCTAAAGTTAACGATGGGAGAAAAATGAGATGTGCTCTCGCGAACAAAGCAAGGGATGTTTTCGTCGCAGAGTGAAATTGCCGTGTTTAATGCCCACATCGATTTATATCATCTTTCTTCATATTTTCTGCTAGGAAGTGGCATTACTCTGATTCCAGGAAGTATTTGTACCTCTATATAATACTAAACTAAATGTTTATAAATCTAAAGTACAGTTAGTGATAAGAAAGATTAGGGAATTAAGAACAAATAAAAATCTCTCGTTCGGAGTGTCTTTGGAAAATTCCACATGACGGTTCGGAGGATCCTTAGATCTGGTTAAAAATAACCCTGGGATGACTTTAAGGATGATGAACGATAAATTATGAAAGCAAAATGTTAATAATACTTTAAACACAATATCTACTGTGTGGCAAAATGTCTAAATGGGCAGAAATCCTTTGAAAAAGACACCTTTATTGAAAAACATTCGATTGAAAGCCTTGTGTTATATTTGCATCAGCTATTGATCTGTTAAATTTCAAAGCAACCAGTTATAAACTATGATCTAGTTGTATCGATATTTATTATCTAAGGAGTTTAGGTAACTGTATTTAAACATCAAAAATACGATTTTATTTACATTCGGAATATAAAAAATAGGTACAATCTCCTCACTTACTTTTTCTCTTTCATTGTTCTCCTTACCTCGGATTCGCTAACTAGATTTTCCTTATATTTATATAAAAAATATTATTTAATCCAGTTTGAGGTTCCTATTCAGAATTAGTCGAAAGAAAATCAATGTTTAGATATTCGTATGAGTTTACCTCATATTCGACCCGAATCGCGATTCCTTTCGGCAACTACTTACAGCAAATTTGGCTAACTTTGCTTAACGTAAAATATTAGTTCCGATTAGCTCCAAAAAAATTCTGTTTTAATTTTATTTATTCACCTATTTTTCTACATATAATTCACATTTTTCCCATGCATGACCTGGGCTAAAGAGCGTTATATGCCTCTTCAAATAAGGCCAAGAGTATGCGAAAATAGAACCAATTTTATCGTTGCCCTGCTGTTCGCAGTCATGAGGACGGATTTTTGATGTAGCTCAGGCCACCATGCTGCAGCTGCTGAAATCTAGAGGATCGGCGGCTATATATCTACAACACATTTTCACTTCATCTATCTTCACTCTTTCTGCACTATTTCTCCTTACAACGGTTTTGCATGGGATGTCCTCATTGGTATTCGCGTTAATTTAACAAAGATCGCGGCGCTTTGATGTCTTTAGAAATAAAAATTCAACCCGCTTTCATTCCACTCCCTCATTTGTAATGCAGGCTTCAACGTTAAAACATCTGCTATTTGCTCTTCAGAACAATACATTCAGGCATTTAATGAGGACTTCAACAGCCACTTCCACATAAATAAACCTGTTTCCTATTGATATATGAGTGCAAAGTATACATCCGCATACGAAGAATTTTGTTCAGAAAGTAAAGCGACGTATATACAGTACTTTTAATCTTATAAAATATACAGACGTATTCACAGTAATTTATGGATATAAAGTATGCATACGGATGAGCAGTATTGCATTTAAATACATTACATAGTATTTTATGATAGAAAGCCATTGACGTATTTTTATTCAACATCGTCTAAAGCATACCTTAACATCTCAGTTATTGTAGGCATATAAATTATACAGAGGTATGAGTATAGGTTGTATTCAATCATGTATAAAATACATGTTAGCGTATGATATGCCGTCAAGTAATGAGGTTTCAACAGCATCTAGAGCATACACAAACGTTTTTGCTTTTATCGCAGGCATGTGAAACATACCTAAGCACACGGAGTATTCTATACATTGGGAGTATACAGAAGATTGCATGGTATTATATACATTTATATACAGTATACAAACCTATATATTATATCAAACATTATGTTTCGTCGGCAGATGCTTATGTTCACTTTATCTAAATCTATCTTTATCTCATTATGGTTGAATGGTATGAGATTAAAAGACCTTGCATGACTTCTCGGTTTCTAAATCGCAGGTATTTGAAGGTGGGGGAAGTTACACAAATTCTGCATCTTTTAGACATTTTCACTTCCCCTGATATCACTACTTCAATTCAGAGCCTCTTTTTTTTCAAAACCTTTTCTTGCTAGATACCACCTTGGTTAAGGCTTAAAAATAAATAATCCTCAACCCCCCCTCGAATCATAGACCTCTGATTATGTCTGTAAATTACTTTATGTACAGTCCATTCTTTTGGATTTCTTCTAACTATACCACTATGTTAACAAACTCCTTTCAATATTTTTTGTTGTTGTTCCCGTTGATTGCGGCGTAACTAAAAAATATATGCCTCCATCCTTCCTAGAATGGCAAGACGCCTTTCCTCTCTCTGCTGCTTAGTAAAAGGAATTGAAGATGTGATTTTTGATATATTATTGTTCAATTTTCGGTCTTCCATAATTCTAGAAATTCTTGTTAAGGGTTTAAAATGCTTTGTCTCACTCCTATATTGAGGAAATGGGAGGCTTTAATAGGCTTAATATTCTCGTCTCAATCTTTTCTTCGTGTTTAATTTTTCTTCTTTTTCCGTTTCATTTTTGGTTGATTTTTTATCTATTTCATCAAAGGCAAAATCTCTCACAGCAAAATTTCAGTCAGGAAAGAAATTGGAATGTTAGTCTTTATATCGACCGATGTCCTGTTGGATGGGCTTCAAAGCAATTTTCTTATTTTATAAGGCTCCATAACGTAGTATGGGTTTGTGCTATTTAAAGATTGGTGCTTATGTGTACAAACATGTGCTTCTGGGTATAATATACTCACACCCACCGCTCTTCTTGGCGGGCATACGTGTCTTCACTTAACGGGCAGACCCCTCTAGCAGAGGTGTGGAAGCGGGTCTAAAGGATTCGAGGCAAGTTTTCACAGGACCTGTCTCCCATTCTTTAGGAGAATGAGACCGCAATCATGGACCCCGCCTTCTCTAGCAGGGGTCCGCGATCTCCGACAGCATTCATTGTGCGTCGTGATGTCGTGGAAGGCCGCTGACTGGAGTTTACCTACAGAGGTGGAGAACTCTTCAGCGACAGGTTTACTCTGAGCGAGTTGCGTTCCGCTCTCACTTCGTGCGCGGACACCACTCTTAGTCCAGACGATGTCCCGTACGCGATGCTTCGACACCTGGGTGCGCGTTTCTAGAGGGAGTATCATTCCATATTCCCGGCGAACCGCTACTGTTCTTGCTTTTTGCAAACGGAGGAGAGATCACGGTACTTCGGCCGGTTTCCGCCAATCTTTCTAACCTCTTGCGTATGCAATTTGATAGCGATTGCCATCTGTCTTGTTCACAGTGGAGCTTCCGAAAGTTGCACTCTACGTCGGATGCTCTGCTCCGACTGGAAAATGCCGTCTGCGAGGTCTTCTTTCGTAGACAGTACTACGGCACGGTGTTTTTTGATCTAGAGAAGTCCTATGATACCACATTGAATTACGGTATCATGCAAACTATCCTCATGATGGGGGCGAGAGGACGCCTCCCAATGTTTATATCTGAATTTTTGCGAGATCGGCGATTACGCGTACAAGTGGGGGGAGCCCTTTCCGGCCCAATAGGGCAGAAAGACGGTGTCCTGCAGGGAAGTGTACTCAGTGTCACCCTTTTTGCCCTGAGCATTAATGGCACCACCTCAGTGCTGCCGGAAGAGGTTTTCTCTACGATCTACCGTAGCAAACTTTCGATCTCTTTTGGCGCCGCGTAGATACCAACTCTCGAGCATCGACTCCAACAGGTATTGAACCGCCTCTCTCACTAATCTGAAGCAAACAGGTCTTGGTTTTCCTTGGCCAATGCTAAGCTGGTGCATTTCTGCCGCTTTCCGCGGCTCTACTCTGACTCAGACTTATTTCTCAAGGGAGTGTGCCTGAAAGTGGTTGACCCGCATCTTTCCTTAGGCTTGTAAGTAACTTACTCCTCACCTGGGAGGCTTATATTCGCAGCCTTGGAGTCTCTTGTACTCGCGCCATGGATATTCTTCGTTTTTTGACGTTCAGTGCCCGGGGCAATGATAGGGCTACTGCCTTACTCTTTTATCGATCCTTTGTTTATTCAAAGCTAGACTACAGATACCAGTTTTATGCATCCGCATCTGGGCGTGTATTGTGAAAGGTGGACTCGATCCATCACACCAGCCTTCGCCTGACGACGGGTGCCTTCCACACTTACCCCATTAAGAGCCTACATGTCGATGCTGGTGAGATGCCACTCGTTCTGCGCCGTGCACATTGCATTATTCAACTGTACGCGCGAAACTCAGTCGCCAACAGCTCTCACTGAGTCAGCAGCTCATCTCGACGGTGCCTATGCCACCAAGAGACGCCAGTCATGCGCTAAGCTCTATGAATTTAGGGCTAGAAAACTCCTTCGAGAGCTAGGTCTAGCTCTCTGGCCTGTGGCGCACCTGGCTCTGCCCAGGACGCCACCCTTTAGGGTACCACCTTTGAATATTTGTCGCAATGCCTCTGCTCCCAAAGCTTCAATAGCGCCAGGAGTATTGCGCTCAACCTTTTTGGATCACACTTCATGTAACGCTGGCGTTGTTTCTGTTTTCATGGCCCAGCTGGTTGCAATACACAGCTTGTTATGGGAGAAAATGCAACGTGCCTGGTTCAGAGACCGGATTGTGATTTATAACGACTCACAAAGCGCCCTGAGAGCTCTCGGAAGCATCACAATCTCCGCTTCCCTTGGGTTGCGATATTCGTGACGCCACTACAGTTGTAGCGAGCCTGGCGGATACTAGATTATCTTTTGCTGAGTTCATGGACATTTATGAATTGAGGGGAATAAGCGCGCCGATGATAGTGCCAAAGAGTCCGCGAGACTTGAGAGACAAGACAAGCATTCCGCTTTTCCTCACGCCAATTAAATGGCACGAATACAAGCAGCTTTTCGTGTTGCTTGGCAAAGAAGATGAAAGACAGTATAGGGAACTTAGAGTTGCATGCCATTGCGCCCCGACTGTTCCCATGGACCTAGCCTCCAAATGCTGCAACGGCTTCAGGTTTCTTTTTGTCGTCTCCGAATTGGACACTATCGCGGGATGCACCGCCATTTAATGGAGCGCTCGCCTGCACCTAATGGATGACTGGGTTGTCCCCCAGACCGCTCGGCACATTCTTGTTGAATGTCTCAGTCTAGGCGATATTCGCGCACGTTACATGTCCCGGTACCGAGACGAAGAGTCACTACCACTTGTCCTTTGCACGCAGGACAGGTTCGCCACATGGACTTATGGACTTTACGACTTTTGGGGGGAGGCTGGCCTCCTCCCCTTTATTTGACTGGGTTTTTTATTGGTTTTTTTTGTAGGTCGCATGTTGCTACGCCGTGGTGGGGGAGGGGGTCCTACCCCTGACGCCGGAGCGCGCTTCCTTCTTGGCTTTTTGCTTTGTTTTCTTGTTGTTGATACCTTTTTACCCTTTGTCATATTTTATCCTTTTTATTTGTTATTTACTTATTGTTATTTGTTTTGGGGGTTATTTTTTAATATAGCTTAGTAGTAATCTGTGTTGTGTACGGTGACTTAGGCCCAAATAGGCAATGGCAAGATGGGCTTCCAAAAATTAAAAAAACAAAACCAAAAAACTCTTTAGGAGATATCTTTTACAGAGGCTTGCTTCTAGGGCCATGTCCTTTAAATTCCTCCCGGTGTAAATAATATCGCATTCTCAAAATTCGGCAAAATTGTTACAAAGAATTAATTTTTCACATAATTTTATTTTAAGATATATTTAAATAGAATTACATAAATTACATTTTAGACAATAATCCTAAATTCCTTCTTACATGCCTTATAATCACACTCTTCTAACCAATTTTTGTGGGCATTTGTCACCTAAATTGCGCTTTTTAGGTTCACCAAAAATATTCGTAGCTTCCTTTTCGTTTTGCTTCCTTTTAATCATCGATCTTTAATCTCTTTCTAATTGTTCTAGTTAATATTTTTTTAACTTGAACTTTCATTGAACTCCTTAACAATTTTAGATGTTCTTCGGCGATTCTGTAATGAAGCTCAAACGATAGAAATGTGTCTTATTAAAGTGTTGTAGACGTTTTCTGCCTTTTCTCTTCCTTTATACAAAAGTTTTTGTAAAAAAACCCGTTTCATAGTTTTTTGAACAGCATATTTTGAACATTTTTTTTCATCAATTTCAACTCGTGATAAACCTATAGTTCTTAATTTAAGTTGAGGTGTAATAAATATTGGTTAAATTCTGATTTTAAAAACATACCATTTTATTAATTACACACCATTTAGCCAAAATACAATATAATTCAAACATCTCCTTACATCGGAGTTTGGGCTTTGCAGGCAGACCGAGTAACTTCTTTTTAATCTTCTCTTTTTGTAATCGTAATCTTTATTTTCTTCCAAAATTATATTAATAAATCACGTCTTTAAATATTTCTTCGTATATAATACTTTCGAATTTATTTTATTCAAACCTTTCTCATATTCCTTCTTTTATCATTGACTGAAAAGTATAAAGTGAGAAAAAACGGTAGTTTTATAAATTACTTGTCGAAAAGCTTTGAAAATACAAAAAACATTTCTAATAAATGCTTTTTCAAACACTAAAACAACTCAGAAATAACTTTGCTAAGAGCTTGGAATATACCCAAAACTAGCCGTGCGCTCTAATTTTTCGATCTAAACAAACTCCAAAAGAGAACTTTGATAAAATCATTCAATATACCAACATCCATCCTTCTCTACGGCTTATCCCGCTTTAGCACCCTTTGTTTCTAGTACATATCTACAGTAATTTACTCTTAGTCTAGGTTTTTCAGATCCATCCCTATTGTCTAGTCCTAAAGGCAATAAAAAGCATTTATTAAAATTCTTTTGATATACGGAATAAACAATCCTGAGCTTTTTTCCATCTTAATGTCTTTTTATATATTAAACATATTTTAGAATCAGTCATGTCTTAATTTTAATACATTTTATGAACTTTACGATTTGCAATTATTTTTGTTTCAAAAATCCAAAACATTCGATAATCATAATTCATCATCATCGTCATCATCCGCCTGGTAGATAATGCTTATCTGTCAGTTGACTTACTCGTCAGAAACACCTTCATTCTGCTCTGTCATCTTATCTTGTTTGCTCCTTAATGTCTGTGTTTTTAAAGTTTATTCACTGATTCAGCCCAGGGAGTTTTTCGCACCACCGGCCGACTTAAGGGCTGCCGGGGACTGTGGCCATTTTGTTTGAGTACCTCATGCATTTCTTGAGCACAACTAAATACCCCAGTGGCCTGCTAGACCTATCTTGGGAGCCACTTTTTCTGTTAGGGTATGGTCCATTAGCCTTCGGATGCATCATGGATGTGACCGCAAGGCAGCGGTGGTAAAAGGGCTTATTTAAAAGCGGCCTCATCTCGCCTTAACATAGTGTCGTCATAGGACTCATGGGGATTTTGTTTAAGGTATGGGTTACCAGTCCATACTTCTCTCCTTCCTGCTGACACTACTGCTGTTTGCTTATTTCACAGCTACCCATCATATCTGATGGATGTTCCACAATTCGCCACCCGTGGACGCGCTAGGTAGCCTGCAGCTCTGCCCCTGAATATACTGTTGAATATATTTAGGAGCGGGGAGTGACGGGTAAACATAATTGTTTTTTTGAACTCTAAATGAACCCTTACTCTATGTAATAATAAGTGGTGAAGCCTATCTTCATGTCTTCTAATAATACTGTAAAACAAATTTTAGTGTCAAGTAAAAGGTCATAGATCTCATGTGCATTATATTGTGAAATTGAGTGTACTGAATTTGAATTTGCTAAAAAAATTGCCCATTGCGTAACAATTTTTTTAAATTGCCGATTTAATATTTATGCAATTGATACCGATTTCCACGATACCATAAATGTATTTCGCTCCCAAAGTAAGATTAAATCTGTCGATTGTAATTAATTCATGAATATAAGATGAATCAGCATGTTTGTTAGCATTATATAATCTATTAACCTACATTTTATTATTCACTTCTTCGTTTGTAAGACGTCTAAGATGTGTCACGCTTCAAGTTCCAGCAGAAGTCAGCCAGCATTGCTAGCAGGGCTCTATTTTCCCTTATACCTGTTTTCCATTAAAGCTATATTTTGATGGACCCTCTCTCCATGTTCATCACTCACATCTCCTGCATTCTCTGGGAAAAGAGACAGATAAGAATGAGGAAAGTGTATCTCCACTCACATATTGCATCCGAGATCTTGGTAGCACTTGATCATGCTTTATAACTTTTAGAGTTGTCAGTTTCGGCCCAATCCTGTTTGTATTCAATTCTTTGGGAATCATCAATTATTTAAAGTAAGTAAGATGGTAATTTAGGAGAAACTGGAGAGTCGCAGAAAGAGACATATATTACTCGTATATTCGTGATTTAGGCAAAAATAGCCCTTGAAACGGTTATTCTCATTTCCGGTTTTTTTTTCATTGCTGTACATTGTAATTTACTGTTTGCTTATGTAAAGAGAATTCGCGAAGCTACTCCATTTGCCCTGTAATAGTTTACTCTTGATATTTTTTTCAGATCCATTCTTATTTTCTAGGCCTAAACGCATAAAAAAAACCCATTTGAATTATTTTGAAATACTGAAAAAACAATCATCAAAGCTCTTTTTTATTCATTCAAATTTTCTTACATAATTTCATTTTCCTTTATTCGTTTTTAGGGGCAAGTAGCTATTTACTTCTGCTAAATATTAAATTAGAAAATCTATTTTAGAAAGAACTTCAATAAAACATTTGAATATCCAAATAAAGAAACAAAACAAACAGCCTTACCTTAATTTTAATCAATTTTCTGAACTTTATCCTTTGTACTTCGATTTGGTTTAAAAAATTCCAAAACATTTGATAATCAGATTTTTTTCTAAACTTTACCATTTGCTGTTTGTCAATTTGTACATACAAACTCTAACGGAACTCTTTGAAATAAGTTTAATAAAAGCTTAAATATACAAAGGTTATCCATAACACTATATATTCCATTGTTTTTTGTCATCGTCGAAGTTCTGCGTGCGACGCGCAAGCTCCTCCTAAAAAATGATAAAATTAATTTAGATCAGCTTCGAGAATAAAACAACGAATCAGGAGGATCTCTGAGCAGCAGGAGGCCCCAGAGGTGTTGGACATTGGCCCATCAACGTGTGGACACGCCCTGTTCCTTCGCCAACTCCTGACCCACTGGCTTGTGGATGTCCTTGACTGGACAAAGACTTTTGGAGTCAATCCCTAATGAAAAATCTGCTGTGGCTACCCGCACTAGGCAAGCGTTATTAGACCGACGACTCGGAAGTCTCCTGCAACACTCCACAATGGCTTGTCGTCTTGGACCACTTGGCCACTAACCCAAGTATGAAGTGCCAAGATTGGGCTGAGGAATGCACACCCCCTTCCCACTCTAAGAATGTTTTAGGCAAGTTTCTCTCTATGACCAACTTATTCTTTTAAAGGGCATAAGGTGACATCATCTCCGAAATCGAAAAACAACTAACTACTACTAAAATTAAGAGAAAAAATATTATTATTATTCATTTGATAAAAAAAATCGCGTTGTTAGAATATTGTGTTAGAAATTTATAAAATATCCAAACATATTAGCAAAATACACATTATTATTATATATATTTATTTATGGATAATACAATAATTTCTAAATAGTTTTTTTTAATATTTTAAATATATAAATCTATGAAGGATGTATTATAATTATGGCCAAGGGAATATGATGTGGTAGCATATTTGTTAAGCTTGAGTGAAAGAAAGAAATACAGGTTTGTTTTATTTCTTTTTCGTTCTTCCACTTATGTCTACTTCTTTCTACGTTCTCGTTTCGCTATGTTGTTTATATTCCATCTCCTTAAGCTGTATGTGCATATATGCACATATAGGTGAGAGCGTATATCTGTGTGTTTTACATGTGATCCTTGCTTGTCCTCCTGTATCAATGAATTACTTGATTCCCCTCACTTAATTACCTTATGAAAACATAATTAAGCTTATTGGGTTGGATGATTAATCCAAAGAGAATCTGCTGATGTCACTTAATGGAAGTAATTTACTCAAAATTACTTTCATTATTTCTCCAACGAAGCTGTAATTGAAGGAATTTTTGCTGCTAATTACGCGTAATTAATGTAATTTGAATATGGCTTACTTGCTATTCTTGAGGATGATTGAATTCCCTTTATCTTATGCCAAGTAAATGTTCTGAACATGAATAGAAGCACTTTCGGGATGCAATGTAATTTGAACTCTTAACTGGCCCTCTTGCTTTACGTTTAAGGATGACTTCCCAGGTTAATACTAAGTACCAATTCCTAAAGTTGAAATATATTCTCGTAATTAAGATTTAAAAAATATTTTTGATTACTTTTTTATGATGCCGCAACCAGTTTTGTTCACTACGCATTCAAATCAAACTGTCTTTCTGGTATTTTCTTTTCTTTTTTCAGGAATGGATCTTGAAGCCTTGTTGGCCTGTTATGCTACAATTCATTATCTTGTTCTCTTTCCAAAACTCAGTGTACTAAATGCACTGCACTCATTACAAGTTACGTAAAAATGTTCCTAAGTTTTGAGTTGACTCGGGCATATGCTAAAACAAATGTGAAATACACATTTGAGCAAAAAACCTATTTTCCTTTTAATTATTTTACATTTTAGTCTTTTACATATAATAAATTTATAAATAATTGTGAAACTACACTAAATGTGATAAAAGTGCATTTCACATTTTTCTTAGCATACGGCCGATTTTACAAATGTTAGCATACCTTTGCAAGTAGAGCGCTTTTTTTAAAGCAGCTCTTATTATCCCATATATAAGTGCAGTGTAAACATTAAGCTAAAACATATTTCTTTATGGAAATTGTTTTCTTTTTCAATTTCAGGCTTTAAAATAAACATACTTGGGCATACATGAGCTCTCTCTTTTTGGTGTAATGGTGTGTTTGAATATATGTGTCTGTGATGAATGATGGCATTTTGGGTTTAATCTAGGTGTCTGGTGCATATTCCATAGACTAATGAGAAAAAAATTTAAAATATTCATATAACCAGGAAATTTTCATTTGTAGGTTGGCAAACAAGCAGCGAAAGTGAATTACATAGGTGATTATATAGGAATTTACTGGTAACTAAACCTATCAGCAGAGGTCACCTTTTTTTACAAAATAGAAGTCTGGAAAACAAGCAAAACATATGATTTTTTCTATACCACTCAAAACAATAATATGTGATATTTTAACTTCATATGCCTGTTTCAAGACTTTCGCCTCACCATGTAGAACCATGAAGGGTGTGGTTGTGGCAATTTAATAAAAAATATCGCTTGTATTATATCTGCCGCAAAATCCTCTAAGTAAATTTTGAGCTATAAATCGAAACCCTCCCTGAAATCTGGAAAAGCGCAAATAGGTGATGACGTTGAGAAATAGGATAGAGGCTTCGTAATTGATTTAACTTCGAAGTTATCGTGATTTCCCCGTAATTCTGATTTAATGAACAAACGTTATTCAGGATCAAATTTGCTGTCGAAAATTATCTGATAATTTTGATTAAATTTTCTCTGGAGCAAACTGAATTTTATTTTCCTAATATTATTATCATAATAATTCGTAATAGCCTAACATTGCTATCATGGTTGCTCGCGTACTTATTAATAGAGTTTTATTAAAAAAAAGAAAGGACAAAGAAAAACACGATTATAGTAGCTGGATAATTTTTATATTAAATGGGTTTAATTAAGCCAAAGTGAACATTTACATTCCTTTGGGTAAGAAAGAATGCAAAAGGCAAACAGAAGAGGAAAATTGGGTGAACTGAAGAACAAGAGAAAATTATAAACGGTAATTTAAAGCTGTATAGCAAGTTGCATCGTTCAACAATGCTAGAGGAGACACATTTCAAAATAAGAAGGAACAAGATGCCAAGCTCTTGAGCAGAGATTACAATTGACATCAGGAATTATACAACTCTACAATGGACGCCATGTAACTATTATTTTGTCATCTAATAAGTAAAGTAAGTAAATAAAAAAATGTAACTTTAGATTAGAGTACACTGACAACAGAACACAGCGCTGAATGGCAAGCATTCTTTCCACCTGACGCGAAAAAGTGTAAGCAATATTTAAGCTAAGGCTGAGTATTGCCGGTAGGTTACTAAATGACGGCTTTCTGTAAAGCATTTGAAATTGGAATAAATACATCCTTTCATGAGATTATCGATGCAGTCCAGGAAAGAAATATCAAATTCCCAATGGGTTGATTCGACTAATACTAGACAATAAGGTTAGGTAAGGGTAATAATAAGAATTCCTTAATCCACTGGAAAAGACTCCTGGAGTTTCTCAGCCCTCTTCAGCAGCGTTATATATACGACGAGGCATCCATCCATTTCTCTAAAAAGAGAAATTTCAAGAAGTGTTTTGTATAAGTTAAAGTTTAAATTCAACAGAAAATTGGGAATGTGAATTTTCCCGTGGCTTCTTGAAATTTCTCAGGGCGTTTTCGTCGGAAACAAAATTAAATATTTCTGGAACATAATTATTGCATTTAGTGATGGATTTGACGCTCTCCCAGTTGATTGCATATGTAAAAATAAAGCAGATTGCTCACTAGGGTTGCTTACTTTGATTTGAGGTTGTTTTAAACGCTTGAAGTTCTTTTCAGGTTTGTCCATAATAAATATAGTATAATTATTACACCATATAGTCTAAACCGTACCTAATGGGAGGAGTAGTTCTTAACAGGGATGTAATGTAGCACTGAGTCATATTTATATTTGACATCTATTTTAAGTCGTTAGATGAGACGAGGGATTTAACTAAAATATTTGTTATAAGATAAGTACCTTTTGGTGGCATCTTTACAAATGCTTAAGAAATATAACAGATAGCATAATCTAGACTATGGTAGTAAAATTGTGTACATCTTTCTGTAGATTTTCAGGGAACACTATACTTAAGCCACGAAGAAACATGTTTTTTTTTAAATTGTGACTCGCGTGTTACTTTGGTAGCTATTAATCATACATATATTTATTATAGCATCTCATATTAAAAGCGACCGCTAGTTTCGAATTCATAGTTCTCTTTTCAATCTTCTCGATTTGTCTTTTATTCGCCTTTTCTTTATTGTTTAAACTGTGGATAAGTGTACCTGAAGTTCATCGGATACTGATTTTTGTTATTTTGCCAAAGGTAGAGTTAAATTAATGTAATTAAATTAATGGACCTAGGTGATAAAAGGTCGGAGAAGTAGATAGCTAGAGAGGGGGGGGGGATTAAGCTGCTTGCCAGAGTGAATTAGTGGCTAGGGGAAGCTTTGGGTACACTTGTCCCTCTGTTTTCTTTTATTGCGCTAGGCAGGACTTCATTGGAGTTAGACTGTATGATTAAATTCGGTTGCTTCTCTTGGATATAAAGGGTCTTTCAACCTGGACACTCGAGCTTTGTCAGCCGATAGTGGCCACGTTGTTAAAGCAACATCTGGCAACCTAACTCTGAACTGTTCAGTCGTACTTGGCAAGTCACGATGAAAGGTTATAGCGTTGAACAGCGTGTGCAAATCATCAAATGTTATTATCAAAATCAGTGCTCCGTTCGACAAACGTTCCGCGCATTACGTGATTTCTATCCTCGCCACAGCGACGAGGCCCATTTTCGGATGAATGGATTTGTGAACAAGCAAAATTGTCGGATTTGGGACGAAAATAATCTACATGAGATACATCAGCACCAATTGTATCCCAAAATGTCACTGTTTGGTGCGGATTTTTGTCTAACGGAATCATCGGTCCGTTTTTTTTTGAGAACGAAGATGGGGTTACAATAATTGTCAACGCCGAGACCTACAGATCGATGATAAGCAACTTCTTGTGACCTCAACTAGATTATATGCCTGATATGGATACTCACGAGATGTGGTTCCAACAGGACGGCGCTATGTGCCACACTGCGCACGCCACGATAGACATTTTGCACCATCGATTTCAGGGCAGGGTCATCTCGCGCGGCGGCGACGTCAACTGGCCACCGAGATCCTTCAATTTAACGCTATTAGACTACTTTCTTTGGAGCTACCTCAAATCGCAGGTCTATGCGAATAATTTGCAAACAGTTGATGTCCTCAAAGTCAACATAATGAACACCATCCAGCCAATTCAGCCAGATTTATGCGACAAAGTCATCGAAAATTGAGCCTCCCGAATACGTTCCACCAAGCGAAGCCGCGGTGGACATTTGAACGACGTCATGTTCAACACTTAATGAAAAAAAAGGTACTTTTAAATTTAAAAGAAATTGAGTGCATATATCACACACAACTTGTTTTATTTACATTTAAAAATCGAGCCAACTTATTGAAACACCCTTTATATAGCTTCAAGGAAGCTATATAATATAAACCAAAATTTTAGACTATGCTATAATCAAAATATACTGCTCAAATTCACACATATATATATATATATATATATATATATATATATATATAGAGAGAGAGAGAGAGAGAGAGAGAGGGAGGGTGGGGCAGAAAGATTGTCCCAATTTCAAAAGTTAATAAAAAACAAACACATGATTATACGAGAATAACTTTGTATTTACGAGTATAATAAGTACATTAAATGCCATTGTGATTCAAGGTGTTTTGAAAATTGTATCACATAAGTGACAACCGCCAATGTCGATAGAGTTTTGAAGTCTCTCTCCAAAGTTCCCCATAGCCCTTTGAACCATGTCCCGTGGAATTGCATGGATTTCCTGAGTTATTTTGCTGCCTTTAGATTTTCTACAGTTGCTAGCCGGTGTTGATACACTCGTGATTTGAGGTTCCCCCATAGAAAAAAATCATAAAGGGCTAAATCCAGGGAACGTGGGGACCACCCAATATCACCTTACAAGATGACCCGGAAACATGTCACGGAGGACCCCGAGTAAACGTCGATGTGTATGCGATGTGGCACCATCTTGTTGGAACCATAGATCATCCGGATTATGAGCAGCGAGTAACTGGACGACTTTAGGATGGAGAAACCTTTCGAGGAGTTTACAGTAACGGACCGATGTAACAGTTAATGTAACATCTTCTTCATCGAAAGAATAAGGACTCCACACCTGGAAATCACCCATGGCACACCAGATAGTAACATTCGAACTATGGAGTGGTCTTTCGTGGAGTTCACAAGGGTTATTGACTGACCAGTATCGAAAGTTCTGTTTATTAACCATCCCCGATAAATGGAAGAGCGCTTCATTACTGCAGATCAGAACAGCTGTTGGGAGGATGGTCTGGAGAATATCCCGAAACAAAGCTGTGTGGGTTTCATAATTACTCTCACTTAGCTCCTGTACAACCATCATCTTGTAGAGATACATGTGGAGAGACCTGTGTAAGATTCTGCGAACACTTCAAACGGACATGTGTAAGGCAGATGCGTGTTTTCGTGTGGAACGTCTGGGAGACTGCTGTATTGAAGGTGTCAAAGCTGCAAGATTTTCTGGCCCTGTAGCGGTCCTAAGATGGCCTGGACTTCTCTTGTTTGAAGCCGATAATGTTGGTCTAAAGTTAGAAAACCACCGATGAATTGTTATTCCATCCGGTGCAAGATCATGACGACGAAGCGCAAAGTGTCTTCGGAAGGAACGTTGCGTCGTTACCACGGACTCACAGTTCTTAAGAAACTCTTTCAAAACAAATGCATGATACTCTCCATTCCAGGCCATTGTGGGTACTAGCTGAAACGGAAAATAAATGGCATTTAATATACTCCATAGAGATACGAATTTTTTTCTTGTATTCTTCATATGTTTGTTTTTATTAACCTATGAAATCGAGGCACCCTTTCTGCCGCACACCCTATATATATATATATATATATTCTCACAGATAATTCAAAATGTTCACAGTGAGATTTTATATTTTGAAATTATAAGGGTTGGAAAACTTAAATTAGGTTGGCTATTACACAAATAGATTTAAATTTACTTTAATCAATTTTTCATGGAGATTTTATTTTCGGAGGTAACTCTATTTTTCTGGCTTGTGAGTTTCACTTTCATCTTTAGAACAGTGGCTTTCATTATGCCTTTTCATCCATGTCCGAATCGTTTTCACTGAATGATCGTCATACAAAAAGGATAAATCAAAATGGATCAAATTTACCAGAATAATTTTCAGGCTATAAAAATTTACGGTTGCCATGGTAAGCAACTGCGAAAAGTGAGTGCCATCGGGATTTTTATATGATTTAATCAATTGGTTGAAATCATATTATTTTGCCAACCCTTACTGATATCCCTCATTATTAAATAAATATTCTATATCCTTCGCTATAACAACTAAATATTATAATAGATGACTATGTTTTGCCGGGTGAAGATCTCCTCTAGCAAAAGTTTCCACCTATGAAATCCCTATTTCTTTTACATGATCAACAAAATACAGAGGTCAGAAATTAAAATATAAATATGTTACCCAAAGACGAAAATTAAGAGGAAATTTAATCGTTATATATATATATATATATATATATATATATATATATATATATATATATATATATATATATATATTTATATATATATATATATATATATATATATATATATATATATATATTTATCAGGGTTGTAGATTTTTTTAATGATAATGTAAAAGAGTATGTGGTTAATATAGTAAAATATTTTCAAAAAAATCATTATGCTGCTGCAAGATATCGCCAGGAAGATGGTCAATGTCTAGTCAGGCCCCAGGATACTAAATGGAACACTATGTAACTCTCTGAAAATATATATAAATAACTTGCCAATTTTCAAGAAGATTTGTTAAGTCAACAGGGAAATTATTGACCCTGATTTAAAGAATGAAGTGTCCAATCTTGGTCTAAAACAATTCATGAGGAACTTTTGGCTAGATCGCAACCAATAGCTAAGGCTCTAGACCAGGTGCAAAGAGACAACTGTAACAGTGCTCAAGCTGTGGATATTTTAAGAGAATTATTGGGCAGTTGACACTTAAAAACAATGAGAAAGTGAAGAAACTGGTAAGAAAAAGGTACGAACAATTTGCCACCAAGGCTCCCTTGTTAGATAACATGATTTACCCTTCACTTAAGTGGAAAATCCTCAACGAAGAAGAGGTAAATACTGCCATGGAATACGCAGGTGAGAGATTTTCATAACTTTTTCCCATCACCATGAAGTTTCAGGCGGAATCACCTTCTTTCCACTCATTCAAATTTGCTCACTGTGTGACCAAAAGCCTGTTAGCCTGTGAATAGTGGGAGTCTCATGGAGGTTTCTTGGGCAGGGATATCCTCTCAGCAGTGCGTCAACTTCTGACTGCTGTTGTGTAATCCTCTGGGGTAGAACGAGTCTTCT
The DNA here is from genome assembly GCA_963969495.1 of Ceratothoa steindachneri. Taxonomy (NCBI): domain Eukaryota; kingdom Metazoa; phylum Arthropoda; class Malacostraca; order Isopoda; family Cymothoidae; genus Ceratothoa; species Ceratothoa steindachneri. The sequence goes on from OZ018332.1 coordinate 109,474,375, forward strand.
CCCCCAATGGACTAGTGCATTCAAAATTGAGGAACCGCCTTGGCACTGAGAAGACAGAAAAACCTGTTTTTCTTTTTAAGCAATGAATAGCCACCTATCTCCTCATGTTCACAATTATGCTTAAATTTAATATTTGGTTATTTTTCATTTCTGTTTAGATAACATGTTTGTTATCAAATTTAGTTTAACCAGTTGTATTTAAGTAGAGTTCATTTATTGTATATTCTATTTCAAACAAGGTATTTCTTTTATTAAATTAAGATAATAAACATTTTATATATATTTACACTATCATGGCTATAATTACTCCAGCAGTTAAACAAAAAAAAAAATTTTTTTGTTTGATAATCAATTTAGAAATTTAACTTAAATTAAAATTACTTATAAACTGACATAACATAGAAATTAAACCTGAAATTACTGCTACAGGATATTGTTTAGCATATTTATAACCAAAAAGAATTAGCTTACTTCTGTGAATTTAAAACACATATAACTTGAATGAGTAATATGGCTCCCTGGTCCCTGAAAATAATAGTACCCAAGAAAATAGTAGAGGCAGAATCAATTAGGAGCAGTGAATCTTAAAGATCTGTGGAGTAAACAGGGAAATTAACGATCCTGATATATAGAATAAGATATCCAATCTTGAGTTAAAATTATTAAATTTAAACTGATGAAAACAATTTGTTTAATTTTTTAATTTTCAAATTAATTTAAAGCCATGATTTAAATTATTGATTAAAAATAAATAATCTTTCGCTTTAAATAAAATAAAGTCCATCATCCTCTAAGATTTTCTTCCAGCGATCAGCCATCATCCAATTCTGTCCCAGACACCAGGCTAATGGTCGGCTGGAACGTGGTTAATTATCAAGGGTAAGATACCTGAAGTTGAAACCTCTGTACTACCACGAGACATTTGCTTGACTGACTCTACATTCTCCTTCAGTATCGCAAATCTCCTTCATAGCAACTCTAGTAGAAAGTTTCCGCTTGTAACACTAGTGAATTAAAACTCGAATTCAACTTTATTCCAAACTATTTATGTCAGTTGGAGTTTACACAAAGAGAAATAAAAAGCGCAGGAACAACAGAGAACAGCGGCCTACGGAGGCTGGTACTCGAATGAGTAAAGTTAACCGAACCTAATGTAGTCGAATGAGTAAGGCTAACCTAACCTAATGTTAGTGTCGTTCCATAAAACTTTGTTGTTGACTGTAGAGATATAGGAGTTAAACAAAAAACCGTTAAGAAATTGCTAGTGTACATATATATCGAGGCCTCCCCCATGGCAAGGAGAAATAATGAAGCAATAACAAAGGCCACCTGGGCTTCTCTAAGACCCTCTAACCGGTCTCAGGTAACACACCAGAACGGACAAAATGGTAAATTTAGGAAACATATTCCTGACCTCAGCTCAGAAGGCAGGCCCTTCGAGGGTGTACTTATAAACAATCCATTAAAAATGCAAACTGTCGACCTCGTATTACGCTATCCCCCAAACCACAAGACATTAAAGTTTGAGAGAATTGATACTACACTTCAGTCGGATCAATAGGGATCGGTTTCCCGTAATTTCAAAATGCCGAGGTAAGAGAAACAACAGACACCAAAAAGGAAGACCTCCCTTAGGTCTCACCTTGCGAGTCCCCTACACCTCCCATTACTCCACAGGGGTAATTGACGTATAAAACAGGTCGACAGGAGAAAACGGGGCTTTTTCGTTTTGGTAAAGAGATAGAGAAGTCACCGGTAGAGAGTTTCACTGCAAGTAAAAAAAGACTTGCAGTCTCTTGGACAATATCACAGTTCGGCACAGTTTGAGCCTAAGGATCGTCAAAGGATGTAAACTACAAATACTCTCGACACATTTGAGGACTAAAAGATCTTCAATTGATCTTATTCTATCTAAGTTGACAAGTCCAAACTAGATAGATTTCTCATCCCAAAGAGAAACTCTATAAAGCGAGACCCAAATCGCTAGAAAAGAATATAAACATACTCCAACCTCTTCTGAAGAAGACCTTTTCAAGCTCATAAACGTCCGAGAGCCCACCCGCCTCATCAGCGTCTTTGTCTTGATTCTCTTATGCTAACTCGAAATTCCGTGTGACGATACTCGCCCACCTTTCATTCGAAATAACGCCATATAATGTGAAACCAACAAACTACACTCACGAAGCCTCCCTGGACCATATTTAACGAATTTAACATATTTAACTAATTTTGGTTGAAGTTTTTAAATTATTCTTGAACGAGTTGCGTTGGTAGTATTTGGTAAGTTAAAGAAAGAACTCCCCGTTTATTTATTCACTAGAATAAAGATTAAGAAAAGCACTCTTAGAAACCGATCCTGAAGAAATCACTGAAAGTACGAACGTACGACTAATTTTTATTAACAATAATAAAATAAAGAATATATAATCTCGGCTAACCCACGACATTGACAAATATACCTTTATCCTTCATTATTGGATGCATAGTTGCCCTTTTATACCCATTGTTATTTCCAATCTCTGTTGAATTTTGTTCAGTCCATTACTGCATCTTCCTTGCATAATAGCATATGACCTTGGTTTAGGGATTCATAGGATATCTTTAGAATGAAGGAACCTCAACAGTATATAAGTAGATAACCATTCCAGTTATATTTCCCCTTATTTAATTAGGAATCGCGAGATTACTTTAGCAAAGTTTTGAAATAACCCACAGACAAGACCCTCATTGTAATAACTGCAAGAAGATTATTTCTATGAATTTTCTCCATAATAAGGCAATAATTAAACGGGATGAAACCACTTGTGCTCTATTTTGCTAAAATTATGCAAACAAGCAGTGATTACTTGAGTCCTGTATATCACGCAAAATGTTCATATGGGCCGCTTTTAACACAAATTTATGGCCACCAAGGCAATATTATGATGTTTTTTCCTGGAAGCTCAGTAAAGTGACATGAGATACTATGAAACAAACTACAAAATGACATCGCAATTTTTCTCCGCTTGCTTATTAAAGACTGGCTGTAAAACAGAAGATGGTTACTCATAATTATGCATACTATGAACTATTAACTCGCCATGTTAACAGAGAAAATGAACTAATTATATGCAATCCTTTCCTAGATAAATGTAAAAGGACCATTTATTTATATTATCCAACAAAGATTCACAGAGAAGTAACCCGAATATGATAAAACCTGAAAAATTGTTCCTGATTTAATCGCTTACTGCTCTTGGTATTGCTACTAAGAAGCCGCTCGATCGAAAGATTCGTTTCTGTGCGTGCAGCACGCAATGAACAGCGTTGATACACAACAGCCACACCATGTAGGAAGGCAATTTATGACTATAAATAGTTGTGTTTTTTTAAATCGCGATATCTTCATTATATTAAAATGAACTTTTCAATTTACTGCAACTATATATAGTACATGAATATTTAAGAACGATTTTGACATTGAATAATCGAGCATTTTATAGTAAACTGTCTATACATGGTTTTGTACGTTCCAACTTAAAATATTTTAAAGTGTTGTCAATACATTTTTTAAATTTGATTTATTCATAATGTGCCTTAAAATTTTGGGGGGTTAATAAACATTAATGAAGTCTGAGGCTAGGGTTCTTTTACCATTTATTTAGCGGCTGAACATTTAGTTATTACTCTAAATCACGTATTTATCAGAGAAATGAGTAGTAGCAAAAAATCATAAACTAAATAGACGTAATTATTTCCATCTGAATGTTGAATATAACTCATGTAAAATACCGGAGAATCGCAACCATCATTATACAGTGATTCTGTTGTTATATCTAAGTTTATAGTCAAACATTGTAGTATTCATTTCTTCACAACGTTATAGATAAATTTATTAGTATTGATATTTATTTTACTGTTTTCTAACTCCCCACTTTTTTAATCCTGCTGTTTTCTGCATTTGATTTTAATTCTCTTAAGTGCATACAACTTTTCTAAGAGGAGAATTATCGCTTGACTTCCATCTGAAAAATTTCCAAATCATAAATGATAGAAGCTGACGAAATTTATTTATCGCTGATTATTTAGTTCTGCTTAGCCTTCAGGAACGTAAAGCAGTTAAATTCCAAGTCATGTAGCAAGTTCTTAGAAAGTTCTCTCTCTAATATCCTTAATATAAGGGAAACTTATAATGTCCAAGGCTAATAAATATTTACTCTCGTTACTTTCCCAAAGACTTCATAAGTATCGTTTGAGTAACTTACTCAGTATTAAGTCTCTAACAAAGTAATAAAAGTTAGGACATGTAACCTAAATTACCAAAGTTGGAAACTTTAATTTTATGATTAGGTTCAATGGTATCATATAAAACAAATTACAGTGCTTTTAAGATAGTGAAGTAATTTTTGCGCTTATGTGAACTTGTGTGGTCTCTAAAGATAAGAGTTGGTCATTAAAAGGTGAAAGAGCTTAGAATGTAAGCCCCTTTTGGCCAGATTAAATCAATATGCTATGGGAGGAAAGCTACTTTAAGTTCCCTCTTCCTTCCTTAAAGCACACCAAAAAGATCCATTTTTTGGATACTCTCATCATGATAGTCTCGACATTATTCCTTCTCACAACTTTTTTATTATTATTATTATTTAATTTGCGAAATGGATTGCAGCGATATATTCTTAATTGAATTTTTGAACTCTTCGCTATTGAAAAAATCCTAGGATGCAAGTAAAGGAATAAACTGCCTTGAAAATATAAAACAAACTTATTTTTCATGTTTTACTGGTACTTATTCATATGACTTCCTTCGGCCTGCAATATATTTTAGTTTACTTTAATTTTAATTATACCCCCACATCATCCAGCACATCCTTCTCTTATATTTTGTAATTATTTCCTCTTTAGCCTTTTTCGTGTAACTATCAGGTTTTTTTTTCAATCATTAATAAGGGATTAATTGACGCCATAATCCACTTTAATTGGTATTTTTATTTCGTTAAAACTCTGACTGTATCGCTCTCAAAGATGAAAGGGAGAATTCTTAAAACCAATTAGATAATTTTTTTACCAAAATATTATTAGATAAATAGTTTAAAATAAACTAAAGCAGAAAAGAACCTTGTCACTAATTCTAAAATTTAAGAAGGAGATTTTGGGAAGTATTTGAATAATAATTTCATCTTAGTTTGGTTATGACTTAAGTATATTTTAAATTTTTATCAAGATAATTTCTAAGAATTAGTGAAGTACAGAAAATTTATTAAAATTTAAGTAAGGCTGCTCTTTTAATTTATCTATAACTATATTTTAGCAACGTGATTTTTTGAAAGAGGGGAAATAGTTTAGAGTTCCTTTTTAAAATTATTATAATTGGCGAAGTTTATAAAATTTATAAAAATTTAACTATGGCTGCTTTTTTTTAGATTTTAGATTTTAATCTTAGTAGTGAAGCGCAACCTTCCCTCCGTAGGGGGGAGTGGCGAAGCCATTGCCTGGTGTATATATAAATTTATGTATTAACTGATCCCCTTGTAAAGGAAAAGAGAAGGTTAATTCATACAATTATTTACCTTCACACAAAAGTGGTCAAGATAAGATGTAATGGTTTTCTAAATGAAACTCAAAAGTTGTGACCAATAGGTTATTAATACACTTAAGAACACAACCTACATCAATCTTCATTATAATATTTAGTCGGTTGAGTTTAGCTGATATGGAGAGACAGAGTTAGCGGAGTGATATAATGAGAGCAGGAAGAAGTTGGATTGAGCGATTACCGTCGACGGCTTAATTAAATGATAACAATGAATGTCACGTGAAGTCTGCCATGGTTTTTAAAACGTTGAGTTGTCGCTTATTAATAATTACTACATAAATTATAAATAAAAAGGAAAATAAAAAAGGATTTTCATTTCATGACCAAGGAAGTTTCGATTAATCTGCTAAGAACATGTCGGTTCCTTTTACTCTTTCAAGTGGATTTGGTTTCGGATCTTAACATTCCTCTTTGCGCAAAGAGTCTCTCTTGCCTGCCTATCCTCTGTTGTATGAAGACTAAAGGATTTGCTTCCTTTAAGCGGGTGTAAATTTAATTTTATCTACTTAAATTTCCTCAAACTAATAGCAGAAGCTTGTTTAGAAGGCCTTGAGAGGAGCCTCGCAAATTGTTGCATGCACCAATTCTGTAACTATGGCAAGGGACAGAGATATACAGTATATTTGTATTATACAACACAAAACACGCTTAATAAATTTTCTTTACTTTTATTATTTGGTCGATCATATATTCGCCATTTAAAGCAAAAAATCTCGGTTATTTTTTATGGATGGCTAATATTAAATAATAATAAACTAATATGTGTTTTTCAAATTAATGTTGTAATTATGTAAGACCTATAGGAAATTCAGAGAACTCCACAAACAACACAACTACATCCGCCTAAATGCAAACTCAATTTCATCAATTTTTCAAAACAGAAAATAATTCCATAAACAAATGTAATGTAAATATTTACTATAGAGTATTGGAACTGTTCGCATACGTTAAACTTGTAATCAAGAAATCAAGAAAACCGTTTGATAGTCATAGCATAGAAAAATCAATAAAAGATCTAGAGAGTTGACACATAAAAAATATTCTTCTCAAATTGCCGGCTAATAAGTAAGATATATATATATATATATATATATATATATATATATATATATATATATATATATAATATATATATATATCAGAACAATTGTTGAATCTAATGACAGATTCCAAATATGTAAATAAAATCACTGTGGAGGAGCGTAGTAGATTATTATCGCGAGACCAGTTTCGGCATCGAGTTTATCATGCCAGCCTCAGTCGAACTCTAAGAATACAGGCCGTCACACCGAGCGTAAAATATATATATATATATATATATATATATATATATATATATATATATATATATATATATATATATATATATATATATTATATATATATATATATATATATATATATATATATATATATATATTATAGTTTACAGAGATCCAATTGGAGTTCTTAATCAGGGGGCGTGAATTTAAGTTCATTAAGGATATCTTTTAAGATTAGATCTTTGACGTAGGGGCTGCATTTAGATTGCCCATCCGAAACGTTTAAGTTGGGGATTTCATATATGAAGGTGGATTTAATGACCTTTTTTTTGCGCAAGTCCTTACATGGATAGATTAATTTGACCTGTGGAAAGTCTATCTGGTGATTAAAGTTTTCACTATGCGTGAAAAGACTAGAGGCTCTGTTCCCCCGCCTAATATCTCCTTGTGTTCGTATATTCTCTTATTCAGGTTTCTTCCTGTTTCGCTTATGTAAAAAAAGAGCAATTAATTACAGGGGATTAAATAGACTCCTGCTTCGTTGGTTCCTTCTATAGGTTTGGTGGTAGGGAATGATTTTTTAATGGTCGAAGGGTATTTAAAAGTGGTGCGGTTTCAGTAATGGAGAAAATGGAAGGCAGAGGCAGTTTCTTTTAGTATCTGGGTTCCTACTTTCAGGGTAATAGAAGTTTGACTTAGCCTTGGATAAGCATTCATTGATGATATGGAGGGGATATTTTAGTTTTATAAAAGTACAGGTGATGAAAGTAATTTCATCGGTCAAGAAACATAGGTCAAAGATTCTAAAACATGGCAAAAACATAGACATTACAATGGCTTTTTTAATTTTTATATCATGACAAGAGTAAAAATGGATGTAAGAATTTGAATTAGTGGTTTTACAGTATACATAGAAGGTAGGTCGTTCATTTACTCTTACAACTTTAAAATCGAGGAAAGGTAAACAATTATAATTGTCCCATTCAAATTTAAATTTTATTGTAGGGTGTAGGTTATTGAGGTTGTTTAAGAAATTGTCAAAATATTCCAGTTGATTTAAAGGCCACATCGATATGACATAATTAACATAGCTGTAGCATACAAAATTTGTTGATGGGGTCACAGAGGGGAGTAGAGACATTTTAAAATGTTCCATAAAAAAATTGCACAGAATGGGTGACAAAGGATTTCCCATACTCAGCCCGTTTCCGGCGGAAGAAACCCATATCACTATTAAAAACATTTTCAGTTTGCAAAGTTTAACTAGGTTAACAATATTTATTTGGGGTAATGGGAGGTTTAATCTCAGGTTCCTTAATACATTAGATAATACTTTAAGAATTTCATCAACGGGTACATTGGTAAAAAGACTTTCTACATCAAAGCTTACCACTAAGCGACTGCCTTTGATGTAAATTTTTCGAAATTTCTCGACGCAATCTGATGAGGGAACTATATGTGATGAAGAGGTTAATCCAGCGGCAATCGAGAGAATATTGGACAGCCACTTAGAGAGGGAATATGCATGGAGGCCAATGCATGATAAAATTAGTCGAAGAGGTGTTCGAAGCTTGTGGATTTTCGGTATCCCATACATACGGGAAGGGGATAGATGAATTGGTTTGAAACGTTGGAGGAGATCAGTATTTGATCGTTTGGATCATTAAGTAAATCATTTAACTTAGCGGAATAAGAGCACCTATCTAAAATAACGATTTGATTGGTTTTATTAGATTTTGTGATTTGAGGGCCATCATTAGACGTTTAGGTTTTTCTAAATATTCAACAGTATCACAATTGGACAAAGCACCAGCAACATAGCCACTTAAGAATTCACTGTTAGAATGATCACTTTCACAAAATCTATTTATGGATAAAAGGTGACTAAGGGAGAATGAATTAATATTTTTAATCCAAAGGAGAGACCATAACTCAGTATGGTATTTTGGTCGGGGGAAAGGTTATAAGATGATTGGTTGAGTACATACTTTCTTGGGTTTGAGGACTTCTTCTAGGGGCTATTTTGGAATAACCATTCTAATTTGTTCTGTAAACGTAGGTGAACTTTTTATTGGACTCGAGTGAGGTCAATTGACAATGTCTTAGCATGTTATGTAGCAGCAGACCCCACTCAGCTACATAACATGCTAAGACATTGTCAATTGACCCTTATGTACTCGAGTCCAACCCAAGAAATAATGTACTCAACCTTTCATCTTATAACCTTTCCCCCGACCAAGATACCTGTCGTGGTATAGCTCTATATACCATACATACATCTATTATATTTGACTTTAAAGTGCGTGGGGGTTTCCTTTTAATAAAATAGGGTAGGCCGAGGTCCGGTTACGAGGTCAGATCCTCGTAAGGGAGGGCTAGTCCAATAGATGCTACTTTAAATCTTGGTATTGGCTGAGATTTCCAAATCTCACTTAGTTACAGGCTGTTACACGGCTATGATGAGCTCAAGGGTCGGAAAGTAAAGGAGTCAGCAAAAATAGACTTTAATAAATATTAATAAATTAAGTTAAATGGTACAACAATAAACAGACATAAAATAAGAAAATAGTTACAGTGGTCAACTGGCTAGTAAGAAGATTAGGTAATTAAAATGCAAAAATAATTGGGTAGGCTGGACGGAAATTAAAATTGAGCTTTACACGGAAACATGGTAAGCACACAAATTATAATGGGGGAACGGGAAACGGCAATTATATATTTCGGGAAGCTAAAATATTTGTTACAATACCTTATACAAGAATGGGGGGGTTGGAGAGACGATGGTTGTTTCCGGCGAAGCGGTGAGATGAAGGTTGGGTCCCTTAGACCGGGTCCAGGGTCAACTTGCTAGTAGTTGAAGTATTTCTTTAAGATGACGGGGAAGGGGGCATAGCCTTCGAGAATGAAGGCTGGGAATTCTTCCGGTGTAAATTCCTTTGAAGAAAACGGAGGGTGAGTTTCTCCGAGACGTCAAACAGTTTGTTTGGTCAGCTATGCGTAATCAAAGGGGGTATTACGCTAAGATTAATCTTCACTGAAGCCTCTTGGGATAAGACTTAGTTCTTGTTTGGAGATGGCTTCATTGCGCGGAGTCAGATTGGTATTCTTACTGGGAGAAGAGTTCTTAACTAGTTCTAGGGTGGATATTTTTGTTATCCAAGGAGCTTACCCCATAGAAAGGGGGACTAACGCCCATCGTTTGAGTAATGGCGAACGCGGTCAGGGTCGCGTTTTTCTCAGCCGCTTCCAGCGTGGCTGGAAATGGAGATGAAGTCTTCTTGTCTTTTTTAAATACTCGGATTAATAAGGGCTGCCTTGCATAAGCCCGCGCCTCTACTTTCTCATGCTTTTGAGCTTCGAAAATTGTTTGTAAGCTACAACGAGGCCCATCACGTGGAGGCAATGCTTAAAAGCGACTTAATTCCTCCCATCGCGTGCTTGTTCCCTCACAATACCATACTTGGTTATTTTCTCTCCTTTGGATTAAAAAACATTAATTCATTCTCCCTTAGTCACCTTATATCCATAAATAAATTTTGTGAAAGTAATCATTCTGACAGTGAATTCTTCAATCTTCATCTCTTTAGATCATAGTACAGCGTCCCAAAAACTTCAGACGATTTCTGACATAAATTGGTTTCAATAAAGGTGTCTTTCTTAGTGTACAAGAATGGAATGCCTCACTCCTAAGAACTGCTCTAATTGTATTTTTGCATACATTTGTCCCAGCTGCTTCCAAATATTTCTGAAGTTAAGATCGAGTGACTCGAGGATTCTTCTTTACTTTACGGACTTCATGTTGAGCCGCACGGTTTGAAATTTTGGATGGAAACTCTGAATGCCGTAGACTTGCAGTGGACTGATATGACGAAAACCAGCGAATCGTGTCACCAATGGTTGAGATTGGTATTTTTAGCATAGATGAAATTTTTTTATAGCTCAAACAACTTTTTATTTAACTAAACAATTAGTTCTCTGCTTCTCTTTGGCAATTCTTTAGTCTTTGACATATTAGAAATAAAGTGTTGAACGATGACTTCCTTCTCATGCAGCTCTCAGACACTGACTGAGGTTCGCTGTTTCACGTGGACGAAGTAGATTATTTTTCTTGAAAGTTCTATTTTATTCTTGTCACGAAAATCACTCTGGAATATGCGAGAACTATTTATTATCTCTTTAAAACTAATTTTGTGGGTGTGTTGCATACTTTTTGAGACGATAATCTAACACTTTTGTCGATATAATATCAATGCTTTACTATTTGTGTATTCTAATACCGAATTTGTATTCAACGTACAAAATATATAAGATGTTCAATTTTCGATTACTTTGCTGTTGTGTAAGTATGGTAAATAAACTTTTGACTATGTATCGGATATTTATTGCACACTCTGTATATATACACCAGGCAATGGCTTCGCTCCTAAGGTTTAAATTTAAAATCTAAAAAAAGCAGTCATGGTTAAATTTGTATAAATTTTATTAACTTCGCCAATTATAATAATTTTATTAGAACTCTAAACTAAATTTCCCCCCTTTCAAAATATCACTTTGCTAAAATATAGAATTATAAAAGAAAAGAAATATAAAAATAAATTTTCGGAACTTCACCATATGTAATTATTTGGGTTTTAAAAAATTTACAAAATTTAGATACTTATATTTATTTCTGAACTTGACCATTTTTCTTTTTGATATTATAAAAGAATTATTAGAAATAATTTGGATAAAAAAACATAAGTGATCACCAAACTAAGATGAAATTATTATTCAAATACTCAAAAAATCCCCTCCTTAAATTATAGAGTTTTTGATGATATATATATATATATATATTAAGAAAAATTATTGCAGTAACACAATTAATTATGCGGTTAAAAGGCTATTTTTGGCAGACAGAGTCTTCCTCAAAGCCCTCGGAAAAAGCTCTTCTCACATACACGAGAGAATGCCTATTTTAAGTGTTACCTTGAGGAAGAATGTGTCTGCCAAAAATAGCCTTTTAACCGCATAATTAATTGTGTTACTACAATCATTTTTCTTAATTTATAAAGGTGTGGCGGAGATGGAGAGTAAAACAAATTTTCCATTCTTTTTGAAAAGACAGGGTGACTCTTGAAAAGGCCAATCGAAAGATAGTTTTTTGGCTATCTGAGAGAACGCCTATTTTAAGTTTTACCTTCTTGTGTATGTGAGAAGATCTCCTTCCGAAATATTTGAGAAAGATTGTGTCTACCAAAATTACCATTTTAACCGCATATATATTAGGCGTGAAACGGGAATCCAAATATAAGTATTCAAAAATCATGTTTCTAACGAAAGATTAGAAAAAGAGAACTTGTCTGTTTACAAACAGGACCAAACTACGACCTGAAATTTAGGAGGCGTTTATGAGCAAGGTAACGGCGAGAAGATATCATTGTCCATGGCATAGTGTATACTTCGATTTCTTATTTTTTTAATATTCGTACATGTGGATGATTTACAGCCTCAGCAGCCTGTATTCACAGTAGCTAGGTGTGTCATTCATACCCATGGAAAAATAATTTGAGCATGACAACATTTAGCTGTAAAGGGAAAAAAAGGAGCAGTTGCTTCTTAAATTGTAGCAAAAGCTTTAACATAAGCAAAAGGAGTTGACGGGAAATAACATTGCCAGTTACCCAGCCCTTAACGGAAAAGACATGTAAAAACAGCTGTTGGCCATCGTGAGGTGGATTTATAACAGGTGAATTAATTTCATATTTTCCGACTGAAGTAAGATTGGGTCGTGCAGCTGTTGGTTCTCACTAAAGGTGGAGGACCGGTGATATTGGATCTCTTCTCCATATACACTTCATAACGAAACTCCTTTATTTCACTATCCTTATTTTAGTTTGGCCAATCAATTCTACTTCGTTCTTTTCATCATATATATATATATATATATATATATATATATATATATATATATATATATATATATTATAATGAGGCCATATTGTATATAGTAAAGGTTATATTTGAAAGCAGAAGAGGCATTGTTTAGTTTTCTGATAACTTTTTAACTTCCATAAGTGACTATCCATTAAAACAAAAGGGATCATAAAGATTATTGTGAATCATTATTTTCCCGAGGCACCTTTCGACGATAGTGGTCATCTTCTGGGGCTACAGTGATAATATAAAGAAATTAAGTTATATAAATACAAAATATATGTGGACATTTTATAAGTTTTAGAGGAGAAAGGGTGTATGTATTTTTTAATATTAAATTAGAAAATAAATTTGAGATTACAAGTACATATTTTCTTCTTAAAATGTAACTTTTTTTGACCGCACACATGGTAGAAAAAACAGCAGGAAAAAATGGCAAAATTAACAGATCTCTTTCAGAAATATTACTAGATGAAACACCTATCTACCAAAAGTTGCGATGCTTACAGTCACCGATAGGATATAAATGTGGTAAATATTCTAGTAGTTATTTTCTTCATTGATAATTCGAGCCTCATAAGTGAGTTCCTCTTGAAATATATATATATATATATATATATATATATATATATATATATATAATAATAATAATAATAATAATAATAATAATTGAAAATTACATGACGCGTGATATGTAGATGTATTTAAAGGCCCAAGGAAATGTAAATTGGTAACACAACCCGTAAAAACGCTAAGGAGAATATTACATGTACCAATGAAAGCTTAAGAATGAAAATGGGAGATGTAGAGAACCGAAAGATAGGGCAAACTACTTTAACCGTTATATGAAAATAAATAAAGAAGTTGGATTTGAGCCTGTGTCATCAAACGCTCATCGCTTATATGACCACGATGCTCATCGCCAGAACTACCATCCACAACCTCCAAAAAGATTGATTCAAGAAGCCTTTTTGAATAACGAAGTGTAGGTTTTAATCCAGTGAGAGACAAGACAAGTGTTTTTCTAGTAGAAGGGGCACGGGCTTTTTTGTTTGTAATAATCGAAAATCACATGACGCGTGATATTTATATATATGTATTTAAAGACCCAAGGAAATAGAAATTGGTAGCACAACCCTGAATAACGCTAAGGAGAATATTAGATGTACGAATGAAAGCTTAAGAATGAAAATGGGAGATATAGAAAACAGAAAGATAGGGCAAACTATTTTAACCGTTATATGAAAATAAATAAAGAACCTGCGTCATCAAGCGCTCATCGCTTAGATGATCACGAAGGGCATCACTAAAGCTACCATCCTCAACCTCAAAAAAGGTTGATTCAAGAAGCATTTTGAATAACGTCGATTAAATTGCAAATAAGGGGGATGATTTCATCCTGAAGGAAAATTGGTTTTCTTTTTCTCCAAGCCTATAGAACTGGTGACCCAACTTTCTTTCATGATGAAATCAAGCACGTTCTCTGCAATTTCATCGAACTAAATCACCCAATTTATTTCATTAGCTGATGCCATTCTAGGGCACGATATTCTTCTATTTCATTTCCACACGCCGAAAGGAGGATTTTTAGAAAATGTATTAGTTTCCCATATGATCCAGCCTTAGCCTCTTCAAATTCGTATGTGAACTGAAATCGCATAAACATCGCATCTAAATATTTAAATACCATACAAAAATTATTTACGAAACTACGTCCTACCAACGTGAATGTGGGTGTATATCTATCCCCTGTCTAAATTGCAATTTGTCATACTTCGGAGAGTCTTGGCATTTTAATAAGAGGATAAAATAACACCAAGCAGGCATAACAAGTGGTGCAATTTCATCAAGCCTATTTGCTCACATGCAAAATTTGGACCACAGAATTGATTTTAACCAAGCAAAAATTATTTATGAATCAAAGAATTATATTGAGAGGAGAATTGCAGAATCAATCGTCATTAACAAAGTCGAGAATTTTAATTTATCTCAAGAGCAATATAAATTCAAAAAATACATCTCGAATAATGTTGCCAAATTCATTTATAAGCTACTGGAACCAGCTCTTCACGGGGATTACAAATTTGCCACCGGATCACGCAAATATTTATATTTTTCAGTTTTTCTTCTCAGGTTTCCTTTTGTTTACTTTTGCGTTCGCCTTTATATACTGGAGTTGCTTGACTTGCATTTCATTATACAGTTGACAATGTTATCAATGGCATGCCGAAACTAGTTCTGTGTTTTCTTAAATAAATCAGATTAAAATATAGTGGTTTATTATTATTCTTTGCACTGGATATATATCGCATTAATATGTGATATCTTCTAATCTAATATATATATTCATGCACGCTATGGGGATTCTTCTCAACGACACCAATCTTCTGTATGTATTAAATGACCAATCTAACAGCTCCATCATTTAAATTGGTCTATTTTAACTTCCACTATTGCCATCGCAGACATGAAATGGTTTTCACTCATCCGTGAAATGGCGGAGTTTTCTTCCATCTGTGCGGGGCCAGCAAGTTTGTTTTTAAAAATAAGCTGCACTGGCGCAGAGAGGATACGAGGTTAGGTTTGGATAACCGCATAAAGTGCGTCAGTGCATTTTATTATATACATATATATATAATTTTGTTTGGTGTATTGTTTTTACTACAATCTCGCAGTCCTTTTGGCGCATATATAAAGGCTGTTCCTTAAGACGGATCGAAGTTAGCAGTAAATAAAACAGTGTTATTGGTGAAAATTTATTGATTTCACTATTGGATCATGTTAAGTGAGTCATGGCAATTATGAGTCAAAAATAATATCGCCTAAATCTTTGCCAAGGCTTCGGCGGCACACCTCCACTCAATGGTCAAAATCTTTGATTATGTCTCTGCATAGTTCCTCCTTGATCTCACCAATATGCCTTATTATCTCATCCTTCAGCTGTTGAATTGTTGTTGGCTT